>JAWNPA010000039.1:5720000-6920000 GCA_035045345.1 Drosophila hamatofila | reverse complement strand
GCTGCCTTAGTTTCCTTAGCTTTCCTGGCTACGACTGGACCCGTATGCTTTGAGCGCGGTTGGGGCTGCGGCTCGGACTGCCTCTTGTGCTTCCGGGGCATCGCTCCGTCAGTCAGCTCCCTTTCGTTGCTCAAGTCGAGCATGGCGACACCAAAGCGGAAGAGATCGCGCAGCTCTTTGCTCGCAGTTGTCCAACATCCGCTCGACGTCGGCGATCGCCTCATCCGCCCCCCAATAATAGTTGTGGTCCAGGCGCTCGCGAATTGTGTTCAGGTCAATGGGATACCGGATCTTGATGTGGTAGTCAGGAATACCGAGAGTAATTGCATCGACGGGATACCTAAAAAACCTCGACCAGCGGCTCTTCCACAGATACCTCACCACCGACTTCATATTCTCCAGCACGTTGGTGCGCCGGCCCATTCTACCCGGAGGCGGCATCACGGGCGGCTGAACAATCCCATTCACCGGCTGAAGGCGCGGCTCGAACCGAGGCGGTACGTCCCCTTCGAATTCATGTTGAAATTCTGTAAATGATAACGAAAAGAAAAAAAAAACTTTCAATTTACACAGGTCTGAATCACTAGACGAATGAAAATCGAATGTCAGATCAAAATAAGGCCAGCTCAGCATTTTTTCTTGACTGACAAAAAAAGCTAAGTTAACTTAGTTCGGGAAACTTATGGATTTATTTTGAAATAAAGCTGTGGTGCGATATGGCACCACTCTTATATTTCTAATCGATTTACTCGATAATATATAATCACACACATTCTCATCTATAGACAATAAGAGTTGTCATCTTAGCTGTAAAATATTTCGAGATAATAATGTGTTATTATTTGATAGCCATCACCATAAACTGATGACACCATCTCCTCAATTGGTGAGTCCGAGGTGATATAAACAGGCGACCCTCTGATCCTATTGATTTAAAAATGTTTTTGAATATTTAATATAAAAAAATATATAATTTAATATAATATACTTTTTTATCTGTTTGTTTTTAATATAATACATAATTTAATTTATTTTTAAACATATTTGTTTATAACTTTAAAAAAAATTGTAAATAAAAAACTTGTGTTTTGCAACAATTTCATTAATTTGTATCTGTTACAATCATTTAACTACTCTCAAATATTGTAAGCTAAATTTGCAAAAATATTAATTTAAATAACAAATAAAAATAAAGTTTTTTTATTGTATATGTTTTAATTCTGAAGTTTACAATCTGTGTTAAGAAGTAAGATTGAAATAAATAATAATAATAAATAAATTAATACTTTTTCTGCTCATCAAACAATATCCATTATGTATTTTTTAAGGCGTATATATTAGCGTAGCTTATAGCAACTAATTCGAATAATAATGGATTGGTTTCGGACCACGTTTACTCTTATTGATAATGTGCAGCTGAAGCTGTAGCTGATGTAGGTGAAGGTCTGGAAGATGGATCAAAGCAATCACTTCGTCATAAATGGGGTTGTCTCCTTCAACTTCAAAGAGGACTTTACGTAAGGAACCTGGCTTGAAAGCTTGCAAGATTCAACTTGTGAAAGTATTATAGCCAAGTGACCATTGGTGAATGGACTGGAGCACAAATTTATACTGATATAAATTAAAAATTAGTATTAATATGAACTTAAATCATAATTCAATATCAATATCAATTTGTGCTTCAGCCCATTCATCGATGGTCGCTTCGCCTTAATTCTTGCAAGCTTATAAGCCAAGTTCCTGACAGAAATGAAACTAAACTAAAGTAAATAAATAAATGTTTTTGTATATAGTTTAAACTGATAGAACGGCTCAATTTTACTGCTGATTCTAAAAGGCCAGTAATTGGCAACAAAATATATTTAAGGTCAGTTTTCTGAAAACGTCAGGTGAATGCTGTTCTACAGACGACTTGTTGTGTATGAGTAAAATTGGGAAAATCGGGGAAAAGCTGCGCGGCCTGGTGTCTAATCAATCTTGTCCAAGCGGCCCGAGTGGAGCGTGGTGCGCGAAACGAACTTCTTGCCCTGCGGCTTGTTGTGGTCGGTCTCCATGTTACGTTCTTTGAATCTGTCCTTGATGTACTGTACACGCGCTGGATCCACATTACTGCGGCGTCTGAGTGGATTGTAGTAGGGTATCTTGCGCACCGGTGGCTCCGGTGCCTTGGGCTGCGGCGGCGGCTTGGGGGTGCCAGTGTTCTTCAGATTCTGATCAACAGACGAATGCTCGATGGTTGCAACGGCGGCGCTGTTTGGCTGCTCCACGGCCATGTCGGAATAGCCAATTTGCACATTGCTATTGCGGTTCAACTTGCCCTGCTCGATCTGCAATTGGTCCAGCGGATTCAGGCAAACGCTGTATTGTCGAATGTTTGTTCGGATCATCTCATAAATCGGCAGCTCCATGCCCAAGTTGGAGCAGCCCAATGGAAATCTGTTCTTGCACTGCACCATCTTGGGCCCAATTTTGGCAATCAACTGGGATATAAAGCGCCCCGCAGTGGTTTGAAATTGGATTTCAGTCTCCTTCTTGTCCACGTCAACCAAAGCAATTGGCTGTAGTTGCTTTGGATCTGCCAAGAGAATATAAGTATATATATATATATATAGATATTCATTTACTTATCAATTAAGAATATCAATATTATATAAATGTGATAGCAAAATTGAATTACATGGAACTCTACTCACTGCAGGTCAATGAGCGTTTCAGCTGCAGTCCCTTGAACGGGGCTTTCAATTGAAGTTGACGCAACATCCTCTGTATCGATATTAGTATCGGGATACTACTAGGGACTCCAACTACGGGAGGCTGCCACTTCAAAATTTAGTGCAGTCGATGTATCTGCCTAGTTAGTTCAATGTGTTTAATTCACTTTTCTATTGCAGTTCACAATTTACTACGGTTTTTTCCAAGTTGATTTTTGTTATTTTCCCTTAGTCCGAAAAATTGATGTAGTGCCAGAAAAAAAGTAGGAATGAAATGAAATGCTCGACAGACGAGTTTACCCTGGGCTCACTCTCTGACAAATCGCCTGAGTGCAATTTCAAAGCCTGCTCGTAAACTGGGAGTAGGACTGGCCACACCAGGGCTAACATTCCCAGCCCCAAGCCCCAGCCCTGCCATCTAGAAGCGGTTTTTTTTTCTGGGTGGGGAGGGAAAAAAAAGCTTCATGCATATTTATAGTTCCGCTTGTTGACAAATATCGCGCAGTGTTGACTGACGGCCCGGCAAGCGGAAGCTGCACTGATTAGAAACCTAGTGCCGCGCCCCATCTAGATTCCGGTCCACACAAACTGTGCACCAAGCACCACTAGGCGGCATCAGAGGCACCACTAAAAATCAACTGAAAAATATATCGGAGTGCACGAGCCGGCAGTGATCGACTTGCAAATACCTTAAGCAACAATGCGAGGATCTATTTAACTATTTGTATATAGGACTTGAGTATATCTAAACTGAAAAATATGATATCAAAATATATTTTATGAAAATCTATATACTTGGCCTTAATAGATTGGATTTTAAATTTATAAGTGGTGAAATATATAATATAAAAATATGTTCTAGGAGAATCCACATGGGCCTTAATAAATTTAATTTAAAAATTATTATTTAATAGGTATGTAGCATGAATTGAATTTGAGGTGTTGTATCATTGATAGTAGCTACAATTAAATGACTAGAATATACTTCTAGAATATATTGAAGACAAACCTTAGAACTTTTAGCTATATTCTAGATGAACTATTTAGTTTTAAATGACAGCTTCAACAACTTCCAAACTTGTCTTATAAAAAACATAAATAATCTTATAAATATATAGATCATATCATGTTTTCAATACATCAATTATTCCAAGTAATATATAGATATATCAAATTATATTCATATTCTCACATTCGACATCGACTCTAAATATACCTTTTGTCACCGTCTGGCCTGTTACTTATATTTGCATGAGCACCTTATACCCTTGTTAGCTATTTTCAATGGGTTCTGGATGTACACACAGAAATAAAAAAAAGAGAAAAATAGAAAAGGAAAAAGAGGAATAAAAGTACATATACTAACAAAAAATACTTTTGGCTTTGGCTTAAAAATACAAACGCCACTTTAGTCACACTGGAAAAAGAACGCGTTGATGTCGCTTCCGGTACAAAAAATGTAACATTTCTATGTCCTGTTCTATGCTCTACACTGCTAACTGAGCCATAACTCCTGGCCTGGCCTGGCCTGGCCACACAGTCCCAGCTATGCAATGGGTTTATTAAGAATTCTTGTTATCCATATACTCTTATTGAAGGGAAGATTGTGCAACTAGCCATAATAAATGTATGCAACTATTTGAATATAACATTTTTATTAAAAAATAAAATGAAAATTTCATTCTAAATGGACATATGCACATAGATAAGAGCCTCGTTGCTAATCTTTACTAAAAATAATATATGTAAAGAGTAATAGTAGTAACTTAATATTAACATCTAAATTAATAACATTATATAATAAACAGTGCTCTTTTCAATCTGTTTTTAAAATATTGAGGAACATATGTAAATCCATCTCCTAATTGCCTATGTTTTAAGTGAATTTAAAGATATTAAGCATAAAAATAAAAATTACAGTTTTTGCTTAAACATATTTTAAGTTTTATCAAAAATATTTTATAAATACAAAATTTGCTAGCTTTATCTATTGTAAATAACAATAAAAATTTAAAGCAACAACAAAGTCAAGAAAAAATTTTAAAATATTATATAGAAAATGTTTTTTTTTTACTAATTTTAACATTTGTTTAACTATTTTTTAAAAATTATTATTAAAAAAAATTAAATTAATATTAATTTGAAACACTTTATATGATATTGTTCAGTTTTTTAAATACAATATAATAATCAAGTTAAAGCTAAAAACAAGTAAAAAAGTTCTAGTCGAAACTGTTCGACCACGAGATCCCCTGAACCCTTCGAGGAACTGATATTTCGATAATTCTGCTTACACACAAATACGCACGCATACGCACGAATGAGCTGCACGTGTGGGCTTACTATGGGAACTTAGTTTTTTAATAACTTATCTTCATTAAACTTCCAAACCATGATAATAACATTAAAATTCGTGTGTTTGCCAAAGCAGTCGTACAATGACAACAAGCAACTTGGGGACTCCAACACAGGTGCTTGCTCACACCTTTGTGTTCAATTTTATACTGATTTGCTTTGGGGAATCAACAGTAAGCGCAGCTAGTTCAATTGGAGAGCGAGCATATGGAGAGCAATCATAAGGAGAGCGACACTCACTTTCCCCCAGCTCCACCAGCTGCTCTTTAGAGTGTTAATCGCTTGATGAGGGCTAATTTAAAAATTCATGACTTAACAATAAGAAGAAATACAAATTTTAATAAAACATCCAACTTATTTTTGCTAAAAATTTTAATATAATGTGTTTTTCTAGACTTAAATTTGATCTGGCAGAGCTGAGTGTAGCTCAGACATAAATTATATAAAACTATATTTATATGGTTGATCAGAAAAATTTAGTTTATTTAACTCTGGCTATTTATGTGAGCCTGCTTTGATATCAGTATATCAATTAAGTTAACTCCATCATTTGCATAGCGTATCACATTCAAATTTAATGTATTAGAAATAAAATGTATTAGAAAGAAGATATAAAAAAAACTTTTTTTGTCTAGACATAATTTTTATATTGATTCAAGCAATAGAAGAAATCAAATTATTTTATTACTAATTTAATTGCTTAATACACTCTTTTTTTATCTTTTTTTTTTTATTTTTTTAATAGTTGTGAATAAGTCATATTAAAAAAAAAAAAGAAAAAGCAACTCATATACAAATTTACAAACTCTAAAATTTTTCAAAATAAAAAATACAAATTAGGATTTTAAAAAATAAATAAAAGTAATAACAATGGGAATAAAAATCATACCAAATTATTTATTTATTTTTCTAGAAACTGAGAGCATATAATATATCAGTTGTCTTATTTGTTCCGGCAGAGCTGAGCCTATAGCTAAGACTTAAACTGCGGCCTCTGGTAGCAAGGTGGGTAAGAGCGCCGGCGCTATGGCCAGCATTGTTTGGCAATTGATGGAACAATGGAGTTGCGTTTTTGAAAGGGCGGCACACAATAAAAGCCACCGGGCCTTGGCCGCGATCATTGTGTGTAGAGAGCCTTAAGCCTGGCTCGCACTGGCCCCGCATGTGTGGCCGGTGCTTTCACATTAGCAAACCTATTAGCATTTGGCTAATCCGCACTTAGGCTTAATATGAGTATGAGTATGAGTATGTGCATGAGTATGTGCATGAGTAGGTGTATGGGTATGAGGATGCGCGCTAGACTGGCTGTCGGTAAACGGACGAGAGACCTGAGCCCTTTATCGCAGGTCGATCGTGCATGTCCTTTGTTTTGGCATATGCACTTGCAACTGCCACTGCCACGGCCACTGCCACTGCCACTGGGCATTGTGCAACCAACTGTGGGCCGGCTCAGCACTTGTCTTAATCCCCTTTCGAAAACGAGTAGCATATCCAATGGCCAGTCGATAAACAAAAGCACACCCGGCCACAATGGGCAACAAAAACGTGGAATCTGGCACGTCATCTGATCCTCTCTAAGCTGAGCCAGCGGCTCAATCGATCATCAAATCGATCTTGTTTTGTTTCGTTCTGTTTTGTTTTGTTTTGTTTTTTTGCTGTTTTACTGAATTGATCCACTCAAGATAAATTAGGCCACAACATTTGTGTAAGCTTAGCCGCGGATTATCCACCAGCCAGGCAGGCCTCTGTGGGCTCTCCAGACAACATGTCTTCCGGTCGCTTATCACCTATGGGAATGCCCCGATTGGTAAGAACTGTGGATTCTTTATTCGTATATATAAATATCTTTCACTCTCTTTCTCTTTCTCTGCGTCTGGCGATAATTTCCTTGATTATTGGCCGTTGAGAAGGAATGTATA
This sequence comes from Drosophila hamatofila, assembly GCA_035045345.1. NCBI lineage: Eukaryota > Metazoa > Arthropoda > Insecta > Diptera > Drosophilidae > Drosophila > Drosophila hamatofila. Next base: position 6,913,015 of record JAWNPA010000039.1, on the reverse strand, counting down.
CAAGTATATATAAAAAGTTACAATACAAAAGTTTATTACAAAAGACCATCAAAATCAATGGAATGCGAGTAATGAAAGGCCCAACAACAACAACAACAACAACAACTGAAAACAACAATAAGCAAGATGTTGTTTAACTAGGGGTGTAAATGTGGGTGGTTGGGTGGTTGGCTGGTTGGGCAGGACATGTGTATTGGGGGCGGGTTTGTTGTTTCGCTGCCGCCGTTGATATTGTTGTAGAGTGCAATTATGAAAATAATGTCCACAGACCATTGAGTTCATAACGCGAATGAGGCCGCAATAAAATAAATAAATAAAGAGCAACTTGTACTCAAATGAGCCATGCAAATGCTGAGATGACCAGAGACGCGAGCACCGACTGCCGATGAGTGGAGATAAACAACAACAGCAATAACAGCAACAACAACAATAAGGAACAGCAACAACAATCACATCAACAGCCGTATCATTGCCAACGTCAATGTCCTCGTGGCTCATTCAGTTAGTATTGAAATTTATTTTTATAAAAATATGAAACTGAATTCTGTTGCTTAGAGGGTTGGATTTGCAATTGTGATTGCTCCATTTGGCACTGGACCAGCACCAGGACACGAACCACGAATACGATTTTGGAGCCAGCTGTTTGGATACTTTATTAAAGTTTTGCTGCCAGAGACAGAATAACAAAAGAATAAAATAGAAAATATCCAAATATTTATAGCAACTTCAACTTGAACAAAATCGTAGATTCTGTTAGGGATTTGATTAGAACTAGTTTTAAATGAATTTAAGTTCGTTCAAGTATTGAGATTAATTAGTTTTTAAAAGGTAAAAAAATTGCATATTACATAATATATATATTTTTAAGTAATTAAACAGAAAAGTAGAAATTAAATTAAAATAAAATAAATAAATAAGCATAAATCAATATTATATATTGAATATGTTCAATTATCGAGATTTTTTGAGTAGCTTTATGTCAATTCAAACAAATATTAGACACTTTATACTCACTTATTGTTCGTATTGATTTGGTCAATTTGGTCTAAGTGTGAGCAAGCGACTTTGTATGACGTTTATGCCCTCTACCATATATAATATAGTAAGATATATAATATAGTAAGATCTTGGACCTTTGACAGCTTTCAGAGCTGTCCATGTTTCCTGAGAGCGAAAAAAGCATGCAAAGAAGAGAGAGCAAGCGGAACAAATCTCTTTACAAATTAAAATCTACTTCGGGACTATTGCTGCTCTTAAAATAATATGCTTAAGCGTAGTGCCGATTGCTGGGCCCAACAGAATATTTATATTATTTATATTTATATGAATTAAAAAACTATATATTTTAGTAATATATATATTTTATAACATATATATATATATTATTTATAATTATTTTTTAAATATTCATATATCATATCATATCCACTGAATTACTATTGTCTTTTAACTTAAGATTTTTCAATAGATTTTAACTAGAAATAATTCAAAATGGACTAAAATTCGATTATCTAAAGGCTATACGAGTCCATAGTTATTATAAAACTATGTTGAAATCATTTGTGGAATTGTATAAAAAATATATATTTTGTAATATTTGTTAATATATTTATTTATGACTGTTTGTATTTATTTATTAATTTCATTTTATTTATTTACCTATTTAATATTTTTATTGTTTATGTATTTGTGATTTATTTATTTATTTATATATTCTATATTTATTTATTGATTTATTTATTTATTTATTTTTTTTTTTTAATTATTATTGAAATATCAGTTCCTGGAAGGGTTCAGGGGATCTCGTAGTCGTTTAGTAATTTTTTCGATGTGCCAATAATTTTGTTTAATGAAATTCACGAGTTGATTCTACGTTTAAGTTTTGAAACAAGTTTCTTTCGTTTCGTTTTATAAATTCCCTATTTATACCCTGAACCCATTGAAAATGGGAAATCAGGGTATAATGGTTTTGTTTAAAGTATGTAACAGGCAGAAGCATGCGTGGCAGACCCCATAAAGTGTATATATTCTTGATCAGGGCGACAAGCTGAGTCGATTTAGTCCTGTCCGTCTGTCTGTCTGTCTGTCTGTCTGTCTGTCTGTCTGTCTGTCTGTCCGTCTGTCCGTATGTTTGAACGCGTCGATTTCAGAAGATATAGGAGCTAGAGACTTGAAATTTGAAACTGTAGGTCCGTATATTGCACGCGCAGATCAAGTTTATTTTTGAAAATCGATAACTGCTCCCAATATTTTCTTATCGATTAAAAGCCTTATCGAAAACCAGTAAAAAATTTTATTTAATACACCTTTAGAGCTAGAGTTTCCAAATTAAAAATGTGTATTTATATGTATTTTTAAGAGTTTCGATTTTTGTCATATTTTACCCCCACCCCTCGAAACACGCCCTTCCCTACAAGTTTGCAAAACCCGTATTTCAAATACTAGAGACTTGAGCGTTGGCACACACACACATTTTAATGTAATAATCACGGCCTGAAAGTTTGATCAAGATTGTCTGTCTATAAAAAAAGATATTAAACAATTAAGTTCCCAATGTAAGCCCACATGGCAGCCCATGCCTGTTTATACGTGCGTGCGTATGTTTGTATGTATGTGTGCCTGTGTTAGTGTGAAATGACGAATTATTTAAATATTAGTTCCTGGAAGGGATCAGGGGATCTCGTAGTCGAGCAGTCTCGACTAGAGCTTTCTTACTTGTTTTTGATTAATTTTTTGTTTTTTATCAAATAATTTTTCAAGACTTAAAAAGTTGATGTAAAGTTTAAAAAAAACTTGCGGTGTCAATAATTTAGTTTGTCACTGTAGATAAGCTAAGGATCGTTTTTGAAATACTCTTCCTGTTGAGATAATAAGATTAAATTAAATTTAGAATTTTTGTTTAGTTTTTGTTTTTATTTCTGTTTTCGTCGAAATGTTTTGTTTTTTTTTTTATTCTCACAATTAGAATTTGATGGCATCATAATGCATAAAGTGCAGTTTATGGTATATAGAATATTATCGAGTTTTAATGCTATGTGAAACAGACAAGAATTTTGATGCAAATGCAAAGAAAGCGACTAGGGAAAGCCGTTGAACCCGATGGTATCACTGTTGTATTTTTGCTTTTTGCTCAGCGAGTAGCTTGGTTGGGGACACTTCTTGATGCCGATGCGCATCAAGCGTTTGCGTGTGCCAGCGTTGGTCCTATGCTTCGTAGCGATCATCGATTTGGCGCGCGAACGACGTTTAACAGTAAGTCCCGATGGCGACGTCTGCAATTGCAAATATTATTTATATATTTATTACAAGATTTGATTAGATTGAATTCGCAATGCGAAGCACTTACCGTGTCTGTAGAAGAATATTCTACTTCCATTTCAGTTGAACTATTTGTTTCCATTATATACTTTTGGGAAAATTATTCTGCTCTACACGCAACGAAAAACGATTGTGTACTGAACTAAAATCAGTAAAACCAGCCTTAGCTGCCCTGCTTTGACGAAGTCAATTGCGAAGCCTACTTTGCAATGAAAATTATGTAGCCTAAGTTCATCTCAATACTCTCACTCTCTTTTGAGTCAAGCATGCTTTATAGATGAGTTCAATATAGTAGGTTTTGAAATATTCGTCCTCTTTCAGGTCAGGCATGCTCTATAATTTAGTCAGGCATGCTCTATAAATTAGGCTACGATAACTATTGAAATACTCTTTCTCTGTTGAGTCATGCATCTTTAACAGATGAGTTAGGAATAGATATTGATATACTTTTTCACTTTTGAGTTAAAAATGCTTTATAGATTTGGTTACGATAACTATTAAAACACTCTTTCTTTGCTGAGTCAAGCATCCTATATACAGGGATGAGCTAAATTATTGGCACCGCAAGTTCTATTTATATTTATTTGATAAAACAAAAAATTAAACAATGTGTAGTTTTCACTCATTTTTACCATCATATTTTGTATGATTTATTTTAGTAATTTTTCGATGTGCAAATAATTTTGTTTAATGAAATTCACGAGTTATTTGGGTTATTCAATTTTAGTTCATTCTACGTTTAAGTTTTGGGACAAGTTTTTTATAATGGCTTTCTTAAAATGTATGTAACAGGCAGAAGGGGGCGTGGCAGACCCCACAAAGTATATATATTCTTGATCAGGCTCTGTTCGTCTGTTTGTCCGTCCATCCGTCCGTTTGTATGAACGCGTCGATCTCAGAAGATATAAGAACTAGAGATTTCAATGTTTTTTTTCTTAGGTCCATATATTGCACGCGCATATCAAGTCTATTTCAAAAAATCGATAACTGCTCTCGTTTTTTTGTTATCGGTTAAAAACCTTATCGAAAATCTGCTTAAAAAATATATTTTCTACATCTTTAGAGCTAGAGATTTCAAATTTTTAAGGTAGATTTAAATATATTTTAAAGAATTTCGCTATTAGTCATATTCTACCCCCACCCACAAAATCCACCCCTTTACCTATAAATTTGTAAAAACCGTATTTCAAACACTAGAGACTTGTGCTTTTGCAATTATACACATTTTAATGTTATTATCATGCTCTGAAAGTTTTATGAAGATTGTCCGTCTACAAAAAAAGTTATTAAGCAATTAACTTCCCATAGTAAGCCCACATGGCAGCCCATGCCTGTTTATACGTGCGTGCGGATGTTTGTATGTGTGTTAGTAGAAGTGAAGCTGTGAATTATTGAAATATCAGTTCCTGGAAGGGTTCAGGGGATCTCGTAGTCGTTTAGTAATTTTTTCGATGTGCCAATAATTTTGTTTAATGAAATTCACGAGTTGATTCTACGTTTAAGTTTTGAAACAAGTTTTTTTCGTTTCGTATTATTAATTCCCTATTTATACCCTGAACCCATTGAAAATGGAAAATCAGGGTATAATGGTTTTGTTAAAAGTATGTAACAGGCAGAAGAATGCGTGGCAGACCCCATAAAGTATATATATTCTTGATCAGGGCGACGAACTAAGTTGATTTAGCTCTGTTCGTCTGTCTGTCTGTCCGTCTGTCCGTATGTATGAACGCGTCGATCTCAGAAGATATAAGAGCCAGAGACTGAAATTTTTTTTGTAGGTCCGTATATAGAGCGCGCATATCAAGTTTGTTTTTGAAAATCGATAACTGCTCCCAATATTTTCTTATCGATTAAAAGCCTTATCGAAAACCAGTAAAAAAATTTTATTTAATACACCTTTAGAGCTAGAGTTTCCAAATTAAAAATGTGTATTTATATGTATTTTTAAGAGTTTCGATTTTTGTCATATTTTACCCCCACCCCTCGAAACACGCCCTTCCCTACAAGTTTGCAAAACCCGTATTTCAAATACTAGAGACTTGAGCGTTGGCACACACACACATTTTAATGTTATAATCACGGTCTAAATGTTTTATCAAGATTGTCTGTCTATAAAAAAAGATATTAAACAATTAAGTTCCCAATGTAAGCCCACATGGCAGCCCATGCCTGTTTATACGTGCGTGCGTATGTCTGTATGTGTGTGTGCATGTTTTAGTAGAAGTGAAACGACGAATTATTTAAATATTAGTTCCTGGAAGGGTTCAGGGGATCTCGTAGTCGAGCAGTCTCGACTAGAGCTTTCTTACTTGTTGTTAATTATTTTGTTATTTACTTATGTCTTTTTAGTAAAAAAAAAAAAGTTTTTACACATTGATTATTAATTTTTAATTTTGTTGTCAGCTAATTTTTTAATGTATTTTTATGTATTCTTTTTATTTTTTATATTTTTTTAAATTTTTAATTTTGAGTATCATGTACTTATATATGCTAAGTTATGTCTCAACTTAAGACATTTGACAGTCGGGATGGGCTTTTAATACAATATATAATATTACAGCATAATTAAGCATATGCAAACTCATTCACTATACTCAACTTTCTTCTATGAAGCAATTTCCTTAAACATTCATCAAATTAAATATATCATCTAAATATAATCACAGCAAGTGCTGACATAAATTTAGTCTGAGCAGCTTACATTGCAGTTAATGCTATTCATATCCAAAATATTTATCAAAATATTTTGTAATCGCATTAAAATGTTTATGCACGTGACCCGAGCACCTCCCGAGCAACCCCAGCTGCAGCCCAGCCGTAACCCAGCCAAGTGCAGACACCAGAAGACACCAAACACTTGCACTCACACACTCACACAAGCAGACATTCATAAAAAGCAGCAAACACCACAAACCACTCACACACACACACACACACGCACAGTTATTGGGTGCGCGACCCTGGGGCAAAGTTAAGAAGTTCAAGTGTATAATTTCGTTACAATTGGGACAGTTTTAGTGCTTCGCCGGAACTCGTCGAATGACGCGTCGGTGGCGGATCAAATACAACGTGCCAGGCTAGGGCAGGCCCTTGCCCTCGCACTCACACTCACACTCACACTCATTCACACTCACAGTCACGCTCTTGTTCAGGTCCTGGCTCTGGGTCCTTTCGGCCGGGGCTGCTAGAGTAACGCTTAAATGCGGTTTTGTGTTACACATGTGCGTCTAATTAGCGACTATTTAACGGCTGGGAGAGCGGGTCGTGTAACTAATACGGTTCCGGACCATCCACACACACACACACACACACACACGCACACGTGTGCAGAGGGAATCGTTAACGAGCATGAAATTATTATCGAAATACAATTAATAAGTGAGACGACAAACGACATGGACATGACGGCTCTGGTTGCGTAAACACTTTTGACACTTGTCCTTTCTTGCCCTCGTTGCCTTGTTGTTGTTTATCAGCTGCAAGCCGACACTGCAGCTCAGCTCGAAGACAGGGGCAGGAGTGGACGAGTAGACGAGTAGGCGAGTATCCGAGTAGCCGAGTAGCCGAGTAGAGGATGCTGGCAGTCTGCTTTCGCCTGAATTCCGGCGCCAGCATTGCCTTAAGTGCCGCCGACACTTCCGTCGACTAGGGAATTCCTCGGGGAATCTTGTCGACCGGTGTCCCACATTATTGGGTTCTCGAATGTTTTGCATATCTCAAAATCATATGTGAGCGACTGCAGCGCTCGCCCAAGGGCAGGAGGGGGCGCCACTGTGGGTGGACAAATCGGCTTTGGAGCTTAAGGCGTAAATAATTTGGACCCCGACCACTTTGATAAGTGAAAGCGGCTTCTGTCCGTTTGATCCGCAAAGAAGACTCGACCCTTTACATTGGCTGCCAAACATGCTCTAACCCAACCGGGGCTTTAAGGCTCGACTTCAAATATGTTTGATACGAAGTTCACTTCAATTAACTAGTCTAATGGAGGGCATAAGATATTCCAGGCGCTCTTTACTTATTTGTTATATATTTATTTATAATAAAAGTACATTTTTTATTTATAATAAATATTTTTACATTCACACTTAACATTGTTTTCTAAAGTTCTCTTGATTTGCTCTGTTTTTTAGAGCAATTGAACTTCGTTGCTGTGAAAAATCCGTTTTCTTTCTTGCCTTTTGTGTAAATTGAGTCAACGTGCCCGGCCAGCGGGTGGGAGGATGGTGTTTTTTTTTGTTTTTTTTTTTTTTTTTTGTTTTTGTTTTTTGGTGCGCACCCGGACTCTACATCAATACCCACTTTGTTTTAATGCACGCTGATAAGTGAGCCGCAGGGCTTAGTCCCAAGCATATATATATATGGGTATATATATATGATGAACCTCACACACACATACGCTTATACTACACATGTGCCTATATATCCTTAGTGTAGTTGTCCAATATATATTGGCCAGCCCTCAAATTGCCAGCGATTGTTTATAGGCTATACCCATTGGAAATTTAGTGGATAGGCAAGTGGGGTATGCTGGCTGTGTCTCCGAAGGGGGGAGATTCTTGTAAAGGAGGAGATTCTTTGAAAGGAAGAAATTGTTAGAGAGGAGCAGATTCTTTCAAGAAAGGAAGGAGATTCCTTAAAAAGAGGAAACTGTTTTAAAGGTGTAGATTTTTTTAAGTCATTTCTTTAAAGAAAAGATTCTTTGAAAGGCGAAAATTCTTCTAAGACCGGCAATTCTTTAAAAAGAAAGTTTTTTTTTTTAAACGATTTGAAAGGAGAATAAACTTTCTTAAGAGAAAATTCTTTTAAACGATTGCATTTTTAAAGCAGAATCTTCAAAATCAAAAATAAAATTCTTTGAAGGGAGGAGATTCTTTTGATGAATGAGTTACTTTGAAAGAATGGTATTCTTTAAAAACATAAAATTTTTAAATTTAAAAAAAAAGAATGTTGAAAAAACATTTTCTTTGAAGGGAGGAGGTTATTCGTAGGAGATCCTTCGTAAAGTGAAGATTTAAAAAAAAAAGGAGAAACTTCAAGAAAAAAAGAAGAAAGATCTTTCAAAAGTAGAAGATTTTTCATAAAAAGGAAATTCTTCGTAAAGAACAGATTTCTTCAAAAGAGGAGATACTTCGCCTTCAAATATATTTGATCAGCAGTCCATAACCTTATTAAACCAGATACGTTTATGTCTTTTTGCTCTTTGCATATCGTTTTAGCAACTCAAAATGCATTTGTAACTGAAAATTCTATTCCAAATTAACTTTCCTTTAACTTATATATCTACAGTAGCTTATTTCATTTGCTACAGGGTATCTCAGAGTGAAGTATGGGCAAATCAAGGTCCACTACGTTGTTTTCTTTTTTTCTCTTTTGTTGCCTTAAAGCAGACCCCAACTGGAGCCAAATGTGGGCGCTATTTAGAGGTGGCATTGGCTGGAGTTGGTGGAGCGCCCTCTCTGTCTCGCTTTCTTTCTAGCCATCTCTCTCTATTCACTGGTGTTGATTTTTTAACCGAATCGAGAAAATTTGTTGGCTCAGATTCGGTGAAGCGTAGACCATAATCAACTTCAGTGGCCGGCAACTCAATTTATATTTTTGCAATAACTTGCAGCAGCTGTGTTTCTGAGAGAGAGTCTGCTGTGAGCGTCTGTGTGTGCGTGTGTGTGTGTGTGTATTCATGTGTGTGCGCATTCTGCTATAAAATAAAATTGAAAAAGGATTTCCGTTTGTCGTCCCTCGGTCAGCAAGGCAACCAAAAGTCTATCGACGTATTTATATGGCGACGACGTTGAGCAAACGGTCAAAGGTGTAAATTTTATTTGAATTATTCGGTAAGGGTGCCAACTACAACAACAACAACAACAACAACAACAACAACAACAGCAGCAGCAACATTGCCTCAAACTCAAAGGACGACAACAATGAGAGCACATATTTGTATTTAGTTTTGTTACGTGGCCGGCATACAATTTTTGGGCATTGACTTTCGTTCAATTTAGTTTTGATAGAATTTTTGCCAATGGACTGAATTGGCTTGATTTAGCTTCCGGCCATTTCATTTCCTTTTGGCCACTCGCAAAGCCACACAGACACGTAGACATATGCCCATTTGAGCTGTGGCCAGAGCAAAGCACAAAAGCATCACAAACTTACAACACCTTGCATATGATGAAGTGTTAGGTCAATCAGGAGCACCTCCTAATGTCAAATAAAGGTAAAGGCAAAATTTCTGGAGCTATGCAAATTGCTTATAATTGGCAGTGGAATTATTAGGAATAGAGTGCATGAAAAGTTGTGGTTATTTTCATTTGTTTTCAGCTTAAGTAATAGAAGAGAATATAATACTCTGACTTGTGATTGCTGTAAAGCTAATCAGTTTTCTTCAACAGTCAAACCAACAGAGCTTATCCTAAAATGAAACCAATTATATATGATGTATATCCATATACATATAAATTTTAATAAAAACAATATGCTTTGATGGAGTTTGATAAAAATAATCTTTTTACTATGTCGTTATTTATCAATTTAACAAAGTATTAACTTATTCAAAATAATTGGAAATATCAATGTGCGCTAATTTATAAGGAACCCTCTCTATAATTGGTGACCCCGAATTGTTATGAGCACGCAACCTTCTGATCTTATTGATTTAAACAATTTATTTAATATTTAATATAATTCGATATAATATATAATTTAATATGACCTACTTTTTTATTTTTAATATATTATAATATTTAATTTATCATCATAAGTAATTATTTCATGATTTACAAGTTTTTAATCTAAAAAAATTATATTTAGCAACAATTTTATTTATTTTTTCTGTTAAAATCATTTAAATGTTCTCAAATATAAAAAATTAAACTTATAAAAAAAATATTAAATTAAATAAAAAATAAAAATAAAGATTTTTTTATATTATTTGATTTAATTCTGAAGAATCTGTGTAATGTAGTATGTCTCAGACGTGGGCCTCAGTGAAAAAAGAAGCGTAGAGTGATTGGAATATCAGCTCTTTGCGGTGTTCAGAGCATCTCCTAGTCGAGCAGTCTCGACTGGAGCACTCTTACTTGTTTTAAATTGAAATAGTTAGAAATTAATTCATAGATATTAATTATTCAAATTATAATAAATTATACACTTGTATATACTAAGATAACTAATACTAAGATAACTACAGTCGGATGCAATCGACTACATAATACTCATTCAGGGTCTAAACGCTGCTAGCTCTAATACTTTGTAGCATCGTATTTGAAAAGCTCCCAGTAAGCGTAGATATGTCATTTTGCAGTATATCAAATTGTAAATAATTTTATTCATTTCTAGTTTTTCGTATCTGTTATACCTGATACTAATATATATATTGTATATTATACATATCTGAAAATCGTAGCACTTTATCGTAAGAGGATACTTAAAATTAAATATTCGTCTAGCTTCAAAACTGCCTTCATTACACATTACAGTAAGCCAATATACTCTTTTCATTTTTTGAATGAGGATATATAAGTTATTTTAGCTGCTTTGTAGTCGTTGGTCATCGCACAATTCCCATTCCCAACATATTCAATCAGGACTCACATTTGCAATATAATTAAAGTAAATAAGGACGCAGGACGATCAGCGCAGCGCAGTTCGTCAGTTGTTCGAGCTGTGATTGCGAAACTGCAGCGCAGTCACCACCCATGGCTCATTGGCACATTTAGTGTGCGGCATGAGAAACAATGGCCAGTGGGCCCAGCTCCGCTTGGCTCAGCTTGGCTCAGCTTGGCTCGGCTCGGTCCATTATTGGCAGCTGTGCCCGGCTAATTGGTCACACGCGGCCACTTAGCACTTCAGATGCTGATAATGATGACGACGGCTGACGGGGCTGTCCACAGCTAAATGAATACATCAGCAGCATCATTGTGATCGTTGCCAATAGTCGCAGCAGCGATCGGCACGCTGCAAACTCAACGGAGGCCCCGAAGGTCCAATTGTCCGCTGCACAATGTGCCCAATAAATGGACGCATTAGCCACGCTCATCACATGGAGCTGGGCTAGATCGAGTCAGCCAATAACCGAATTGCCCAAAATGCCCAGAAAACCTTGCCAATCCGTTCCGAATCGAACCGAACCGAACTGAACCCGGAGCACAGCTAGTCCATGAGTACCCGCTGTGGCCAAATGATTGCGGTCGATCAACCACGCAATTCTGCTTCTAGTCGATGATGGCGCAACGAATCAATTGAAGGTCTTTTATTCTCTCTCTCTCTCTCTGTCTCTGGCTCTCTGTTGTCCTGGCTAATTGGCTGTGTGCAACGTTGCAGCGGTGCGATATTGTCACAGATTGAAATTATCTGGCGCAAAATTGCAATTTTCATGGTCAGGCAAGATGGGCCAGATGAGAGTGCTCGGGCCTACTACTCCACAGCCTTTGTGCACCGTCTCGTAATAATGTGATCAAATTTGCCGAAATCAAGGAAAAGCAGAAGCTGTCGCCAGACTGTCGACTGAAACGAATGCCAGCTCTAACAAGGAGCCGAAATCCTTGCCTTGTCACGGGCCGTCAGCTACTCTTTGTTTCCTCTTCTCTTTCCTTTTTCTACTTTCTGTTTTTTGTTGGTCAAAAAGAGCATTCCCTGCTGGCTATCTCTCGACGAGGTGTCTGCGCCTCGAGTGTCTCATTTGTCCAATCTGTTTCCGGCAAAGTGCGTCCACTTTGTGTCGCTTAATCCCGCATCGCAGCATTGCCTCTGGTTCCTTTCCCTTCTCCTTTTTTCTGTGCGTGTGTGTGTGTGTGTGATTTGCATGCCAGCGCCTCAATAAAGTTTCAAAACAAAAAGAGGGAAAAACAGAGAAGGTGAAAAAACTTTGTTCTCAATGCGGTTGCGGATGCAGGGTTTGGAATGGCTGCGTGCCGAGGCACTAATGCCTGGTCTCAGGGCGGCAATTACGTCGCATAACAATGATAATAATAATGGGAAATCAAGTTCGTCTAGTGGATCGTGCAGCGTAAATGGGGCATTGTTTGTCGCACTGTCGCATTGTCGCATTGTCGCATTGTCGCCGGCAACAGCTTCATTTTGATGCCCGAACGCTCGTGAGCGGACAATGGCAGCGCCCGACTTCGCCCCGCCCCGCCCCGCCCCGCCTCGGCTTTGACTCCGACTTTGCTGCGTGGTTGCATGCGGCTGGCCACGGCGAGAGCCACAGCTAATCCGCTGCGCCTGCGTTGCGTCTTTTGGTCACTTCCGCGGTAGAGCATGGCCAGTCGGGTTGGGTCGGGTCGGGCCAATCAGGCGCGCACTCAGTGGTCAAGCCGTCAGCGCTTTTTTCTGTCTTCATTTCTGGGGTGACCCTTTCCATGTCAAGCTGTGCGACATGGAGCTGGCTTATGCCAGCTGATTAGCAGTGGACAGTGGACAGCAGACACCCTCGGGCTCACAAGATGGTTGCCCACAGCTGGCGCTACTTTTCGACTCCTTTGCCAGGCATTCTTTGCCTGCCTGCCTTCCTTCTTTCTGTTTAATCAGCGAAATCGCATTCAGGCAACTGCCTCATTATAAATGGTGCAGGCTGAGATCAGGTAGCGATAGACGGCATTTCGACATTTGAGGAAGGCGTGTTAAAAACAGCACCCAGGAAACACAACAACAACAACAACAAATGGAGTTCCAATTACATTACATAAGAATATCAACAGCAACAGCAACAGCAACAACAACAACAGTAGTGTCCGCTTACAGTTGTTGTTGTTGTTGTTGCCGCCTTGTGTCAAAACATGGAACGTCCTTTCGACACCAGCTACTCCGCCCAGATCTCTTGAGACTTCTGGTTAAAAACGTAGCGCATTGATTAAGTAACTAATAGGCTGACAAACAGCAGACGGGATTCTTGCAAAATTGAGTGCATCGAGTGCAGCTCCCGACTCCTGCAGCCGTATCCTTCGAGCTGACCCCTTATTCAGATCTCGCCACGAGGCGCCGTCGCCGTCTGCTCAGTTGCCTGCTCAGCGCACTTGTTCTCGTCTCGTATGTCCTGACAAACAACTCAATTGTGCTTCCCATTAATTGCCCGGCATGTCGGCCAACTGCTGTTTGGTTTGGTTGCGTCCACGGCTCGCTACATAAATCAGATTCCGAGCAGCTGTCAAGCGGCGCCAAGTTCGAGTCCGGATCACAGCTTATCGCACTTAGAGCTGTCGAAATCCGGCAGATTGTGTTGCTATTCGATGTCTTCTGGGCCAATGCATAAATATGAGTATTTAAATGCTCAATTTGAGATTGTTCACTTTGGTTTTGGCTCTTGTTCATTATATACTGACAATACTTTATCTAAATATTACATTATTATTATATTGTGTGGATAAATAAAGCATTGTCTTCCTCATTGATTTATATTCGAAAGACTGTATATGAAACTTGAAGCAACATTAGAAAAAGTATATAAAATAGTACTCACTATTTCCATTTGGGATTCGAAACCAATGAAAGTGTATGAACTTTTGTTATTTTCTAAACCAAAGGCTTCCTTTTCTCTAATATTTAACTCAAATAAGGCTAAAAATTGGAAGCTGCTAAGAAATGTAAAAATAATATAAGAAATATAAAATAATAATTTTATATATTATATAAAAAATATATATTTTATTTCACTTTAAAGCTTCTTTATAAATATTCATTCTTTTAATTTATCTCAAATAATTTCCACATAATCTAAAAATAAATTTTTTGAAATAAATATTTATTATAAATTGTATAAAAATAAATTTTTATTATAAATATTATAAAAAAAAAATATTTATATAATAATAATTATCTTTGAAACGAATTTTTTCAGTGTGCCTTAATTAATTAAAAGCAATAAATACTTAATATTTATATTATAGCACGCAACTTATACTCTTAATTTAAAATTAAATATTTATATAATAATATTAAGCTGTGAAAAAATTTTTAACTTGCTTTTATTATTTAAAATCAATAAATTATTATTATTTTTATCAAATACGCAACTGATCCTCAAAACTTAAAAATTAATATTTATTATTTCATTGTAAATTAAAATTTGTTCAAGTAAATTTAAAAATGTTTTAAACGCAATAAATATTTTTTAATTTGCATTTTGATAACTTGATTTCAAAATTAATAGATTAATCAAAAATTGTGAAATATTGAAAACAGTAAGTTTGTATTAAATTTATTTATACTAAAAACATGATTAACTCAAATGTAATAAAAAAATAATAATATCAATTATAATTGAAAACTAAAACTTTTTCAAATCAATTTTAAAAAGCTAATCAATATTTAAATTATTATTAATACTAATTAAGTAAATTCAGCTTTAACTATGCTTTAGTCTAATTGTTATTTATATCATTTACTTCAGCTTTTTATGATGATTAAATATATTTAATTATAATTATAAAGTTGCTTTTATAAATATATAATTGATAAATGCCAATGTTGCCATTTGGCACATTTGTTTAAAGTATTCTAGTTCAAAGTTATCTGATTAAATTCTTTACTGGTGAGATCAGTGAATCATTAATTAATTAAAAAATACTTAACTTGAACAAAATTCAATAAGAATTTATAGAATTTACCATATAAAACATTTTCAATCAGAGTTATAAGCTGTTCAATGATCTTCTGGAAAATTTTCAATGGAAGGAAAATTATGTTTAACGTATGCAAATATTTTTTATTATATTTACATAAAATATTATTTTATATATTTTTATATATTGTATATTTATTATATTTTATATGGTGATACAATATAACAATGGGCATTTCTCAATATTTACTTAGGCCACATAATATAAATGCTTCAGTTTTACCTTTTTGTTGACACTAGTTTATTCAAGGTATACGGGAAAAAATATATATAAATATATATATATATATAAATAGCTGTAAATAGTAAATAGTAGTAGAGTTAATTAATTAATGAAATACTGAGCAAAGATTGTTTAGTTGAGATTTATCAATGCCTCAGCCGCAGTCCGCAGTCCGCAGTTCGCTCCTTCAGTGCTGGCCTCAGCTGGCTGGCAAAGTCAATTGCATTGCTCGCGGAAGGATGCTTTTTGCGTTATTGCAGATGCCGTGGAGAGTCGGGCTTGAGGTGAGTGGAACATGCTGGGCATCTGCGATTGTTGGCACAACACAAATCAGAGAGCAAAGGGCTAGAATGGAGTTGCCCAGCGAGAGCAATAGAGGACAGCGGGCGACTCTTAATAAGGTTAGCCGAAGGCAAAGGGCTGGGCACTTCAATACAAAATACAGAATACAAAATGTTCAAGTGTGAGTGAAGAATGTGAATCAGAAACTATTCGTATGCATCAAAGGGGCGAATGAATTCGATTAAAATTACATTTTTTATTTTGATTTGTTGCCGCCTGCTGCTGCTGCTGCCGCTGCTGCTGCTGGCCTTTGTGCCGAGCCGGAGACTTGGAGCGGGAGAGAGCGAGGGAAAGAGCGCAGCGTGAATCCTTTTGATTGTGCATGAATTTGCAACTTGTGCAACGCATTTAATTTTATTTAGTTTCATTTGCCAATCGACGGTGAAGTCGTCGCAAGGACGCGCTTGTCCTGCGCACTGTCGACCCCTTTTGTTGGCGACACCGTCCGTTCGTCGGTACGTCGAGCGTTCTGCCGCCTCCTGTGCTCTTCACACGCCCTGCGCCACAGGCGCTCCCCCAGCCACAGTCACAGCCCAGCCCGGGAGGATCGCAGCGAGGCAACGGAAGCAAAGCTGGCCACGTTGTGGGCTCACATACCCGGCCACAAGCGAGGTCTACCAAAGCAACCCCGAATAGCCATAGCCACAGCCATAGCTAAAGCCAAAGACCAAAGCCAAAGCCAAAGCCGAAGCCAAGCCATTGCCGTCGTCATCAAAAAGGACACTTGACGGGAACAACAAAAGCCGATGTTGCCACCGTTGTGTCCGCGTCTGCGTTTGCTTTTTATTTCTATTTGCAGCACACTCACAGAGAGAGAGAGAGAGGGAGAGGGAGAGAGAGAGACACACATTCATTGCTCGGCTTTTTGTTGTATGCTTGCCCCTTTGAATGAGTGCGCTCCTCGCATAACGCGCTGCCGCTGTGCGCCTGATTATCCTTTCAATTAAATTGTAGCGTAACATTTTCCACGTCGTTGACAATAGCTACAACACAGTCGCACTGAATGACAGGGAGCACGCTAAAGGGGCGGGGCGGGGCGAGGGCTTACACAAGAAACGAGTGACATGATGAAGAGAGACAGAGACAGAGACAGAGACAGAAGGACAGTGAGAACGAGAGCGAGAAAGGTTAAATGAAATTCAGGCCAGCATTTGCCCTTTTTATTGCTGTTAGTTTCTGAATGTGCGTCTGTCTCTGCGCACTGCTGTTGATTTTACTAATGGCCAGAGCTGTGCCCAGCAGACTGGCAACATCTTCTCGTCTTCATTTTGCTCCCAGCTGCACTCAGGCCATAGATCGCACAGATGCAGTCACTTACATAATATACGACACTAAGGAAATTTAACAAAATATAAACTAGATAAACGTATAAGAAGAGGTATAGAGTAATATAGATATAGATCATTTACCTAGATTATAGATTATATTTATGTTATGCATACAAAATTTGCTATTCCCAATGCATTTAACCAACTGTGAATAGTGAGCGTGAATTCTTCTTGAGATGACACAGCAGCACTGTGAATACTCATTCATTTCATTTATTGAACCGATGGGAAGATGTCAAGTTTCAGACTTTGCTCAATAAGTTTTTAAACTACATTGAAGCTCATATACAATCATAGATATCAACAGAATCTTTTGCAATTCAACAAATATATGAAATGATTTCTAAATTAGCTGATTAGAAATCTAAAACTAGAGACCTTAACAAAACTGAACTTTTAAACAACTGTAACAACTGAGCAATAAATGACTAACAAAATGCCATATAATAGGTATATGTTTATACAATCAGATTTATGCTCAACTTAAAAATAAATATATAAATATAAAATAAAATAATAAAATATTTTCAAGAAATTTTTAAAAAACGCTACAAATAGACAAGAAATACATACAGGCTATGGCAACAGTAAACACCTTATTGGAAACATTAGAACTTCAGTTGTGACAATTTTGAAGTAAACAAATTGGCTTACTCAGTAAGAAAATTAATATACCTTATGAAAAATTTTTTGCACTCATGTAAAATAGAAAATAATAAATAATTGTGAGTGTATATATCAACAATTTTTTTCTTTTAATTTAATTTAATTTAATATTTTATTTTAATTTTTATATTTTTGATTTACAGTATTTACAGCTTAGTTCCCAGCTAAGCAGTAATTAATTAAAACTACAGAGGCTATGCCAATCATAAGCCCAGAATACATAGCTTAGGGGTAGTAAGAGTTAAGTTTTCATAGGTGAATCTGAACAGGATATTTAATAGGCTTTAAATCATGATACGATTCAGTAGATCAGTAGGATGACGAACTAAGTCTTCTTCTAGTTCCAGAGTGGGGTCAAGCAGATCTTTGGATTGCAGTACCTAGACGTTTAGCCAAACTGTTTGGGCCAGAATATAGTCTATTTGCGGTACTCTGGCCATCTCAGGGATTCTGTCTCATATATTTGACATCTTAAAGTGTCTCTCAATGTCCATGATCCATAAGGATATGCCATAAATCCCCAGACAATGTACTCATCGCTTTCGCCTGTAGAGCACGTAAATTATTTAGGTAAGTCTTGGTTGCAATTACAAATGCCTAGATGGATGATGAAAGCAATTATAGTATTTGATAGAAATTGAAATTAGTATATAAAACAAAAATATTGAAAAACATAACAGAAACCAGATGCTTAGATGCTTTTGTAGTTTCTGACCTTGTTCTTAGAGAGATAGGGAGATAATTTGTTTTGTGTTGCAATCAATGTCAGATTTTGCGTGAGCTACTTTCAGACATTCTAGGCAATAAAAAACTTAGTTACACAATATAAAACATTAAACTAAAAATAATCTTTATCTCACTTTTACATATCCTTGAAGCTCCTCCCTTAGAGCAACCCAGCTCCAAATGGGTTGGCCCAAGCATTAGGCAATATACATATATATATGTATGTATATTTCTGGTTAAATAAGTCTGTTATATTTGAATGCATAAGTTGTTCCACGTGCTGTCATTCACAAAATTTTTGGGCACCGACAAAAATGGGATTTCAGAGTACTAAAAGCCCCGGTTGCCGGCTGCATAACAAATGCCATAATATGATTTGGCAGCAGCACAGAGAACAGAGCTCAAATCAGCACGCACTTTTTAATTTTTGACGAGTTTTGCTGCTGTCGCACACTTTACTCTCTCTCTCTCTCTCTCTCTCTCTCTCTCTCTCTCTCTCTCTCTCTCTCATGTCCCCTCATCCGGGCCACTAAATAAATAGACATAGCACACGACAATAAACTTATTCATAATACATGAGTTTATGTCAGGAGAGTCGAGAGAGGCGAGAGAGGAGAGGCGTGGCAGTTAGCTCGCGACGCTTGGCAATCAGTCAAATGTAATAATAAATAAATAAATAAATAAATCAAAAGCAAACATAGAAAATAAATAACAATACAACTTCGCGCCGCTCTGCTTGATTTCGAATATGGATTTTAATTCGAGCATTTTTTTTTACGTTAACAACTCTTACACTCGTAAAATATGCAAATAGAAGCCGTTTAGAAAACAGAGCAGCAAATGTGTAGAGACTGACATTTAGCCAGGATTACAGGGGGTAAACTCTTTGATGGGTTCCTAATTGCAGGTTTGTTTTCTATGCAGCGGATTTTGTTTTTAAATCTTACTTTAAACAAAGTTCGAAATTTAGATTTATGTATATATATATATTTATAATGCATCTGATGTAGAAATACTCACTGCTTAGTAGATTTTGTTTAGCTCTCAGCTCTCTTTGTCGAGGAATTTATTACATGCCTACTCAATAGTCAGTTTTACACTCATATACTTCTTGTGTAGTCATACTCATTATATATACTTTTTAGGTAAGTATAATCTGATATAGCTAAGTATATAGTATAGCAACAAATGCTAAATTTTACAGCCCTTGCTTTTATGATCTTCATCTTTTGCTAAACAACTAAGTTTGGCTCAGATATTATGGACAAGTGTCTAGACATCAAATAACATGATAGATAACCGCATATTTATGACTAGCCCAGATCCTCAAGTTTACATATACACTCGTCTGAATAAAGCTGGCCATATCAATGCCAAAGCGATTGGGATAATCATTAAAACCACCAGGATACATAGAATACTTTAACTAGTTGAAACAACATTGTCTGCATTCAGGGGGATATAAAGCGTTAAATAGAGTTAAAGAGAGTGAAGGATAGCATGCGTGTTTAGTGTTTTGTTTGGTGGAAATGAACAGTTTTAATTATGTATGTGAGTTGTAAGTCTTGCTTTCCTGTCAGGTGGAACGCCTTTTGGACTAATCAGACGATTATGCGGTTGGCTATACGTTTTCCATAAGTTAAGCTGCAGCTGTTGCCTAAATGGAGCACACGTATCTCCATATAGGCTGTATTATTGCTTTGTATAGCATTCACTTGAAATGAAGTGAAAGTTTAGATTTTTAGCTGAGTAGCCAGTCCATTTCTTTGTGTCTCGTGCTTATGGTGCCTCGATATTGTATTGATATATTATTATATTGTAGATGTTATTTCGCCAAGTGAGTTTACTAATCCTGAGTATATATTTTTTTTGGCACAGTGCTCTCATATGTCAACCGTCTAGTGTGATGGATGAGCAAATTGTTTTCTATAAGTCATTTGTGTGTGTGTTTTTTTTTTTTTTTTTTCTTTGTAAGGCCAATGTTCCAGTCTTTGAGCCACGGCAGTTTATATATTCACACTACTTATAATACCTCACAATTAAATGTCAATGTTGTCATAAAAAGTATACAAAGCTCCACATTGAACACAAAAAAACTACAGCTAGTCTTAAAAAAAAAAAAAAATATATATATATATATATAAATTCATGAGAATTTTAAGTTTAAATAATCAAAATATTCTAAGATTGTTTTCTTAAATTTAAAAGTTCAATTCATTATCTAAAATTCTTTATCTTATTCTAAATTTATAAGAATATTAAGCTTAAATTATCAACATATTCGAGTATGAAGCAAATTTGCTTCCAATTTCCTCTGCAACAACTGAACTGCAATAATCATGCTTTAAGCTTGAACTTTCACTTCTCACTGCCATGAATGGAAATTGTAGCTGGCTCTTGAGCATTGTCCTGCTAACAGGTTTCCATCATCAGGCATCCGCCAAATCATTAGTTGTTAAAAAAAGGTTTGACTCCGCAATAAACAAACATTAGATGGGCTGAGTGACTAATGAATAGCCGTCGCAGTTGCATTACATGCAACTGTTTAATGGACTTTGTTTATTTTTTGCGAGGTTCGATTTGCAAATTGCATCGAATAGCTGCCAAAATAAACAGGAACGCAAAATCAGCGATAAGCAAGCAAATGGAACAAACAAAGGTGCTTTAGTATCAACGTTTGCCTACCATTTTTTCACAGAGAGTGCGTTTCCGCTTAAAGCAAACTGAACGGCGCTAATTGTCATCTGTTTGGGCAGAGTAGAGCATACCTGATCGGCGGCTAGTTTGCTTCTTTTTTGACACTCGATATGGGCGGAGCGTGCGGGCATGGCTGAGCAACAGTCTTTGACAGGCAGCCAATTCAATCAGCCCTAATTATGTCGCATGAAAAACTCACGGACGTATATCTTTCGATCTTGGAACAGAGTTTTCATTACACCAATTGCGATTGGCGTGCCCGATAACCCTGGCCGATTCTCATCAGCGAGGCGTCGCGTCGAAGAGGAAGTATCAGCTCGAGGGATTAGCCTATGTTGTATATGTATTTTCACAACAAAGTTGCGGAAACTATGAATGGAGAAGAAATAGGCAAAGGCTATTACAACATCTCTGATGACTATCGCATATTACTCAACATTTATGTTACGTTTGGCCAACAGGATGAGATTACATGTTTAAGAAGGGACTGAAAAAATAAAAATTAATAATCAAGTTCATTTATAATATGTTATTTAATGTATTTGCCTAGCTTAGCATTTTAATTGTATAGTTATTGTACTTCATAACTTATATAGGAGCTATTATGACGGATGGGACATCTGTTTTTCATACAGCTCACAAACTTGTCAGTATTAGACTTTTTACATAAAATGCTGTTTTTTAAATTTATTGGCATTAAAAATTAGCTTCGCATATCTTTTACATCCTTTAATTACTTGTGCTTACAATTTTGAAAATATGGTCGAGTAGGAATTGAAACTGATGCTAATATAAAATATATATAGATCAGATCTTATTTCTCAGTTCTCATGTCAAATTATAATTTGTGCCTCGAAAAACCTACAAATTAAGTGAGAATAAGGTATTCTTTTCAGATTGTCATATTTAAATCTCTATGCAGAAGCATAGCAACAATTGCACTGCTTGCATTTGTTGCCCCTAAAATTATGCTGCTATTTTTGGTTCTGTCAGACTTCTGCCTACATTTTAATTAAATATTATATATTATAAATACTGCATTTCTGTATTTATTTTCTTCATATTAGCCCATCAATTGATTTGAGGCTGCACCTTTTCTGCTTGCACCGTTTATTCTACCATAGTTGCTTTTGAACTGCTTGAGAATATTTATGCTAAATGATGGTGGCGCTTCCTTTGCCTGACTTACACACTCGTAAACATGCATTTACTGCCTTAAATTTCGCGAAGCTGTTGATTTGAGTGTCCTACCCAGATGCATGTACATTCTGCTTGCAGTCCTTATACCAGAACACTGCTTGCAGCTCTGTAGGCAGTTTCGCAAAAACGGCACATAGATGGCGCCACTACTCGCATCAAAGCTAAGCAATAGTTTCTGCATATATTCTCCATATATTTAGCTCATGTTTCAAACCCAATCAAAATGGAAATTATTCGTAAATAGAAAGACGGGGGCATTTTGTATATTTCGTAACAAATCGAAAATTGTTTTTATTACTTTCTGATCAAAATCATACAACGTTGTCAATTCGTTTCGTTTTTATTTTCTTTGTTTCGCATTATAATAGTGTGTTTCATTATCTGTTTTGTTGCTGGATTTTGTATTTGTTTTTTTATTTTTATTTATTTTTTTATTTTTTTGTTCTTTTCTGTCTTGTTTTTGTTTTTCTTTAATAGTAATTTATAATTATAATAATTTATATATAATAATATTTGTATAATATTACTTGGTAATTTATTTAATTCTCTTTATGCGCCATCGCTCGTCATCAAGATCAATCAGTCAACCAGACTGATTGACGCCAATGATGCTCAACTCTTTCATCCGTGCCTATTAATGCATTCCTGCCTCCTCCACTTAATTGCCTTTGTGTATGTACTAATCTTTTACGTTTACGTTTACGTTTACTTTTACTTTTACTTAACTTTGATGCATATGATTTTAACTTGTTGCTTTGCTTTCGTTACCATCTTTATTTATTTGCTTTCTCTTTAATCTTTTGCCATTTACTTGTTATATGTAATGCGATGCAATAATTTGTATGTGTTTTATTTTTGTTTTTCATTTTAGCAATTTCAATTAACCAAATGTAAAATAGTATTGTATATGTTATGAGTGTTCCTTGTGTGTGTGTGTTGGTGTGTGTGTGAGCATGTGTATTTGTATGTGTTTATCTGTTTGTTTGTTTGTGTGTGTGTGTGAGTTATTTACAAGTAATTAATGTTTGTTATGTTATCATTGTTTGCTTGATGTACGTTTTGTCTGATGTATGCTTAGAGTTTAATTTTGCTATTGGATCTTAGCGTTTGCCTTCCATTTGAAGTATAATAATATTATATTATAGTATTATGTAGTAATATATATATATGTATATATATATATACGTTTGCCTTTTCCTATATATATAAATATATATATGCATATTTATGAATATGTGATCCTGAAAATGATGTATGCTTTTATGCTGGTTTCTGAATCAGTTTTCTGGATTTTAGTTGGGCGACATCTAGCGCTCGTTTGTGTATTAGCGACATCTAGCGCTCGGTTATGTAACTGTGTTCCATTTAACTTTTTCTGTTGTGGCTTATGTTGTGTGTGTTTCTTTTTGTGTATTTGTTTGTGTGTTGTGTTTGTGTTTGTCTGTCATATAACTGTATTACTTACACTGCTAAAAATTCACGTTTATATTTTCAATATAGGGGCTTCATATATGCTTTGAATGCCATTGTTTTTATTGTTTTTCGATTTGCCATTAATTCGATTTCTCTTTCACTTCTGCTGCCATTATTCGTATTCGTATTCATATTCATATTCATATTATTAATATTATTGACTAAAAACTGTCGTCGTTACATAGATATGTATGTGATATATACATATGCCTATGCTCACACACCTTTGCATATATATGTATATGCATATGTATATAGCACGTACTCTATCCACCGATGCACCCATCCAGCCATGACATTCTATTCAGCTAAGTAATTTATATTTGGTTTTTCCTTTTATCTCCTTTCTTTTTTTTTGGGTCTCGGTTCCGTTGCCTATTCCGTAATAAATGGATGTTTAAATAATGGTTTATTTTAATATACTTGTATGGGCCTTAACTTTAAGTATGTTACGTTTGCTTGACTTAATCAATTTTTGTTTCTTATCTTTTTCTTTTCTTGTTGTTTTTCTGTCACTCATTTGAAAATTTATAAACTGAGGACGTTTATTTCTTCTTCTACTTCTGCTTCTGCTTCTGCTTCTTCTTCGGCTGCTTTGTCGCTTGCTTCATTTATATTCATATCATATACATATACTCACACACATACACACACACACACACGTACACGCATGCACACACGCACATACGCACATGTGCATGTGTGTATGTGTGCTTACATATATGTATATATTTATATATGCATATATATTTATATAAATACATAGCTTCAAATTAAAGCTTTATTAACCATGCACGCGTTTTATTTTCGTTTTAACAAAATGAAACGTTTCACAATAATCGTACACAAGATTTATAATGAATTCATAATGTTATTAGGTATTATTTAATATTATTATTACTATTATAACTAGTTAAATATTTATTTATTTATTAAAAAAAAAAAAAAAAAAAAAAATTATTCAACACACTCCAATTCACAGACCTGCCAACTGTTGCGTATCCAATATGAACTAGTTAATATGAACTATTGTTTATTAGTAATTAATTATCCATATTCCTATATGCTTATCAGAATTTAATACAAATTAGAGATTCGCTTACGAGCTAAGTTGTAAATGTGTGTGTGTGAACTATAGGTAATATTTACTGTACTTGATGTAGTTGTATTATTTATGTTTGACTTTCTCCTTTTCTTTTCCTCTTTTTGCTGCTTGTGATTCGCTATGTCGGCATAAGTTTCGTAATATATATATGTATATATGTATATATATATATATATATCTGCATGTATATATAGAAAGTATCCAAGGAAGGTTCGTTGCTGCAGCAGCATTAAAATATTGAAACGTGGTGTCCAGTGCCCAGAATGGCTCCGAGATGTGAGACGTTGCTGAAGTATTTTTTTTTATTATTATTCGTTTTCGATTCGATTCAAAGTAAAGCCAAAAATGTATTGAAAAGATTGTTGGATATGTGTATTTGTTTTGTTTTTCATTTTTCATTCATCTTTTTCGTTTGTCGTTTTCTCTTTTCGCTGGTTCTAAAAATGGGGAAATCGAATACAAAACTAAAGATCTTAATGAGATCAGTTTGCTCTCTATCAGACGTAATTGATAAAATTGCTTTCGTTTTCTAATTTCGTAAATGTTTGCCTACATTTCGGATAAAATTGCATTCCTAATTGCAGAAATTACTGTGAGTGTGTTTGTGTGTGTGTGTATGTGTGTGTGTGTATGTGTATGCATGTATGTTTGTTTGTATGTACGTATGTACATATGAATGCATGTGTGTGTTTTCTGTGTATAAGTTCTTTTTATGGCTCTTATAGAATTTCGTTTTTTTTTCAGTGTACAAATATGAACATTTTGTTGTTTTTTTTTGTTGATGCTGTTTTTTTTTTTTGTTTTGGTTTTTTGGTTTTTTTGTTGCTGCTTTTAAAATCTTTGTTTTTACTTCAGTTCTTTTTGAATTTCATTTTGTGTATATTTGTTCTTCTTGTTTTCTGCTTGGGTTTTCTTCTTCATCATCTTCTTGCTGCTGTTTGTTCAATTCTTCTTCTTCTTCTTCTTCTACTTCCTGCATGTTTTTCTTTTCATATATAACTTTGCCATCCATTGTATAAATATGTTTGTTAATGAAATATTTAATAGTTCTCATTTGTTTATTTTTATTTTAATATTCATTATTAATTTTGTAATCAAAATTCCTCTAGTTGAAGGCAATCGGCGAATATATTTGAAATTATTTATGCAATTATTTTACATACATCCTTTGGTTTTCTCTTGTATTCATCTTCATCTTCTTCTTCCTCTCTATTTGTATTATATGTAGTATTTATTTTTTGGTATTTTTTAAGTATTATTATTAGTATTATGAATACGTTACGTTCCGTTAAGTTAGGATTGACTAAACTTAAGAGCTGTGGAAAACAAGTTAAAATACAAAACTTTTGTTTATTTTTCTTCTTCTTCCTCTTCTTCTTTCTATTTTTTGTTTGGATTTAGCTTTAAATATGATCTTTCTCTGCGGTCAAAAGTCATCTGAAGGTGGAAAACTTAAGTGTAATTTTGCTGAACGTGTTTTGCTTTAGTATTACGATCTAATTCGTTATAAAATACATATGTTATATGCATATATATACGTATATATGTATATATATATATATATTGTATATTGTATAATTATAATAATAATAATAATAATAATATGTAAATGTATATTAAGTTATGTACAAATTGTATGTGTCTTAGGTGTTAATTAAAAGTCATGCTTATGCTTAAAGTACATTACGTTTCTAATTATTGTTAGTAAAAAAAATGTTTGTTTCCAATATAAGTTTTTCTTGTTCTTTTTTTTTTGGGCACTATATTATGTACAATATTTTGTTTTTTTTTTAGTTATAAATTTGTTATATAATTTGAAAATCACTTTAAGGCAGTTTTCTTATGCTTCAAAATTGTGCTAACGAGAAAGGAACTACATTTATAAGTATTACATATATATATATATATATGTATATATATATATATATATGTATATATATATATATATATATATATATATATATATATATATATATATATATATATGTAATATATATATATTAAGACGTCGAACAAATAGCCTAACTAAATATGGCAAAGTACGGAAATGAGAAACGAAAAACCCAATTAGATCCCCAGCAGGAGTTCGAGTTCGCAATTGGAACAGAAAATGTTTAGCCTTAGCTCGATCTTGACCTTGGATACATTTTTAGGAACTACTTTGCGCCTTCAGCTGCTGTCTGCATTCAAATGAAAAAGCCTTAAGCTCGGAGCTAGCCAAAAGAAAAGCAATGAAAAGAAAAGAAAACCCAAAAAGAATGTGGAAGACAAACAAACTTAAGATACAGATACAGATACAGCTATAGATATAGATACGAATACAATTACTGATTGAATTATTACAGACATACACAAGTGTGTGTGGGTGTGGGTGTGTGTGTGTGGGTGTGTGTGTGTGTGTGGGTGTATGTATGTGGCGTTGCCTGTTACACACGAATATTGCTTTTTTGCTTTTCATTTTCATTTTTATTTTTATTTTATTTATTAATTTCTTTTTGTTTTTCTTGTTGCAAATTTACTAATTATTGTCAGCTATTTATTCACACATAGTATATGCTCATACAAAAAAACACACACTGGCAAACACACACAAATGCACACACACACTCACACTCACACACACACACACTCACACAGACACACACATACGAGAACTAAGAACACTCCCGAATAGATATTGAAATTGGAATCAAATTGGATAGAATCTCTGACCTCTGCTCCTAGCTCAGCATCAAACTAAATATATGAATAATACAAATACGTACGCCTAGATGGTACTTGTAATCCTTTCTATATATTATATATATCATATATATATATATATATATATATATATATATATATGGTATATATGTTTAATTTTATTTGGTTTCTCATTTGAAATATTCAGCAATTTTCATTGTTTTCAATTAATTATGATTTATGCATTGTATACACATAAAAAATTGTTCTTTTGTAAATTGTTTAATTTCATTTGCTTGCAGATAATATTTATTTGTATTATTATTTTTTATATTTTTGCTAAATGTTTGTCTGAGAATGTGAATTGGCAGTTTCAGATTTTGGTGTGTGTTTTTTTGTTTTTGTTGTTGATTTTTTTTTTTAATTTCAATATTTATGTATTTTGAAGTTTACAAAATTTCGATTCAAATGTTTATATTAAAAACGCTTGGTCTAATAAAAAATTTTGCACTATTTGACTGTAATTATTTATGTAATTATTAATTATTATATTTTATATTTGATATAGAAATTAAAAGAAAAAGTCTAAGAAAATTTCAAAAAATTGATTTTCGTTTTTTTGTTTTTTTTTTTTTTGTTTTTGTTTCTTGTTTGTTCTTAAAAGAATATAAATTGCGAAAATTTCACCAATATAATTCGATTAATTTTGACAATTGACCTATTTGCTGTACGTCGATTTTGATACCGGATGTGCTTAGAGATTGCTCAGGTGTTGCTAATTAACTGGGAGTGGGAGAGAGAGAGTGAACGATGCGGAAAGACTGAAGGCGGCAGTGTTCGTAAAGAGAGAGAGAGAGAGAGAGAGACAGAGAAACATAGAGAGCGAGAGCATGAAATTTTATATGCTCAGAGAGTAGAGTGTTCAAATGAAAGCAATTAAACAATGATATGTATTCGTTCTATTTGCCGAATAAACAATGCAACAAAAACAATATTGGCTAGAGAGCAAAGGAGGGAGTAAACGACGCTGAGCACACACACACATACTTACTACACAAGTCCAGATCGAGTAGTATTTATGCATATGAGAGCGGGAGAGAGAGGGAAGTGAACAAAAGATTTGAAGGGTCTTCATAAGCATTGAAGTTCAGCTTCTGTTGATTTCCTATCGAGAACACGCCAAATATGCTAGTGAAGAAGAAGAGTAGTCAAGATGCGCTTGTACTAGACTTAAGGCTGGGGAGCAAAAGTTGTCTGTTCTGTTGACTGCTTATGGCTGCTAGGGCTTTATCGTCTTAAGTTAAGTACGAAATATTTAGATGTGTGTGTGTGTGTGTGTGTGTGTGTGATTGTGTGATTGTGTGTGTGTAGTATATAAGTATTTATTATAATCGTAGCTAATACAATTCGTATTTACTTATTATATTTATATAATATTATTTGTATTTGTAATTGTATTTATTTTATATTTCGCTCGTAGTTAATATTGCGGCAAACACTTTGAAAAATAAAGTTTTGCATTGGAAAAAGAACACGTTACGATTTCGATATACGATGTACGATATACGATATACAATATTCAATATTCGATATTGGCTCTTAACATTATTATCTATATATTCAGAGTTGAGATATTTTACAATTGCTTTTTCTGTTTTAGTTCGAGTTGAGTTACAATTCTCATATGCCTTGCTGAACCCTGCACCTCTAACTAGAATTCATGATGAGCATTATGTATACCTTGCAGAGGTATCCTTACCACGCATATACACATATACTCATATACACATATACATATATGCATGTATGTATGTATGTATGTATGTATATGCCTGTACGTATCGCATTAACACTAACAACTAATGGCAATTTCCTTCTATTATGCAATAATATAGAATTTCTTGATGGATATATATACGGATACACATATTCATATATATATATGTATATATATCATTTATTATTCTATATATTTAATATGTGATTTTTACATGATTTATATATATATTTTTTGTTTGGTATCCTTTTGCATAGCATTCAGTATGTATTCAATTCTCTTACTTATTTTCTCTCTTTACTTGGCTTGAGAAAAAAAAAACACGAACAAACTAATTTTTTTCTGCTTTGTTTTCTTTTTGTGTTTAATAATTATTTAGTTTCCTTGTACACCAAGTATTCTCATTATAATATTTGTATTTGTATTTGTTTTTAACTAGATTTTAGCCTTATGCATATTTGGCTATAAGCTGTTTAAAAAAAAAAACGCTTAAATTACTTTGTTATTTATTTATTGTTATAATTATTGTTTTTTCTTTTTTCGTTTTTCTTTTTTCCATTCTCTCTATTAGCGACCTAGAAATAATTCTCTTTTATTTTTTTCCAATTGCTTTACTTATTATCTTCAAACCTTGTTGGCTAAAATCTAATGCGTCTTTGAGTATGCTGTAGTGAGAAAACAAATATCAACGAAGGATTTGCATGTGTGTGTGTGTGTGTGTGTGTGTGTGTGTGTGGTCTCAGCAAATGCAGATGATTCCTGATTTGTTTGCTTTGTGTATTGTTCGTGACTCGTGGCATTGAGAGCTGCCTTTCCGCATTGGAACCTTCAAGTATAATTACAAGTATTTAACTCTAGAACTATTTAGCTGGCAGTGACATTTGCTCATTTGGCTTGGCTTGTCTGGATACGTCCTTCATTGAGACAGAATAATGCGCAACAGTGTGAAAGGAAGACAGAGTTAGATATAGAGTTGTAGATAGAGACAGATTGAGCAACTTAGAGTAGTAACAGAGTCGGTGTCAGTGATTGCGATTGGTTTCAGAGAGCCCGCTGCTAATGGAAAACTCTTGAGGCGTCTGCAAGTTGTTTGGTCCGTTTTTTTATTTTTATTTTGGGAGATTCGTTTCGTTTTACTATACTTTCAAAATTCCTAACAAAATTGTGATTTGGGCAAATACCGAGAGAGCTGGCTGAGCGGGAATCTTATAACAAACAAAGTGCGCTTCAAAAAGTTTTCTGGACGGATTTTACAATTTGTAGCACATGATGTGGTCAATTCGATGTGAATCAGATGAGCTAACTATATATATGTATATGCCTATGTATGTGTATATATAGTAGAGAGTTTGAACTCACTTTCTATACATACATACACATATTCACACATATGGATATGATTGTATAGACAACAAGTTAATGAGTTATGTGAGACTTAACTTTGGTTCCAACAACATTCGAGCAGCTGCGTCAATGCCAACGATTATCATGTGTGTGTGTGTGTGTGTGTGTGTGAGTTTTTCAATTTTTGGTAATTTATGATAATTATTTAAAGTTGCTCTCTGCTTTTTTTGGTCTATAATGTGTTGTATAAACATGTCTGCAATTATCGCAATTGGAATAATTATGAACTATGTAATTTGCATGGTATTTTCATTTGTTTTTTTTTTTTTTTTTTAATATAAATTTCTTCACTTTTTTTGGTGATATTTAATTTATGCTATAAATGCTGATGAGTTTGCTTAAAAACTCCACACAGTGAACATTATTCATAATGACGGAAATGAAAGCTTTGTGTTTCCGTTTGCAATTTTGTGTGTGTGTGTGTGAGAGTGTGTGTGTGTGTGTATAACTGAAAAAATAAGCTGTATGAATCTGTGTGTGTTTACTATTTTCCGCTTCGTTTTAGTTCCTTTTGTTGTATTAGTTTTGGTTATATTTAATGATGCGCCCTACAGGTTGACCTAATTTAACTATGTATGTGTGTGTTAGTGTGTGTGTATGTGTTGGTGTATCCTCGGCATTTTGAGTATTCTTTCTTTTCTGGTATTTTCTTGTTAGTATTTTAATGCATATTTGTTGTAGTTGGTATTTTTTGTTTGTTTTCTTTTTCGCTGTCCATTTTTACTAAACTGTCGCTGATATTTATTGATATTTTTTGTTCTTTACATTTAGTATTTTTTTTTTTGGTATAATTTTTTTTCATCTTGCATACAAAATTGGTTTTTGAGTTTTTTGTATTTGTTTTTTTTTTTGTGTTTTAGTTTTTATATATTTTTGTTTTTGTTTTGTTTTTTTTTTTTTTTTTTTTTTTTGGTATTTTTATTTTTTTAGCGGGTAATACAAATGCTTAGATTAAGAAAAAAAAGTTGTATCTTTATATATATATATGTACTATATATGCATATATATATATATTTTTTTATATATATATATATTTAAGTATAAGTAAGTTTAATATTTAGATTTATTTTATATGCTGTACTTAGTTAGCCTAGATTCGAATACATGAACACTTCAAGATATCATTTTTATTTTGTTTTTGTTTTTGGTTTTAATAAGTGATTTAATTGAATTGAATTTAATCTAACTTTTGTTTTTGCCTGCTTTTTCTTGACTCTCTCATTCTCTTTTTTTTTTTTTGTTCTTTTCTGTAGCTTAATTTCCTTTTATTATAGTTTATATATTCACTCAATTTTGTTCAGAATTTTTTCGAATTTCTTTTGGTTTTTTATATATGAGAGACGAGTTTTTAAGCTACTCTTCGTTTCTTCTTCTTCTTCTTCTTCTGTGAAACAGTTGCAGCTGCTGCTGATGTTGCTGCTGTTGTTGTTGCTGTTGTTGCTGCTGCTGCTTCGTTGATGTTTCGTGATGTTTGCAGTTGCTGTTGCAACTGATGTTGTTGGGTTTTTAATACAGAAATGCAATTATATACGCGGGCGTCGTCTCGACTTCGTTGGTGTCTTTGTTGTGTTGCTGCATGACAAGCAAAGTGAGGAGCAGGTGTGTGAGTGTGTGCGATGTGATGGGCGTCTACGGGGCGTATGAGTAATGCCTCATAAATGTTTCATGTGTGTGTGTGTGCGTGTGTGTGTGAAATTGTGAAAGAGTGAGTGTGTGTGTGGGTGTGAGCGAGAGTGAGTTGGTGTGAGTGTGAATAAGAGAGAGAGAAAGAGTGTTGTTCTTGTTGATGTTGTTGTTGTTGTTGATTTCCTCGACTTTCCATTTCCTTTCCGTTTCCATTCGTCTTCCTTCTTTGCATACACACTTTGTCCTTGTCTCTGGGCAACATACTATTTTCATAACATTTTGACTTGAATCCATGGGGCATGCAGGCACTTGCAGGCGCCACGTGCAGCGTGCTCGCGATGCCCTTGGGCACAGCAGCCAGATGGCAGCTGATGCGCCCAAACTCCTTTCCCTGCGGCTGCTAATCATGATTGTTATTCATTCATATCCGGTTGTTCGTCTATCGGTTTTGACTTTAATATTCGTTGTTGTTTGATGTTTGTTGTTGTTGGTTTCGTATTCCTTGCCTTTGACTTTAACTTCTGGTTCGGCTTAGTCCGCTTTCATTCGTTGTGTGCTTTGGTCTATTGTTATAGCTTATGTTTATCCTAAACCTTGTCGTTATCTTAATCGTTGATCGTTGATCGCTGATCGTTGATCGTTATCATGATCGTGATCGTTATCGGTATCTGTATCGTTATCGTTATCGTTACTGAGGCGACTCTCTGTGCTTTACTCTCTTGTTGATTGAAAATGACTTCGATGTGCTAGCATTGACGATAGTTTTTTTGGTTGTATTTGTAAGATACGTTTTATATTTTTTTCAGTTTTGTGTTGAACTTATGAAGCGGTTGCTGCTGCTGTTGTTGTTGTACTAAATAGTTGAATGTTGTTGTTGTTGTTGTTGTTGTTGTAGTTTTTATATTGAGACGACATATTGCATTTTGTATTGTTTCTAATACTCCCAATATCATGCATCCTGTATTTCACCTTTCAATCCAGGCACCCTGTGGTGTTGGTTATGTCCTAAGCGATTTGCTAAATCCTGTACAACATCACGAAATATAACTGTATCTATATTTTCACCTAATAAATACAACAAAAACCAATCGCCCATCTTGGAACGACGAACGATTATTTCAATTGCGTCTCGACGCACTAACCTGTGAAGTGAGATAGAGAAAACAGTGTTGGAAAACGTTAAATGGAATGATATATGCTCATATGCAACTCACCTAAATCGCATTCGAAATAAATATACCCTCATTCGAGGCGAGAATATAATAACCACCCTGTATATTAGCGTTAATAATGTGAGTAACGTTAATAATATAAACCAAAACCAAAGGAAAATGTAAATTTTCTCATTAACAACGTTTAATGGTAAAATGCAAATGGCGTCGTGTTTTTCCACCTATTACAAGAAGAAGAAGAACAAACACATAATTATATCCACATACTAAATATGATTCGAGCTGTAAATGGTTTGCACTTTACTCACCTCCCCACTTGAACCATATTTAAAAAATGTACATTTGGTCATTCTGGGAAATATGTAAATCATCGGATCCATGCGATCTTCCTGATCGGTCTCCATATAATCTATCACATCCAAGCCAAATGTCATAAATTCACCATCGAAAAATCGATTCATAAGAAACATTTGACCTGTGAAACGAAAAACAATAAAAAACAAAAAACCAAATTAATTCATACATATAAATATTTCATTTAGAGAACTTTGAATGGAATTATGAATGCGTAGTATCTACTAGGGAATACGCTGTAGAGCGTGTTTATAAAACCAATTTACGAGTTCATTGGCTACTACCTCAGTGAGCGTGTGAACTCAGCTAAATCTGTTAACAATCTAATAAATTATGTCAGTCAATTCATGTGTATCAATTAGGCTTCGTTTCCGGTGTCTATGCTCAAATTAATAATCACGAAAATTGAATGAGAATATAACAAATTGAAGGGAAATTCGGTTCGGTTGTGCTCGACTTGTGTGAGCTCATTGCTGCTATTGTTATGGAAGCTATTCAAATTTCGAATGGAATTGCCAGAGGTAGTACAAATAATGGTATGGAGCACAGTTAGATAATAATATCAAGCTGCGACCATCGGGAGTGGGGCTAATTGGGAGCAATTGTATGATCCATAATTAGAGCTAGCTGCTTTTCTATGTAGACCACCCAAATATTATATACAAATAAGGCTTTTGTAGGCGTGGCTCATCGAAAAGTACCCATTATATAAGAGCTGTGTTATTAGATGGTTCTTCCCTATAGCTAGGCTAACATGGGTTAACTGTGCCTATCTAAAATTGGGCATTATGAGCAATAGATTTATGCTGACCAAATTTCTCATTTCTTCATTAGGTCAACAATGGGGCTTTGGGATACTCTAGAAGTGCATTTTGTATATAAGTCTTTGTTTAGAAAAAACTCAATAAATATACAAGAATCCTATAAAATATCTTATTATAATTGGTAGATAATATATGAAGTATTTGATCTGCTCAAAAATATATAATATAGGATTGTCCATATAAAATGATTATTTTCGTCAACATTAAAAAATTGTGTTTATCTCTGATATATATAAAAAAAGAAAATAAATAAATAAATAAATAAACATGGGTGCGTTGAATATGGACAGCCTTGTATATATAAATATTATTATATATAAATACAATATATATAATAAATATTATATATATATTAATATAAATATGAATATATAAATATGAATATTTAGTATAATTGTTGTTATACTCTGACAAAGTATTGTGCAATTGGTTATACCCGACTGCAAGCTTGCTTTTTAAATTCTGTAAGAGTATTCTGCAATTGGTTATACCCGACTGCAAGCTTGCTTTTTAAATTCTGAAAGAGTATTCTGCAATTGGTTATACCCGACTGCAAGCTTGTTGTTATTATGATTGATGCTGATGAGGTTAATTCCAAAGAACTCGTAGTTTTTGGCATATATCACAGTCATATATCGCTCTGCTAACTATTATGGTATTTAGTTAATCAATATTGCCCATAACTTAAGCCATATGCTTGAACTAAGGCATTTAGTATGAGCTATGTTGAAATTGAAATGGAATTCGTTTGCATGGGCTAGAGGCTACCCCATTTGCCTCACTTCACCAATCGCGTTTTTTGTAAACTCATCAGACGTCAACATTCAATTAGTCTGAACTTTGCTTGAATTTGTTAATAGACTAATGTATGTGCGTGTGTGTGTGTGTGTGTGTGTATGTGTATACTTGCACATATATAGCCAAATTAGTGTATTCTATAATTGTTTATTTCTTTATTTCTTATGTATTCTGACAGTTAATTATTTTGCTAGATTTCCGATTGTAGCGCACGTGGCGCACGTTGTCCGAAAATACCGAAAAAAAATGGAAATGGAAAATGGAAAATGGAAAAACAAAATCAAAATGAAAATGGAAATGTAAATGAAGAAAAAAGAAGCCTGCAATCCGCAGCAGTGAGTAAAATTTGTTTATTTTGATGCGGCCTGCGGCTACGGTCAATTCGATCAAAATTCGTCATTGATTTTCCACGGAAAATGACTGAGTGAATTAGCAACATACGTATACATATACATATATATATAGTATATATATATATATATTGTTTCTGCTTGTATATACTAAAGATATTCAGTATGTTTGTTTGTTGCATTATGAAAAAACTGAAGCATTTGCCCTGCATCAGCTGCCTCTGACCTCTGACGATAATGATCATGATCATGATGATGGTTAAGATGCTGATCTGTATTACTCACCTATCACATTTATTAGGGCGAGCAGCTCACACACGTAGTATCTGTACGCCCACCAATTGTGATATCTGCAATTGCACAAATGAGCAAAATAATTGTGAAATTTTCAATTGCAATTGCCAAGTAGTTTTGCAATGCTCGACTTACCTTAAATTTTCCCATAAATAATCTAAAAGTAATTTCTTTTTTTGTTTTTTCTCGGCTTCGGAACAAATGCCTATATCTAAGTCCATGATGAGCGCATGAATTTTGCCACCCTCCCAAGACTTCCACAGCCATCTTGGTGTGTAAAATAAGATTGCCTGCAAGCAGAGAGATAGAGAGAGGGAGAGATACATGAGATATTATCAAGATCTATATGCATATACAGATACGTATATATAGACCATATATTTAGTATATCTATGTAGTTCTGTAAAGGTGAGCTATGGTGCCCTAGTGGCGCTGTGTAGGCGTCTGTCGTAAAAGCGCTTAAATTTGACAACTGACAATTGCCAGCTGCTTGCCCAGCCCATAGGCCAGGGCTAGAGAGACATCGGCCAAGTAATTCCAGTTAACAATGCCAAAGGTATTATATGATCAAAATTGCCTTTGCTTGACCTTCCTTCCCTGTGGCTGCCTCTGCATGTTATTATTGTTATTATTTGCTGACTTACTTACAGACGGCCAGACATAAAAGATATGTCTTATATATAAATGCTGGTATTTATAGACATGTCATCAAAACAATTAGCTGTGATCCATTAGCAAGAGCAGAAAAAACAACAGCAGATGAAGCAACAGCAACAGCAACAGCAACAGCAGCAGCAGCAGCAGCAACGTTGCCACAGTCTGCTCTGGCTCTGGCCAACAATCTTGCCCAATTAAATGGATCTGCGGCGGTTGGCTCTGACTCGCCTGGTATTTATGCCCGCTCTGATGACATATTAATAATAACTTGTATCGTAAATTTCTGGCTAAATTGTGCAAATGTTTGCTTTGGCCCGGCGAAATGTGGGCAGGTGGTAATCCCCCCGGCCGTCAGCGGACAGTGGCTTAGTGACCAGCAGCTGCGAGGTGAGAGTTCAGTTTGTTTAGTGCCTACATAATGTGTGCCAAAATGGCGACTGTCGTGGCGATCATGGCGATCATGGCGATCATTGTCATTGCCCTGCGTCATGTCTTTAATTCACGCAGTGTTGATGTTGGCAAATGCTAATATATATAATATATCAGCATGCGATCAGATCAGGCCATATGACTTGAGCCCATAACGTCAGCAGACTGGCATGGTCAGGGCATAGTCTTGGCATCATCATCATCATCAGCAGCAGCAGCAGCAGCAGCAGCTTGCCTGACTGTTGCATTAGTTTTTGCATCTGTTGCAACAATGGGACTCAAATATTCAACATCTGCGGCACATTGTAAGGCCAACAGCCAAACAAATCATGGGCGATGGGCGATAGGCGATAGGCGATGGGCACACACAGCTTGCAACGCCTTGCCGGAAGTCAAATGATGCGTTTGATTTGCTCTTTCGCCGCCGGCCATACATATATATACATATATACATATTTTTTTTACCCTTGCCCTAACAGCTCGGCCCTCAATTGGGGCATGCGGCGGCTATTATTTGTTTTCCTCGCGCTATCTCGCTTCCTTTGCTGCAAATTGGCTTGGACCGACGACATGCAACAGCAATAATAATCGGAGCCACATTCGGAATCCCTTTTTAGAAGAAGGCAACAGCAGCAGCAGCCGCAGCAGCTTGTGCCAATGGCTGTGGGTGAGGTTGCGTATCGGGCTGCATGCGTGCGCATGTGTGCGTGTATGTGTTCGTGTAAGCGTGCATGTGTGTGTGTGTGTGAAAAGCAATTTGGCAAGCGTTCAAATTGCCATAAAAACATGGCATAAATGCAGCTGCAATCAAAGCCAAACCAAGTCGAAAATCAACAGGCGCAACCAGCGTTGAACACAAAGGACGCTGCACAGTGGAGCAAAGGTCGAAAAACAGCAGCAAATATGAATGTTGCAGTCGGGCGTTACCGACTGCTGAATACACATTCACATTCACACTCAAATGCTGCCAGATCGATTTTTCGATTTGCCACGCCCACAATTAGCCTATATAATAATATAATATTAATATATTATTATTGCGCACATAAATAGAGGATATCGACAGTAACTTAGTTGTTGCATTTTTAGTTTCGAGCTTTAAAAATACAGACTACAGAAAATACAGCATTTATCGATTTGCCACGCCTCCAATGGTCGTAGATATATCTGCCATATTTGATTGATTTTGGGCTGTCAACCTGAGTATATATTCCAGCCCTAGCACTTCGACTACCACGGTTTCGCAGATACTGGAGAATGCATTTTCCGATTTGCCACGCTCCTAGTGAAAAGATCGAGAAAATCTTAACACTTTATAATTCGAAGTATACACGAATATATGTTTAAAATTTTAAGTCTGTAGCTTTAATAGCGGCGAACGACTTCCATTCATACGGACAGCCGGACGGACAGCAAGACGAACATCGCACAAAGCCAATATACTCATTCCATTTTCGTGAATGAGTATAAACAGCAAATTAAAAAAAATAGCAATTTTAAAGTTTTTATTTGGTTTTTTCGCAATAAAATTAAAGTTTTATTATTTTCTAAGCTCTTTCTCCATCAAGGGATATCAAATAGATAAAGGTAAGTTCAGTTTACAATGAACAGCCGAAGCGCCTTCATAAAGACAGACGGACGGACATTGCACAAAACCATTATACCCATTTCAATTTTACACAAAAAAAAAAAAAAAAAAAAAAGTATGTAACAATTAAAATTAGAAGATTGAGTATATGATAAATAAATTGTTCTGGCTTGAATATGATTTATATTTATATTTTTTATTATACTGAATATAGCTCTATGATACTCCATTCTTCCGAGATACGTAATAATTGCATATATACAAGAAATACATATATAAGATACGTAATACTATCAATATATACAAGAAATACATATATAAGTATGCACTGTTTATACAAACCAACTAAGCGAAGACATATACTTAAAGTTGCTTTAGACTTATGTCTCTTTAAATGTAAGCCAAAATCTATATTAATAACTTTTATAAATTACTATTTCTGTTTGTTAGAAGAACATTAAAACAAAGTTAATTGCAAGTACAACGAAACTTGTCCCACTGTGCGCAATGCATTGAGGAGAAAGAGAAAGAGAAGTTTGCACTTTCAATTGGGCGAAAGTCGCAAACGTACGCAAACGAACGTCTTCTGGCCCTGGAGCAGCCCAAGCACAAACAGACCCACATTGGAGGAGCATGGCTCCAGTGCGTGGGCGGGCTGTGCGTATGCTGTGCAAAAGTGCTCAGTGCTGGGATCGGGGGGCTGAGGCAAGTGAGGCGAGTGCGCCAGTTGCGTTGCGTTTGGCGGCTGCCTGATCCCGGTTCCGTGCTGGCTTCTCCCACTCTCGCACGCGTGCATAAAAATAAATACACATAAGTCAAATATAAACACATGTCCAATGCTCCAACTCTGGCGGGGAGTCCGCCACCCGTCGTCAGCGGCGTCACGTTGCCAACCCGTCTCTGGCAAGCCAAACCCAGCCCCAGCCCCCCAGTCCCCAGCCCTTGCCCCGTCCCCAGCCCCCCTTAGCGTGAACCCATTTCATTTCCCCTTTCTCTCTCCCTCTCGCTGGCTCTCTCGCTCGCTCTGTCGCTTGCCATTCGGGCCAGATTTTTGTTTCTGTGTGCTGGCATTTGGCCAGAATTATTATTTGTTCACTTTTATGTTTGTCTGTGCCTTTTCAATAAATATCCAGATAGGCAAAAACGAGAAGAAAAAAAGAAAGCAGATTCAATTTTTGACATATTTGAGGGGAGCGCTTGATCGATTTGAGCCGATCGGGGCCGGAATCAATATCGAAATCGAATTGAAATTGGAAATGAAAGAGAACGATCATGAAAATTGAAATGGTAAATGGGAACGGGAGTACCACTGGCTGGCAGGAGGGGGCCTGGCTGGGAGGTGGGAGGTGGCAGGTGGGAGGTGGGAGGCGGTAGGTGGGAGGGATGAAGGCGGAACATGTTCGCCTGCTGCAAGGCAAATTTTGCTTTTAAACTTTATAGCTGCATTGTCCAAGTTAATGGCCTGGCCATTAGCGTGGGCGATCCAATTGTTGATCTCCAGATAATCGCTGCCGATCGCTGACCAGCCCCACCCCCTGCCACGCCCCTCTGCCCAATTATGAACGAGG
Source organism: Drosophila hamatofila (assembly GCA_035045345.1). Taxonomy (NCBI): domain Eukaryota; kingdom Metazoa; phylum Arthropoda; class Insecta; order Diptera; family Drosophilidae; genus Drosophila; species Drosophila hamatofila. The sequence goes on along the minus strand of JAWNPA010000039.1, from coordinate 6,872,800 downwards.
TCCTGAGATCACAATGTTGCTACGTACGTCCAACGATGCTTATGCATCTATTTAGATATTTTCGAATATTTGAAGTTGATTTCAGGTGTTCCATAAAGTTCCATATATACATAAGTACATATATAGATTTATAGATAGATATATATTTATATATTGGTTCATTTGACTATGTAGTTGTTGGCTACAGATTTATGGCTTTGCTTGTTTTCTCGTGGCATTTATGATCGTTGACTTTTATTATTTATGCACAGTACATATGCACACAATCATATATACATACAGACACACACACATACACACATACATGCTATATATAAATACATATTTATTTATATATGACTATAGATTGTCTGATCGTTTGGGTTGAAAACTGCATTCGATTTCAGGTCGCATCCGTCGTCTTTATTAATAAATCCACAAATTAAGCAGAATGGAAGATGTGTAAATTATAGAAACGCCGTTCACGCGTCATTAAGCAGGGAGAATACCATAATAAATGTATTTATAGGTATTTGGGTGACTGTGACGGCGTCGTCTATAATCGCCGCTGTGACACTAACCGAGAAAACGAAGGAGGCAGAGGCGTGGCACGACTCAACCCGACTCACACCCCTCCCCCATCCCACGGGCCCGCCCCCCCCCCCCCCCCCCCTCTTCCATCCACTCTTAACCCCTCGATCGGCCTAGAGACGCACACAAAACACACGCTAAGGCGAATGGCAACTGCGACAAAAGTGTGGTAAAAATATACATTTAATATTTGGTATATTTGGTACATTGTTAGCGGGAAGATATATTATTGTGTAATCGTTCGGGGCCCCTCGTCTCGCCCTCAGTTTGGACTGGCCCCTGCCTTGTCTTTCCACTTGAGACATATGGCTGAACAACGTCATAAAATGCAAGTAGAACAACAATGGGGCACAAATTTAGGATCCATTATATACTATGTGTTAAAGTGAGTTCGCATTGGAATACGAAATATGAAATATTTCAATGAATTGGATCATCTAAAATTAAGACAATTACCGCTAAGCAGCATTCTGTTTGTCAAGCCAGTAAACTATAAGCCCAAAATATGTCAATTCATTTCAAATATTTTATGGTCTACCTGCTCATAAAGCTTGATTTGCCTTGACTTTGTCAAGTGAATTCAATTCCTATTGGGATTTAAATGCAGGGTATATTGGCTTGCCCTACGCTTTAAAGTATATATATTCTCGATTGGCCTTAAAGCACAAGTCCATTCCGCTTTGCCTGTGTGCATCGAGAGTTTTGTTTTATTCCATGATAAGTTTCGATATTGATATTCAGTTCCTTTTAGCACATCTCTTACGAGCTTGAAGCTAGAGTTAAATAAATACTATGGAGTATAGACAAACTAAGCGTACTTCAGATATTGAATACTTCTCCATAAGTTTTGTTTGGCTCTATCTATTTCTATATCAATATATCAAGATTTTCATATGTAATGAGTGAGAGGTATCTACAAGTCGTGTATTGCCATTTCGAATCCTCTTACTTGTTACTTCTATTGTTCAGCTAAGCAACTTTGTAAGGTATACTAATAAATTTCTTAACGAAATTTCGTTCACTCCAATTTGAGATAGTTAAAAGAGTATATCGGCTTTCTGTAGTATCCACCTTATTGTCCATGTGCCCGTATGAGTGCGAATAATTTTACCGCCATTAAAGTGACTTGAAATTTTAAATATATTTACTTCGTTACGCTCGTGAAATGCTATTTTCAGTCTTGCAGAATTGATAGTATTTAAAGTGCAGGAGAATAGATTCTAGAGAATAGAGTCTAAAGAATTGAAGCGAAAAAATAGAAGCCATGATCAAAAATAAATGACGGATATATCTACGCCCTTTGGGGCCTGTTCAGGCCGGACCAGCTGTATCTTCTAAAACGTTCAAAATTTAACAAATACGCTGCACCTCCTTTAATTATTTCTCCAAAATATAACACTAATAACAATTGGCGACGTGGTAAATAAAAAAAATCAATAACTTGCAATGCTTTGGCGCTGACAGCATTATGACTATGAATGAGTATCCTACAGTCGGTAGTACCCGATTGCAACGCTTTTACTTGTTTGCTTATCAGTATAATTAGCAGCTTTGTGATATAGTACAATAAATGATATATTATACTAAAATAAGGGTGCAAAAATGTACATATATTTATTCTTTTAATGAGCTAGATCATTACTCAATATTTATATACTGTTTACACAGTTAATAAAAACATATTGCTTTTGTACACTATTAGGGAAGATTTACCTATGCCTGCAGTTTTCAAATTTGATACATATCAATCAAGAGTGTTAATATGTACGAATAACCCAATCTCTGAGAGTAAAAGAGCTAGAGGAGCTCTGCATATGGATCCATCTATAGCAAGAATTCTTTGAGTTTGCTTTGAGGCTTTGCTAAATTTGTTCACTTATATTGCATAGACTATCAATTTTCATTTCTTTGAACATCTGCCGCTGCAGCTATGTCTAGAGTTTAGGGTATCTCTTGGTCTCTGCTTTGACTTCAGGGTATCTTTTAGTCAATCCCTCTCGATTAGAGCACTATTAATTGAAATTGTTTTTTATAGATTTCGAAGAATTCTGATAATCTTGAAAATATTCGAACAGGAAAGTGTTGAGCTGCAAAGGACTTCAGATATGGCGGAACTATTTGAAATTTGGTAAGCGCTTCTATCAACAAATAAACAAACAAACAGACAAACAGACAAGCAGACAGACGAACGGACAGATAGACAGACAGACATGTGTATCCACATACGTCACAACAGAGCATAGTCAACTTCTGCTGCTGTTGCTGTTGCTGTTGCTGCTGGCCTTGGGCAAGCGTAAGTGAAATGTTCGCAACAGCAACAAATCGGGTAATACGGATATGTTTAAACATTTTCATTTCATGGGCTATGCATACGCATACAAGTATCTAGCGTTTCAAAGCCAAACCAACAACAACAACAACAACTACAACAGCAATCACAGGAATGAAGAACAAAAAAAAAACTAAGTAGAACAAATATTTGGAAATTTCAATTTTGTATTGAGTATAAAAAACACACGCACTCATAGAAATGTAGATAAATATAAATAAGTATGCAGGCATATCACTACGCACAGCACTTCAACCCATCCCCCAATCCGGGCTGAACATATGTATACACGAAGCTTTAATGAGCCAATATATCAAACTTTTATGATCACCGTTTGACAAGATTCGAATTTGGGAGTCAGTGAATAAATAAATGAGTTGCAGTTGAGTGAGCAGTCAACTGGTTCCAAATATGAACTAAGTACTTGCTCTACTCACACACACACACATGAGGGGTATTCCTGTAAGCTAAGTGATGTGATTCCGATGAAGTGATCCGGCAACTTTTGTTTATCAATTCGATTTGGTTATACATAGATAATATATATATATATTTCTTATGAATATGTTAGATAAAAGAAATCGAAATTTACATTCATCAAAAGCAATTGAGATTTCAGAATGAAAATCTATTAATGTTTGACACGTCGAAGACTGAATACCCTTATAGGTATAGGAGAATATTTCTGAGATGAGTATATAAATCAAAGCACTTGTAGATAGATAATATATCTCTGATTAGTAAATAAATCAAAGCTTTATTATGTTTTGGAATAAAGAACTTTCACATAGAGCAAACATTTCATAAATCTAAAAGCTCTTATTTTCAATTACAATAACAAAGACAGATAGAACTATAGATCGGTTCAAATAAGATGTTAGGTTCCATTTTATTGTATTCCAAATTCATTTAGTTTCAGTTGAAGAAACTCCTGCAAAGTTTCCTGCGTACATCCTCTCATGACTCACCTGAAAAAATAGGCAAAAGCATACCCATTGATAGTATTTATAGTGCTTCTTATCGGCTGGATCCCCGTCGGAATTGCCAATACCGGGGTATGGCACCGAAACGCCTTGTTTTTTCAAAAATAAACTCTTCAGCGTATACGTCGACTGTATCCAGCAATATGTGTTGAGAACATCCTCTGGAATATCTTTAGTGTGTACACAATCAATTGGATTACCCACATATTGGCGTGTGGTTATAATTAGCGAGAATGACATCAGAATCATCACAGTTATTGAGTAGTGCAGGCGGAATACTATCGAATCGGTTTTAACGTGACTGACCTTTACAAGGTTTTTCAATCCACGAAATATATCTAACATGGTTTGTTAAACAGAGCGGAGCAGCGCGGAGTGTTTTACCAAAGCTCAATTGGTATATGGCTTTAACAGATGCTCTCTCTCTCTCCCTCAATCTCCCTCACTCTCACTCTACTTTGCCTATGGGTATGGGTGTGTATATGAGTGTGTGTGTGTGTGTATCGATGGGATCGTATTTCAGGGTGAGACTCGTCTCTGACTTGAGTTCTTTTGTTATCGGAGGAGAAACTATCGAGGATCGATAAACTGTCCTATCGATAGGTGCTCGTCGAGCTATCGCTTTCGGGATTAGAGTTCTTTCTTTTGCGCGGCCAGCCCATCATTGGCAGCTGAGCAGAAGGCCGGGCACGCAGATCGACCATTTGTCGATATGATAGACTGTTCACGCTGGAGCTGGAGTTGGTTCCGGAGCTGGTTCTGATTCCTTTGGGTAGCTTGATTGGGTACACAGTTTTTAGTTATGCTCGTCCTTTTCATAGAATTTGGCATTTTTGATCGAGTTCAATTGACGATTTTATTTTTCTGTGATTTTTCGATTTATTTTGGATTGTTTTGGGTATTTTTTTTAGAGTCGTGGACTTTCACTGAATCACTGTAAATTTTGACTATGGTAACAATGCGAAAACAAAGGAAACACAATTCTAAATCGAAATAGTTTTGAAAGCGACGGACGCGACGTTAACTTGATTATTATTTTCATGTTGGATAAAACGTGCGAAATTTGTTTAATATTTTCACAGCATTTAGTTCGGGGGCAGTTTGTTTATTGAAAGAAGCAATTGGATTGAACATTTCTACTCTCTATGGTCAATGTGGAAATATTTATTTTAACGGCAACCATTGAAATTTCGTAACGAAACAAAACAAATAAAAAACGCGCCGAGCATATAAATAAAATGTGGCATTAAATGGGCTTCCAGTTCACTAGTGTTGGGGATCGCATAAATATCTATACATATATAAATATATAGAAAATATATATACAGAGAGATATCTGTATATATAAATGTATATACATATATATACATATATATGTATATTTAGTAAACGTGAACATATCTATGCATGTTAATAAATTTATGCTCCACGCAGCTGGGGCACAAAACTATCGACAAAATGAACAGTAAAATTCAAAATTGCAATGTTTATAAACAAATTGCCAAGAGTCGAGTCGAGTCGGGTCGGGTCGAATCGAGTTGGGTTGAGTCGAGTCGTTGGCATATAATAAAATATAGCCAAAAAGTACGTCTAGCAAATTGCTCATACGCACACGTGGCCCAATAAACCAGGCAAAGTCAATGGTGAAGCCTTCACGATAATTAACGCGCCATCAACTAATCAAGAGATGATCAATGTCGACTGCAGACTACAGACTATAGAGACTATAGACTAGAGACTATAGACTAGAGACTATAGACTAGGGACTAGAGAATATAGACTAGAAACTATCAACAATCACTATCAACGATCGACGATCGACGATCGACTATCTACTAGAGACTAGAGACTAGAGACTAGAGAGACCAGAGAGACCAGAGAGACTAGAGAGACTAGAGAGACTGGAGAGACTAGAGAAACTAGAGAGACTAGAGAGACTAAAGAGACTAGATAGACTAGAGAGACTAGAGAGACTAGAGAGAATAGAGAGACTAGAGAGACAAGTGAGACTAGTGAGACTAGAGAGACTAGAGAGACTAGGGAGACTAGAGAGACTAGAGAGACTAGAGAGACTAGAGAGACTAGAGAGACTAGAGAGACTAGAGAGACTAGAGAGACTAGAGAGACTAGAGAGACTAGAGAGACTAGAGAGACTAGAGAGACTAGAGAGACTAGAGAGACTAGAGAGACTAGTGAGACTAGAGAGAATAGAGAGACTAGAGAGACTAGAGAGACTAGAGAGACTAGAGAGACTAGAGAGACTAGAGAGACTAGAGAGACTAGTGAGACTAGAGAGAATAGAGAGACTAGAGAGACTAGAGAGACTAGAGAGACTAGAGAGACTAGAGAGACTAGAGAGACTAGAGACTAGAGACTAGAGACTAGAGACTAGAGACTAGAGACTAGAGACTAGAGACTAGGGACTAGAGAATATAGACTAGAAACTATCAACAATCACTATCAACGATCGACGATCGACGATCGACTATCTACTAGAGACTAGAGACTAGAGACTAGAGACTAGAGAGACCAGAGAGACTAGAGAGACTAGAAAGACTAGGGAGACTAGAGAGACTAGAGAGACTAGAGAGACTAGAGAGACTAGAGAGACTAGAGAGACTAGAGAGACTAGAGAGACTAGAGAGACTAGAGAGACTAGAGAGACTAGAGAGACTAGAGAGACTAGAGAGACTAGAGAGACTAGAGAGACTAGAGGGACTAGAGAGACTAGAGAGACTAGAGAGACTAGAGAGACTAGAGAGACTAGAGAGACTAGAGAGACTAGAGAGACTAGAGAGACTAGAGAGACTAGAGAGACTAGAGAGACTAGAGAGACTAGAGAGACTAGAGAGACTAGAGAGACTAGAGAGACTAGAGAGACTAGAGAGACTAGAGAGACTAGAGAGACTAGAGAGACTTGGGAGACTAGAGAGACTAGAGAGACTAGAGGGACTAGAGAGACTAGAGAGACTAGAGAGACTAGAGAGACTAGAGAGACTAGAGAGACTAGAGAGACTAGAGAGACTAGAGAGACTAGAGAGACTAGAGAGACTAGAGAGACTAGAGAGACTAGAGAGACTAGAGAGACTAGAGAGACTAGAGAGACTAGAGAGACTAGAGAGACTAGAGGGACTAGAGAGACTAGAGACTAGAGACTACAGACTACAGACTAGAGACTATAGACTAGAGACTAGAGACTATAAACTATAGACTGCAAACTATATTGTCTGTAGTCGACATTGATCAGTATAGACTACAGACTAAAGACTCCAATCCAGCACGAGTCGAAAAGGTGTTGCTGCTGAGTAGCACATAAATATGGCTGCGATGATCGTAAATTGGTCGAGCTCAAGGCCCACGATTTCGTAAGCTGACAGAAACTCGCAAAACTTTTTTTTTCGATTCAAGTATTTGTTCTGTTTCGGTTTCTGTTTCTTTTTGTTTTGTTTTGTTTTGGTCTGCTACACGGTGTTGTTTATAAAATGGTAGCAGCAGAGGCGGAGGCAGCGACTGAGGCAGCGGCCACTACTGCACTTGACATTTCAAGAAAAATATTTTGGGACGAGGGCATTTGGAAATATGCCAAGCATGCTTCATCCAAATACCCCGTAATTCCAAAATTTCCAAATTTCCAAATTTGTTTATTGTTGCTACGCATGCCTAATTAAGTTAAACGGGTCCCCAATCTTATCCCAAGCCCCGCCATACCTCTGTCAATCTTGCTCCACTTTCTTCGGGTTTCCCTGTGCTTGGAGAGCAACAGAGACAGGGATGGAGCAGCATTAACAATGCGCATCTATATTTAAATACGCGCAGCTATAATTATGAATTTCGGCTATTTTTTAAGATAAAATATGAACAACAACAAGTGGAATAACCGAACATCAGAATGGGAATATCGGATCGGCAGCGGACTAATGACTAATTGGGTTTTCCTCGACGCCTGACAAATCTGCGCAATGAGTAACGAGCAAGAGACAACAATGAACAAGAGACCAAAGAACCAAACACAAATTGGCCTGGCCAAATCATCATCAATGGCGGCCGCAATTCAATCGAAATCACTCATAAAATCCATTCGAATCATTCGTTTCATCTCGTTCAGCTTCGATTGCAATTACGACTACAATTCGTAGTAAATATTTGAGTGCTTTGAAAACGAGCAAAAGTTTCTCCACATGCAATAAATATTTGTCAAGAGGACTTTTCGCTTTAAGCTGCAATTGTCACAGATTTCATAAGAAACAAAAATATTTATTTCGTATGAAATATGAATGCTAAATACGCGCGGACAGTTTGAGGTTGATAAGCTTAAGTTCTTAGGGAAGTCCATAAAATCACAGATGTACACATATTTCAACGAGTTAATGTTGTGGTCATGTGCTATCCGGCTTTGCGCGGTTCAAGGTGCTTTCTGTGTTTCCCAAAGGCCTTGGCTAAAATGTAATGAAATCAACAAAGAAAACCAAGTAAGGCGAGGAAAATATTGAGATAAATTTAATTGCCAACTATATAAAATCGGAATATAATTTTTATATATAAAGAAACATTTTATAATACAATTCTTCCTACATTTGAACAATTTCTAATATTTAGTATTTATTTTTATTATTATTATTTATTTTTATCTAAGGCCCAGCATCAACAAATATTCTCAATGCCCAACTACTTGTTACTTGTATATATTTGTATTTTTGAACTTAATCGATTCTGTTCCCCTGCCACATTGTTGCGATCCATAATTAACTCATCTCTCGGCATTGTTTGTATCAGTGTATGAAAACTTCTGGCGCTGTAGGGCGCACGTTCCCACATCTCCATCGCACCGCATGTTGAGTTGCAGTATTAAAACACTTTCAGCTCTCTTTACAAACAAGGCTTCTGAACCTAATTTATCATTCTAAACTAAGTGTGAATGATATAAAGCAACAACAACAACAACTACAGCAACAACAGCATAGGTAGAGAGCATCAATGATGCTGGCATCGCTGCTGGCGTCAACTCATGTTGCCGTATGAGTTATAAAAATGAAATGAACAGAAATGTGGTATGAATAAAAAAACACAGAGATTCTCTCAGCCAAATGGCTGAAGAACGTCGAGCCGTGGGCCGCCAGCAGCAAATGAGCAACACTGGAGAGCGGCATTTGCTCTCTTGCCTGGCAGCAGACACAATTGGCAAAAATAAAAAATAAAAATAAAAGCAGGCATGTAGGTGGTTGCAGTCGAGTGCAACTGACGCCGCAATACTCTGTTTGGCAAATGCAAATTGTTAACTAAATAAAAATTGTGATTTGGGAGGGTTATTTTTAAGTAAAGCGAGTTGAGCACTTGGCCAAGAGAAGGCAAGGATTACTTTGTCTAAGTTATAATTGATTTATCAAGAAGTTTTTATATAAAGTGTAATAGAGTAAAAGGGATAGAAAAGCATAGTAGAGAGAGGTAGGGATAGATAGTGAGAAGAGAGAGACATATCAAAAAGCATATATCAACATCTATGTCAACCAGATCAAGTATCATTATCAGATCAAGTATAAAGATTAAAGCAAGTATCAAGATCAGATCAAGAAGATGACTAGAGTCATATTGAGTCAAGCTAACATTCTGTACAAATCTATGTATATAAATAGGTATTATATTTGTTTTCAATATTTCAATAAAACAGAAAGAGAAGCATAGATCAACATATATACCAAGCAGGTCAAGTATCAAGATCAGATCAAGTATAAACATCAAATGAAGTATCAAGATCAAAGCAAGAAGTTTAAGAACTTTAATATTCACTCAAGCTAATCTATACAAACTGATGCACATATATATAGAAGAAAATATATATTTTTCGATATTTCAGTAAAGCAGACAGAGAAGCATAGATCAACATCTATGTCAAGCAGATCAAGTATAAAGATCAGATCAAGTATCAAGATCAGATCAAGTATAAAGATCAAATCTAGTATCAAGATCAGAAAGTTCAAGAAGACTAATATTGACTCAAGCTAACTATCTATACAAACCTATGTAGGTATATACATATAAGTATATATATATATTTTCCATATTTCTGTAAAAAATATAGAGAAGCATAGATCAAGCAGATCAAGTATCAAGATCAGATCTAGTAACAAGGTCAGATGAAGAAATTGACTCCAATATTAACTCAAGCCAACAATCTATACAAACTTATGTACATATATATAAGAATACACATTTCTTTTTAATATGTCAATAAAGCAGAAAGAGAAGCACATATCACCATATATATCAAGCAGATCATGATCAGATAAGGTAACAAGATCAGACCAAGAATTTGACTCCTGTACTGACTCAAGCTAACAGTCTATATATAAATATATTTCTTTTTTATTACATTTTCCAATTGCCAACGAGAAGGAGAAAAACAAAATAGTTTAGTTGTCATGATCAACAAACGAAAAATTGCACATTGCCAGTAGTATATACTCTGTTTCTGTTTTTTTGCTTTTGCTTTTGCTTGTTTTTTTTTTTTTTTTTTTTTTCTTTTAGCATAAGGCGAAAGCATGTGAACGCTTTGGACTTGTGGGTTGCAAATGTGAATGTGAATGCGAAACTGTTGCCAGCGGGCAGCGCACAGCGCACAGCGGACAGCGGACAACGGACAGCGGACAGCCTCGCCGCCATAAACACATGGCCGGGTCCATTTTGGCCAGTTCGTTTATTTACATTGTAGAGTTAATTATGATGGAGCAGTGGGCAGTGCGCGGTCGCAATTTCCCAATCACTTGGCCAGCAGACAAAACAAGCTAAACGACGGCCCAAACTGTGTGAGACTTTGTGAAAATATCAAAACAGATCGTCACGAGGATCAATTGACAAACTAGTGAACAATATATATATATATATACAAATATATATATATATATATATATATATATATTGATACTGATTCCATTAGACTATATAGGTTTATTCATACGATCGCATTCGTCGCTCGCGTCGCGGGCGCGGGCACAAGGCCTGCGAACGGCTGCATCACGCGTGGAAGGACTCCCTTCACATGTTTTCGTTGTACAACACTGGTAAATAACGAGCAGCACTTGAAACTCGAGCACGTCAAACGGCAAAGCACTCAAAAAAAAAGAAAAAAAAAAGAAGAAAGATGAAGAAGAAAAACAGCAGCGCACACACGAAAAGATATTTAGAGAACGCAACCAAACAGGAAAATTGCCGTTGCGTCTGGCAGTTTTAAACGTTCGATACTCGAGACGCGATACTCGATACACGATACACGATACTCGATATTCGCTGCTCGCTGCTCGACTCGCGTTGTTGCTGAACTTTTTGGCAGTTGGTTCGAGATCACAGCAGTGGAGGAAAAAAATCGAGCGCGCGTTCGCCTCGCCAACCTAAAAGACACTGCGGAAATGGCCGCAATGCTGGCCTGCCTGGCCGGGCCATGCCATGCCGTGCCGTGCCGTGCCATGCCGGGCCCGGCCAGGTCCAAACTCTCTCCGGCAGATCTCTGTTCACAATTTCCTCTGCCAGCGTGCTGCCTGCTGCTGGCAGCGTGTGCCAGCTCTGCCTCAATCTATTCTCTCTCTATCTTCGCTCGCACGCTCTCTCTCTCCCACTCTCTCTCTCTCTCTTTGACCATTTCTATAAGCCTAATACACTGTCTCTTGTCGCTGCTGCTGCTGCTACTACCACTCTCTCCCTCTCTCTCTCTCTCTCTCTCTCTCTCTCTCTCTCTCTCTCTCTCTCTCTACCTCTCTCTCTAACTAGTTCGCAACATGTGCGGCCATCTCGTTCGCGAGCCACGCACACTTCCGGCTTGTTGATGTCTCTGTCTGAATATGTTTTTGTGTGTTGCATTTGGTGGTCGGCTGTTTGTTGTGTCTCTCTCCAATGTGTGTGTGTATGTGCTCAGTTGCTTGCTGTGTGTGAGTGAGTAAATGTTGGCGGCTGTAAACAACAATGAACTGACGATGACGTTCGATACGCTCCACGCTCATCATTGTTGCAACAATTTCTGACCAAGCAGCATAGAAACACTACACACAAATACATAAACACACACACACTATCATACTCATACACACAGTGGACAGTTTCATAATTTGTTCAGCTTCAGCTTCAGCCCCAGTTCCAGTTCCAGTTCTGTTGCTATTGGCAAACAAATGCCAATCTACACTGGTTCCATGCCAATTGGCAACAATTTGAATATTAAATTTAAATGAGATATAATTATTATTATAAGCACAGGATGCACTTATCATAAGTTAACAACTTGTCTGCAATTCGAATTTCAAGATCAAACGCATAATTTATATAGGAAACAATTATATTGAATGAAGAGCAGAAATTTAGCTGAGTTTATTTTGGGGTTTAAAAGAGTATTATATATGCAAAGAGTCTTCAAATTAAATTCAAAATAAATAATGTTTAATTCAAAACATATTATATTAATAAATATATTATATTGTAGCTCAGAGAGATAAATATATTATATTGTATGGCAGAGAACTCGTTAGAAACAACAGAGTATATATATATATATTTATGTAAATAAAATTTGCATATACAAAATTATCAAATTTCGCGTAGAAGATGTGAGAAGATTATTCAGGTATAAGAAAATCTCTAAGATATATGAATTATCATACATATCTTGAGGTAGAAGATGGTATCTCAGATGAGAGGACTTTTTAGGTAAAACTTATTATATTTTGGGTAGAATAAATGAGAGGACTCTAGGATATATATTTAGATAGATGTATGTATTTATTAATAAATATAAACGAACATTTATCAAAATAAATACATATATGTATATGATGGGGTATCTCAGATAGTTCAAATAGAGTCGAGTATAAAATTTGAGAAATAAAATTCGTATTCAATATAAATAAACAAATTTTTTTGATATATATTAGAGTATCTCAGAAATGAGTGCAATGCAGTTACGACAGAATGTAGATCCTGACAAATAAAATTCTTAAAAAAATATAAGTTTACATATTAGGGTATCTCAAGATAGAGAGAGCTCTTCAGGTACAACAGGCAATATAATGAGTCAATAAAAAATCCTAATACATATTAATAGCAATCCCAAAAAATATTTACAAATATATAAAATATAATAAAGCATATATTTCACCCACATATCACAGCACTCGAACCACTGTGCAGCAAGCAAACTATTTACATGATGCTCATATTTATTTCGCGCACTTACGAGTCGTCCCCGCAACTATCAACAGCTTCCATCCTCCCAGACGCGCGACGGACAAAAGTAAAATGGATGCAAATAGAAAAGGAATCGCCGCGCGTCGAGTCGAGTCTTGAATCGAGTCGAGTCGTGATGGGGTTGAGAATGAATATGAGAGGAGAGTTTGGGGCTGAGGCTGGGGCTGTGGCTGGGGCTGAGCAGCGTACTCTGATGGAGTACGTGACGCAACGTGTGTTTCTTTTGCATTGTTGTCCAGCTGTTTGTCTGGCTGTCGCTCCTTGTTGCTTGTGCGATTTCCGCTCATTATTGTTGCAATCAGCCAGACAAAGGCAAACGCCAGGACACACACAGGACACACTCTGGACATGGGCATAGAATTTATGCGTACTTCTCTTCTTCTTTTTTTTTTTTTGTTTAGATTTTTGCGCACAGACACCATGTGAAGCATATCAATAAGGCAGACTGATAGCTGGAGTTATGAAAATATCAAATTGTCTGACGTCCATTGGCGATTTGATGATGCTGCCATTTGTCGCAGCATCGTCGCATCTTCACAATGATGGACAGCTGCCGCCTGTAATATGTGCATGCGGACTTCATGCGACATCGCGGAGTGTCCATTAAAATTCAATTGGTTTTGGCTATACGTGAGCTGGCTGCTCGAGACAAAGGCATAGATTTGTTTTTGCTTCTATTTCTGAAGATTTCCTTTTTTATTTTTTGCATATTTTGGCCATTAAGACAAAAGTTGTTCATTGCCAGCGACACAGCCGCAGTCTCAGAGCCTCTCTGAGTGCAGGCGAAGGCGGCGCAAAGTCTAAGCCAGATAAGCTTCGGCTCATTAATGCACCCTCCAAAAAAAATAAAAAAAAAACATTAGCCAAATGCGAGTGTGAAAAATGCATAACACTCTGTTATCTGGGCTGGGCGCCAACTTTTGCATTATTTCAAATGCATGAGGGCGTCCAGCCAGTCGACCAGCTCTAATTAAAAAACAAAAACCAAGCAACAACTTCCTGGGAAAATCTTTAAGAAGCACTGAAATCTGAGGCTACAACTTGAAGATTTAAGAGCTGCGATGCATTTGCGTTTAACTATTTCAATGGGATTGAAGTATTTGTAGTAAAGTGATGCTGGTATATAGGCAAAATAGTTCTATATAGAGAGCTAGTGATTCCTATAGTTGCATTTAGCTTAAAGCATAAAACATATACATATATACATAATATCGGATATATAATAATTATATATATTTATTACATATAACTAGCATCTATTATATTTTTTAAAATATAACAAATAGCATTGTTGTCTTAAGTATCTCAAACCATTCATGCATATGGCTCTAAACATACCTATAAATGAACTTTCTAACATTTATAGCCTTAGCTATAGATGAATGCTTTCGAAATCTGTGTAAATGAACTATAGTCGTTTATATATGTATCTACATTTATTAAGTAGAATTTAAGGCTTATTTTTGTGTGTATTTCACAGCACAACTAACTTGTTAAAAGCGCTTAAAATTGGCAACAGTTCGAATTCGTCTTAAAGCTATTGCATATTCGACTTAGTTTTAATGAATTAATCCTGTTCCTCAGGTAAGTACAAAGGCCCACTCACTAGTTAAGACCTAGAGCTAAATTCGCTATAGAGTCTAAAACAATAAGCTGCAAAGATTGTCATTGATATGAGGAGTGTCAAATCAACTGTTACATAGAACTTCAAGTCAGACCTGCTGCCCTCTGAACTGGCTGTATGAAATAAAACTTCCAGCTGCATTGAGTTTCAAATTTCAAACGAGGAGAGCATAATAAGAGCAAGCTGTAAAGTATGCTCTAACATCATCTGTTTCTGTGTTTCACATTCCAAACGATTCTCTTGCAATATACGAGAAGAGCATAATAAGAGTGCACTAACAAGCCTGCTCTAACTTGATCCGCTTACTGATGCCTCTCATTTCTATTGCATATAATATAGTAAGTTCAATGAAATATTTTCAACTGTTAGCGCTTTCCATGCTGTCAATTCTCTTATATATACAGTTTATATTTTCAACTATGGCTGGAAATTATAGGTTATCTAGAACCATTGGAAATTGTTAATTATTATTCATTATGCAAATTTAAACAGATAAGGAAATTCATTTTTGCCTAGTGCTGATCTTGTTAGTTGGGCAATAAACAGAGTTCTATAGCCTCTGCTTTCTGAGAGGACAAGAAAGAGAATACTCTGCATTATCATGAGCAACAACAACAGAACTATTGCTCCAGCTAACTGAGCCTTAAACCTGGTATCTTTGCTAGAACATTATAATAAATGTTGGCTTAAAATCTATATATGGATATGAAATACGACAATCTTGACAACTTGAAGTAATTGATTAACTTACATTTTTGACTCCAGAATTTAACCTTTAAACCTTCAAGAATTGAATCTATTCCCATTTCAATTATGATGTCAACCTAAAGCAAATTCCTAGTCAAACCTACTTGCAGCTGTTCTCAACGGTGCCAAATTCACAGCCGCTGTCTCTTTGAACACTCTTCATTCGAAATGTCAATCAGAGCGGCGAAGAAATATGATTTGCTAAATAGGATATTATAATTTAACGACATGCCGCTGGGTATTCCCCAGAGAGCTTTCGGCTCTTCGATAAAAACAGCAAGAATTTTCGGCCACACACAAACGGCTCGTAAATTAAATGGTTCGTTTTTATTTTGGTTTATGTTTTTCTTTAGCTTTCCATCTCAGTTGTTTCTTTTTTTTTTTGTTTTTTTTTCTTTTGGTGGTGGCAGCGTGCGCCGCCGGGCAGCGTCTCCAAGCGAAGCGTTCAGCCTGCTCAAATAAATTAATACAAATATCGTGCAGATCGTGCATCAAATTTCCATCAAATTAACGCTGCAACAGGGGAAATTAGCTGAGCCGCCGATATCGGCTGCCCCGGCGGATGTCGAGGCGGATGGGATGGGGGGTGGGGGGTGGGGGGTGGGAGGTGTTGGGCGTTGTGGGCGTGTGCCCCATCGGTAAAGTTGAAACGGGGTCAAGCGGTTGCATTCCCCGTTTGGCTTTCTATTTCTTTCTTTCCTTTCCTTTCCTCTACTTTTTTCTCTTTTCCCTTTTTGACCAAAAATAGCACAGACACACAATAATATAATAATACGCATGAAGCAGGCGACAGGCGTGAGGCGTGGGGCGTGGGGCGTGGGGCGTGGGGCAGACGTGGGTGGGAGGCGAACGCAACGAAAGTGCGCAGCCCAAACAGTTGGAGAAGAAACAAAAAACGAAGAGAGCATTGATAAGTTTGTGGCGGCTGCTCCAAAAATAGTTGCGCAGTCATCGCTTCATTTCATCCGGCGGCTGCTGCGTGGCCCTGCTGCGTCTGGAGTTCGTGTTTGTGGCCATGCTTGAGTCTGTGGTCAATAGCTGATAGTCTGTGCTCTATAGTCTTTAGTCAGTTGGGTCTGTGGGGCATAGTTAAACGCAACGTGTAACTGCATATAGCTCATACAGGAGTCTGTGCCGCATTAATTCATTATCGTCATCGATGTACGCTGGGGAATCGCTGCGCGGAACAAAAGGCGACTCAATGCTTCAATGGCTCTCCGAGCGATATCTATTGACCGGGCCAGACGAGCCTACGACGTGACCTATGGCTATGGCTCCTCGCCCACCCCGCCCCCTCCCTTTGCCAACCAGCTCCAGACAGCCGCAAGCAGCCCAGGCAAGCATGGGCCAGACTCTGCATGCGCTGAGGCAGGTCAAGGCAGATCCTTCAATAAAAGCAAATGCAGTTGATAAGAAAGCAGTGAGGAGGGAAAAAGAAAGGAAACTCACAGAGGATTTGACTTGTCCATTATTAAGATTCCTCTCAAGCATATGAGAATCGTTCCCATTGGGAGATTGATTGGGAAGGGTTTTGAATTGAATATCGATTTCGAAATGGAGAAATTATCCATTGGTATAGACTATGCAAACGGGATGTCTTTGAAACTAAATTCCTCTATTAAAAACATCAAATTTGAGAACCTAACGACCCCAAATCAGTTTAAAGTCTTTAAAGGAAACTTAACTTAACTTAATACTCATTCTATTATTCACTTTTCACTATGAAACCGACCATTTACATATATATTTAAGATAAATAAAACCAAGAAACTCTTCATTTCTGTCAGATATAATTATTTCATATTCGAAAATTATAGTTATATCTCTAGTTCTTCTAGCTCTACTTCTAGTTGTCATATATCACTCGCATAGTTCTATGCACAAGCTGATTTCAGACAAACAAATTGCTGTTCCAGTATTTTTTTGATTTTCAATGTATTTTTAGTTTGTTTTGAAAGTTTTAAATTTCCAACTTTAATTGAGTTAAAAATAAATGCTCCCGAAATACTTCGTATTTAGTTGTATATCCATAACAATTAATATCATTAGCAAGTCCATAAGAATGTTCTTAGCTGTGGGTTAGCTCGACTAAGGAGATACCCTGGGTGGCGGGCAGTGCACTTCAAAAACGTTTTAAGGAATACAAAAATTTGATAGGTGTAACTTGGTTACATTAGCTCCAAAAACGTTCCAAATATGTTCGAATAACTGAAACTCAATATGGATTGAGGAAAGGATATATCATTCATATTAAACATGTGTATTGTGAATGGTATATGTAGAACTTATGTCAATCGGCGTGCCGAATCTTCATTTTCAATGGGTTTAGGGTAACCAGAATATATTTAGGCTATAAGATCTAAGTTTTTCTCATTTATTTTCCAATTGGAAATTCCGTCAATTTATATCACGAAAACAATTAATGTCAATAAGTTTTATTTGTTATACTGAAAAATATATATTCAGGGCTATCAGAAACAATATTTAAAGCTTAAATATTTTGTTTCAAATATGTATAATTATTTATAATATTTTGTTCAAATATATTTATATTCAATGTTATAAAAATTAATAATAAATTCCCAACTATTTTTTTACTATGAATTTTTAAATTAATGCATTTTCCAGCACACAAATATTACTCTTGTCAATTTAGCTACAAAAGCTGTCAGCTTAAAGCTCAAAAGCTGCGCAAAGTTGTTCTAGCTAAAGACAAAAACTTTAGCAAAAGCTGCTGAGCTTTTAGCATGATTCCTTACTAAAGCTTTTCGTGCTTTTTACTTATTCCTATGCAGCTGGTTTTCTAAAGCTTTTTGCTTAGTGTATATAGATAATATCTATACTGGTGTAGGCATCTAATAGATAAGTTTATTCAAACAGTTGATGAAAAGCTTTTTAAAGCTCTCCTTTACAGAACTTTTGCTTGCAAGGAATTAACGGTTTTTTATGTACTTAAATTTGTAACTTACCTGAAAAAATAGTGTAAACGCTACCCATTGATAATATTTTGTGTGCTTTATTGTTAGAGGGCCACGCCCCTGTGAATTGTGAATTCCAGGAAAAGGCACCTCGGAACCTTGCTTTTTCATGAACGCATCCACAACTGTATACGTTGAGTGTATCCAACAATATGTGTTGAGAACATCTTCCGGAATGTCTCTGCAAAGATATATTGAAAGATATATGTGAATATAATGAGAGAGGGAGAGAGAGAGAGAGAGAGAGAGAGGGTCTTACCTTGTGTGTACACAGTCTATGGGGTTTCCTACGTACTGCCGCGTTGTCACAGCAATCGAGAATGTGATCAGTAAAATAACCGTTGCGTTTGTGTGCAGGCGAAAAACAGGTGAATCGATTTTGACATGAGACACCTATATATGTGTATATATATGTGTGTGTGTACATATCGGTCGACATCGACAATCGATCGAAGTATGCGTAGTAAGAGAAAGAACATTATTATTAAGCGAATTGGCAGCGGGGGGGCGATTGGGGGGCGGGAATATAAATTGAAAAGTTTTTGGTTGTTTAATGCAGAACGGTTATACAAATTTGCTAAGTAGTATATCTGTATCATAATTAGTTAGTCTTTTTTTTTCTCTTCTTCTTTTGCTTTTTCTTTTGAAGTGTGCTTTATAAGTATTGTATAAGTAGTTTATGTACATTAACTTATATGGCAGGGTTAAAGTTTTTCTTTCTTCTTTTTCTTCATCTTCTTCTTTTAATTCTTCTCTTATGTTTTTTTTTCTTGGACTTTTTGCCTTACAATTAGTGTAACTGTCTTACAAATTAATAAAGCGAGAAAGAGTTAGACAGAGAGATAGAGAGAGAGAGAGAGAGAGGAAATTATTTGCCATATGTACAGGTTTTTCATATATAAAAGGCTTTGCCCAATTCAGGGGGCGAATACCGTTATCGCGACCACTCTGAACAGCTCGGCGGGCCAATAAAAATCCAATTAGATCGAGCATAGTATAACTATTTTTACTTGACTTCTGTTCAGTTTGATCGCGATTGGCAGCCCGGAGATTATTGATTTATCGATATGAAATAAATACAATTTGCAATTTCGAGTTATCGAATTGGATTCGGATTGGAAATTTAATTATCATATAAGTATAGTAAGGTGTCACAGCAATATGGTAATTTGAATAGACCTGACTTTTCTTTTAGATATATATTATAGGAATACAAATAAAAACGAAATTCATATATATACAAATGAAAAGGAACGATAAATCAATTTTGGTGTGGAGTGTAGAACGAATTGCGAAGTATGCTTGACTAGCAATTGAATATAGAAAATTGCTGGGAATGCAAATTTAAGTCGAGGTTTTCACGTTCATGAACGAGGCGCCCAGCCGACTGAAGTGTGAGTGAAAGCGATAGATAGATAGATAGAGAGAGATGGATGGATGGAGAGAGAGAAAGAGAGAGTGAGAGAGGTGATTCGAGCCGATAAACGAGTTTCGCACTTCAGTTCTGGGCCGCCTCTTGATGTACTGAATGCCAATCGGGATTTTTGGGTGATTCGTTAGAGTTTTATTCAAATTTTGAATTGGGCTTTTGGAATTTTTGTATCTGAATTTAGCTGTTCGTAACGATGACCACTCAATCGATATTTTATTTTCATATAAATATAATGGTTTCACTTTTGACTTTTGACCCTCGGCTGACTATGAGAAGTTTACAAAAATCAACAAAATATACGCAAACATCTGAATGGAAATAACATAAAAGAAGTCTCGTGAAACGGTCTCCTAATACCCATGAAATTTCGATAATGGCTTCTCAATTTCTGCAAATTGAATGCACAGATTTGTAGTTGGTGGATTTTTTTTAATTTTTATTTTTTTGGTTTTGGTGGTTGGGTGGTTTGGTGGTTTTGTTAGTTGCTTTTGTTAGTGAAGAAGTTGAAATGTGATCGTCAGAGTATTTAGTACAGAACAAATCTGGCGCTTAGCTATTTTATAGCTGTGGTGAGTTGTGAGCTGAGCTGTGGTGAATTTATGGTATTCAACTTGCTTGAGAACGTGATCAAAAATCTAGAACCCGGTGAGTTGGTGAACGGTGAGCGAATACTTGCGAATATGAGTGTGATCGTTATTGTGGTAAGTTTGTCTTGTGATCGTGGTGAGTTTCTGGTAGTGGTGGCAGTGGTGGTGGCGGTATTGGTGGTGGTGGTACTTTGTGAAACAGTGAGCAATAAAAATTGTGTGCTACAGCTGAAAGCTGTGCATGTAATTGCAAGAAAATTGCGAGACGAAGAGTGTATACAGAGAGAGAGATAGAGAGAGAGAGTATGTGTGAGAAAGTGAGAGAGAGTGAGAGAGAGAGAGAGTGAACGTGATAGTGTAGTTGTACACAAAAAAATGAACATTTCGAAAAGAAAGTTAAGGAAAACATATACATATTATAGTTATTATAAAATTGTAGAAGATGGTGTGAACAACTAGATGTATTTGAATTGAATTGAATTGAATGGAGAGAAAAATGTACGAACAAATTTGAATTAAGGTGTAAATTGGGTACGTTAATTCTAAATATATTCAACACAGTACAAGTAAGAGTAAGACAAACAGACATATACATATATTTGTAAATATATATAGAGGTATATACGGTTATATGTTATCGAACGAAGCGCACGCTTTGCACATTCGCTGTCAAGGACTTAGCATTAAAATATAGTCATCAGTTGGCCAATACATACTGTATGTTATATAGATGTATTTGTATAGATATGGGTCTCATATCTCTCGGATATCATACTATTGGCCAACTGGCAACTTCAACAGAGGTATACGTCAAATGATTAAAAATAATACTAAGCAGTGTAAACAGTTAACAACTGGGATGGCTTTAATAGATCTCTTTGTTAGTTCGATTGACTGTGAACCTATAACCACTATAAATATTTACAAATTTCAGATTCTCTTGCATTTCATCTTCTTTTTTTTTTTTGTTGTAAATATTGTGGTTATATTGATTTCTGTGTTTTGTATGTCATAATCGCAATTGTTAAGAGCTTTAATTTGGTTTTGGATAGCTTAAGTGTTACTAGATGTTTTCGGGCTTTCGACATTTTATATGGGATTCATATTTTTAGTTTAGCTTTTGATTTTTAAATATATATATAGGTAGTAATACACATACACAATTTAAATACAGAGAGATAGAGAGAGAGAGAGAGTGTGTTTGGCGTTAAATTATCATTTATAATTGCTTTATATTAGCTTGGTCAGTTAGCGGCATTTTTTTTTTTTATTTATTTATTTATTTTTTTTTTTTTTGGTAATTGGATTAATTTTGGCTTTGAGTTTGCGTGGGTGAAGAGTCTGTGGTTGCGTGATTGATAGATAAATTTACTGTGACAGTTGGTGATTGAGTGTGTGAATGAAGGTTGTTGTTGCTTGATAGTTGGGTTGAGTTGAGTTGAGTTGAGTTAGTTAATCAATTTCTCTTTTTGGTTTGTTTAAGATATAGATATATAAATTTAATTATGATTTTGTTTAATTGAATTTACTTGCTGTATTTTCATAGCTTTCTTTGTTTTTAGTCTGATGAGTATATATATATATATATATATATATATATATTTTTTTTTTTTGTTTTATATATATATATATATATATATATATATATATTGATTAAGTTGTGTTCGAGAGTTGGTGAAATACAAAGGAAGGAACAAAAATGAACATAATTGAGTTGCTGCTGTTGTTGCTTGTTGTAGTTGTAGTTGTAGTAGTAGTAGTAGTTGTTGTTGTAGTTGTTCTTTGTTGTGATCTAAACGAGTAACGTGGTGAGCGTCGCATCCGCTTGCTGAATACGCGCCAGTGTTGGACAATACTGAATGCCTGGCCATTCCGCAGTGAGAAAGTGAGAGAGTGGCGAGTGAGAGTGGTGAGTGAGTCGTGGTGACGTGGTGATCGTGGTGATCGTGGTGAGTGGGCAAGTGGGCGAGTGGGCGAGTGGGCGAGTGGGCGAGTATATAGTATATATAGTAGGTGATCAAGATCAGCTAACGAGTGAGCGCACGCAGCGATTTGTGGTGTGTGTGAGCGTGGTTCTTGTGGAGCGAGTGGTGGAAACTGAGTGAAATTGAAAGCACTAAATAAGTAATTATCTTAGCGTACTTGGTGTGAGTGTACAAGTGTGTCTGTGTGTGTGTGTGTGTGTGTGCTGGCGTGGTACTTAAACAGATTTCAAGTGTATTTCTACTTTGGAATACTTTTTTGTTTTAATATATAGAGTAACTCGCTAGCTGGCCACTGTTGGTTGGTGTTGGTTGGTGTCCAGAGGTGAGATTGCATATTTAACATTTTGTTTTGTTTTTGTTTATTTGTGTTTTGCTTTGCTTGTTGTTGTTTTGCTTTTTCTTTTGTTTGGTTTTGCATTTAATTAGGTGATTTGGTTTTCATTGTTTTTGTTGCTTTGTTTGTGTAAAGTGATTTTGGTTTTGGTTTTGGTTTTGGTGAGAGCCAGTTTATATATTTTCGTCACAAATTGTTCAACAATTTCGATTTTCTTTTGGTTTTTCTTTTTTTTTTTTTTTAAATTATTTTTGCGGGTGAGGTTTATGTTCAAATTTGATTTTATTTTATAAAATGTTTTCAGTTTTTCTTTAATTAATTTTCTTTTGTTTTAAAGTTTTAAATTTATGTGAAACGTTTTTATTGTTTTGGTTTCAGTTTTTCTATGTCATTGTAAGCACATTCGAGGGCGAGAGCGAACAAGAGCGATGAGTTTGAAAGTGTTTGATTTTCTTTTCTTTTTTTTTTTTTGTTATCAACGAAAAATAGGCGTTAATCACATATGTAACACAAATAATAATAAATAGTCGAAAGCAATGAAAGGAAAAGAAGAAGGAAATCAAAAATTCGCTACTTAACACAACGAAATAAAGCGGGCAAAGCAACGCAAGGCCAACCCGCACATACATAAATATATATAGCGAAGTGGATTCTGTGTATTCACAGTCCCCAGGTTCAAATTGCCCTAACCTAATACCCATTGTGTGCGTGTGTGTGTGTGTGTGGGTGTGTGGGTGTGTGGGTGAGTGGCTGTGTGTGTGTAATAAGCATCATGTGAGCATGAACTGAAGTGAAGTGACTTACGCTTACGGGCTGATTAACAAAATGGCATTTCCCCAACTGACTGCAATGACTATGCGACTGAGTGACTTCTGCCCAGTAACCATAACAATGTATTTGATGCCCCTCCATCCAGTAAAAGTCGGAATTTGTTGCTGCTGCTGGGACTACTACAAGGCAATAACAGTGAGAGAGACAGAGAGAGAGAGGGGGAGAGAGAGAGAGGGAGAGAGAGCCTTGGCTTGCTGCTCGCTTTTGCTATTAGAACAACATTGGCAATACATTCGGGCAATAAAAATAAGTTTTGTTACAAAATACAGCTCACTGGCTTAGCCAGCTTTGCGCTTTGTGCTCGAGTGCTCTACGAGTGCCTTAGGCAGGCAGCTCACACATGATGTTGCCGTTGCCTATAACGTTGCCTTTGACGTTGTTGCTTTAGCTGTTATTATTATTCTGTTCGCTGGGCGCACAGTGTCTGCCACTTATGCCTCATTAGGATGCGTCTAAGAACTCTTACAGTAATTCAATAATAAATTAAAGTCAAGCGCGAGGCGTCAAGCGCCAAAGTGCCAAAGAGTATGTAACAAGTAACGAGTAGCGAGTGCTTGCAGCCATAAACAAACAGCAGCAAGAACAAAGGTCTCAAGGTTAATTGCTTTGCCTTTGAGCCAAATAATGGTTGGAGAGAGGCGAGTAACGAGAGGCGAGAGACGAGAGGCGAGTGGCGATTGACGAGAGGCGAGTAGCGAGTAGCGAGTAGAGAGTGGCAAGTGTCGACTGGCGAGTTGACTTGTTCTACAGCCTCAACATACCTGTCTCGTCCCGACTTCTAACGAGTAATACTAGCTAAAATAAGTCTAAAAAATCACATAAAATCTTAAATCTATCTAAATTGCCCTGAGCTACGACGAGTAGCGAATGGCAAGTAACGAGTGTTTGTATTCATGTCTGTGTATGTCAGTGTGTATGTGTTTGCTTGTGTTTGTGTATATTTGATAGATAAATAGAGACTGAAAATTGCGAGCAACAAACTTGAATGAGCAGTAGTAAGTAGTAGGTCGCAAGCACTTGCTTCTTTTGCTTAAACATAACGAGTATTTATCGAGTTGTTAGTCGAGTATTTAGGCAAAACAATTTACAGTTAATCATAGATAGTTATATATGTATAAATATATATAGGTATACCAATATATATTCATAAATTAGTTGAGTATATTTAATGCCTGAGCCGTTGAGTCGCCGTGACAGCCAAAGGTAATACGAAATTGACATGAATAAATGATAAATGCTTTTTTTTTTAATACATATTTGTCAACAATATATAAAATATAATAAATATATATCAAAATGTAAACCTTCAGTTTTCGCAAATCGTTGCTTAGGTAAAAGTTTTTTCATTTGGGCTCCCCAAAGTATGCAACGCTTGCAGATACTTGCCCATATACGATATGTGACATACGATATACGATATAAGCAACACATGCGTTAAGTCAAATATTAAAGTGCACTTAAAGAGAGAAATAGAAAGCAAAGAATAAAGCAAAAAGTATTTAAAAATTTGATATATATACTACTATTATGGTGATGAGACTTACGTGAGAGATTTATAAATATATATATAGATATATATATATATATATATATATATATATATATATATATATATATATATATATATATATATATTCTTTGATATATATTATAAAATTAATCGTGCAAGTGAAAACGTTTGAGGTGAGTGTTTTGGTATTTACATTACACAATTGATGAGCTTATATAGAGTGCATTAGTGTGTGTGTGTGTGTGTGTGTGTGTGTGTGTGCCGAGACAATGCTACAAATACGAAAGCAGTTCATGCTCCTTGGAGTCCTTGCAGAAAATGCAAACTAAAGCAAGGACAACTTGCATTAGAGCTGCAGGACATTTGAAATCGAAAAGAAAAAAGAAAAAGTACGCAAATGGAGCTGAGCTCTCCATTGTGATTAGCTAAGGTTAACTATGTATATAAAGATACATAGACATACATATATAGGGATCGAAAAAATACGAGACACACAACTTACAAAGTACAGTACAGGTGTGCATGTGTGTGTGTGTGTGTGTGTGTGTGCGAGTGTGTGTTTAGTAAAAGATTGCCCGTTGCAAGTTGTTTACTTGTGTGGATGGATTGTCAGAGTGTGTGGATATATATAATACAGTTATTGTTAGTATTAAGTATATATATAATAGGAGCTGTTAAGCATATATAGTATATATGTATTAGTAGTATATAGTATATATAGTATAGTTTAGTATATATGTTATTGGTACTGGTTTAAGTGTTAGTTCATGTATTTGCATTATTATATGTTTGTTTGGTATATTTTTCTTGGTATATTTTTTATTTTTGGCATACATTTGAATTTCGTTCAAACACTGTGATATTTTTTGTTTGTTTGCTTTTTGTCTTTCTTTTGGACTTATCGAAATTTCAAAATAATAAACAATACACATCTCAAAACATCTAAAAAATGACTGTCAACTGCTCAAGTGGTATTGAGTGGAGTTGATTTGCACAAAAAATCTGCTGATTCTACGATATTACGATATGAGGATTGGGGGTATGAATTGCTCGATTGCCAACATATATGCTGCCTGTCCGTTTGCTTTGTTTCAGTTTATATATACATATATAAGTATATATTTATGTATATATATATTTTTTTATATTTTATATTTTTAGTTAACCAAATTTAATACAACAATTTTATACACACACACACACGCACACATACACACACACAAAAACATTGAAATTAGCATTGTGAGTAGTAGAAGAAGAAGGTGGAGGGGGTTTCTTATGGTTTTTGTTGGGGTTGGAGGCAGGGAATCTTGTGGATCTTGTGGCCTGGTTGGGCTTGGTGTTTGCTTCGGTTTTGGTTTCGGTTTCGGTTTCGGTTGGCTAATCTGGTTCATCATCAAAAAACAAAGCGTTTCCATTGCAAAAATGCCAGCCGCATGCCGAGGCGAGCGGCGGCGTGCAAAAATAAGACAGTTGCATACTTTTGGGCGTATCGCCGCTTGAACTGCACAAATGCTTCATTCGAGTATATAGATTAAGTATTTTATGTTTTATTATAGATTTTATTTGGTTTTTTTTTATAAATATATATATATTGTTTGTTTTTCATTTTTGGGTTCAGCTTCAGTTTGGCATTTCTTTTGATAAAAATTCTTCACATATTGTTTTTGATTGACTTAAAATTCAGTTTTTTCTTATTTGTTTTTTTTTTTTTTTTTTTTTGGTTTTGCTTTCGATCAAAATTGCACATTTTCAACAACATCAACAACGACAACTACTTTTTGGTATTATGAATAATAATAATAGTTTTTTATAAGTGTTATTCGCTTATATACAAACCTATATATATATATATATATATATATATATATATATATATATATATGTATTTTGAGAGACACGCAACTACATATATATATATATGTCTGTATATATACAAATAACATATTGGATTAGATATATAACATACGTATGCATATATGTGTATATATGTATAGATATGTATGTATGCATATGTTGGAGTAACAAGTACAAGATACGATATATAAATACGATATATGCATATGATAGTGATGGCATGATGGCTGCAATAGCGCGCGCGCACAGCTATCGATAGGTGTTCGATAGTTATCGCATCGCCGTCGGCCATAGAACACGGGTTTCTAAGGCCAATGGCTGCGCATCGGAGCATTGGAAATTAAAATGAAACAAAGACATAGAGAAACAGAAAATAGAACAGCATCAAATCACAATTCGCAAATCACAAATCGAACCAATTCGAACTCAAAAGTATTTACATAAAATAAATGAATTTCATTTTAGACAATTACAAGGCACAATATTTGGTTACAGTTTACGATACGAATAGCTAATAAGATACGGTTATTTAGTGTTTAGTATATTGGTATATATATGTATGAACGAGTATATACGAGTTTATGTTCATTGTTTAAGTAATGTTAATGTTAATGTTAATGGTAATGTTAATGTAATAATGTTATATTGTTCATGTTATTTAGCAACGCATACGAATACACATACACATACATCAGCTCATACACATACACATACACATACACATTCATATATACATGTACATATTACATAATACAAACATACATACATAACTTAGACACACACATACATATACTTATACATACATATGTATGTGTGTGTGTGGCTTAAAATATGATTAGATTATACATACCACGATCTGGAAGGAATTCTTATGTGTTATTACACAATCGCAATCGAATATCGTATCACTTAAGTTAAGTATGCATGTATGTATGTATGTACATATATTTATATATATATATATTTCGCATTAGCTTGCTTAGTTGTTAGGTTAGTTTCAGATACTTGAGATAAAGATAAAGATACGTACGTGTAGAGTTACATATACCATACATACATGTGCCGTGTGTTTTGACTGGTTATTGTATGCGTTACGGTTACGGTTACTGTTACGGTTACGGTTACGGATTACGATATCGAATATGAATACGAATACGAATACGGATTGGTTAATTATGGTTAATTTATTATCTGCCATGTGGTACATTTTTGGGCTACTTTAAGCGCCGATAAAAACAAAAAATTTAAAGCAAAATTTTAGTCGAATATATATATATGTATATATATAGTTTGTATATAAGAATAGGTACAACAGGCTTCAATTCTTTCACTTGAATATGAATGCTGTTTAGACTCGTGCATTTTGCTCTTAACTACGTCAGGACAATAGGAAATCAAATGAAGAGAACATAAAAATGCGAAACTGAAAATTTGATTCAAATTGCAGAGAGGCCTACGATCTCTGGACTTATTCAAGTAATTCTTCATTTCGACATGCTCTCAACGAGCTGCTGGTTGTGTGCTAGTGGGGTTATGTGGAGCTTTGGCGAGGGAAGGGTGGATCAGTGTGAAGCTTTTTGTTTTAATTTGAAACCCATCGGAATCAAAATCATAAAACATAAATCGAATAAGACTAAGAATAATATTAAAATAAAAGAAATGAAATAAAAAACACTTGCAAGTAAATAATTAGGTAGAGAGCGAGAGCGATAGGTAGATAGATAGTTAGACAGATAGAGAGATAGAGAGAGAGAGAGAGAGAGAGAGATTGGCAGACAGAGATAGATAGAGAGAGAGGGCAATGTTCCCGTTTATAGTTTGCTAAATTTCAAGTTGCTTTTATGTGTTTTGTCAGCGTTCGATTTGGTATTTTTTGGTATTTTTTTTTTTTTTTGCAAATTATTTAAACAGAACAACATATACGCGGCAATAGAGCTATTTAGGGGCTAAAATGCTGTTGATGAATCGATGTTTGGACTTGCAGGAACTACTTATCGCAGCATTTAGTTTAAGGTACTCTTTTTGTTCAATATTGTTATAAGGTAAATTGTAAACTGTACTTTTTGCACTTAGTTGATACGCATAAATAGTCATCGTTATTGATATATGTGGAAAATTATAGGTAGATATATAAATATGTATATATAAATATATACATATATATATATAGATATATGTATAGATATATATATGTATATGTGTAACAGAAATTAAATGAAAAGAAATTCAGCTGAAATGGCTTGGGGCCATCGGTCGTATAATATATATATGTATATATTCTCATTATATCATCAGATTGCTCAGTTGTTATTATTATCATTCATGACAAAGCATTCGCAACACTTTACTATACTTTTACATGGCTGTGTTACTCTGTGTGTGTGTGTGTGTTAGGATATGGGTGTATATATTGAGTTACATATACATCAATATAGGTATTGACAGAGAGAGATACAGAGAGAGATAGAGATATATGGAGAGAGAGAAACATTTGGTGTGGCTTGCTCTCATTACTTATAATTAGTTTGTATTAAATTTGATTATTTTCATTTTTTTTAAATTATTTATAAAATTTGATTATTATTATTATTTTTTTTTATTATTTTTCAGTTGTTTTTTTTATTTGTTTTTATTTATATTTTTTGTAGACAGCAGCATATGTGTTTTTTTCTTTTATTATTATTATGGCAGGCGAGCAATCAGTTACCGTTGAATTCTCACGTAAAACGTTGCTTTGGATAAAATATCGATTATCGATTACGCTTCAATTGCAATCAATTTGCATCCCCTAAATTGGATTCGTTATATTTTCTGGTTTTTGTTTCTGTTTTGTCTTTTTTTTTCATTTCTTTGTTTGGGTTGATCGCGCTCATGTTTTCCGACTCAAAACGCAAGAAACTAAATGAGAGAGAGAGAGAGATAGAGAGAGAGAAGCGACAAAGCAAAATGAAATTAAAAATGAAACCAAATGCGTAAATGTAACACAAACATTAGCCGCTAGATGGCGCTGGTGCGGCTAATCGACAGCTAAAGCATAAAATGAACAAACGATAAAAATCTTTGGAACAAATTTGCATCTAATAATTATCTGAACTACAATATATGCAATTTTAATTATGAAAGGAAACGCATTTGAAGAGAGTGTGATTAACAGATAGAAAAAGAGGGGGAGATAAATAGAGAATGAGAGAGAGAGAGAAAGGGGAAACAGAGACGGTGATAAACTTTGGATAGCTGGGTGGTAGAGAGTAGAGTTTGAGGAATTTTCTTTAGAGTTTCTTTTCTTTTTTTTGGTTTTTTTTTTTTTTTTTTTTTTTTTTTGGATAGTTAATGACTAGAATTGTTTTGTTTGTAATTACCATTTTCTATCACTTTGCGTTTGGGGGGATGGCACCGCGGGCACCAACCAACCCTCTGAGTGCACGCGGTGGCCGGTGGTGGGCGTGGCACGCACACACACGCACGACGCACGCACGCAAATCAGAT
Organism: Drosophila hamatofila; assembly: GCA_035045345.1. Taxonomy (NCBI): domain Eukaryota; kingdom Metazoa; phylum Arthropoda; class Insecta; order Diptera; family Drosophilidae; genus Drosophila; species Drosophila hamatofila. Next base: position 6,842,325 of record JAWNPA010000039.1, on the reverse strand, counting down.
CAGTCGTAGCCTGAGCGTATCTTATGGCCAGTTGACAGTTACAGTTAATGTTAATGCGATGCTGTAACTGTTAGCGTTACTGTTACTGTTACTGTTACTGTTACTGTTACTGTTACTGTTACCGCTGTTGAACTGCTTGCTGAAGACTTTTGGATAGCTGCTGGCTGTTGTATAGATATATATTGTTCTGTTTATTGTTGACGACACGCTTAAGTTTTTTGGTTTGTTTGTTTTTTGATTAAGTTGCTGAACGTTTGATGGCTTATTTGATTATTGTTATCGATATATCGTCTTTCGATCTTTGATTTACAAGTTTGATTCAGTTGCACAAGCTATAAGGCCACCGTGTTAGTTGCCCTGTTTTCGAATATTTTTTGTTTGTTTCACGTCACGTTGCTTTCATTGCTGTTCATTAGTTTATAATTGTTATACATAAGTATATGGCCTATATACACACATACATACGAGTTATCACATGGTTAGCATTATCTTTGTCGTTTGATCATTGTTTCTTAGCATTTTTACAGGTGCTGCTGTTGTGGCTCTTGACAACACTGGCGATCCACATATCGATCCAACTCTCAACTGTCGTCAGTCGTTGTCCTGGCAGCTACGGCTGTCTGCAGCATCACTAGATTCTGTGGCAACAGTGTCTCACTCTGACTCTGACTCTGACTCTGAGTCTGGCGCTGGCTCCGCTTTGATGCAGATCTGGGCTTGCTGGCCACTCGATGCCTTGAACTCGCAGCTGGGCCGTCAGCTTCTTCTTCTTCTTCGCCAGCCAGCGTCTCTCTGGTTGCTGTCGTTGCTGTTGCTGTTGCACTTGCTGCCTTTAAGCTTGCTGCTTGCTCAGCATCGCGCATCGCTGTCGCGGTTGCCTCATTCGTATCGTTAACCAGGCTGAGGGTCGTCTCATAGCCGCCGCTGCTGTTGCTGTAGTCGATCTTCAGGGTCGTTTATTATCAGCGTTGTTTTGATTTCGTATGTTTGTTGTTTGTTTTGTATTGATTTTTTGAGAAATAATATAAAGTAGTTGTGGTTTAAAACGTTGTGGAATTTCAATACGGTATCGGGACTAGATTATCTGTGCCCAGCAATGCGTATACGTAATATACGCATAGGCTTGTGTGTGTGTGTAACATCAATATAAACTAAAATAAGCCTAACAATACAAACATAGATACACACGCACACACACGCGCATACACACACATACATAGACAACAGTACATACCAAGAGGTTAAGACACAGACAGAAACGAGAAACGAGAAAAGGAAATCAAAACACATTGACTAAATTTCAAACTACAAAAATACAAATTTGGTATTTTCTGTCAATTTTTTGAAAATAAAATAAAATACACTGCGAAAAATAAGAAACTAATATATTAATGCACAGTTCATGGCCCGCTAAGCATTGTCAATCAAATTACAGCCAATTACATTAATGATGAGCAAATCAAAACTATTAAGAGAAGAACAAAAAAAGAAATCTAGACAAATGATTTTGTTGTCTATTGTTGTTGTTAGAGAGACATACATACATACATACATATATATATAACTGTACGTATGTGGTATATATGTTTATGTATTACATAAGAGACAAGACATATACTCATATGTATATGTATATATGTGCACTTATATAAACATAAAGACAGAGAAAGAAAGAGACAGATAGAGATATATATATATATATATAGAGAGAGAGAGAGAGAGAAGTATGGGCGTATCTGCCTGAGTTCTGAATCTGAATGGAATGGCAAATGGACAATGGTTATTAAATGGACTATGGTTATGGACAATGGACAATGGACAATGGGCAAATGGACAATGGGCAAATGGGCAATGGGCAATGGGCAAGTGGTTGCTCTATGAAAATGGTCAGCCCGCTGTCGGGCCTTACGCGTCCTTTGCAATTGTTGTTGCTCGTTCTTTTCATTGCGTTTTGTTTTTTTGTATATTTTATATATATATTTTTTATGTCTGTCTTTTGTTGCATTTTGTCGTTTTAAATTCTTTTGTGTGTTATATATATATATATATATATATATATATATATATATATATAGAAATACATACATATATATATATATATATATGCTTTTTGTTTATTGTTCAAATATTTGATTAATTTTTGATTCGGTTTTATTTTTATTATTTGTTGTATTTTTTGATTACTTTGAACTTTAGAAAATGTTGGTTTCTAATGCTTGTTAGACGCACGCTCACTCGCTCGCTAATTAGAATCACATTTCGGTTGGCAATGTTTTGAATGATGATAAGAGGAGCCCTACCAGATCGTAACTATATACGCCGCGTATGATGCTGATATGAGAGTCAATAATGGGTTCAGGTTGCAGTTCGTCATATGGTAACTTGGTATGAGAGACATGCAAATTGTCGTCGCTCGCTCGCCTTGTGATTTGTTTTGATTTTCTTTTTCTTTTTTTTTTTCGTTTAAATGCTGTTATTCAGTTATTGGTTTATATGGATTATACCTAGTTTAATTGTTAGGGGTATATATGTATATGTATTGATTGCTTAACATGATTGCTCTGTTGTCAATTGGACTGCTTTCCGTCGTCGCCTTTTGGCTCGTCGTGGATGTTGGCTCTGAGTTGGAGATGATTTTCAGTTGTCGTTATAGAGATACATATATATATAGATATAGATATGTATATATATATATTTATATATATATATATATGCATTCTTTGATTTGATCATGCGAGTTATTTGATGGTTTTGTTTTGTTTGCTTTGGTTTTTTCTCAAGTTAACAATTACATGGATGGCAGACAAGAGACATGAAGTTGTCATGTTGTGTAACATATGTTATGTACATTGACGTAACCAATATTTATGTTTTTCTTTTTTATATATTATATTTTGTTTTGTTTCGTATATCATAAATTGTATTGTATTTTTTGTATATTTTTTGGTATTTTTTTTTCTTGTTACGTTTACAAAGGTAGTAGTAGAAGTAGTAATAAGTAAGATAGTAGTAGATAGAAGTTACATATATTTATTTTTATTTATTCTTTTTTTTTGGCTTTTTTTTTTTTGGTTTTTTTTTCTCGAATGGTATCGAATCAACATAGTTTTTTTTTTTTAGTGATATGTTTAACAACAAAAAAAACATAGAGGTAAACAAGAACCAAAACGTTTTTGCCGGAATAAAAATAGAGCAAGTTGATATGGATTAGTACAGTTGTTAAAATGGAAATAATTGACACTCACCGATGATCTACTCACTTGCATAAACGCATAGACACCACGTAAAAACTCCATGTTTTGTTGCTCTTGAGAACCCTTCTTTGTCGTTCGTTGCGCCCGACTTATGTACTGCTTGACGGTGTCGGCGACCAGATGTGGCTTTAGCTTGCGCGATAGAACGCTGCAAAAGGGCAAAGAGAAAAGTGGGAATACCATTAATGGAATGTGGTTATTATAGACTGCAACTACCCGGCGTTGCACGGCAGAACTTTGTTAGGCTTGAGCATGCAGCAAAATTATATTTGAGATAGAGTGAGTAAAGATAAAAGAACCATAAAACTTATTATATTGTAATTATAGTTGTCTTTGCTTAGTTTAAGTTAGGCAGAAGTCCTTAGATAGAGTAATAGCAAAGAACGTATAGAGAAGGCAAGATCTGAATAGCTGCTGAGGCAGTAGGCAGTAGGCAGTCAAATAACCGCTTAACTCTTAGCTCTCTTTTATTTTTGCTGTTGAAATATTGAGAAGCTTAGTTATGATATTTTTTTCAATACGAGTACTTGGATAAAACTTGGGCACCAACAGTCTCAATACCTTCTAGACCGAGTCCAAAAATGCATCAATTATCAAGCTAGCTTTATTTTTGTTAGCTGTACCCTAATATCTTTTTCTTTCCCCAAGCTATGTATACTATGTTCTGTTGAAAGTACCATCTGAAGCATTGTGATATATATCGATAAAAGCCTGTACCATATGCATGTAATATGTAGCATATAGTAAGTCTCAAATAAACTATTGTTATGATAGAACGAAGAGGCGGTTTTTGTTTTGTTGGTAGAAATAGTTCTCTGCCCAACATGTTCATATGTCCTATAGCTCTTCAAAAAATATGTATATATAAAACAGTAGTAAAAATAATAGTGGTAGCAGTACTGTGGACAAAAAAAAACTCAATATTTTGAAAACAATTTGAAACGAATATTAAGATTAATATATATTTTATATATATTCTTATATAATTTACATGTCGATATTAACTTACTAAGTCTCTACATTTTTTTTTCTTTTTTTCCAACAGTTAGTGTTTAGTCGCACTACTATTTTTTATACCGCTGTATATGTGTATATATATATAAAAGTCGCCCAAAAGGTAGCAGGAAGTAAAGCAGTTGTTGTTTCATTAAAATAACAATAAAAAAATTATAGTTCTTCAGCTTTTAATTCGAATTTCCTAAAGTTCTCTCTTAGTGCTCATTGTTAAGCCGATAACTTGTTTAAGCTTTGCGCTGATTATCATATACATGCATAGAGAGAGAAAGAGAGCGAGAGAGAGAGAGAGAGAAAGAGAGAGGGAGAGAAAGAGAGACAAAGCAGCGCTAGCTATTTATATGCATACTAAGTCGCGACGTCGCGGCTGCCTCGAGGCCTCTCAAAAATGTAAACCGAATCACGGGCTGACTGCGGCCTGGCTAATTGTCACTTGACGTGCTGCCTAAACGGAAACACTTTTGTGTACTTAGTCAAATGCCTTTGTGCTAATTGGCCGCACTCAGCAGCCCCCTCCCCCCCGCCCCCTCCCACAAGCCCCAGCCCCAGCCCCAGTCGCAGCCCGGGCCCCAGCCACAGGGAGCATTGCATTGCCATCGCCTTGAACACTCACGGCATTTGTGCGCTGTGTTTGTTCTCGTTCTCTCAAGTTCATGAAATATGCGCAAAGGCCACACACGCACACATATGCACACGCACACACACACACATATACACATATGTATATAAACACAGTGATGCAAAAGCATCAGCTGGGGGCAAGGATATATGTATATACATACATATCTATGTATATATACATATCAACTGACGAAATCGATGTTGTTGTTGTTGCTGTTGTTGTTGTTGTTGTTGTTGTTGTTGTTAGTGAGTGTTCTTGGGAATTGGTGGCTAATTGAAATGCCGCGCTGACGCCTTCACGCATTTGTGAGTGCGACAATTGGCAAATTGACGCCGTAGATTACGCTTATCGTTTAATTGCTCTAAGCAACAGGAGTCACAGACACCATCAAGTCACTCACTCGTAAACACGACTACCCACACGCACGCACACCCACACACACACACACACACACACACACACACACACACGCACACAGACGACCACACACATAGTTAAGAGCTCAGCAGCTCGAAGCGCATAATTTGAGTTTTATACGCTAAGCTTTTAAGCCGTGTCTGTAAAGCCAAACAGAGCAGAAAAGTGCAGAGCAGTCGGCACTCAGTCAGTAGATTTATTCATGAAATTCATTTCAGTCAGCACAGCACAAGTGACATAAGCAAATGCACAAGCACGACTTCCTGATACCCTGTAAGCCCACTATAACTAGATTATAATCAAGTTAGAGTTCTCTCAAAATGCTTCCCAAATAAGTCAGCTTTAATTGGGCCAGTCGAAAGGCATTTCTATGCTGCATCATCTCAATGGCATTTAATTCAATTCAACTCACATTTGCCATCAGAATCCCACATTCATCTGCAGCCAGACACATTTGAAGTGAGCCCAGCTGTTGGCCTGGTCAGTTTGTCAAACTTGTGGCTAACTGGCTGGCTGGCGTGTCTCTGCACTCACTGGCTCTAAGTACACATTGAGTCAAGAGTGTGCGTGATACATTTTGTGATTTTGTATGGCTTAGGGCTGTGATTAGTTACACTCCATGTGCGACGGACATTGTGATCATTTTATGAGTAACTTGAAATATATATATATTTATACATATGTATAAATATTATACTTGTAAGACAGAGGGAGTGCAAAGCTCTAAGCAAATTAGTAAGCTTATGTTTTGGCCTCTAACATATATAGAGGTATTTAAATTCATTGTTAGTATTGGGAGAGCAACTTGCCAATAAATTGGCAGCTGCTTTGAGGATTCCAATAAGATAAATGACTTCAAGTAACAAATATGAGAAGGTTATATGAAATGTATGAAATTTATACACATATATATGTATATATCTGTAGCTCTGTGAATATTTCTGGCTGTAGGTCACCTCGTGTCACCTTCAGAAATTCACAAACATCCCCAACATCCACTTGATTGAGTATAGGAACATACAAAATACACTTGTGTCCTATCCCCCAAATTACACGTCGTGGAAAACCATGACAATTTGTATGAGATATTAGATGCTCATCTTAATCTAAAAAACGTCTCTCTTCGGAGCGACAATCACTGCAATAAAAGGTATTTTAGCTCAAGCTTAACCAATTCAGAAATTAACAGGGCAAGCTTTCTGTATAGCTGTTAGCGGTTGACTTTGGTATATAGAGAGAGAGCAGAGAAAAACACTAATACCACTAAGCTAGTGCTTTAGTCGAGGGAGATCGACTCGAGGTTTACCTTAAACATGCAAACGAGCTGCTATTACAAACATTCATGCATCGCATACACAAATTAATATGAATAAGAATATGTGTAATGTATATGATTTGATTCTGTAAAGTTAACAGCAGAGACTAACAGCAGAGTCTCCTACTGTTACTGAAGTGTTGGTGGGAGGCTGAGAGTTTATAGATAGTTGTCGTGGAGGTATTATCCGAATGAGTTTCCACCTAGGTAGCAAGTAACTCAGCTCTGGCTCAGGGAGAGACAGAGAGAAAGAGAGAGAGATAGAGAGAGAGAGAGAGAGAGCGAAATAGAAAGAGCCAAAGAAAAAGAGAGGGTGGTGATAGAAATATAGCTGTTGCTGAACATTGTCCCGACTGTTGCTTAGTGAGAGTGAGATTGACAATTCGAATAAGGCCACTATATTTGAAAAGAAGCGACTTGACATATATATTGATATATATTTTAATAAATATTCATTATATAATATTTTTATTATATTTTAAATATATCAATATATTCAATTGAAATCTTATTGAAAACATACTCGTAATACAAATTCGATATCTCAGCAAAGTGTTGTTTACTTGAGGCTATGAGAACTTCGGCTTCAGACGGACCAATAATTGGACAGATTTTCGCGAAAGAACAGAAAAAAACTAACAGAGAGTTATACTGGAGCCGAAAAAGTAAATAATCCTTGCGTCTATTTATATATGAGTTTTACATATGTATATGTAACTCAAAATTGATCCGCTCGTTGGCAGAGAGAAGCCAATATAAAAAACAGAAATGAAAATCAGATGAAGGGCTTTCGTCCCGTCTCTCACTCTCTCTCTTTCTCTCTCGCTCATGCATGTATCAAAGATATACATAAGTATATCTATACATGACTATATTGCTAGGGATGGTAACTCCCACACATACAAAGTAGATTGACGAGTATTGGTTGGTCGTATAAAGTTTATAGAGTCTGTAGCCTGTTGCATATATTAAGCATTTGCCCGGTTTCTGTTCGCTGACAGAGAGAAACCAATAGAAAATACAGTCGGGAAGATGAAAAAAAAGGGTTTTGTTCAAGCCTTTCACTCATGCATGTATTTTACATATTCATAGATATGTCTTTATAGTCGTACATTGCTAGAGTTCGCAATTTCCAATACATACAAAGTAGATTGATTATAATGCTAATCCATATTTAATAGAGACTAGTTTTGCCTCTTACATATATTAGAAAGTCCTTAAACTTATCCAGTAAAGACTTGATTCTTTAAATTTATTTAAATTAAACCAAAATTCTCGCTTTCTTTTTAATGAGCAGTCTCAGTTTGCTCTGCTTGTGCCATTGCTCAATTCGATTTTAAAATGAAATTAATTTTTAAATAAAAATGGAGTCATAGCCAACAACAGCTGTGCTATAACAACAACAACAACAACAGTGGCAACCACGAAATATCAAGTGCAAATACATTGGAATACAAGCGTAAAGAGGAGCAAACACATTTATCTTGATTTTCACGCTGTCAGCGACAACTCAAAAAGGCGACAGTTTGTAAAAAGGTAACAAAAACAACAACAACAACAACAACAACAACAACAACAACAACAGCAGCAGCAGCAACAACAACTAAAACAAAACTCGCGCTCGCCCACCGAAAAGAAGTCAATTTCAAGATTTATATTTTTCTTTCCTGCAGTTAAACATTGCCAAAAAAAAAAAAACAAACAAAAAAAAAAAAATGTACAGAAAAAGCAGAAAAAAATACAAAACAAATCGAGAAAAATAAAAGAAAACTTGTGAGTGCGGTTGGGACGCAATAATAAATTAAAAGCACACGACGCGCAAAAGGTCAAGTGATTAAAAAGGAAAAGAACCAACAAAAAAACAAAAACAAAGTAAAATGCGTTGTTGGTCTGCCACAAAGTGGGGCTGGGGGTGGGGCAGGAGAAGGGGAAGGGGGCGGGAAAGAGAGTCGACGTGACCCCAGGACCCAATTCGTGAAATAACCAAAAACAAAACTGAAATAAAAATAAATTCAAAGACTGCCAACAAATGTCCATAAGGCTTTCGGTTATTTATTTTCTTTGTTTTCTCTTCGCTCGCTCGCTCGCTCTCTGTGGATATTTGCATTTCCAGTTCACTCATTTCGCGTCCGCTTTACAGCTGGGCGCAGTTTTCTTTCAAGTTTCGTTTAATTTGGTTTGGCAGTTCGAGTGGTTGGATCTGCTGCTGCTAATGCAATGCGCTGCAGCATTTAGAAAACCAAACTCTTTAAGCTGCCCTCCAGCTGCCACCTGGGCGGTATAAACTTGCAATTATATTTGTGGTATGGAACTGGCAAGTGCAAAGCGCCTTAAAGCCCTCAACCCTCGACCTCAACTCAGCTGAGCAAATCAGGTGGTGAAAACTCGTTTCTTTGCACTCTACTTGGCTGCGGAAGGCTTAGGAAATGTTTCTGTGTGTGCTGGGGACATTGTCCCGGGGGACATTAAATAAGTTAGAAACCTGACCTCAGCCTAAAAAGAGTTTCATTTGAATGCTATACGATTATTTTTTGTATTAATATTAATATTGGGTTTGGCTCCCTAATAGCGAACTAGCCAAGAACCTAGGAATACTGCTTAGCAGAAGCCTGACAGTTTCATCTAATTAGCAAAAATAAACAGCTCAATGGAAGGCTGAAGAAACATCTCTGGATTATCGGCTAAGCTACTAGTCTACAAGACCACAATCAATCTGCGGCACTGCCAGCTATTCCAACAGTAACATCATACAGAAGTTTCACAACAAAGCGCTAAGAATAATCTCCAATGCTCAGCTACTCCACTCAAACAACGAAATTCACGAAGAACTCGGAGTCCCTTCGACCCATCAGGAGATTTCTAGACCAACCATAGCCTAAATGAATCTCATTTGTCTCTCATCACAAACACACCAACCTCCTTGCCAACAACCCTATTAGCAACTACACTATCACAGGCCGTCTAGACCATCCACATCGCTGGGATTAAGCCCTAACCACTATACCCTAGTCTAATCACTGAATTTATAAATGTAAACGTTAATGTAAAACCAAATTCAATTTGCTGATTGTCCTGTAAAATGCATTGATGAATGGGGTTTTTCTTAGAGTTCTACAATTATCATAATAAAACTAAGAAATATTTTTTGAATATAAGTGGAACAAGCTATACTGAACATTATTTTGATAACAAATTTCAACAATTTGCAAGCGTGGCTCAGCTGTAAGTATATGGTTACAAAACTCAACCAAAATCAACTATAGGCTGTTAAATGTTTTATTATTAAAAACTTCTAAAAAAAAGCAACCTTAAATGACCCAAAACTGCACTTGATACACACTCGATTATGATCCTAAAATAAACACCAAATTTGACAAAACTTGATTTCGATTTCATAATGATATAAATTGCTTTCGATTATTGAATTGTTATCGATTATTTCAAAATACATTTTAAAGTTATACCACAAAGATCAAAGATCTAATGTGCTATCAAATGAAAAAGTGTGGCCAGCGCACTTGAGTATAATCACATGATATATATCAAAAATGACAACTCGTGATATCAATTTTATAATAAATATAAATTGCTATCGATCATTGAGTTGTTATCGATCATTTTAAAATAAGTTTTAGTTATTCTAGGTGAGCTATTAATGAAAAATTGTTGCCAAGACACTTGGATATACACCAAAGATAACAGCTCTCGATATCGATGACAACATGCATTTTTATCGATTATTGAATTGTTACCATTTATTATAAGCCAAAACTAAGTTTTACGGTTATTCAACAAAAGTCTTATCTGAATTCCTGCCACATTACCAATGGTACGATATTAGAATACATTTGTAGACGTAGCTTAAAATCACTTATTAAAACACTCGCCTATTAATGCAATAGCTCAACACATTACACGTTTCGCACAATAGAAAAAATAGATCCAATTGAATCCAGCCTGAAGTGCAGCAAAGTTTCAATCGACCCTGGATGGCCGCCCGTTTGCAGTGTGCTGCGTCCGCGAGACAGTTGCGACCACTGATAATTGTGCAGAGGACGAAAGCTGGACAATGTTCGGATCAAATGAGTTACTCAGTGACAGACACACTCACACACACAGACTCAGACACACACATACACAGACACAGAGAAACACGAAAGTATGCAATGAGCATGCCCATGGACAACAGATGCTGTTGTCTGTGTCTTGTGGCCAGCTACAGTTTTCAATTGTCGATTGACAACAAAATACAAAATATTATACAAAAAAAGAAAGGAAAATCGAGCAAGCAAAGGGGAAATGCAAAAGGAAAGCGAAGACTAGGCTAAGGCCAAATGGTTGACATGAAATTGCTCTGAAATTGCGAAATAATTTTGTATGACATTTGAGATAAGTCTGCGCATAATAAGCGCAATTAGAAGCACGACTATTAATAGTTGTGTGTGTGTGTGTGTGTGTGTATGTGGGAGAGACAGAGAGAGAAAGGGAGAGAGAGAGGGGTAAAAGGCATCGCAATTGACTTGTGGGACGTGCCCCATTGTAAACATTGTTAGCAACTGACAACTGGAAGAGAATAGTTTCGCATTAGCAGCTTAAAGATACGATTATAAAATACCCTGTAAAGATTTGGATGTTTACTAGTTGTGGTTTGATATGATGTAAGTCTCTAAGTAACTTGTCATTGTAGCATCAAGGGACGACCTTTAATGGTTTTATCAATTGTATTACCATTGCCAAACTTAATGTTAAATTGAGAAACGAGTCACAAATGACAAAAACAAATGAACAAAATATTTAACATTAATAAAATAAATTATAAAATTTAAATTAAATACGTTAAAATTTTTTTTTAAATTAAAAAATTTATTAAATGAATATTATAAGTAGGTTATTTAAAAATAATAAATACATTATATAAAATCATTAAATAAATTATTAAAATTCAATAAATACATTTTATTTTAAATATTAAAAATAACATAAATTAAAAATTTAAAAATTATTAACTAGGTTTAAAAAAACGAAACAATACAATAAATAAATTAAATTATTTTAAAATACTTAATCAAAAATCAGTATATAAATAAAATAATATAGCAAAATTTTAAATAAAGCAAATCAATTATCTAAAAATAATAAAACAATTATTTAGAAAAAATTAATAGACTTTATAAAAATAAATTTATAAACCATTTTATATAGAAATAATAAATAAATGACTTAAAAATATTAATGAGGTAAACTATTAAAAAATAACCAAGATTTACATTTACAAATATTTTTAAAATACTTAAAAGTAAAAAGTAAATTATTTTAATATTATATAAATTAAATATTTTCTTAATTTTTTTATATACATATATTTATAAACAAATATTTTTGTATTTAGTATTTAGTTATATTAAATTTTTAAATAATTCCCAATTTTGAATATTCAAAAGCTTAGTTATCTATAGTAAATTGATTAATATAAGTATGTTTCTCAATCGCAACAATATTACTTAAATAGATTTACTGAGATTGAGCTTAGTATTTCAGCTCTGAGTACCCTAGCTTAACTCTCCACAAATATAAGATTAAATTATACATTTTTTCAATTCAATTTGAAATATGGAGAAGTCTTTTCATCAGATTGCACTTCTCTCTTTCCCCCACAATATTTCAAGTATTTACTATTTATTCTCGTCTTCTGCTTAAGTTTTTATGTAAGCAGCAAAAGGAAACAATGCTTCTTCTTCTTCTTCTTTTTCTGGTTTTTCTTTTTTTGGTTTTTTGCTTTTCCATTCTCTATACGATTTGAGCGTATTTCAGTTGGCTCAGCTCTTGCTGCATGCTATTTGATTTCGGCATTCGCAGCCTTCAATCGTGCTCTTGCTATTGCTTAACCTACTGCTGGTAATTAGACCTGTTTATACCTATCATTGTCCCATTGCCCATTGCCCACTGACCCTGGTGCTGGCCACGCCCCACCCCGTTCCGCCCCCAGTAGCATGCTCCGCTGGTTATTTGTAATGAGTGGAACAATTGCTTGGCGAAAGTTTCGCAATTGTTGACTTTTTGGCTGTACATGTATACATGTACATATATATATATATATATTTCTGCTACAAACGCGTATATTTAAATACCCATGAAGCTTTAAGCGCTCATACACCCATCCTAACACACACACACACACTGGCACACACACGCGTACTGACTACTAACTACACTTCACCTACAACGATTTTTATTGTCTTATGCTGGATTTGTGCGCAAAGTCCCAAATGAGGACAACGCACTCCTAACTTCCCACTCCTCAGTTACACTCAATTCTCTTTAAGTGCTGCACAACACACAAATACACACGCACACACACACATACACATGCACGCGGAGCATAAGAGAATGCGCGTTAGGGAAGTAGAGAATGAAACAGGCACATGCGAGGGCTGCTTTAATTATTGCTTGGAAATTTTTGCTTACTTAAAGAAAAGTTTTCGTAATCTGAAAGTTTTTAATATTTACTAACTGAATGTTATTTCAAAAGATGTAATTATATATTTTACAAATAAAACAATGTTTTAAAAAAATATGTTACGGTATATATATAATGTTTTATATATAATATATAATATAATAAAATAAAATAATGTTCTTTAAAAATATGTTACTATATATATTTAATATATATAATATACAATAATATATAATCAAATTTTAAAATATGTAATTAAATATATTGTATGTATATTATAATTCAATTAAAAAATATGTAATAAAATATATGGGCATATAATAACTGTTTCCTTTAAAATAATCAATTAATTGGGTTGTTCAGATACTAAAGTTGAGTAACATGAATTAAATACTTAATTTATAAAAAAAAATTATAAAATCCAATTATCATTTATCATATATATATTATCATTTATATATCCATTTATCATTTTTGCATATATGGAAATACGTAAACAATTTCTCATATATAAAAGTATACATATAGAATCTAAAAAAAAAAAACAATTTGAAAAAATATCATAACAATTATTTAATACATTCTAATTTATATAAAAAATTGAACACAAATTGGTATGCTAACTTTTGCGTACTTCTCATATATTTATCTTTATACATTTTATGCACACATATGCATATCTTTTTTGATATCAGCTCTAGCTCAACTTTGATCTTGAGCATATAAATAAGGCAGTATTAGGTATACATATTTATATTTCTGTCGGATCTTGCTCATGATGTTCACTTTTCATATTCAAAGACATGTAGCGCTACGCTTTAGAGCGAGTTCCCTGTATCGCTGTGCATTTAATAGCTTTCTCTCTCTCTCTCTCTCTCTCTCTCTCTCTCTTTTGTCATTTCTCAATTCTAGCAGCTTCTTCCATACAACGGAATAACTGCTCTGAAGCAACAACGCACACACACTGCTTTTTGACATGACATGTATGTATATTTATATACTTATATATTTATATACACATTTGTCCAGTTTGACCTTGAGTCAGTCGTAATTAAATGCTTTCAGAGTGTCAATTACTTTTCGTGCTGCCCTCGCACGTATTTGCGCAGAGGTTCGTGCCACATTCCACATGGGCGACACATGAAAGTTATTACACTTATTATATGAAGAAAATAATTTTATGTGCGTGTCTGCTTGTGCGCGAGTATGTGTGTGTGTTGGTGTGTGTGTGTGTGTGTGTGTGTGTGTGTGTGTGTGTGTGTGTGTGTGTGTGTTGGTATGTTGGTGTGTGGGTGCGCGAGTCTTCGACGCATTGCGTCCTGTCGTTGGCAGCAGGAAAAAAGAAGAAAAATTAAAAGCAAAGTCTTCATCTGAGTGTGGCTTGCAGCAGGGTGATAAGAGCTCACATGGGCGTATGGGCGCATTGTGGGCGTGGCAATTGTGTGTGTGTGTGCGTGTGTGTGTGTGTTTGTGCACGTGTAAATTATATGCCGCACTTTATTATATAATAACGAGTAATAATGATTACGCACACAAGCCAACACACACACTCCAGCACACACACACACACACACACACACTTAGAGTCACTTTCTCGCATAGAAATTTCATTAATTTAGTTCGTTAATGAAAACTACTTCAACTTATTTGCCCGCTTTACTAGCTGTCGATGTTGTTCTTCTCGCCGCCTAGTTTTATTCATGAGGAGCGAAGCAAAAAAAAAATAAAAACAATAATAATAAGAAAGAAAAAAAAAAACAACAACAAAAGGCGATGAAAAAATATTTTAAATGCGATTTTATCATGTCGGGCTAAGCGGCCGACCCAAATAACATAAAAAACATAAACCCAAAAGAGGAAAAATATCACAGAAACAAAGTCGGTGACGGAGGAGAAAAAAAAAAAAAAAATGAAAAACAGAAAAAAGAAGAAGCAGAGGCAGAAGAAGAAGCAGAAAAAAACAAATAGAAATGATATTTATATAGAGACACGTCGCAGCATCCCGTTCGCAGTGCCGCCGACTCATTCTTATGGCTCTGGCAATTTCTGGCCCCGCCCCCCGCTGGGCTGGGCTGGGCTGGGATGTTGGCATTGTGCAAATGCTGCCCCATTTGTCAGCTGACACAAATTTGCATAAGCGCCGCACAAGCAAGCGGTTGGATGACTTATGGTTGGCAGTGCCGTTGCCGTTGCCCAGCCCGGTCTGCGTACTCCTCCTGCTCCTCCTCCTGCTGCTAGTGCACCCAGCCTCCTCCCATCACGTCCATTCCAACTACCTTTCCGCCTTTGCCACATGCCGCAAACTTGGCCTCCTTGTCACCGCCTAATCTCACGATCCAAAAATTTTCTCGTTGAAATTAGCTGTTAAATGCGACTAGCAGCAGCAGCAGCAGCAGGAGGAGGAGGAGGAGGAGCAGCAGCAGCGACGGAAATGACATAGAAATGAAACAGAGTAGAGAAACAATAGCAACTGCGAGTAATACGAGCACAGAACGAGGCTGTCAGACGGCTGCTCAACATGGGGCAGCGGCAACCGGATTGTCCTATGAGCGATTGAGATACAGTTGCCCCAAAGGCAGCCCCAAAGAGTTGCTGCTGGTGCTGCTGCCAGCTAACCGCAAAGGCGCCACAGCCAGTTGCACAATGACAAAGTCACAAGTGTCACAAATCTTAGGCCATATGTGACCCCAGAGCTGCAGAGAGTGTCGGAGATATATATCAAATGAAACCCACATATATATTGCAATATTTGAATGATATACGCGTATAGCTGAAATGTGAACAAATGTGAACTGATAGAGTTCAAATATCAAGAGAAAAGGGAATGCTGGTATAGATATACTACAGGGTTGTCCATACTCGACGGACCCATCTGGCAGCCCTATATAAACCTTATAGGCTTAAGGTTACCATTTGAGAGATATCATATTCAAAAAGTGATGTCAGCAAATCTAGTTGAGCCAAATACAATGATTATTATCGTCAGCATATAAAATTGTTTTTTAAAGATAAAATAAATGGGTCCGTCGAATATGGGCAGCGTTGTAGGGTTGCCGTCGAATATGGACAACCCTGTATATCATATATGTAGACTTTCTGTTACATAAAGACTACCATATTCTGTACACCTTTTTCTATATACCACATTCTATATACCATATTCTGTATACCATATTGTATAAACCGTATTCTCTATACCATATTTTATATACCATATTGTAAATGCCATATTCTATATACCATATTATGTATTCCTACTAGTTCAACCTTCATCTACATATAGAATATATAGAATACATAGAATATATAGAATATAAAGAATATATTCTACATATACATATAGAATATATTACATCTGCATTGATATTTAATAACTTCTACTCCTCAGATTAAAGCCAAATCTTCAAGTTTTCCCCTCAGAAACGAGTCATAAGTACACTTACATATATTAAATGTGTAGATCAGATATGTGAACGATTGCGAACTGATGGTGCTCAAATATTAAGAATATACTCTTATATACTTATAGATGTTATAGAGAATATAATAATCCTGCAGATTAGTGAAGGCACAAATCTGTATATAAAATCCACAACTTCTTCCTCTTCCTCTCGGATAACAAATAAAGTCATAAAGATCTCCTCGCCTACTTTCGTTCTCTGCATTGCGTCACAATATCCCAGAAATATATCAGAAATGTGAAGGAAAGCAAACAGATGGAGGTCGAATTTCTAGATGTCTACCAATGTTGGAAAAAATACAATAGAGTATATCTACAGCTTAATAAAGGCGCAAATCTGTATACAAATAAATTAACACTTTCTTTTTCCTTGGATAACAAATCAAATATTATAGATCACCCTAATTACTTTCGTTCTCTGTATTTACAATATCACAGAAGTATATAAGAAATGTGAACAAATACAAACAGATGGAGGTCGAACGTCAAAAGAAACCTATATACTCTCATATAAAGTTGAATGAGCTGGTTAAATATTATGTTTTAGAGAATTCAACAAATAGTTCTGCGCAAGTCTGTATACAAATTAATTAACATCTTCTTTCCCTCCAATAACAAACTAAATCATAAATATCTCGTAGCTTACTTTCATCAAATATATATATCCGATTATAATAATATAAGTTTCACAGATATGTGAACAAATCTAAAAAGATTGAGGTCAAACATCAAGGCAATCCAAAATATTCTTATATATTTTCAAATGAGAATTAAGTTTACTATTATTATAGAGTATACAGTAAGTCAATATATGAAGTTGCAAAATTATATCTGAATTACATAACTTCTTCTTCCTCTTCCACTCAGATAACATACCAAATCTTAAGAATCTCTTCTCATTCTCCCGTTCTCAGCATTTTCTCTCGACTCTCGATTAGGCGTCGCTGACACTGAAAAGTATTGCAAAGCCGCATTTCGAGTGTTAAATTGTTTCACAAATCACGTGACACTCAGCGAGGGGCGGAGAGGCGGAGAGGGGCGTCATATCGGCGCCCACAAGGCCCAGGTCCAGTGTTGATAAACAAAGGAGAAAATAAACTTTAATGGCTCAGGCGGAGCCGAGGCAGAAAGAAAAAATGTATATGTATACAAAATATGAAACGAACGAGGGAGAAGAAGAGAGAGAGAGAGAGAGAGAGAGGGAGAGGGAGAGAGGGAGAGGGTGAGCCATGAAATAAAATAACATAAAGCATATAAGCAGGATAGCTAAAAGGAAAAGGACCGTAATACACAACCACACACACACACACACACACACACACACACACATACACATACATACATACATCGCAAACACTTAAAGCATGAAGGAAAATTTTGAGAAAATCATCAAGATGAAGCTGAACTGGATGGGGATGGTCAGCCGGCGCTTGGGTCGCGCATTCAGCTGCTTGTCGTCATTGTCGACGTCATTATAAGCATAATCTTTAATAAACGAGCGGGCGCCTGGGAGCACAGTGGACCCACAGTCATCCACGGTCCATGGTCCACTGTCCACGGTCCACGGTCCAGCCGCCGCGGGCAACTCTCAAGCGGCCGCAAATGAACGATGAGTGGGCAGCGGACAAGGCGAGGAGGCGGGGCGAGGAGCATAGCTAAAAATACAAGAAGCGTGGAAGGAGGAGGAGGAGGACGAGGAGGAGCAGGCAGCGTGAAAACACAGCGAGGATTGGACGCTGTTTTCTGAAGTGAAGAAACTTTTAAATTCATTTAGACATAAGCAGCAGCTCTTTAAACTTCTCTCGCACGGCTCCTGGGCAGCTACGCCTCCTTCTGCCACCTTTCGCCCCACTTCAGCTCCCTTCACCACCCTGCGCCCACTTTCAGCCAGCTGCTGGCTGCATTCGGTGCTTTTGCTAACTCTTAAGGGGTTTCCAGCCTGTTTGCTTTGGCTCAGCGACGGAGCGAGGCGTTCGTTATGTGTCTACCCAGCTCAGCTGCAAGTTCTTCGGCCCCGTTTGCCGGCCAAAGGAAACGTAATGTACACTAAATGGATATTTAATTACACTTTGCCCGGCCCGCCTGAGTGTGGGCCACACGAGCACCTGGCCAAGACCAGCTGGCCCGGGCCCGTTAAGTGGGCCCGGCTCTTGGCAGCGCCTTAAATACTTATGAACTATGCTCCAAAGATTTACT
This sequence comes from Drosophila hamatofila, assembly GCA_035045345.1. Taxonomy (NCBI): domain Eukaryota; kingdom Metazoa; phylum Arthropoda; class Insecta; order Diptera; family Drosophilidae; genus Drosophila; species Drosophila hamatofila. The sequence goes on along the minus strand of JAWNPA010000039.1, from coordinate 6,823,590 downwards.
ATTTCGAGCGCAGACCACACACTAATTGAATTTCAAAGGGCCATTTTATTGATTAACCAGCAACGAGAATTTTGCGTGCCTCTAATTCCCCTGGCACACACGACGTATGCGTAATATTTTAATTTCACTCAATTCCATTCATGCTGCAGTCCAGCTTGGACTTGATTGCATTCATTGGCAACTATCCGCAGAGACTGCATTCAACTCAAAACTGAATTTGTTTGCACAACGTTGCGTATACGCAATATTGGCAAAATTTCCAGCATTCAATAATAATTTAATTGACACCACTTGAGGTGTGTAGAGAGGTGTGTAGGTGTGTGTGTGAGAGTGTGTGTGTTTATCTATGCAAGTTTGCGGCTTAGCAAGTCTGTTAAGCATTTGCCTTTGCCATTCAGGTCTAGGCATATTACGTATACGCCTCGTTAAGATGTCAATGCTTGCCGTATTAATGGATTTACTGCAACAAAGTGAACCTTTGAGGTGAGATAGATCAATCAATAACAAATTTGTATACCTAAAGAAGTGTTTAAGTCACACAGCTGCAGAATTCCCTTGCAATACACAATTGAAATTTTAATCAAATTTGGCAAGTCTGCTTCGATATATTGTATGTAGTTTGTACTTTGCCAAAGATGCAATTAAATTGTAGAAAATTGCAGGGAAGCATGTGTGCGTGCTCGCCTTAGCGATTGCCATCGATTTAAAGCCAATTTGCGTGCTAACAAGGGACGCCCCAGCTGGCAGCTGGCAGCAGGCAGCTGTTCTGTTTGGACTATGGAAATGAAGTGCAAGGCTCGCAGACTTTGGTTTATGCTAAGGACTAACTGCAAAAACATATCTGTGTGTGTGTGTGTGTGTGTGTGTGTGGCAGTTGTTGGCTTAAAAGTCTGTCTCTCTCTCTTACTCTATCTTGCTCTTGTTCTCTCTCTGATTGTCATTCCGGCAGTCAGTTAGCAGTGACTGCAGGAATAAGGACTCACTTGGCAGCAGCCACTTTTATGCATAGACTGAGTATTATTTATATATGTAGATGTGTACATGCCTGCAGACACAATGCTCGCACGTACACATAACAACGCAGGCAGCCAAGCAACCAGCCAAGCAACCAGCCAAGCAACCAGCCAGGCAACCAGCCAAGCAGACAGACACACAGTCAGCCATAGACATGCAAATCGAGTCAGTGCGCGTTGTCTTCATTGAAAGTTTAGATTCTTTTCTTATTAATATTTAAAAAGTTCGCAACGATCCAGCAAATTGAAGCAGCCTGACGCAGCAGCTACGCACTGCGTCTCATATCGCATTCAAAATATGCAGCAGCCACTCCATATTACAGCAGAGACTTTCTCAATTATTCAGGCTCAACTCGAGTGCTTAAATATTACATTTAACAAACAATAATTTGAGCTGCTACCAAAACATAGTTGAAATTATAAATTGCTTAGAGAGGGAGTGAGAGAGGAAGAGAGAGAGAGATGGAGAGAGAAACTCCTTTTCAATGCTATTTTCTTATTATTTTTTGGCTTAATCTTAAAATATTAAATTTAGTAAAGAGCGATAGAGATAAAAAGAGAGAAAGACCCTCCACGCCAAGCAAATCAAATGAGAGACAGAGAGAGTGAGAGAGAAATAGAGAGGGAGAGAGAGAGACTCCCTTCAGTATTTTCTTTTGCTTTCTTGGCTTAATCTTCAAATATTTTATTTTATAGAGAGCGAGAGAGATAGATAGGGAGGGAGAGAAATGGAGTCATAGGCAGAGAGAGTCAGAGAGAGAGAGAGAGGGAGAGAGAGAAAAAGGGGGAGAGTGAGAGAGAGATTCCATTCAGCTGTTATTTTTTTATATTTTGTTGTCTTAATCTTCAAATATTTTATCTTTATCTCTTCAAATATTTTATTTTAATAGAGACTGAGAGAGATTGGATAGAGATAGAGAAAGAGAGAGAGCGAGAGAGAGAGAGAGAGAGAGAGAGAGATGGAGAGATAGAAACAATCCCATCAGTTGATATTTTCTTGTCTTAATCTCAAAAAATATTTAATTTAAAAGAGAGCGAGAGAAGTAGATAGAGAGGATAAAAGAAAAAGAGGGAGATGGGGAGAGAGTGTGAGTGAGATTTAGAGAAAGAGGCTCCCTTCAAATGTTGTTTTTTTTATATTTTCTTGTCTTAATCTTCAAATATTTAATTTAATAGAGATCTAGAGAGAGAAAGAGATATAGATAGATAGATAGAGAGAGAGATAACTTCCATGTCAAGCCCTTCAAATGTTGTTTCCTTATATTTTCTTGGCTTAATCTTGAAATATTTAATACGAACGAATTGCAGCCAAAAGTTGCAGGTGTCAGCTTGATGCAAGTTTCGAGCGTTTGCCAGGCACTCTTCAATGCATAACTTCTTCAATAACATTTTTACCTATTCAGTTTGATTTTTATTTCTATTTTTTTCTGTTATTTCCAAGCATCAACTTTGAACGTAGCCCTTGTGCGTTCACTTGTCAGTCTCCATTTCTATTTTCTATTTTTTTTCCCTCAGAGCTCTGTCGACAACTGCAGTGCATTGTGCCCAACTGACAGCAATACATACACATGCACACACATGTATGTGTGTGTCTGTGTGTGTGTGTGTACTTACATGCTTACATTTCATACAAGCATAAGAAAATATTTGCACTTACATAGTTTTTGCTCTTCTCTCTCTCTCTATTTTTTTCTGCCCTTTTTTCTCTTTCGCTTCTCAACTCGTTCGTGTGTGCTTTTGTCTGGTTTCCTTTCCGTTTTGGGAGCTTGCTTTCTTAATTTTTCTATCCCTTTTGCCTGTTTTCGTTTTGTCTTTGTTCCCCTTTGAAGCGTTACATTTTGTGTGCGTTTGCTTTGCAACTTATTTACACACACACATAGATACACTCAAACACATGTATAGTACATGCTAGAGTGAAGCATGTGCTTTAGGCACAGGGAGCAGACTCCAACTTTAACCCAGCCTGAGCTCAGTTTCGGCTCAGTCTTTAAGGAGGTGCGCAAAAAAAGCTTTAATTGTGGCCAGAAGCTGAATATTCACAGTTTTCACAATTCTGCACAAATGTTTCATCAATTTTGATTGTCTCTGTGTGTGTGTGTGTGTGAGTTTGATTCTGTCAGGATTTTCCTTTTTGATTCAAGTCGATTTTCGGCGCTTTGTCAAATTTGCGTTGCTGATTGGCATTTAGCGATAAGCGGAATGGCAACGGCACTTGATAAGGCGCACAGCCGCGAACGTTTGCCAATAGAACGGACGAAGAAGGAGAGGGAGAAGGAGGAGGCGAGAAAGCAGGAGTTCGGTTGGTGGAAGGTCCTTTTATGAACTATGCAAAACATTTGCCAGCTAAGCCCCTGCAGCTAAGTTGTTCGCTTCTATTTACATTGTATGCATATTTAAGCTCATTTCATTTGCGTTTCAATTTGTTAGGCAAACAGTAAAAGTAGCGCTGCAAGCTGCAGGCTAGAACTATATACTAAAATGTACACACACACACACATACACACGCACACACACACACACACACACGCACACATATGCACTTGAATAACAGCTCTTTGGCATTCAAGTCTGTGTGGGCCAACTAATTATATCTTAATTTGAGTGGGTTCAAGATATGAAATGAGAGCGCTAGAAAATATCAGACTAAAAGCGGATTTTATATACGAATGTTTTATAGATAGGATCTTGACTTAAAGTCTATTAAGTATCTCCTTAATCTTCAGCTGTCAAAAGTAAAAAAGCTGTACAAATTATCGATGGTATCATCGATAATATCGATGGGCATTAAATTTTGCTATAGATTGATGGATTGAGTTCGATGTAGATATCGATTAGATGTTGATATAATTTGGTGAATAACTGTAGCAAAGCATTTTATAAACTTCAAATAAATGAAATTGCAATTATTATCATGTGACAGGTAAATGTTATAAAATTAATACGTTTTTTTTTTTTTTCAAATTTTTATGACATTTTTTTTTTTAAATTTTTATATATAATTTTAAGTGGTCATTGAGTTTTTTCAAAATTATTTTAATAGTATTAATTTGTTTTATTTAGCTTCAATCTGTTATTTTTTTATTTTTTTTTTTTATTTTTTACTTTGTTTTTCCATAAGCATTAACTGTTAAGAAAATCGGTGAAACTATCGGTAATGTCGTTGGCTGAAACTGTCGACTGGCTTTACAGTGTTACTAGATACCCCTTTGCTTTCCCTAAGCTATGTATTCCGTTTTCCTTAACTTCAATAGCCTTTAAAAATATATATGTGATTAATTTCATTTTAGTTTAAGCTGCTTTAAAGATAACATTATTTTTTTTGTAAGCAATTTATCAAAAAATAAAAATAAAAAATAAAAATAAAAAATTGAATTGATACTTTTTATCATATACTGAATGACAGAATTAAAAAAGCCCAACTTGAACACCTGCCTGACCGCATTCTTCCCTAGCGAAATTATAGAAATTATTTCGGCTGCGCCTAGAAGTAGGCAATACTAAACATAAGCCTTATGATCTTATGATAAATATGTAAATGGAATCAAAAGAGGATATTTCATGAATCACATTATATATAGTATATATATATTTTTTTAAAATTTCTATATTTTCTTAAATAAGTTTTTATTTATTAAGTAATAACTTAAACTAGTCTTACTCAAAATAAATGAATATATGAAAAATATATAGGAATAATATATGAATTTGTAATTCCATCAAATATCGTTTTTAAGAGTCTTTGAAAACGTCTCCTCTAGAACATGAACTGAGCTCTTCTTATTGATTAAGAACTTAATTAGCTTTCAGCCTTAACAGCTAATCAGCAAAAAGAGTTAAATTTATGCGCCATGAAGACGAGTTGCAAAACTTTAAGAAACTCATTTGCTGGAACTATATATTCAAATGCTTTGGCCTCAGTTCTTTCGCTTTTCGCTATAAATTCAAATGAAGTTTTTCAAAATTTCTCAACAATTTCGCTTATTAGAAAAGGTAGTTTGCCCAGCTCAAAGATAGTTGATGTAAGAAAGAAAAGTTTTTCTACAAAATATAGTGTCTGTATCCGGTTCAACGAAGGGCACTTTTGTTCTTCACTGTGTGCGTAGGTGTGTGTGTGTGTGTGTGTGTGTATGTGGGTGTGTGCATTGGGTAAGCTATTCGTGTAGTCGGCTTGGACATTTTGCAAATTTATTACATTGCACCGACAAGTTTCGCGTGTTTCGTTTCGTGTGCCTACACTCCACTTAACAGCTGAACGGCGAACGCTGCACGAGTGGAGAATGCCGCAACGGCAACTGCAATGGCAACGGCAACGGCTATGGCAATGGCAACCACCACTCAATCAGTCAAACCACCCACCCGCTGTGTACACAGGGCGAGCTATGCGAAGCGTTCAATCCGCTTTTTGGCCAGTCGCCAAGTGCAACTTTTGCACCTAAGAAAATGTGCAGCACACCGCGGGCCACAATTTTTAATAAGTGCACCCCCAAAAAGTTGGCATCCACATTGGCGTTGCCATCGACAGCGGCTGAGGCAGTGGCAGCGATGTTGGCGTTGACAAGGCAAAATGCCAAATGCCGCGACTTAAAACGAAAACATCAACATTGGTGGCCATTGCCTGTCCTGCTGGCATCGGCTTCGCATCCGTATCTGCACAGCAAGAGAGCGATAAAGAGAAAGAGAGAGAGTGAGAGCGAGAGAGAGAGAGCGAGTATGGATTGTCCCTTCCAACTTTTTCTGGCCTTCCTTTTGATTTCACACGCTGCTATGCAATTTTGCCTATGCTTCGGGAGCATTGACCGGCCACAAAATGCACCCAGCACCCGCAGTCGAAACACACAGCTCCGACAGGCTCGACAAGCCCCACAGACCCAGCAGGCCCTGCCCCAGACCGCCCAGCCAGCCCCCAGATCGCGCCCAGTCGAATGGCAGCCGCATCAGTTGCCTCCGTGGCCCAACGTTGCGTAATATACAAAAATCACAGGAGACTAAAAGTCGAAAAGCCAAAGAGCCCGAAGAGCCCGAGGAGCACGAGGAGAGGGCCACTTTTAAAGTTGATGTCTGATAAAATAAAATACATCTCAAATTTAAGGCAGTTTCAGCAAAACTTTCAACTCGACTCAAAATGCATGAAATTATCTGAATAAATTGGTAATTAAATCGAAGCTGGCAACAGTGCGTATGATTAATATCTATATTGCATATTGATTAACAAACAAATTACAGAATTGACAAATAATTATTGCCATACAATGTTTAGACTATAGTAGAAGCATAAATAGATTAAATGAATTGAGGCGTGAAACTTTGCCAAGTATTTGGAATGTAATGTGATTTGAGTCAAGCAAAATGTTAACTTGATATTGAAATCACATCAAAATGGAATTGTAATTATTATGAAATTGTAATTGCTGAAATTATATTTGTTAGCTCATTGCAATAGCAAATATATTTTTAATAAAAATATGTAATTAAATATGGGAATTTTGTTGATATAAATTTCTCTAAATTAATTTATATGAAAAGTCAAATTGAATTGAATTTAATGTATAACTTATAGGTGTTTTTTATATACATTTTCCTCCTTGTGTTTATATTATATTCATTGCAAATTAATTTTCAGTTTATATATGTTTACGTTCAAGAAGAAAATGTCAAAAGTCCTTTACTCTCAATTTGACAATGTAAAACACAAACACTTTTGTAATGCCCAAATTTTATTCAAAAGAAAGTGTCCTATATAAATAAATAAATAAACAATATATAATATATTCATGAATCAGTAAAAAGTTTACTTAATTCCTTAAAAAAGTTTTGCATATTAAATATTTAAAAGAAATTCCTTTAAAAATATTTATTTAAATAAATTCCTTTTAAAAGTGTAATATATTTAATATTTGAATAAATTTAAAATTTAATATAATATTCACAAATTAATATTTATTTAAAATTAAATATTTCAATAACTTCCAAATGCAAATTTATTTAAATAAATTTTTTTCTCTATATTTAAATTCGAATCAAACCAAAAATAAATAGATATATAAGCATAAGTTAAAAGTGTAATATATTTAATATTTGAATAAAATTAAAATTTAATATAATATTCGCAAATTAATATTTATTTAAAATTAAATATTTCAATAACTTCCAAATGCAAATTTATTTAAATTAATTTTTTTCTCTATATATAAATTCGAATCAAACCAAAAATAAATAGATATATAAGCATAAGTTATGTAGAGCTTTCTGCTTACCTAATCTAAGGTAAAACATAACACTTTTATATACATAAATTTGATAAAAAATAAAGTGTTTCATATCAATAAATAAAAAAGATATATTAAATATTTAACTTCATTTTTTTAATTTTTATTTTATTTAAGAAGTTTTTTACTATAATCTAGCCTAATATAATTTAAAAATATATAAAACTTAATATATTTCCAAATAAATATTCTTTTCAAGAATTTTCAATTGCAACTTTATTAATGTTAAATTTTTTCTTTAGCAAATTCAAATCTGAAAAAAAAAATAGCAAAACAAGACTAAATTGATGCACAGCTCGTTGCTTTCGTAATTTAAGGCAAGACGAATTATTTATTTATTTAAAGTCTTAGCAAAGTATTTTTTATTTAAAGCTTCAACTTCTAGTCCCACTCTTTTTTTTTTTTTTTTTTTTGTATTTGTATTTATTTATAAAATATTCGCGCTGAACAGCATTGAGAGTTTCATTTATTCGCGGTTTACGTTGATTAAGTCAAAGTAAATACGAAACCTACGGTCCTTGCTCTGGCTTCCAGCGGCATCAGCTGCCACCACCTGGCCACCACCTGGGTGGTGGCTACACCCAGACCAGGCAACTTTGGCACCGGTTCAGGGAGTCGGAACCGTTTTCAATTGCTTTTCATGTGCGTTGAGACGCAAAAGTCAAAGCTCTGGGTTCAATGAATGCTGAGAGCTGCTGACGTGAACTTTAATGCTCGCCTGAAGAGCGTTTTCGGCAGGAGGCAGGAGGAGGAGGAGGCCAGGGAGTGGGAAGGGGCGGGTGGGTCAAGAGCCAGCCGGCTAGATTAGTGAACGAGTGATAAATCTTTATCACTTATTCAACAAACAGCGCCCAGTGCCAGCTAAATTGATTAATTGCGCAAATAAACGCGCGACGATAGTAGACTGAAGTCGAGACTCGACTCGAGTCTCATCTTCAGTTGTCTCAATTCGTCTGCACTCAGCGGCTCTCACAACATTTGCCGCGGGCCCTTTAAGCCAACACAAGTTGGCCACAAATCAAAGTAGCCCCGCGGACTAAACGCTGACAACTCTCGTCACGTTCCGCACAACGGAAATAATTTATCAAAGTGGGTTTATATTAAATAATGACTAGATGACACCAATAACGATGCCCATAGCCCGTCAACATAATTAGTACACAACACTGAGAGTGTGGGCGGAGATTGAGGGATCTGGGGAATTGCGAGTGCAAATTAAAAAAAACGACAGAAATAGATTATTGATGGGTCGACGCTCTTTTGACTGGGGCGGGGGAGGGGAGGGAGCTCAAAATGAAATAAATGCGGGCAGATTGCGAATATTAAGGAATTACATTTCATATTCTTGTAAGGCTTGTTCCCTTCTTCTGCTTCCCAGTTTGCCTGTTGGCCAGTAAATATTTACATTGGCCTAAACCAATTACGAGCGCACGCCCCAAAAAAATGAGAGAAAAACCAGAATAAAAACCATTTAGTTGGCCAGGCTCAAAGGGAAATTATGTGCACAACTGGCGAAAAACGCTTTTCATTTTCATTTTATTTTTATTTTCATTTTTTCTTCTTCTTGTTTTTTTGTTAATTAACTCAGTTAAAAGTGCGCTAAACAAATTGCAAGGGGTATCTTTTTGTTTTTCCTCTTCTTCTTCTACTCTTTTTTTTTTTTCTGCGGCTCTTAAAAAGTTATGAACGCTAAGCGGAAAAATTTTAAGACCTTCCGAGATAATTAACCAAAGCATAAGCCCATTTTCCAAGTATTTGAGTAGGCCAAAAAACGTCGCATACATGAACTGTGTGTGTTACGGAGGGGCTTGTCTAAAGCAATGTCAACTGAGTTGTGTGTGTGTGTAGGTGGGTGGGTGGTTGGGTGGTGAGAGAGAGGGAGTGCTCAACCAAGTGATATCCTGTAAAGGGAATGGGCATAGGTGTAAATGACTGTAAATAGACTTTAAGCTGATTTGAGCCTCAAATATATATTTCTTAATAAGAATAGAGTCAAATGACAATTGACTATACGTAGGGTACACCCTGTATTCAGATAACCTGCACTAAGATATGCTCTAGAGCTTTTAGAATAATACATATACATAAGCTTCAAATTATCATCAAGCCAATTTGATCTGAGCTTCAAATATATTTTCTATTATAGTCTATTCTATTATTCTATTATAGTCTTATAACAATTGACCATGGATATAACTTGCAGATACCCTGTACTAATATATCCTCTAGAACGCATAGAATAATATGTAGACTGTAAATAGATTCCAGGTCATGCTGGTTTTGGCTTCAATTGTATATATCATATTATGAATAGAGCCTTATGTCAATTGACCAGTGAATAGATATGACCTGAAAATACCCTGTACTAAGGTATCTTCTAGAACTTTAAGAATAATACCTAAATGAATTCAGAGATTCAATGAATAGTTGGTTTGAGCTTCAATTATACATATTGTACAATGATTAAAACTTAATAGCATTTGATTACAAGACACCCTGTACTACGATATACGATTTATTGTTTAGAATAATACATACATTAGCCTAAAGTGTAAATTAAATTTACGCCTAGTTGATTTTAGCTCCAAATAAGAGTCCTTACTTTGAATACAGTCCAATGACAATTGAGCATTAGAAATTGTGAAATTGGTAGGACTGACTTGCAGATACCCTTGTACTAAAATTTTCTCTAGAAAATTTAGCAAAAAACGTAGACTGTAAATAGATTCGGAGATTAAAAGCCAAGCTTCAATTATATATATCATACAATGACTACCAGTGAATTGATAGGACCCGAAGATACCCTGTCTTACGATATACGATGCAATCTTTAGTATTAAACTATGCTATAACAATTTATAGCCAACTTGATTTGACTTGGCTTGAGCCTCAAATACATATTTCGTACCTTTAATATTATTAAAAGATAATCGCGTATTAGAATTAATGATATAGGTTGGGCTTACAGATACCCTGTGTTAACTTTATATAATAATAAATATGCCTAGACTAGAGCATAGTATTCTGAAGTATTCCTAAATGATTTTTAGCCTCAAAATGCATTTATCTAGCTGCCCAGATCACTTGCCACATAGAAACACTTAGCAAATGTATATACTCACGCACAATATACCCACTTTTCAGCTATGTCTAAGAGGTATACTTAACTCTCTGCGCTCAATGCTCTTTAAGTTGTTTTTTTGCAAACATTTTGGTTATAGACGTTAGGTGCTAACAGATTATTGAAACCGATTTTCCTAGGCAATTGCTATGCCCACATCAACCCACACAAACACACTCAAACACAAAGGGCTATATGCATATATTTCCTTGATCAGGCTTGGCAGTTGGCAGTCGTCCGTGAAACGTCAAAGTCAATATACAAAAATTGTGCGAGGCTTTGCCATTCAGTCTGTTTAGTAGGTGCTATAATACAATCAGCCGAATCAGACAGACGACGAAACGTGGCCACATTAAACAGGTGAGTGTTGACACGCCCACTCACACACTCACACGCACTCACACACATACTTACACACGCACGCATACGCACACACTCATACTCGTGCACGAAAAACGCGAGACGAGCGCATTATGCAAAACTTTTTAAAAGTCAGGCAGAAAAATGTTTTTTAAACGCTAAATTACTTTTGAATGGCAGCCGGGCGGGCAGCACTCTGTTGATAGGGGCGTGGCAGCAACGTCACAATTTCATTTGTGCTTCCTCATCCACCTCAGTCACGCCCCCAGACCCCCTCCCACCCAACTGCTCTAGCGACCCACCTAGTCTTGCGCCCAGTTCGAGTCTGTGTGTGTGTGTGTCTGTGTGTGCGTGAGACTGTGTCTGTGTGTGTGCGTGGGCACATTTTTAGCGTTACGTCTGAAGAGCGGAAATACTTATCCCAACACTTGAGCATCACGTGCTGCCGACGCAACGTCGACTGCGCTATGTGCTGCCAGCAAAAAAATAAAGAAGGAAAAAAATCAAAGCTTTGTCAAGCTGAATACGAAATGCTCTTTCTCTGAACTAGTAGCATTTTTGTTTATATAACTTTTAACAGAGCTGAGACTAATTTTTTAGTGCTGTCTGAATGATAATATTATATTATATATATTTATGTAGAATCCTGTTATAACGACTCCACTTGTATGGTTATTGCGACGAAAATTTAGGTCCCCAGACAAAGTTATATGAGTAAGCTTATATGGTTATAACACCTTCCGGGTATAACGACGGTCCCTTGAGCGTCGTTATAGCCAGATTATGTATTATATATATTTTGGAATAATTATTATTATATTATTATATTATTATATTATTATATTATTATATTATTATATTATTATATTATTATATTATTATATTATTATATTATTATATTATTATATTATTATATTATTATATTATTATATTATTATATTGTTAAATTATTTTATTATTATATTCGAATATTATTTTGATTACATTTAAACTTTCATTAATTATCTTATTAGATTATTCTTCTGTACACATTTGAATATTCCCTTTAACTGATCTTTGCATTACTAAATATGATATTCTCTTTCCCCTACATGGAGTGCCTGCTGTCAAGCGGCTGGCGAAAAGGCTTATACTCCAGCTTGGCGCTGCCAAACTTGCATAACTGTGCCACGCAGTCGCCGCGCTGTGTCTTAGCCGCAAGCGTCTAAGGTCGCAGCAGCTCTGTGGCAAGGGGCGGGCAGGGCGGTCAGAGCTGGCTGAGGCGACGGTGGGCGGGGTGGGCGTGGCAGAGCCGCGTAGGTGTTTTGAATGTTTAGCTCAAGTGGCTTTTTAAAACATATTCTATGCTAATTAAGGGCCTGCGCTTGGGGCAGGTGGCGGCTTGGGGCGTGTGGAGGGGGGTGGGAAGGGGGCGTGGGAGCGCTTGGTGGGCGTGTGTGGGGCCATGCCTTAAATGAGTTGTCGCCGTGGACGTTGTTGTTTGCCTTTGATAAGCAGAGATTGCTGCCAGCCAATGTCATCAATGGTGGGGTGCTGGATGGGGCTGAATGGATCTGGATGGGGCTGGCTGCCTGCCTGCTCAGCCTCCATTGCGTAATCCTTAAAGTTGAATTTCTGTTCACAGGCTGTCATCGAGCGCCAGCCAGGCCAATTTAATTAACGAATTAACAAAGCCAGAAGTTTTTGCGGTTTTTTAAGTGATTTCGGTTTCGGCATCAGCGTCCTCATCAGGGCCTAGACTGCGGCGCCCAATTATTTTGCGGCCTTGTTGTGCATAATTGAATTATTGCCATATGCAAAGCCCAAATAAAGGATAAAGCCAGGCCCAACAAGCCCACCCAGCCCCCCACTCCACCCCTCTCTATCTCCACTATGCAGTGTGACCCAAACAGAGCCCAGCCCGAAAAACAGCCCCAAAAATCAACCCTAAACGACAGCGGACTGACGACAGACGGCGACAGACGTCGACGACGAGGCGACAAAGTTTTCTCTTGTGGCTTTTTATATTTTGGCGGCTTTTGCTTGTTAAATAAATCAAAGTCGGCAAAGCTCAAATAAAAATAAGAAAATAAAAACTAAGTCCCAGTAAAAGGCAAAGACAAAAGGCGCAAAGCCCAAAAGGCGGCAATAAATTGAATTATAAATTTAATTGAGAATTGGCTTGGCGTCAGCCCCCACTTTACGCATTAACATTAACGAGTTTTACAAATGTTACCATGCTCCGACAGCTCCATCAATATTACGCTCTAAATATATTTTCATACACTTTGATTTGGCATTACAAATTCGAGTTGATTCGAGGATATAATTGTTTTGAAGACACGAAACTTTCATTAAATTAAATTAAAGAATAAAAATAAAATTTATTAAGAACAAGTTTTTATATTCATTTGAAAAATGTTTTAGATTGAATAATTTGTCGTTTACTGTATGCAATAGAAAATTAATTGGTTAGTTTGACTGCACCACTAATTCTGCATTCATATTATATCATATCATATATATATCTCGACAGGCTAGATTTTCACTTAAACAGTCTGGCTAGGCGTCCATGTAAAACAGCTCAAAGATTTGCACTACAAAGTTATGAAAAGAGAAAATGGCAGAAAGTGTCATAGTGAGAATCTTTAACTTCTGCTTCCCTCAATGCATAATTCTGTGTTTGCTTACTTCCGTAAGCCTAAAAAATATATTTAATCATTTTCTGTTTGAATAAAGTTGCCTAAAAGATGGCAGGACATTCATCTAAAAACATTTCCGGAAAAGAAAACTGAATACAAATATCTTTAAAAAAAGTAGAAATTTAATATAATATTAAGTTGCCAGCAAAGGTAACATAAAAATTGTTTAATAAATAATAGAAATCTTAAAGTTAGGAAAAACACAAAGGAGAAAGAGTCTTTACCTAAGACTATACACATTTCATTTGTAATATTCATGAATCATACTCATCATACTCTTGCTGATTAATAAAACTATGTTTTGGGGCTTTCTTTGATTTTTTCCCAAATAATTATGTCATCGTATATGCCATATGTCATGTTTGTAAATAAATATCTAAGTTGAAAAGGCGTAGTTCTTAGTCTAAACTCTTAAATTATTGTAAGATACCATTCATAAAAAATAAAATAAAATAAATAAATCTGTAGTTATAACAAAAAGTGAAATAAATTGAATTGAATTGATATAAAAATATTTTACTCGTATTTGTAGTCCTATGACTTACTTAGCTGATTTCAGAGTTCAGATTAAGTCTACGCAGATCGACAGACAGATTTTGCTAATAGAGCTGCTCAAAGCGCACTCTGTCAGTACCTAGGCGACTAGGTACTCCAAAAAAAAAAAAAAAAAAAAGTTCCCTCAGTTTCTAAACATGTACTAGGAGAAGACTTAGACGCAACTACCCTCAAGAGGTGCTCGATCGTGTCTTGACCTAATCAGCTTAAATGTATTAATGATTCCATTGCTTAAACCGTATTTACTACACCCTAAAGTTGATGTCTTCCCCTTAGATATGTAATGTTAGAATGCTCTATAGATTTAATTTAATTAATTTCTGTTCAGATTAAGTTACCTAAAAGGTAACAGAAAAGTAACCTGTAAATAAATATTTGATTATAGCATATTGAGAGATTGCATCTGCAAGCTTGAGGCTGCTGTGACGCCCCCATTTGATAGCTGACTCCAAAACTGCGTCATCAGCAGCCCAACTCAACTGGCAGCTGTTTCTCAGCTATTAACTTCGAGCTATTGCCTGTGGGCTGGGTTGCTGATGCTGCGGTGGGTCAATAACCCAATTGGAGTTAAGCGAGCAGAATAAATAGTGGTTCAGCTTACGCCTAACTACCTATTTCATACACACATTTGACCTGCAGCATCTCACAAGACGAACGCCTGCCAGGCAGCCTTCGCTTAATGCAGCGTGTCCTGCAGCGGTTTGTGGCTTGGAGCGGCCTGGGCAAGGGCCTGCAATGGGCTGGGCGCTCAATGGGAGGCCTGGAAGCCTATCATTATGCTCTAGCCGCAAGGCATTTGTCTCAGCAGCACAAAGCGGGCGAGGCAAGTGGGCAAGGCTAATGCAACTTGATGGCATCATAAACCAAAGCCTATAAACTGTCACAACAAATCATTTGAAAAAGAAAACTATATGGATATAAATAAGTAAATAAAACTGTATAAATAGAAGTAAATATGTTTACTAGAAATTCGAGTCAGAGTAAATAATTTATCCAATTGGAATTTTATACTCATTCACGAAAGGCAAACGAGTATATTGGTTTTGTGCAATATCCGTCCGTCTATCCGTCTTTCCGTCTGTCCATTGGAATGTAAAGTATTTCTACACTATTAAAGCTAGAGAATTGAAATTGGGAATATATACTCGTGTATACCCTTAAATTTTAAAGTGTCAAAATTTTCCCACTAGTGGCGGAAAATGCATTTTCCAGTATCTCAAAAATCATAAAATTAGGAATATATACTCGCGTTGATAGCCCAAGTTCGAAAAGACATGGCGAATATATTAACATTTTATTGGGGCATGGCAAGTCGGGAAAATCTGAATTTTCTACAGTTTTAGACCTAGAAACTCCACATTAAACTACTACATTCT
The DNA here is from genome assembly GCA_035045345.1 of Drosophila hamatofila. NCBI lineage: Eukaryota > Metazoa > Arthropoda > Insecta > Diptera > Drosophilidae > Drosophila > Drosophila hamatofila. Next base: position 6,808,218 of record JAWNPA010000039.1, on the reverse strand, counting down.
GCTGACATCCTCTGTTGATTTACTCAAAAATAATATATATATCAAATGGGGGCGTGGCGAATCGGAAATGCATCGGGCAGCGTTTGAGACGTGAATAGGTATTATGCAGTCGATAATGCCCAACAGAAACAATCTTACATGTTAATGTGTATATGATATTTTTTACGGCTGAAGCATTTGTTTCATATTTGTGGTCATAATTGCTTCAAGTTTCCATGAACCTTGTCAAATCAAGTCATATATAATATATAGAGCTGATATATAAATAAATCGTAAATCCACACTTTTTCTTATAAATTAAAATTGAGTATTCAAAATGAATATCTCGAGAGGTCACGAGCTGCTGCAACTTAATAAAAATATTCTTAGATATATATGCATATTTCATATGTTTCAGATATTCTTGTATGACTAACAAATTTTATTGTAATATCTGGTTAGGTGTAGATATACAAAACATCTTCATGCATCTTTACAGCTTGAAACAAAAAGGTAAATAAAAGAATGAAACATTTAAGTTTACTTACACACACATGCCGAACAGACTATGGCAAGGCTTCGCTTTAGGGGCAGAGAGGATGATGCAATGATTTATAGATTTGAGAGAGATAGAGATGGGGGAGGGCGAGAGGTCGGGTGGTTAGGGTGGTTAGGGTGGTTAGGGTGGGGACAATTGACGTACCGTTTCGGCTGAACAATCTTTCGTTCGTTGTTGCGTATGGAGGCGTTTGGACCGTAACGTCCGAGCAGTGCGCTCTGGGATTGAGAGAGGCCACCGGCGGCACTGGCGCTGGCCGCTGTGATAGCTGCGATACCGCTGCGCAGGGAGGTGCCTAACTCACGATGATGGAAGGCGCCAATGGCTGATTGCGATTGGACGGCATAGTCGAGGCCGGGTAGCTCCAGCGAAGCAATCGGATGGATGCGGGTCAGCGAGAGCGTGCTCTCCAGCACCGTACTGAGCAGCGGTGCACTGCGCAGGGATCTCAGACTGCCGCGCCTCGTTAACGTATCGGGCTTATACATTTAGCCAAACACACGCTCCCACTCCCACCGCGGGGAGCTGGAGCTGGGGGAGCCAAATCGCCAGCCCGCCCACCAGCTCGACAGCCTTTTTCACACTCACGCCTGTCGCTTAATTGGTCAAGTGCCGGCAAGTGTGCACGCAGTTACAGTTAACCCCAGCCCCCGGCCCAGCCCAGTTCGGCTTGGCTCAAAGCGCTACCCGGGCTAGGTCCCAAATGGCTGCTTGGCTCGTATAATTGTTATAAACGGTTTGGGTTTGTTATCGGCACTCTTTTGCGGCACGGCGACGTTTTATAAGCAATTACGTTGCCAAGTGTGTAAAACTTGTCGGTCACGCGACCAAAGGACGAGCTCCAACTCCAACTCCGAGTCCGATTTCAACTCCAACTCCTACTACACACCTTCACGAGCAATTCGTGGCTGGTGACTCGTGACCGCCTGCGTTTTGTTTGCGCAAATGTTTGTACAAATTACTTATCGCCCGACAAACGGCCGCGGCGACCCCGACGTCTCGTCTCGTGGCTCCTGTTTTGCATATGATTTGCATGAGATTCGCTTTGTCAGATTGCGCTCGAGCAACTGGACAAACAGTGCTGTGCTCTGTGCTCAGTGCTCAGTGTGTGTGTGTGTGTGTGTGTGTGTGTGGGGCCGGTGGGGGAACGGTGGTGTAGAGCTACGACGTTATTTACAAATGTACAAAATGCGCTCTAAGTGCCGAGTGCTGCTCTATGAGCGACTCCTGTCGAGTCGCAATCAATACACTGCAATGAATGTGGCACAATGAGTGCGCCAAGTGCCCAGACACCGCCGCTGATGAGGGGGCGTGGTCGGGGCAGAGCCTACTGCAATCCTCTCAATTGAGCACTGCTTGTTAGTCTACAAGATTACGTAATGAACTGAGCTCAAAACTCAATGTAAATGTGTGTGTGTATGTTTATGTGTATGTAGAGGTATATAAGTATTTACCAGAACATACGCTGAGCTGCATTTGAATAGGCTATATAAGCCCACTAAGTATTAATATATATATATATATATACATATTTACAGGCTAAGATATGAATGTAGACTGGCAAAGAACAGAGCGAGAGTGAGAGAGAGAAAGAGAGAAATGGAGAGAAATATGGGCATATGGTAGAAGACCAGCCAGCTCATGGGAAATATTAAAGATCTAATTTAATCAATAAACTCTCTGTTAGAGAAAAAAATTTTAAAACTATCTTTATTTTTTTTAAGATATCTTATAATAAGATTAATGAAGAATAATTAATATATTTTTCTTGGCTGGGATCAGTTAAGGAATAAATTTTCTGACAATATTAATAATTTAATTAAAATATCTTTTAAATTATCGATAAATTGTTAAATTTGTTAAATTTTACTTTTTGAATAGAAGATGTCTCTTAATTAGGATAAACTCGATTAATCAATTAATAAATCTTAGCTTGGATCTGTTAAAGACATATATTTTTTTTACAATTTTCTCAATTATTTTTTAAATATTTTTGAATTCAAATTATTACGATTAATGCGCAAGCAATTTTGACTATGATTTTCTGAAGATTTTCGGAAATGTATTTTTTTTTAATTTTAACTTTTTTTTAGCAATCAAAATTTGAAATCTTTTCATATAAAACTTTTCTAAATAAATAAAATTTGCTAAATTATTTTAAGTCAAATAGAAACATATTGCATTGACACAAATTTAAGTTTGCTGACCTATTTTATGTCAAATAGAAAAATATTTCATGAACAAATATTTAATATTGTATTGAACTCTAAAAAAGAAGACAAGTTATTTTAAATCGAAACACTGAAGTTTTTGTACATATCTTTAACTGAAAAATGTGACTCCATTAAAAGACTTTTAAAATTCTTGCTTAGTTTTTTACGCTACTCTTCAAAATTTCAAGCTTTTGTTTAAAAATACTAGTATAGACATAACAGATTCGAAAATCCCCTTCAATTGCCAAAATCAAACATGTATGAAAAGTATATCTCTTATTTACAATATATATCGCCCCCTAGCGTTCAAAGTCTCGACAAACCGCCCTCTGCTATAAGGATCACCAAGAAGAAGAAGGCAACGCTTAAAGGATTGCAAGAAAGGAAGTAAAGTGTTCTTAGCGAATTCCTGAAGAAAAAATTTCATCATCGAGGAAAGCAGAACAAGCGTTCCCTTTTATATCCAGCTTTATAAAAATGCAGACGTGAGCACACTAAATATAATAAATACGATAGGCGAATATCAGTATATATACAAATGTTATTGATTATCAAGACTAACTATAAGAATAATCTAGGATAAAGATGAGTTTAAGTTTTAATTTATATTTTAAATACTTTTATGAAATCTCGATATTGATTTCTCTTCAGACTATTAGCTTAAGTCTTATGTGTGATAAACTGAGAGTTTCTAGAATGTCAAGTAATCGATAAATGTGATTATCGATGACTTTTAGCCAACTAGACTCGCTAGCCTAGTATGTTGTGAGAATTGATGCATATTATACAAGAATTGAATCAGCTCAAAGATAAACATAAGTTTATCAGAGATAAGTTGAGTTGTGCATATAGTTAATAATAATGTTACATAAATTGTGCGTTTATAATTAGTAAATTGTATGAGCATGCAAGTTTGATTGTTGTTCTAAACTCACTTGTGTCAAATCTAAACAAACGATGATGACGTTGCTGATTAATTATGATGGCAATGAGGGCATTGGCAGTGTTGAGGCGGTTCTTGTTATAGAATTATTGTTGTTGTTGCTGCTGCTGCTGTTGCTTGTTGCTTGCTGCTTGTTGGTTGTCAGTTGTTGGCTGTGGCAGTGTTGCAAGTTATTGGCTCTTCCACTGGGGCAACAAAACCGCAGCTAACGCCGCCCTCTCCGTGCCCGACTCCTCAATCCAATCCAATATTGTTTTGTTTCTTTGGCCCGGCACACAGATAAGTTCAATTAGCACTGCACTTCACATATATGTATATATATATATATATATATATAGGGTATATATATATGTATATATATATATATGCTATATATCTATAAGTTGTGATTGATCGATTTATTTACAGTTTTGTTGTCATGACTCGTTCTAAACGTTGCCTAAGATGGTTTTAGGAGGCAATCGATCGTAGTAACTAGCGATTGCTTCGTCTGACTAACTGATTGAGTGGGTGACGTGTGCACTGATTGATATAGATATTGATTTGCTGATTTACTGATCGATTGACTGTAAGACTGTAAAACTGTAAGACTGACTGACTGACTGACTGACTGGCTGATTGACTGACTGACTGACTGACTGACTGGTTGGTTGTTTGGCTGACAGGTTTTGACTAGTTGTATGACTGATTGAACCTACTATGAAGCTGGACGAATCAAATGGGTAGCCACTGGCTGTGCTGATGCTCGCAATCGTTGCTGCTGCTGCTGCTGCTGTCGCTGCTGTCGCTGATGTTGCTACTGCCAGCACTGTCTCTGGCTTTAGCGTCTTGCCACCGAGTCCAATCCATGTTTACCCGTGCTGCTGCGTTCAGCTTACACATCCGACACGCACACACACCCACACACGGCGCGCGTGTGTCTGTGTGCCACTGTCTGCAGTTGTGTGCGTGCCTCGGCAATGAACCAAACAAAAAACAAACAAAAATTCACTCGCTGCGCGTTCAGTTTGCTGGCGCACTCGACTCGCGCGTCTATTGCTCTAATCGTTATCGATAACAGCCTTGTTGATTTGCACTGCAAATATAGATAGGAAAGACAAGAAAAAATTCCATTTTAATATTGAATTAAAGCGGTTCAACTAATCATGCAAATAGATTTCCCATTTGTTATGGGGGATAACAAAAAGAGAACAAAAAAAAATCAAAGTTTCCCCTAAACATAAGTTGTTTATATTGATTTAGATTTCTTGTTCTTTAGCCATCCTCCCATGTTTGTTTTCAGCTTGGGTTTTAGGGTTCGGCTTACACCCAACTCAGCCCCAGAGCAGCTCCCTGCTGTTTCGATGGTCACTTTTGCTCTGCATTGATTGATGGATTCCCTTGTTTACCCATCGAACCATTACCACAAAAGAAGAAGAAGAAGGAGGAGGAGAAGAAGGAACAGATTTCGTGGGAGTAATACTCGATTATCGTAATATATCATAATTCCCTAGTTTCCATGGGACTAACACTCTGAGCTCTGACAGTTTTAAGGTCAAAGTTGAAAGCCTATTAAATACATTTGATTAGTATTATTATTATTATTGGTGAGCGGAAATCTGAGCAGGAGAATTGAAAGAGGAATGGATGTAAAGCTCTTCTTTCTTCAAAAACGTATTTATCTTATATCTTGCATTTAAATTTATATTTTTTAAGATATTATAGGAATTGAACTTATCAGCAGAACTTATAGCAAAAAAGAGAAAAAAAAAACTGGGAGCTTCAATTGTAAAAAATATATATATATTATTAATTATAAAAATGTAAATCTATATAAAAGGAATTAAATATTTTCATTAATTCTGAGAATTAATTTGAGAATTAGAATTGGAATTAAGCTTTTTTTTCTTCAAATTAGAGAGGGTTCTTTTGCATTAAAACTCATACTTTTTAGAAATCTCAATAAATATCAGAAAAATATCAGAAAAAAAACATAGTTTGAGTTCCAATTGTAAAATAAATATATGAAAATCTAAAAAATTGTAAATAACTAAAAAATAAATCAAATATTTACATAAATTTAGTTTTTTCTATTTCCCATTTCTAACTTGAAACTTTAAGGCACATCTTAAGTTAGTTAGGGCCAATACTTTTCAGCTCTTGGCTAGAGGGTATATGCGAGGCAAAGGCTGCTGCTACAAGCTACGTGCCAACACGCTTGCACCCACACACACACACACACAGTGAAAGGATGCCCATTGAGAAAGGAAAGCAAAAAAAATGAAGTGAAATTTACTTTGACATATTTTTGTGCTTAGCAAAGCAAATACTTTCATTATTTTTGCTGTTGGCATTAAGTTTCTTGCATTGTTGTTGTTCCAGCCGCTGGCCATGTGCTACGTAATCACGCACACACACACACACACACACACACATAGCATGCTGAGCCACTTGCCTCTGAGCTGCATTTGAGTGGCTCAAAACATTTGTGGTCACGCCCACAAAACAGAATACAAAGCAAGCCGAGCAGGAGGTGGGATGCTGCATATACTATGCTATACTCTACTATATACATATATACATGTACATATGTATGTGTATATGTATGTATATATATATATATTGGCCAACGTGGACAGCAGCGGTATTTTGTACACATTTCGGACAGCAGGACAGCAGGCAGGGCGGTGGGGGCTAAGGGGTCAGCATACATACATATATAGTAAGCACAATATGCGGGAGCGGTATTTCGATAAACGCCACTGGACCAGCCATGCCCAACCAGAAAAGGGGCGGGGGTTTGGGCGCTGTCACGTTAGTTGTGGAATTTGTAATTTTTGCTCAAAACAATTTTATATGGCAGCGAGCTTGGTAGACTGAAACTGATTGTAGATACGACACGCTCCTTTGACTCAGCGACCCAGCGACCGTACGACAGACTCACTTTCTTTGTTATCTGTATATAACACATACATATATACATATACATATACATATACATATACATATACACATGTATATAAGTGTGTCTGTACATATGTAAAGGCATAAGATTGTGTTGTGTCGCGTCTTCTTTTTGCTGGAGTTCATGACACAATTTCAACAGCGATACGCTTAAATAGACTTTTATTTATGTTACGCCCCCAACCCAGAGCCATGCCCAAAGATACGCCCACATGCCCATAGTTCGGGGTAATCAATTTCTCTTGTGCAAACTTTAACAAAATCTATAGATATATATATACATAGACTTGAGCGACAAAATAATATAACATCTTGATTTTTTTTTGTGACTGCGATTGTGTTTGGTTTTTAGTTTGAGGTGTTTAGTAAAAAAACCGACAAAAAATCATATTTGATATATATGAAGGGCAAATATACATATGTATATGTATATCGACGTATATATATATGAAGGGCAAATATACATGTGTATATGTATATCGACATATATATATTTGTCTATTATAACAAGCTCAAAAAAATATACATATATATATATATATATATATATATATATATATATATATATATATATATATATATATATATATCTACATGTAACTACAACATTTCCCACAATTAATTCAATAACTTAACATTCCTTGACTACATTTCAGCTACATTAGGCAAAACCTTTGACTCCAGTAGACCATCTACACTTTAGATATACATACATATGTATACTATATATAGACTTAAGACTTGCAATTAAGTTTCAATGCAACCCATTCACAATGAAGCAGAGGCCAACTGAAAGGATGTCGGACTGTGAGGCTCTCTCTGTGCAGCCGAGACGTAATTGCTGCCACTTACCTGAGGCTTACTTTTGATAGCCGTCTTATGTGAAGACGTCATTATGACTCGGCCATAAAAAGAATAAACTATTAAATGATCAAAGGCGTGGACTGAGAGAATGACTGACCCTTAACAACAATCGAGACACTTTATAGCTCAATAATACGCCCAATGGGAATTGAACCTTGGTCAACTGCCAAGCTGACTATGCAGAATGGCTTGCCCTAGGTATATAAGTTGTACAAGGTGTTGAAGGTGTATGAGGTATATCAGCTATGTAATAAGAGAGATAAATAAGGTTTATCTCAGTTATATCTGTTAAATAAGATATATAAGGTATATAAAGTATAGCCAACACTTGCTGTTAAATATGAAGTTAGTATCGATGGACATTAATTAGTGCGATAAATCGATGGATTTTGTTTGGATAATTCTTATCAATTAGCGGATGGCTGAAACAACTCTAGTAAGAGCAAGGCAATATTAGATAATCTTTGTTCCCAATATGTCTTATTGATGAACTTTTATACAGATAATTAGATACGGTTTTTTGCTTTTCTCGTCCATTATAGAATCTAATATTTGTGTCTTATTAATAAAAATCTAAAAAAATATTTGATTAGGTTTAAATAACTATTTCAATATTTTGTCAAAAATTCTAAATATAATCTTCATCTATTTTGAAAATTAAATTTCTGTATTTTCAGTATTACCTTAATAATTATAAAAGGTTTTTAAATCTAAAAATTAAGATGAAGAGCTTTTTAAGCTTCTTAAATCACTCGATGGAATCATCGATAGTATGGGTAAATGAAAGAGTCGATAGCAGAAACTATCGATTGACGATATCATCGATTGTTTTATACCCCTCGAGACATATGTGAATTTTTTTAATTACCATTCCAACAAACTGCTTTTTATTATTCAAGTCAGTTGATCTACGATCTCTACATTAGCTATGAGAAGATGACGATTATCTATTGAAGATGACGATACGGATGGAATGTATTATCTAAATATCGTATAGTCTATTTCTAATTCAAATTTAAGCTCTAGATACCACATACACATGTACCACCATAGAGCTACCTCAACTACCAGATCTTCCCTATATATCTACTTTAGTATAAATCACTTAACTCATATTATATATACATCTATATCTATGCAATGTTGTCTATATATCGATTGCCTCGACACTTATTTAAAGTAATTTGTATCTCTTCTCCTTAAGCTTTTCCTTTGCAAAACTGAAACAGAGCAACTGCGGGGGCAAATTCCAAAGTTAATTGTTCAGCCGTTCGACCTCATTTCTCTATTCCGCTCTTCTGGGGGAGTTGCGATTTGTCAAGTCAAGCGGCATCATTAGAGGAACATCGTCATCAATATACGGCGACATGACTTTGGGCCTGGGTTTAGCTTATGCTCTTCTGCTTGCTCAACTCCCAGCCCCAACTAGTAGTACTTTATTATGCTTCAACTTCCAAATTCCAACTTCCATGTTCCCTGTTCCCTGTTATTGCTGTTACTGTTGTTATTATTGTTATTGGTATTGTTATTGTTGTTGTTGCTGTTGTTGTTGTAGTTGCTTTCATTGGGACGATATAAAAGGCTACCGAAACTCTTGGCCGCTCGTAAATTTTGCGAAATAAAATGGCAATAAAACAAGCCATATTCTTATGCTCTTGTGTTTTTCGTACATTTGGCAATTATTTGATTACTTTAGCCCGAAAATTTATTAGCTAAACAAACATTGAAATTCATACACACACACAGACACACACACACACAGACATGTTTTGGCAAGTGTTAAAGCACGTTTCCTTGCGTAGAAAGAGACAACACTACACCATGAGACAGACAGAGAGAGAGAGAGAAAGAGCGAATAGCTCTCTGTAAATATTAAATTAATCAAGTTTCATTTTTCGGGTTTAATTATTCGTGTAGATGATGTTTGCGACACACACACACATACACATACACATACACACTCACACATACATATAGGTGGTATATTTGCCAAATCTTTATCACTTCAATCTACTCACACACACACACACATGGATGTTGGTTGTGTGTAGACACAAGGCACACCTAGGCACCTACGCATGGCGCCTAAAATTATGCAATCCTGTGTGACTCTGAATAATTACACAGCTGTGCACCGTCAACATTTATCAGCGGCGCATAGAAAATATTGTTTATTCAACACGAACGCGCCGCACTGGAAACTGTCAACTGTCGCTTGCACCTTTCGCAGGACATCTAACATAGGTGAGAAGGCTTTCAACTTGGAGGTACTCAGCAAACTATAGTAGTTATATATACGTAAGAGAGAGAGAGAGCAAGAGTGAGAGAGAGAGAAAGAAGGCGAAAGAAAGAGAGAAGACGAGGGATTGAAGAGAGAGAGAGAGAGGCAGATAGAGAGAGACAGATAGAGAGAGAGAGAGAGAGGGTAAAGAGAGAAAGAGAGCGAGAGAGAGAGCAAAAGAAAGAGTGAGAGAGAAGACGAACGAAAGATAGAGAACGAGGGATAACGAGAGAAAGAAAGAATGAGACAGAGAGAGAAAAGAGGTACAGAGGGGAAAAGTGAGAAATAAAAAATGAGACATAGAGAGAGGATGAAAACGAAAGAGATAGAAAGAGAAATAGAGGGAGAGAGAATGAAAGGAATATGAAAGAGAAAACGAGACAGATATAGAGAAAGAGAGGAGGAGGCTCTCCCCCTCAGAGGAAGGGAATTAGAGATAGGGACACAGACAGAGACAGATAGAGAGATAAAAAGAGAATGAATCAAAGAGAGGAAGAAGGCAAATGAGGAAAATGAGAGTGGGACATAGAGAGAGAGAGAGAGTCAGAAAGATTCAGATAGAGAGGCGTCGAGCCTTTGCCACCCACACAATAACCCCACCTCTCCCAATATCATAGCAAAATAACAATGCCATGTATTCCGAGTTGCCAAGGCATTGCTGGAATTGCGAGAATGAGTCTCATCAGCAGCACTATTCACTGCTCAGGTAATGGCCTGCCCCAACTACAAATGTGCAGAATATTCAAATGGAGAACACGCGCCAGGCTGATACTAAACAGAAGCTGATACCCTAAGCAGAATTGGAGAGTATAAGGCTATACCTGACTTAAGCATACTTGGGTTTAATCAACATAAATATGTCCTGGGCCAACAAGGTGTTCAACATTAAGATTCTATTCTAAGCACATTAATCTGCAGCTGCAATTGCCTCGTTCTGGGATTGTCAAAGTAAAAAGGCAAATGTTCGGTCTGTCAGCTGCTTTGGTCGGCAATTTTGGGGATAAGCCTGTCATGGTATGTGGCCCGGGCTAAGTCCAATAATTGGGTATGTCAATATGTTAAAAATGTTGCGGGTTGGGGGTGAGCGAAGACTGAACCGAAGCGAATCAAAGAAACGTGGATAATGCGATTTCAATGGCCATATGCGTTTAACATATTAAAATACACTTTGTTGTATTAGGGCCCAAGCCGAGGACATGACCGGGAATGCCAGAAAAATCGTTGGCATTGTCAATCCTTTTCGCACAGAGGATTCTGGGATTCTGGGGAGGAGCCGGCCACAGAGGGCTGGACCAAGGCAGATTAGGCTCAGGCAAATCATCAACACATCATCAAGGACAGATGCAGATAAAAGCCAAGGACTCAGTGTCGACTAGCTGGCAGGAGGAGGAGATGGAGGAGGAGGCGTTGCGACAGTCCAAGAAATCGGAAGGCTCTTGGAATATCTGGTAAATGGGCTGCTAAGACACAGCCACGCCGAATTGAATCAATAAAATTCAAATTAGTTTTGGGTAATCATTGTTGAGGACTCAGCTCACGCTCCAAGCTCCAAGCTCCATCTCTGTTGCTCTCGCTGCGTGTGTGTGTGTGTGTGTGTGTGTGTGAACAGGGGTTCAATCATTTATCCATTTCAGTGGTGGGCCATTGCAAAAAGGATCCAAATTGATACCGTGCAGCTCAGCTCAACTCAGCCCAGCCCGGTTTGCGCCACCAAAGTTTGGACCAAAGTGTTTGTTGGCCTAATCCAGTTGAGCAGCCAGTGAAAGGAAAACCCCAAATACAATGGACAGACAGACGGACAGACAGACAGACAGACAGACAGACAGACGGACAGACGGACAGACAGAGAGACCGACCCGCAGTCGGCGCCTCGACTTCGACTTCGACTTTGCTTGTTGTCTAGGCAAATCAAATTAGAATCAAGTAATTTTGCCATGATTCCCAACGTTTGACCGCAAGCTCAATTAAATTACCAACTTCAGAAGGAAGAATGTGAATGACAAAAGTAAATACGAGATCAAGTCGACACTGCTATGCACTATAGAGTCCACATAAATATAGATAGAGTTGACATGCAGTCTCAACTGTTTTTTCTTCCATTGAATGAACTTGTATACAACTAATATTTCTATGATCTGAGAGCGTTTGCATGAATTGTACTGTTTCATTGCAAAAATCCTCTTAGACTGATGCTTTCAACGCGCTACATCATTACCTGATCTGTCATCTCGGTCAAAAGTTACAATGTTGCCATAACTATTCGTCGAATATTGTTGACCCTGTATATGAACATATCTTAAATATTGTTTCTTTAGTTAGTTAAGCACCCTTTGATCATTTGCTGTCTGCTTGAGCAGCAAAGACAATCGAGATATATTCCCAAATGGGTGCTCTGTTCCTGTGGCATATTAGTGGACCGCTGCCAATCCGTTTGCCGCGTCATTTCATCTCACTGGCTCTATCAACGTTCGTTGGGGTTTTTCGGCGATTTGCATTTCCCTAAGGAAACTGGCAACAACAGTAAACCAACCACCTAACACTTTTCGCTCTGCCTGCCTCTCTCTCTCTCTTTCTCTGTCTGTCTCTGTCTCACTTTCTATTTTTTACTCCCTTTCAGCTCCAGCGCTTTTATCCTTTAGCTAGTTTGTGGGTCATGCTTGGCGGCTAAGGCGTTAAGTGTCTTGGATTTATTATTAGATTTGTCTTTGTTTATGTGCTTGCGCATGTGTGTGTGTGTTGTGTGTGTGTGTGTGTGTGTCTGTGTGTGTTGTCTCTCCAAAGGATGTATGTGTTTTGATGCTTGTTGTATTTGCTGCCTGGCAAATCTCAACAACTGCACGACATGGCATGGCAGCCTTAGTTAAAGCTTGATTCGCTTCTCGCTCAACTCCTCCAGACGCTGCCAAGCAACTCCCCAGCTACTTCGCTCTTCCTCTCCCTCTCTCTTGCTCTTTCTCTCACTCTCATCCCTTGTAGCTAATGTGGTTTGTTAGTTTTTGGCTGCCATTAAAAGGCTTTGCTATGGGATTTGTGTACGTGTTGAAATTAACAAACTTTTCGCACACACACACACATTGACATAGACATTGTCCTGTCGCCTCCTATTGGCAGCTGTATAATAATCAATTTAGGTGAAAATTGGAAAAACAGTTTAAAGCCATAAAACGTTTCGTTTGCTTAGCATGCAGAGTCTCCCACGTCCTCGCCTAAGAAAACAACTACAAATTTGTCGCCTGTGCTTAATGGCCAAAAGCCTTAACTAAACCTAGTTAGACAGTTGGGCAGCGTATTAAATATTTAAAGATTTAAATGCAAAGCTCAAAATTGGCAAATTGTTTATGTATATATATTCATTCCAATATATATATATACGATAATAAGCTCAGGCTTACGTTAAACAATTAAGATTATAAAGCGATTTGTTTACTGTCCACAGACACAATTAATTAACAGGAATTAGTGAAGCGTTTGACATGATTAGCTTTTGTTTTGAACTGAAGATAATCTTTGATGTTTAATGTAATTTGTATTTGATACATGGAGCTCTCAATTTCAATGAGACAAATTTGTTTAGCAATGTAAATTAAATATTCAAATAAGACATTGTTGTGGAATAATCAGAATAATCGCCTTTTTATAACTTTACTCAGAGTGCTTGGTCTGATAAACACAGTTCTGGAAGCCAATTGAGATTGCTTAGTTATGGATAGCTTAGGGAAAGAGTGAGATCAAGCCACTGAGCAGCTAAGAGCGAAGGAGTAACTGATTACTGACAAGGAGAGTAGCTGATGATATACAGAGAGTCATAAATGAGTGAGTTGGACTGAGAGACTCACAGACTGCTTGAGCTGCTTTTCAGTCGTCAAATGCCAAGAACGGCTCACAAAAAAGCTGTCCAGGCCTATTTAACACTATTCAAGCCAACTACTTCATTAAGAGCTAACTTTCAATCATGAATATTAACTCAAGTTTGATCCAAATAAAAGTAGATTAAACTTTTATATAATATATGCATATAAGTCTAGCATATTTAATGTATAAAGGGCTCGGCGCGCAAAGTGTAACCTATGCAAAAAGTTAAACATTTGCTTAGAGAAAAATTATAAAAATTATTTTCAAATACAGCCTGTGTGCAAATAATCAAACACTCAGCATTAACTTAGTTTGGTTCGATATGCATCATTTGCCCTATAATTCTAGGGCCTGGCATTCGAAGTGTAACCTACGCAAAAAGTCATAAATTCGACTTACAATACAATATACAAAATTCAGAATCAACTCAGTTTGGCTCTATATGAATACCTTTAGCCTTCAGGCGGTCAACTCGCAAGCTGTTCAAATGTTGCTTGTTGGCACTTAATCCCACTCACGATTACTTTATTCAGCTACTGAAGGCTGAATATATATATGTAATAATAATATAAGATAATATATACAAAAGAAATCGAAAAAGTCGAAGCTGCTTTTATTTGTCTTCCAGCATTTACTTGGCTATCAATATATTTTTGTTTAAAAGTGAGTTTACCTTTCCTTACAACTCTACTCTCTCTGCTTTCTGTTTGTACCTTGGATCTTCCAAATGATTTGTTTGGTGGCGCAGCTGTGCGCCACTCACCGGCCACATTTCGGCTGTCAGCGTGTGTTGCAGACTTAGTTGCCTTTGATATTTGTTAAAAGGTATTTGAAGATTTGTAATAACAAAATGGCTTTAGCCAAACGTTCCTCTGCCTTCCCCACCCACATTCCCCCGCTCACATAGATGCCCTGCTGTTGCTGTTGCTGCTTCCATTGTCTGTCTGTGTTTCGGCAGCGGTTTATTTTTATAGTTATTACACTCTTTGCCTTGCTGCAATATTGTTGTTGCTGTTGTTGATGTGCGGTTGGTTGTGGCTGTCTTTATTGTGTCACGCTAGCGATTCAACTCTTGCCTCAGTGCGTGCATCCCTCTTCCACCCAGTCTCCCTTTCCCTCTCTCACTCTCTCTGCTTATGCCCATTGCCATGCCATTCTTGGCCCCTTCCGAAATCACCTTATTGTTCTCTTGGCTTAGTCACAGCCGCCTCCATAGTGGCTTTCATTTTGTATTCCGTTTTCTTACTTCCTATACCCAGTAATCATTGAAGACGAGCTTGATCAGCCGCAGCAGTTGAGTAGATCAAGAGACTAGCAAATCGTGCTCTCTACTATTTATAATATATATTATATTATATTATTGTATATATAAATTGTATAAGAATCTTATTTAACTTTCTGCTTAATTCATCTCCATTTCATACTCTATCTCAAGTCAGAGGTATCTGCTAGTCGTGCACACCCGCCTCGCACACTCTTACTTGCTTTCCGGTCTCTTTTTCCTTTTCTTTTTTTGCAGCTCTCTGTTATGCTCTGTGTGCCTGCCTTTGCCGCTGCTTTTATGTGCTCTCAGTTTTAAAAGGATTAAGCTGTCGTTAGATTTTTGTTGTTCACGGCCCTCAGTCTCTAGTCTCTCATCTCTCTATCTCTCTATCTCTCTGTCTCTCTGTCTGCGCCGTCCCCTGTCGCTTCCTTAGCCGGCCAAGAGCTATGTTTGCTGTGCCTTAATGCCGACATGTCTGACTTGCTGGTAGAGCATCCTCGTCTCGACTTTCAGCATCGATTAGCCATAAAACGCTGCACCCGGCTCAAGTGCCGCAAATGGTCGCAGTCACCAGTCACCAGTCAGCAGCCACAAGGCGCAGCAACTTTTAAGGCCAGCCAGTGCCAGCTGGCAACGGCTATGGCTATAGGGCTATGGGGCTATGGGGCTATGGGGCTATATGGCTATATGGTAAATGGCAAATGAAAAGCCGTGCAGTCAAAAACTCAACAATCAATCGAGCGAACGCTTTTCTTTTTTTATTAAAGGGATTACGCTGAGCCCTACTTGAATTTGTGTGAGAGGCATAACTGAGGATTTTCTATCATTTAACAGCAGCTGACTGACGTTAGTTAATTCACATACTACTACAGAGATAAACACTGGAATAACATACATGTTACGATTATGATGCAAACATTAAAGATTCTTATTGATGTACTTCCGTTGAAGTTGCTTTGTGACTAGCCAAAGGAAGTATATATTGGAAAAGAAAGGAAGGACAAGGCTTAACATTTTTTTTTCTCTTAGAGCTTTGCTAATCCATTTCAAATTGCAATTAGAATTTGTTATTTAGTTGATATACTTATGGAATACTTATATAGAAAGTTGCATGAGAAGTTTTGTGGAGCATCCTGGTTATACAATCTTAACAGGATGGCAACACTAATTCAAGAAGAAGGCAGTTTGAGAAGAGCATTAACAAAGTGAAGACGTAATTTAAAGAAGTTTAAGTAATCACAATGCTTTGAAGTCGTTCAAGTTAAATCATTATATTCTCAGTTCTCTGTTTGATTTTAATAAACACACAATTATCTACATCATAATTGTTACATATACAATAAATTCCCAATTCATTCTCATTTAATTTCATCTCTCGTATATCAAAACAAATTAAATTTCTTAAATAATTAGAATTAGGAAATCTGCTTGTTTACCCCAAACAAATGAAATGAACACAAAGTGAGAAGTCATGCAAAATCAAGACGTGTCTGGAATGCCGGCTTTGGGCCGACCACAAAACCAGGAGAGAACAGGCCACAGAGCCGCAGCTCGACGTGCCGCACCACAGCAGGCTGCACCACCGCAGGCCGCACCTTTCCTTTCCTTTCCCAGCCGAAAGGCGAAAGGGTTTAGGCGCCCATCAAATGCTAGCCGATGTTGGGCCATAAAAAATTTCTAAAAAATTTTAAGACCAGTTGGCCAACAGCAAAAAGCAAAAAAAAAAAGAAGAAGAAAATGAAGAGAAGGGCCGCTGCACAGTGGGGCCTATGCTCATTTTGATAATGATTTGATCAAGATATTTTAAAAATTACAACAGCATTTGACAGAGAATTCTTCAAGCATTCAAATAATGAATTAATGAAAAAATGAATGATAATTGAAATCTACGCACAGGGTGTTGCAATAACAGGGCGCTTCACAGTTTTATGCCAAACATGCAAATGGGATTCTTGTCAAATATGACACGTATGAAAATATAAGTTCACTAAAAATGTAATTTTTTATTTTTTTAAAATTATTTAAATAACTTTAAAAAAATTTAGTATATGTAAAAAAAAGTTAATATTTTCTTTAGTCCAAATTTGTCATATTTATTGAATTTTAGTGCGTTTTTATGCCGACGTTGTCTTAGTTTTCGCGTATAGAAACCCGCAAGAACAGGTAGGGGCTACCAAATTTATATCAAATCATACAAAGAGAAGATCTTCCTTATCAAGTTTATATAAGTAACTTGCGAGCAATTGGAAGCCATCAGAAAGTTCTACCAAAGCTCAAAAGGCTATCAAATTTAGAGCTAATTAGAATAAAATAAGGTCCCAAATGAAAAATCATAACATAATTTGTTTATTTTATCCTGAGTCCTTTGAAAATAGGAGATCAGGGTATAATGACCTTGTTAAAATGTATGTAACAGGCAGAAGAAGGCGTGGCAGACGCCATAAAGTATATTATTCTTGATCAGGACGACGAGATGATCATTTTTTTCTGTAGGTCCGTATATTGTTTCCAAAAATCGATAACTGCTCCCGGTTTTTATTATCGATTAAAAACCTTATCAAAAGTCAGTTATAAAATTATATCTTCTATGTTTTTAGAGCTAGTATCACTAGATACAAGATAAATACTATTTCGTTCAATATTTTTCTTACAATTCAATTGACAATTGGAACACTTTTCATAAAATTTCGTTGTGTTTTTATAACGTTGCTTACTTTGAATGTCTGTAAATACCCTTAAAATTGATCGATTTACAAAAATCTTTCTGACTCCGTCCCTTTGGACAATTTCCAGTCATATGACAAAAATAGTTTGACCTAGCATTTCTAATTTTTGCCACGTTTCGCCTGCAGAGGCCCCACTGTGCGCCGCTAGGGTCGGCTGAGAGGGAATGAGAAAGCATATTGTATTGCTGCTCGTTTTGTGGCCTGGTCTTTAAGGGTTTTTCGTTGATGTGACAGAAAGCTTTTGAAAGCCTTTCGGCTAGCTGGCGGCCCCCTGAGCCAGATGAACTATATGCGTGGACATATGCGCATATAGGAAACGTTTAGTACGCATTAGAATTCATTGTTTTGGCCATGGCAATCGAACTAAATAACCAACGCCAAGCTGGCCATGACATTATCTATTGTCACTGCAAGGCAATGCCACACACACACACACACACACACACACACACGCACACGCACACGCACACACAGGACACTTTAGACTGGCAGCGACTGGCAATTAGCCTTCTGCTCCTGGCCATCCAATCTACCTTTAGCAACATGACTCGACTAAAACCAGCTTGAAGTATTAACCCCGTTTTAGCGCCCATGCATGTGTGAGTGTCTCTCTCTCTCTCTCTCTCTCTCTCTGTGTGTGTGTGTGTGAATTATAAACTATTGTTTACACAAAGCGGAAGTCCTTGCCCGTGTGACTGTTACATGCTTCATTAAATTATGATTTATTAGCCCGACGGGAGTTGAATTTGAAGAAGTGCCCGGCTGGCTATAAAACTCAGCGCTTTCCATATGCCACACACACATAGAGAAAGAGAGAGAGAGAGAGAGAGAGAGAGAGAGAGACATGGAAAAAAAGGCTAGAGTGAGAGAGGGGGAGTGAGAGATATGGAGACATAGAGCATTGGCCCCAGCTTGATTGGGGCTGTGTGTGTGTGTGTGTGTGTGTGTGTGTGTGTGTGTGTGTGTGTGTGTGTGTGTGTGTGGTCGGACTTTGGGGCTGGGTTTCGTAACGAGAAATTTATGTTTTTTGTCAAGTGATAAAATTTTTCGCTTACTCTCGAAAGGGCTCGCACATAATTTGTGGCTATAAATTGAAAATTCAATTTCTTCAAGTCTTTTTGATATAGCCAAAAGAGATAGAGTGACACAGAGAGAGAGAGAGAGAGAGAGGGAGATGGCGATGGCAGCTCACCTGACCAAGCAAATAACCCCTTTGACAGGGGTGTGCGTGTGGCAAGGCGGGGCAGTTTACGATTTGTTTGGGTTCGCATTTTGGCGACCCTTTCACTTTGGACTTTGTTGTTGTCCTTGGGCCCGTGCGCTGTGCTTTTGAGTTGAGGCCCAGTTTGTTTAGGACATATGAAGCGGACGTGACGTGGCGGCCATTGTTGTGGCTGCTCGTCCTGCTCCGGCTCCTGCTCCTGCTCCTGCTGCTCCTTCTGCTGCTGCGGGCTGATAATTGACGCCAGTGAAATGCAAATTGATCATTTCAGCTGGCTCTTTAATTAGTCAAAGTGGCAGCTGTGAGTGAACCAAGGGCTAAATAAACAAGCTGACAGACTGACAGACTGACAGTCTGACAACAATGCCTGAGACAGACACCCAAAAGGACTGCCTAGCATCTCGCCCGATTAGCAATCTAAAGGCCAAAGGCCAGGCTATAGATAAACACGCGCCCGCATAAAACATAATATACAGCATCTACTTGCTTACTTGATTTGCATTTATGCAGCGGCATCAAAAGATTTTCTGCTGATGCCACAGAAACCTTGCGGCCCATGGAACCCTTTCTCCTTTTCCTAGCAGAGGCCCCCCCAGAGGCCCCCAGAGGCCCCAAACCAAATACATATACACCATTCACCTTGAACAATTTTTCGTTCTTTCTTTTTCTTTGCTTTCCTTGTCACCCCTTTTTCCACTTTTTGTTTGCTTTCTATTTTCTGCATTGATTGATTTGCTTTGATTTACGCCAGCAAGAGGATGAAGCTCTTCAATCTCTATCTATACCACCTTAAGGACAGCCGCACAGAAAGAGAAACAAAATTAAACTGCTGACGACTAGAAATATGCACACACCCAAGTGGACATAGGCTGAGCCTCCTCGTCCCTCTCTCTGCGCCATCAATAGATCACAGCAATCGGCTTTTGCTTGCAGCACTTGGCTGCCTCTGGCGCTGACTTTTTAATTAGCCCTGACATGGTTAACCTTTGTCTGAGCAGCAGCCAGAGGCAGGCGAGTGAGTGGCCGGGAAATATCAAATTTGTACATTTCAAGTGGCCGTCGAGAGCAACAGGACATTGGACATTGTTCCAGTTCCAGCTGGCAGTGCGCCGGAGTCCTTAACTATCGCCATCAAGCCACTGTTCAGGTACTATTCAAAGAATTCAAGTATTCAATAGCCTAGATTTTCAGCTCAAACAAACTCAACATCAACTTGATAACTATGCCACTTGGCTGACATCACAATTGGCTGGCGAAAACTTTCGAGAGCCTCATTTCATTTCAGCTCCCTCTGCTGTCATAACACTGACCCGTTGCCAAATCAAGATTTATATAAACAACATAGAAGTATCGGGTCAGATTTTAAGAGGTATCTTAAGCTTAGCAAATAATAATGCTGTAGTCGAAGCTGCTGGACTAGAAAGGTCGAAAGAAGGAGCACAAAATCTGATTGCTTTTCATTTTTAAACACACAAGTTGTTATATAAATGTGATTCTACATTGTGGCCAGCAAACAACGCAAACTTTTTATCTTCAACAATATTCCTTGGGTAATCCTCCTCTTCTCTGAACGATTAAAAATATACCATCCGCCTTTTCCACTCATTGAAGGCCTTCTTAAAGGCGCAAATTCATTGCTCAACTCTTTTTTGCATTGTAAAAATCGAAACACTTTACTGAGGTCGACTGGCTTGGACAGCTGTTTTAAATACTCCGGTTGACAGATGGCGCTTATTTTTGGCACAGTAAGTAAGGACAATCCTACCAATTTAACAAAAAAAAAAAGGAATTTGCAAAAATATTGATCGCGAGCAATTTAAATGAGAATTGCCGGTTAGTTTCCGGCCACAATGTATATACGCACAGACAGACAAACGGACAAACAGCTAGACAGACGAACAAGCGGAATAACGAAGTGACTGACGGTTGGACGAACAGACGAACTCACTGAGGTATGGTTAGATGAACAGACGAATGGATAGACTGAAGAAGAAGTAGACAAACGCACAGAGAGACGTAGAAGGACGGACAGGCCGATGGATGGGCAGACAGACGGACGAACACACGGAGAGACGGACTGACGGACAGATGGATGGAAGAAAGGACAGATTATATATACTCAGAATATATAACTTTATGAGATATGCCACGTCTTCTTAACAGGTAACAGGCAGCTGTTATCCACTTTAAAAACAAACTATTCAACACTAAGAAGCTCCCATTTTCATTGTGTTCCGCATAGAAAAAGTACAACTCCTATTGCAATTCAGGTCCACTTCGGACTTTTTAAAAATCCTCTTCCCTTGTTATTTTAGCTTCAACTATGCCAAGCATTAAACATAAGAACATTCCCGAAAGAAATCATAAGCAAATCAAATAAATATCGATAGAAGCCCATAAAAAATTGAGCAACTTAAGGCGATGCAGAGTAAAAGCGGCATTTGCCTAAACCACATCATATTTACAAAATAATGTCTATATCTTGGGAAAGAAGGGTCTATTACAATAATAGAGTAATTATAAATGCTATTAGCATACATTATATTGACTGGCCAGCCTTAAGGCTCCAGCTAGAGCTACAATCAAAAATTGCCCTAAAAAGTATGCTATAAATTTGTGCTGCCTTTAATTAGGGGCAGAAGCGTTGAGCGGCTTAGGCCCAATTCTATTACCAATAATTGAAACTTAAGCATGTCATTAGCTTTGCTTTAGTTTGCTGCGAGTTCATAAAACAAACACACACACACACACGCATACAGACACACACACACACACACACTTATATTCCCACGCAGTCCCACGCATCGACATTAGCATGTATTTTTATCATTTATATGCATGGCAGGCGGCGCATGAAAGTCAGTTTTATGTGATGAGAGTGTTCACTTCATACGCACAAGCAACGAACTCTTGATACTCTAACAGCAAGGCAATACCAAAAACTTGTTGAAGGACCTAACATGGCCAGAGGTCTGTCTGGGTCTGTGCCCATATCGTTTTGCTGGGGCTTTAAAGCATTTACGAATTGCAGTCTTGGGCACTCGAGGGGGCCATGGACTGTGTTCCTGTCCGTGTTCGTGTCCGTGTCGATCTCCGTGCCGTTGTCCGTATCCGTGCTGCCGTCCATTTCCGCGCAAACGTATTCCAGCTGGCGTGACGTAATAGATTTTACGCGACCATAAACATTCATAAAACATTCTTGCGCGTAACTCACATAATTTCGTAATCTCACATGTTCTTTCATTAAATAATTCATTTAATTTGATTTCAGCTTCGGCTGCGGCTGCACATACACGAAATACATGCAGGCATACATACATACATATATATTGATTAGATATGTAAGGCACATAAATATCATGTGTACATACACATGTGCTGCATATATGTATCTGTGTGTGTGTGTGTGTGTGTGTGTGTGTGTGTGTGTGTGGGCAGCTGGGCCATAGGAATTGTCCAGCCCAATGGCTTTTATGTGCGCTGTCGAAATTTATTTGCAGCGCATTTAATGAAAATATATCCAGCATCATTCGAATTGATCTAATAAAGGCAGCCGCCTAATCTTGGCCCTGGACACAGCCACAAGCACTCGGCGCAAAGGCTTTTTATGTAAATATGGATTATGTGTGCAGCATTTGATGGCTGCCTCAGCAAATGTGAATCGGATTACGCCTGCAACTTTAATGAGCACTGCGAGTCTGCGGCTGGAGCGACAGCAAAAGGTTTTGCTTATCGCAGGCACTGAACGTTTGAATTGTAAATGAGTTAATTTAAAATTTGGAAATTAAAAATGATTTTCTTTGCCGAGTATTTCGCAATTAAACATTTCTCTTTAAAGAACTATTCAATCTGAGATGTTAACAAAAAGTAGCTAAAAGTTAAGTACAATGCTTAAAATAAAAACTAAGCTAATAAATAAAATAAAAGTAAACAAAATAAATAAATAAAAATAAAAATAAAAAAAATAAGTACCAAGCAAATAAAAAAATAAGTATGTGAAGAAAAAATAAAAAAGCAAATTAATAATTTAAAAAAATTAAATAATCAAATAAGCAAAAATAAATAAGCAAGTAATTATAAAGTAAATAATCAAATTAATATATCAAAAATAATTAAATAAGTAAAAATTAATCAGTAAATGAATAAACAGTAAATAAGCAAATATAACTGGATTTTCCATTTTCAATGGGTTCAAAGTATAAAAAGACAAACATATGAAAGAATTACAAAGAAAATGATCTTCAGCCCTAGAACTAACAAAATTCCCTAGCAAATGCTTTCTCTTTCTGCCGTATTTTCCTTATATCTCATGTTAGCATAGGTCTGAAAATCTAAACTTTGAGTGTAAGCCAATTGTCTTGACTTTATAAGCCCAATATCGTCCTTAGTTTGAGTAAGTAAGTAAGCAGTAAGTAAAGTAAAATTCAGCAATCAGCAGCCGTTTCACACTGGAGCTGCATGTTCAAAAAATACCGTTACAAAATATACACTATACTAAGTATCGTTGCATAACTTTGGGAGCTGTTGCGGCGGTTGGGCCTCAAATTTGAAAGGATACTTTGAAAAGTAACAGGCAAATGGAAATCCGTAACAGAGTGTGAAATGTTACGTAACAGCACGTTGACATAATTATGTTAACTAACACTTTTCACCCTACTACAATTTATGCTCGCCTGATACTTTTCAGAGTAACAGTTCCTGAATCGGCAATTTTTAAGAAAAGTACCAGGCGCACAGAAATCAGAAGTAGGGTTAAAAATGTTAGTTTACAGTACAATAATAGTGCACTGCTAATTTACAGTTTTTTCAACCGATTTATGTTAAACATACAGTAGGGTAACAGTACTATGCACACTAACTGTTAATCCCAAATTTTCACTCTGCTATTCATTTCGGTAGGCCTGTTCCTTTTAAAAATAGTCTTTAAAATTTTAAGCAAAAAAAAAAAAAAAACAATATAGAAAACTATATATATATTTATAGTCTATAGTCTTATGTTTTTATATATATTAAGCAGAACAAATAAACATAAATTAGGAAAATTATAAATATTAATAATAATAATAAAAATATTTATAAAATAAAAAAAAATAGTAAAAATAAAAATAATAATAATAATAATAATAATAATAAAAATAATAAAAATAATAATAATAATTATAATAATTATAATAATTATAATAATAATAATAATTAGAACAATAATAATAATAATAAAAATAAATATAAATAATAAATTTTGAAATAAAAAAATGATAAGTAAAAAAGTGTATTAAAATTAAATTAATAAATAAAATGTTATATTGTTATTCGACATTCACTGCTCAATCGGACTACTATTTTTAAATGAATACAAATAGATAAAAATATATATTAGATGCTTAAATTGAAAATGCAATCATCAAGTAACATAAGCTTAGCCCATTGATGTCTAAACAAATCACTTGTTTGTGCAATTAAATTATATAATTTATATTTATTTGCTTAGCTTGAGCTTAGCCTTCTTCACTTAACATAGATTCTGTTTGTCAGTGGAGCAGGAACATAGCCCAAGAGCCGTTAACATTTTAAGAATATATTTGTATCGATTACTCAGCGTTGACTATGTTACAATCTTATAGATTCTTTGTCTTATCTTATAGATTCCTTATCTCAAAAACCAGCTGCGCTGAGTTAAACAGAGCTATAGCTATCTATACCTGTGTGTGTTTTTCTGTCTACCCATCTATATATATAAATATATAGTATATAGATTCGATTGAACATGTCCTAAAATTGATTATATATCTTGCTTTATATGCCATGAAAACTATAAGCTCACTTATATATATCTCATATGACTTTCGTAATATTTTAAAAATGAATGTTTCAAGTTCACTTTGGAAGCTAAACTACGAATAACAAGAGTCATCAAGACATCATCTAAAAAACCCTTATCTAATGCCATAAAGCCAGGCTTACATGCTCTCTAGATATATACTAAGCAATAATAGCCAAATACCTTCTACATCTTCCATGGCTCCATCCACACCCTCAGCAGCTCAAGCTGAGACAGGCAGGAGAAGTGCAGCCAGTGCATAAGTAGCTCGACTTGAGCTAATGACTTTTGATGTCATATTTATCTAGCAGGGGCTCACAGTATAACTGCTATTCAAACACTTCCATTTAGGCAACTCTTATTGCTCGAGAGCTATAATTAATCTCAAGTGTTTAATTCTTACTTAAAGTAAACTGAAAACTTTTGCCGCAGCTTAAGCAAATAAGAAAACCTATTTGCATTGTATGGAGGTGAGTGAGTTCTCCAAGTGCTTCAACTCGTATCAACTTTTCGCTAGCTCCCCACAGACACGCTGGCAAGTGTTGAGGCTCCGTTTGATGTTCTGGCCCATCTTCATCTAGATGTTTGTGGCAAAAGTCATCCAGTTGTCCATAATGTTAATTTCGCGTTATTCTTTTCAATTTGCACAGACAGTGCCTGGGAATAGGATGTTCATATGCAGATTATGCCAAACAGTTGACGCACATTTCTTTCCCTGTGAAAGAGTTTGCCGCCCCATTTCTGGGCGCCTCTCGGGCCTGGGCCACAAATCTTGGCGCTGCAAGACAAGCCCGAAATTCATAGAAAACTCGGCATTTTAATTTTCGTCCCTTCGGCCAGGACGTGCGGGACATGGCACAGAATTGAAAGAGTTTTTGGCCTGATGATGCACTTTCAAGACGACGAGGACTAGCGGCTGGGGTTAAGTGTAAAAATAATGGCTTGCCAGTGCAAGAAAAATGGTAAGCAAAAACTTTTTAACTACGTGCCGAGGCAGTCAGGCAGTCAGCCAGTCTAGGGTAGCTAGATAGAGCAGCCTGGGCTCACTTTAGAAATGCTTTTGGCCCAGTTTGCAACACGTTTGTTTCAAATTCAGCTTTCATCTAGGCGCTCGCCGGAATTCGTGAATAGTTTTTGGACAGCGTGCGTCATTAAACGTGGCAGCATCTAATAGTCACGCTGCCACGCCCCCCTTCGACAAGGTTTTGGGGCAAACTTAAGGCATGTGGACAATTTTCATGCCATGGCGGAATTTGATTATGCAACAATAAATCCTTAGTTCATTTGCCAAAGAGTATATAGAATGCCATATAGATGAGTCGCTTTGGGTACCTGTGTGGTATTTGGGGCGTCAGTGGTTGTGACTCTGGGTGGTGCGCCATTGCTGCCATTGGGCGGCTCACGTGAAATTAGCATGTGAAAATATTTGTCAAAGATTTGCGCAAAATTATGCGCAGTGTTTGCGCAAAAATACACGAGCCGAAACTTTTCACAATTTTAATTTAAATTTTTCCACTGAGTTTGCTCACACACACACACACACCCAGCCATATGTGTGTGTGTGTGTGTGGCCAGAAAAGTTTGCTGACTGAAAATATTTGGGTGGGAAAACAAAAATGATGTTGCATCACAGACTAAAGCGCTTCAAAATTTTGCAAATTTCCAAACTTGTTTGCCAAGTTTCGTCTCATGCAGCTACAGAGAGGGGAGTCAAAGAGCGAGAGAGAGAGAGAGAGAGAGAAAGAGAGAGAGACTGAGAGCGAGAGAGACAAAGCTAATTTTTGTTTTTAGTATTTTTATCCTTGTTTTGATAAGCTATTTACATAAGCTGATGTGCGAGCACAAGCATGTTATATGAGCCAAGTTTGCGTTAGCGAAAAAAGTTTTGAAGTCAGAGTAAGCTGGGTCAGTCGCCAGGATTGTTGTTGTCCTTGTTGTCCTTGCTGTCCTTGCTGTCCTTGTTGGCGTTGTTTGAATGTGCCGAAATTGTTGGGACGCTCGCCAAGTCAGCAGCCGCATGAAATGTGCGACGGATTAACGCACAACAAATGTCGAGTGTGTGTGAGTGTGTGTTAGTGTGTGTGAGTGTGTGTGTGGGTGGGGCATAGTCTCTGTGTGTGTATATAGGTAGTGGTTCGAGCAGTGGTTCGAGCAGTGGTTCGAGCAATTCTAATCGCTGCTTCGCAGCGGGTTTGGCTTTGTATTCCACGCTCGCTGGCCGCCTTTAATGGCATTGCAAATGGGACAGCCTGCCCAGGCCTGACCAGCAACATTGCTGTCGGTGGGTGAGTGGATGGGTGGCTGGGTGGGTAGCGTTCGGTGGTGTGTGGTGTACAATTACGTCGCATAAGCAATGCGTTTTTTATGGCGCTAGCGATTATGGCCCGACAGCAGCAACATCAACAACAGCAACAGCAACAACAGCAAACACAATAGCAGCAATAACAACAACAGATAAGCCACGCGGGCGTATACATGACGTTTGATGCCGACCATAAATAAGTTCATTCCGAAGACCAAGTACATAAGTGGAAGGACATACATATATCCATAGATATACACACATGTATATGTATATATGAGAAAACAAACAAAGCCTTGAAAGCCTTCATATTTGCATTGAAGTCACAGCAGCAATATTTCATGTATAAAAAATATATAAACATAATATTATATTTTCTGACAATATTTAAATTGAATTTAATTTACATTTTCATATATTTATTGATAATGTAAAAAATGTACTTACCCAAAAAAAAAAAAGAAAAGAAAAAGAAGCACACACGCACAGTTATTTTATTGCCATCTATTGGTTGGAGGGAGACAGACTTTTTTATATGCGCTCACTGAAAGAGAAGAAATGGGAGAAATTTATTCGTTAGTTAAGGAATGAATGTAAGAGGATAAAATATTAAAGTCAAGATAGGGGGAAAGACAAAAAATAACTGAAGCATAGGCAGAGCTGTATTTTATAATAATTCACTGAGTTTATAAAGTATTTTTTTACTTTAAGCAATGTTTGTTAAATAATAATTTGTTTTTGTTAATAAATATTGAAGTACTGTAAGGCAGTTCTTAGTTAGTGTTCTCCAGAGCTACAAGTAAAAAATATACTTGGCTTAAATCGATTGGTTTAAAACAAGTTTTTAGCAAAAAAAATGTGAATGCACATATAATTATTGAGGTATATCAGAGAATATTCTTGGAATATAATAAAAAGTATGTCAATAATATATACGTTATATATCGTATTTTCATATATCATATATCAAATGTGAATAAGAATAACAATATTATAGACCTTTGGTCATTGACAGCATGGGAAATGCGAAACAAATTTATAATTTTATAGTTTTAGAACCTAAAAAGGTTTTGTTAAGCTTATTTATAGATTAGCTAGAAGTTATGTATTTATATCCGTCTCTTGAAGTTAAGCCAACTATATATCTGAAGACAACTTCGTTTGGAATCGCCTCCATTCCACTTTAGCTATATATATATATATATATATATATATATATATATATATATATGAAAAGCCTGAAACTATCTTTGTTTTAGAGCTAGAAATTTTATTGCTTAGCTTCTCCATAGATTAACTCAAAATTAGATATAAAATATTAATTATGTACAAATAAAAAAAACGTTTTCAGCTTTCACAACGTCCAAAGTTACCGGAATAACAAATATATATGTATAGATATTAAATTCAAGTATTATATTCAAATATGTTTGAAATAATATATAAACAAATAATAAATAATAATTAAAATAAATCAAAAATTAAAATAGAAAATAGAAAACGAATGAAAAACTAAAAAGCTAAAAATTAATATTAAAAAGATCTCTGCGAGTAGCTTTAAAAATTTCCCAACATATTGTAATTCATATGTTCTATAAATTTTAACATCTAATTTGAATTAGTTTGATTCAAAAAGCATTCAAGTTGAGTTGGAGTTCTCTGAATCATATATATAATATATATATATTTATGTGAATTTGGCATAGCCTAATCTCAAATGCCCAACATAAAATGTTAGTTAATAATAATTTCGCAAATATTTCAGATTTATTATCGCCCCCACTCTCGCTCCCCCTCTCTTTATATTTGGTTATATTATATGCAAAGTACACTATGGCCTCAAACTGCCTCTGACTGTGTAAAGGAGTCTATTCATTCTTATATACACTATCCTCAGCACACTCTATCAATTTGTGTGAGCTGCTTAGTCACTGCTGTAGACCCTTTTCTTTCTTTATTTGGTATCAATTCAATTGGCAGCTGAATTCGTGCTCAAGTCATTTGGCTTGAATCGATGACGGCGTCACAATTATTCATTGTGTTACACTAGAGCTGCTCACAAATACACTCATACACACACACACACACACACACACACACACACACACACACACACACACACACACACACACACACACACACACACACACACACATGCAGACAAATCTCTTTGCTGTTGTTTGTTGCTTATTCTTGTCTTTGTCTTGTAATTTGCCTCAACTTTTGCTTTGGCTGCAGCTTGCGCAGTTTTCCCCTCGTTTCAGTGATGGCTCCAGCCTCCCTCTCCCCCTCTCTCTCACTCTCTGTCTCTCTCTCTCTCTCTGTCTCTCTTTAGCATAGAATTTGATGGCTGGACCATTCTCGCAATTCGCATTCGCATTTGCGTTTGCGTTTGTGTTTGCGCTTGCCAATTGACAGTGAAAACTAACGAGACGGAAAAGTAAACGCACTGTGAGTAATATTAGTTTGTAATTTGATTTTATGGCTACTGCTGTTGTTGTTGTTGTTGTTGCTGCTGCTATTGTTGCTATTTGCTGCCTTGGGCAGCGCGTTGCTTACAATTGTAGCGGCATACAAACAGTCAGCCGGAATGCTTATTTATTGTATGTAGTGTTTAGATAGGTGCACACAGCCCCATCTCCCTCTCTCGACATTACATATGTTTGTGCCCATTGTGGGCGGGGCTCTACTAACTGTTAACGCACTGACAATAGCTAATATGAATTAGCTCATTAAATGTTCAGCAGCCACGCGAATTAATTCTATTTCAGCTAAATATAAAGAGAAATTACATAGCTGAGCAAGCAGAGCACAAAATTTAATTATCAAACATTTCTATAGTTATTCATATACATATATACATATACATATATATATGTATACAAATATATATTTGAATTAAAATATGAATGCGAATAATTGCAAAATGATTTTCATCAGCTTTTAAAGCTTAAAGCTGATATCCAGCTTCCAAATAAATATTAAAACCTTTGAAAAGCTCGCTTTACCTGCAGTTCTTTCCGAAATAAGGATAAGTAGTACAAATAGTGTTCTCCGTGTAGTTTACCTATGTAAGTAACCTACTTATTACTAAATGAAATTTGTCCTTTTTTATATATATCCTAAAAAAATTAAAATAATTTCCTTCAAAAAAAAAAAAAAAATAATAATAATAATAATAATAATAATAATAATAATAATAATAATAATAATAATAATAATAATAATAATAATAATAATAATAATAATAATAATAATAATAATAATAATAATAATAATAATAATAATAATAATAATAAATAATAATAATAACAATTTCTTATTTCTATATCAGCTTTTTGTACAGTTAGTGGAGAATAAATGTGTGCTTCATTTTTTGATTTTTTCTCTATTTTCTTCTTCTATTTTCTTAAAGAAGATCAGTTTTGTAGTCTACACAAAAAATGTAGTTAGTGTGGCTGCAGAATCTTTTGAGATATTTGCAATTGAATTTAGATGAACCTGATAATCAATTTTGAATAAGCTTTTATTGTAATTTTTTTTTTTTCAAAATTTTCAAAAAAATGCTTGAAGTGATACAGGATCCACTTTTATGTCATTTTAAGGGGAACAAAACAGAGCTTGAAATCAAAATATTGGGACAATGGCTTGAATGATATAGAAAATATGCAATAGTAAGAGAGAACAAGAAGAATGACGAGCAGTTTGTATCCTTTAAATCTAAATTATAAACTGTTAACTAAATTAAGTCAGTCAATAGTCGAGTCGTACTCAAGTCAATACTCAGAACTTCCGCAACACTGAAACCCAAATAAAGCCCAAGGAAACAAACATGTTTATAGTTATTCGTTTGCTTTGTGCTCGCATTTCGAGACAGTTGGCAGCATTGATTACCTTTAATGAGGCTCGACTGTGTCAAGAACTTTCTCTTTCGCTTCTTATGGTTAAGTATCAGTGACTCTTGCACTCAGTCAGTGACTCACTGGTTCACTGGCTCACTGGCTCACTGACTCACTGACTCACTGGCTCACTGGCTCACTGACTCACTGGCTCACTGATATGCAAATGATATTGTATTGTGTATGGCTATATAAAACTGATATCTGGCGCACTAATCTTAGATACAAACAATATATTCAAAAAGCGACCTAGATCCTTGCTCAACGTCGAATAACAACAACAAGCAGCAACAACAACAATAACAATGAGGACTACAACTGCGATAATAATAACAATAGTAAAAGTGAATGCCAGCTCGAAGCAGAGCGGAAGGAACGTAGTGAGCGATGGCTTGTAATGTGCCAGGGCAGAGGCAATTGGGTAACAGAAGAAGAAGAAGAAGAAGAGGCACCAGCAGCAGCAGAGGAGGAGCACCAGAGCAGGAGGCGGAAGGGGGCGGCAGAGGGTGAGCAGTTAAAAGGGGAAACGTGCCTCGCTGTGGTTGTGCGGCATAGATGATGAGGCACTCGTGACCAGGCAGAAAGTCAGAAAGAGAGAAAGAGAGAGAGAGAGAGAGAGAGAGAGAGCAATAGTATATGGAAAGAATGAACGAGTGTCTATGAGTATATGAGTGTATGAGTGTGTGTGAGTGTATCTATGTTTGTAGTGAACATTTTTAAAAATTACACAGAAATGGGCAGAATACTCATTGTTGTTTCTTTTTTTTTTTTTTTTTTGGTTTTTTTTGTTGGCAAAGGCCTGTCCCACAAAACAACATTTGAATGGCAAATATGAGTGCAAATAACTAGGCAAATGTCACTGCAAAGTGTAGAATACAAATCCGAACTGAAATGCCATTGCAGCAACTATAGCTGTAGGTATATATATATGCATATATATATATATGTAAATGAATATATATATTTCACCACAAATTTATAGGCTATGCATGTTTGTTGGGCGAGCTATATAGCCATATATCATAGCGAGATAGAGCTATGCTGCTGAGAGCTTGTTTTGTTGATCTCCCCAATTTATTTAATTCACAGTCACACCAATAAATATATTTTTTGTATTCATTCGTCCACTCATACAATTGTGGCTTTAAAGTTCAGTTTTGATTACAACTTTTTCGCAACTTTTTCTGTCATATTGTTTACTCAACAGTGTTGAGCCTACAGTGAATAACATATATAGTTAAGATAACATTTGCATATAATTAAGGAGCTGTTGTTAGCTTAGATCATTGGGATAGATACAATTGATAGCCTCAAAAATTTCGATTTTAATTTCTTTAATGATACCTTTCAATGAGTTATTTATTATTTTATCAGTTATATGTCATATATATCGCCATATCAGCATATTAAGTAAAAGTTGAATACTTCAATTTTGGTTACTCAAGACCCGCAACAAATTTTCCATTAATAAATATAGAAGCTTGCATATAAAAGTATACAGAAGATATGGAATATAAGCCCTAGGAATCTCATCAAATTGTCAGCTAAACTAAATACGTAGCACACAGATCACCTTGCTCAGGCTTGTCAGCGGTGCTCAGTGGTACTTGAGCAACCACAAATTAGCAAAATTAATCAATGTATTTTTGGTCGAAGACCTATTAATCAGATAAATAACAACATAACACTTCAAACTATACTCCCACCCCCAACATACTTGTCAGAAGACTCCGCCTGATAAGAAAATGCAAAATGGAAGAATGGCTTTATTTAATATTCATCTCAAATTTGAAATGTTCGCTCATCCTGGATAAAAGCCTTTACATACTGGCATATAAGTCTAGATTTTCATCAGATCAGTCCTAGCCACTAACCCTAGTCTACTTCAAGACACTAAAAATAAAATTGTAAATGTTGAGGTAAAGCAAATATAACTTAATATAACTATATATAATAACTTAATTTAACATAAAAATAAAAATATATAATACTTTAGTATAAGTCACTCAATAGCAATCGCAAACTAGAAAATTATTTAAAATTGCTAATTATAAATAAAGATTAATTTCTAAATGAATATATATATATCTTTATATAACAACTTCTTCATATCTGCTCTATCTTAAAATACTGCTAAGGTCATCTAAGGGCCAAACACATAATGATAAGATAGCCTAATTAAAGAGTGTTTTTAATTTTCAAAGACCTTCCTTTTATAAATAAATATATTATATATTAGGTAATATATATTCGACTATCACATAATAAGACACAATGGTCAAAAATAATATTTAAAATCATAATTTTAGCCCATTATGAAAGTATTTGTTCATCCATTTTAGCCATTTTACATGATATCTATATAGATTCCTCAGCTAGTCATGGCTTGGCATTAGAAATAGATATTCAATAAATTTGATATAGTAACAAATTATAATTCTATCAATAAGTTTGCTAAAGTCGGATATGTTTGTACTTCGGTTTTGTGCTGTAGACAATCTCAATTAACGTTAATAAATAGTTATTCACAAATATGCAAAAGTTTCCATTTGCTTAATTCATATTCACTAAAACACTTCAGCTGCAGCTCTAGGCATTATAACCAATGTGAGTCAATCAGAGAATTCAACGTGAGATTTCCTAAGGTCAAAGTCAAATTATTTTCTTACAAATGCAAATTGTAAACAAAACAATTATACCCTGATTTCCTATTTTGAGTGGGTTCATAATAAATAAAGTTTAGTCAAAAATATATATAATATTTTAAACTACTACAATTTGAAAACAACTTTAATTTCTTAATCCAAAATCCTTTTCATACCATTCCTACTGCCATTCAACCCCTTTAGCCTTCATTAAAATTACTCTATTACCCTGGCATATAGACAGCCCTGCATTTGCCAACTCTGAAGATAGTATCGCTTGCATTAGTCCAGCACACACACACACACACACACACAGACATGGCTCCTAGCCATGATTGACAGCTTTGCTGCTAACCAACTGACTAAAGTGGTCATTGGATTTTGGTTCAAGGGCGGCAGTGGCAAGTGAAGGCAACTAATCAGTAGGAAACGAAGGAAAGAAAACAAGAGTAGAGTAGAGTAAAATATAGTAGAGTGGAGTGGAGTGGAGTGGAGAAAACACAGTTCAGGTTCTACGTGGCTGTTTAGTGCCGTCAGATGGCACACGTGACAGTCGCGGCATGCAGCTCGGAGTTGACACGTTTCGTTGCAGGCCAAATCCAGTGAAGCCCCATTCGGGCCCAGAAGTCAGCCAGCGCGGGCTAATCAAATTTCAGCTGTGCCAGTTTGTAGTTGGCAACAAACACACATGGCTGCAACTTGAAGGAAGCGTAGCTAAAAAGTAGAGAGTAGAGTAAAGGCGAGGCAATGCTCGACGTGCAAATACCCTGCAACTTGAGGGAGGGGTACGGTTATTTCATAATACATTTTCAATGGACTCATATTAATATTCTAATAAAATTATTGCAACTGCGCTACAGAGTAAAAGACAACAAACTTCAATAGAGAAAAAAATTAAAAAAAAAAAAAAAATAAATAAATAAATAAATAAAAATAAAAAGAATATATAAATATAAATTTTTAAAAATAGTTCAAAATTTCATAGAACTGCCATAGAAAAAAAGTTGAAGACGTACGATAAAGTATAAGCAATATAAATAACATTTCATTAATTTATATGTTTATTATTATGATTTTTTTTTTTTTTTTACTACATCCATGAAACATTGCCTTTCTATACGATTTTCATGAATAAAAAAAAAGAAATTAATAAAAATAAAA
Organism: Drosophila hamatofila; assembly: GCA_035045345.1. Classification (NCBI taxonomy): domain Eukaryota; kingdom Metazoa; phylum Arthropoda; class Insecta; order Diptera; family Drosophilidae; genus Drosophila; species Drosophila hamatofila. The sequence continues at coordinate 6,773,547 of JAWNPA010000039.1, read as the reverse complement.
TCAAACAAAAATATGAAATAAAATAATAATAACAGGCTTATCCCATAAATAAATTATCCCAAATTAATTTTCTAAAAATAAATAAATAAATAAAAATAAAAAGAATATATAAATATAAATTTTAAAAAATAGTTCAAAATTTCATAGAACTGCCATGGAAAAAAAGTTAAAGACGTACGATAAAGTATAAGCAATATAAATAACATTTCATTAATTTATATGTTTATTATAATGATTTTTTTTTACTACATCCATTAAACATTGCCTTTCTATGCGATTTTCATGCCTTAAAAAAAATTTAAAAAAATAAAATCAAACAAATATATGAAATAAAATAATACTAATAGGCTTATCCCATATAGATATATATCAAGTGCTTAAGCAGAAATAGAGTTGTATAACATGATCTTCTTTGATGAAATCTCTCACCAAAGATCACTAGAGAAAGACATAGATATATGAATATTTCACACAAATCTTTGACAAATCCACGACAATGTGACTGTGTCTTGAGGTGTTTCCACACCTTTGCTTGACTTCTGTGCTGAAATATTTAGCAAATAATTAAAAGTCAAAATAAGAAATGAATAAATAAGCTGGCAGTCCCGATGCAATCGTGCCACATGTGACTGACATAGCTGCATGTGGACAACCGAATTATTGATTAGTTTATGGCAAAAACTGAAGTTTGTTGTTGCTGTTGCTGTTGTCGTTGTTGTTGTTGCTGTTGTTGTTGCTTGACTGCAGCAATTGCGGAAACTTGTACTGGAAAACTGTCAACGAGGCAACGCTGGCAAAAAAACAACAAAAATAAACTGCTGACAAGGTCGTTGATTTTGAGGGTAAAGCAATATCTTCATAGGCTCGCACCTATCAACCACCCAACCACCCAACCACCCAGGCAACCACCCCACCAGCCACCCACTTTCGAACTGCACAAGTATTGGGGATACTTGTTTCTCCGTAATTGTGTATGGCTGCAATGGAACAACAACAACAATTTACGACGTCTCTTCGGTTCGGTTCGCTTCGTTTCGTTTAGTTTATTTTATTGCGGCTTATTTGAGTTTACAACGAGTCGAGGCGAGTCGAGTCGAGTCGAGTCGAGCCCACATTGCTCATTTATATTGAGACTGTACATATTTCCGCTATGCAGACCGAGTCCAGGCCAAGTTGCCAGCCCCCTCTCCTCAACTCCCCTCCCCCTCCGCTCCGCATCGCCTGGCAGTCATCATGCGGCGTCGCACCGCAATTTGTGTGCCTGCAGTGACCCAGTAACATGGAAAACAGCCGCATCGACAACAGGCCGCCTTCTCACACCATCGCCCATCCACATCCCCACATCCCCATATCCCCACATCCTCATCCACATTCACATCCTCATCCACATCCACATCCATATCCTCATCCTCATCCTCATTCTCATCAGCATGCCCATGTCAATCCTCGCCGTCGTCTTGCACACCCTTTTTGGGCCGCTGTGAAGCGCTTTCCGCACAAATTCCTCCATTTGACCTACTTAAATGTCGTAATTTATGAGTATACAGTGTGAAATTGTTTAAAAGTGGCGCCCCTTAGCGTCGTCATATCCAAGAAGAAGCGTCTTCTTGCTCAGTCTTAGCCGCCTGCAGCTGGCTAAGGTAGACTTAAGTACAATCACAAACGTTAGCCAGGCCCTCTCCACAAATGGGCTGTTCGTTAGCTTGAGCAAATACTTATCGAGAATGAGAGATAGGGACTTTCATTCAATATTCAATTGATATGTTATAGAAGAATGAACAAAATATCAAATCTACAGCTTTAATTGAGTTTAATTAGTAATTCATATTTTACAATTAGTTCTAAGCAATTTGATTTAAAACTGTTTACTTTACAGAAATATTGAATATACAAATAAATATTTAAAAATATTTGCGGCAGCTAAAATTTTAATTTAATATTCATATCAATTATATTCACATACAAAATTTATATCTTTAAAAAGTTAAGTTAGTCAGTCCTTAAACTCATACAGTCCTTTTACTTGCACAAATTCTTTTTCATTCAATATTCGATTGATACTTATACTTTTCTTATACTAAACTTATACGATACTTGAACTAAATTTATACAGTATAAGCAGGCAGTATAATTAGTACGTATACTATACATATTCTTTACTTTTATAATACTTATACGAAATTTATACTATACCCATAAAAATCATAAATTATAATATACTTATGCCATACTTATACTACACATATACTATACATATACAATAACTTAACTACACTTTTAAAACTATTCTGCATTACTTATATTATACTTCTACCATACGTATACGATACTTATACTATGCTTATATGACTTATACTACACTCATACTATACTTAAATGATACTTATTTCATACTTATATTATATTTATGATATACTTGTATTATTTTTATACTATACTTCTAGTATGTATACTTATACTTATACTTATACTATACTTTCACAATACTTATTTTATACTTATACTAGACATATACGATACTTGTACTATTATATAATTAAGACTAACATGAACTGAAGATCCATATGAGGTTAGTGAATATTAGTAAGTTAATAATTATAGATTAGTTTTAATAACTGCTTTAGATCATATATAAATATCATTTATTCATATACCTATATTCATACTTTTTAAAAAGATTGTCTTTTATATTCCTGAAATTATATTATTTTTATATATCATTTTATAATATGAGAACTCAAATTTATAATTTGAATTTGAACTGGCAAAAAATATATTATTAAACATCTCATTTAGTTTTATTTTCTATCTTCATCTAAAATTCAACTAAAATATTTTTCACTTTGTGAATATTTTATTTTATGTGATATGAATATAGAGTGAAAAATGTTTTAAAATAAAATACAAATAAATAAAAGATTATATATTTTAAAAATTTGTTTTGGAGTTCTATTAAGTTCCGTTTATCAATTTAAATTCTACATTATAACTATAATAGTAATAAAATAAAATAAAATATGAAGCAAAAATCTCTTGCCCTTCTCTCATTTAATTAGGGTATTTCCTTTAATTATATGCATATATATATATATTTAGGCTTTAAGCAGCAGCTGTTATCGGCTTAATAAATAAAACCACACACACACACACACATACACACACACACACACACACACGCTTGAATGTATATGCATAATAGAAGTAATAAATAGAAGTTCCATAGGCCATGAAAAATTGTTACAAATTAATCGGCAAACGTTTGGTTTCGAGGGGTTGGCAAAGGCGGTTGGGGCGGGGGATGGGAGTGGTTCTGGGGCGGTGGGTGTGGCACGAAATGAGCAGCGCCGGCAATTTGTAGGCCATAAATTTAAAACTGAATTAATGGCGTTTGAAATCGAAATGGCGCTAGACATCGACGACAAAGAGCCGCAAAATTTTAATGTCGCAGCCTCGGTCCGCTGAGTGGCTGCGTGGGCGTGGTCGAGAGGCTGACTGCCTGCCTGCCTGCCTGGTGGTTTGCTGCCTGATGGCTGATGGCTTGTGGTCGTGAAGGAGAATGAATTGAAATTGAAATCAATTGAATTAATTATTGGCGCTTAATTGATTGAAACGAAGCGAATTCAGCTTCAGCTTCAGCATCAGCATCGGCCTCGACTTCCCTTTGCCTTTGGGCTGCCTCAATTCCTGACTATGCCAGCAGCCAGCAGCCATAGCCCAAATGCCACTGCAGTTGCCACGTTAACAAGCTGCCAACTGTTTTTCATTCATATTCGTCCGCTGACTTTTCACGTAACTCTCTGCGTTGCCTCACTCACTCTATCTGCCTCTCCCTCTCGCTCGCTCTGGGTGTACTGCACCCTGCGCCCTTCTTTGCGCTTCTCACATTCATTGTCGTTGCTAAATAGAGCGCATTTTAGCCATTTCATTTTCATAAAATCAATTAGCCGTTGACGTTGTTGCCGCTGCCTCTGTTGCCTCTGTTGCCTCTGTTGCCGCTGCCTCTATTGCCTCTGTTGCCTTCCCTCTGCCAATCCGCGCCAGTTGCTCCATTTTCAGTGCTTGCGAATCGGGCGCTACATAACAAAAGCAACAACAACAGCAGCAACAGCAACAACACTTTCGGGGAGCAACGGGAGCTAAACAAAGCGTGCGGCATGCAAAATATCAGCAGCGAGCGGCTCTGGGGCGATGTTTGCCAAGTGCCAAGCCAGCAGCAGGAGGCGGACAGCCACTGGGCTTGCCGCTGCTCGAATGGCGGGTGAAGGGTGAGGGGTGAGGGGTGAGGGGTGAGGGGTGTAGGGTATATGGAGCGAATATTGTTGTATTGCGTTCGCTAGCAGCAATTGAACGAGCTTATTGATTGGCCACGTTGCGCACCATCAACCCACCAGCCCTCAGCTAAACGCCCCCTGCCTATCCCTCTGCCTCTGATTTGTGTTAGTTACTCTTGCTTTGAGCTCTCTTTATATGTGTGTGTGTGTGTGTTTGTAAGACTGTTGATTTTTGCCTTAAATATTCTGATTTAGATCGCGCATTCGCATCTATTGAAAATCTAATTAATTTACAGCCATCATAAAGAGAAAGTGAACCCAGAGCAATTTAGCAACATGAACAACTGATGCAAGCAATTAACCTTGATTGCGTATCATCGAGCTGATCAAACATGCATTTAAAATGAGGATATATGAATAAATAATGCAGAGATTGAATTGAATTTCATTGAACTAAAGATCAAGTATAGTTAGAGCCGGCTATCTTAAAGAACTGATGCCCATTTTCAATGGGCTCAGGGTATGAAAAAAAAATAGTTTTAAAATAATTGTAAATCAATTCAATGTTAACTGAACACATTTCGAGTCTACTCCACATCCGTGTGCTGCTTGATCCAGTCCAGGTGGTAGTAGACACGTGCATAGCCATCTGGGTAGATGTTGCCACAGCCGCCTACCACGAAGCCAGCCACGCCCACCAGCTCGCCATTGTAGTGCGCCGGGCCGCCGGAGTCGCCGTTGCAGGCGCCATTGTCCGCCTCGTGGATCAGACAGAGGCCAGCCGGCTCACCCCACTCAATCCACCTCTCGCAGTCGTCCAGCGTCAGAGATCTGAGCGTGTTCCATTGCAGGTAGCGCGGCAGATCGCCGCCATGCGTGAGCCGGCCCCAGCCCGAGATGACAACGTCGACGTCACCTGGCGTATTCTTGCTGGCCAGCGGAATGGGCTGCACGTTCTTCGAGTAGATGAAGGGCGACTCGACACGCATCACGGCCACATCGTTCAAGAAGTTGCCATAGTCCTCGTGCGCAACGATCTCTACGATGTTGTGCAGGACACCACCGCTGAAGCGATCGTTGGAGCCGACACGCACGCTGATCTGGCTGGCCGGATACACCTGGACATCTCCATTGGCATCGTAGTAGACAACGCAGTGCGCCGCCGTGAGCACATAGTTGCGCGAGATAATCGAGCCTCCACAGCTGTGCGAGCCGCGATTGCGCAGCGAGACCTGATGCGGAAACTGGCCCCGGGCCGCATCCTCGCCGCCCACCACACGTCCGCCGGGCATAGCCGCCGCCTGACACGTGGCAGCCAGCAGCAGCAGCAGCAGCACTGAGCCAGCAACGGGCAGCAAATTGGTAGACATCTTAGCGCACAACTGAGTCGCTGCGAGAGCCAATGCAGGCCATTTATAGACACGGGCAACATTTTTAAGCCATGATTATTTATAAGGCCAAGGCCTATCAATATTTTGATAAGCTATCTGCGGTTGATTGAAGATGGCAAGATTTACGATGACCGAGCGAGTCGAATGTTCTGCTTATCATTATCTATGGCTGTTCATAAAATAGTTTGTCGACTCTGTCAAATCTTGTCATTGATAGTAGCTGTAATTTTTACTTCTTTCAAAACTGAAGTAGCTGTTAAACGATTTCCAAGTAAGCAAGGTGCGCATACTTGATTTTTATAAATATGTACACAAATAAATATAGATATATGAGCTGTATTAAATTTGTCACCTTGAATTCTATTTATATACTTTTACAACTGTGCCCAGCAACGACTTCCAGCTGAGCTATCTCTTACAGTGTATTTTTGCAGAATGCTAACTTTCCATTCGCCTTCTCCTCGTTCGCTGACTATCATAACAGGCCGTCTCGCTTTCACACAGCAACACTCAAGACAGCTTCCAGCAACAGCTATCTTTATCTCGCTCTATCTTATTGAGTGAACTGCGTGTAGCTAAGACGCAAACTCACTCGGATAATATTTATGCAGCAACCCCAATCCTCAGACTAATACTACTGCACCAGTTAGAGCCAATCACGAATTGGGAAATTTAGTAAACAGACTCTGCTATTACAGAGCTTTACAGTATCACGTAATATATTACGATAATCAAGCTGTGCAGGGCCGGATTAACCCTCAACGGGGCCCTAGGCAACCATCAATTTGGGGGCCCCTTTTCCCTTCTGTTTCGATTAAAATACATACTTATATCTGTCATACAAATTTTATTGTCACATAAATAAAATTACTGTCTACATGTTAAACAAGTCGTTTTCTATATTTGTTTTCTGCAAATTTTATCAATTAAATTATCAATATCGATTTTATTTAAAATTTAAAGACTCTTTCATTTTCCGGCCTTGAAGCTATTGTTGGTTGAGTTTTTAGTTTTTAGTTATTATAAAATGTTTGTTAAATATTAAAAAAAATAAGTGAGCAAATATTTTTAAAGTTAAAACATTAGTCTAGCAACGGGCATTTAAATTTTGTTTACATCTCTTTTAGTTTTGATTTTATAGGTGCGCAAATACTGTTGTAAGCCACCGTATGGACATATTGTTTATATGTCCTGTGCCTTTTGCTTTTGCTTTCAACCTAAATACGTGAAATACATGAATATATACATAAATATGTATATGTGTGTTGTATACAGTATGGTGTATGCAAGGCCGGATTATCGCGTTCATACATATGGACAGGCGGACAGACAGACAGACTGACAGACGGACAGGGCTCAGCTCGTCGCCCTGATCAAGAATATATATACTTTATGGGGTCTGCCACACCTTCTTCTGCCTGTTTCATACTTTTAACAAAACCATTATTATACTCTGATTTCTCATTTTCAATGGGTTCAGGGTATAAAAAGGTCGAAATGCATATTAATAGATGCATATTTTAAATAAAGCTTGCAATAATGTGTTAAAATAACGTTTTTTTTGGTTTGCCCTTCTAACTAGATCTAGCTTTTTGTGCTCTTGAAAAAACGGCAGCACTGTCTTAGTGGGATCTTTGACTAAATATATATATATATATATATTTTTTTTTTTGAATTATGTATGCTCATATATTTTTTGGGCTAGTTTATGAATCGAGCTTGAGCTTTCATTAGATCAGATGAAATAGTCGCTGCATGTCAGTTTAAGCATGGGCAATGTGACAAACAAGCAGCCCACATGGAGACCTCCTTTTTGTCACAGTCATCCAATTGGGTCTGCTCGGCCTGGGTTGGATTTTTCCAGCGTAAGCCTATTGCAGTGGCAGCAGCAGCAGCAGCAGCAGCACTTTGACCTTATTTGCATGCACTACCTGTGCCGCGAATCAATTCTTGTCTACAACAACACAGCACAAGCTGAGCACAGCCCGCAGCCCGCAGCCCACAGCGCACCTTTATTGCGGTTAGGCTGGGCGGCAATTGCAACAAATGGAAACGAATTCCCGTATTGGAGTTCGAATTGCAATTGAAATTGGTTTCACTGCATTGTCGGGTCAGGGCGGAGTGGTGGGGAGGGGGGCGTGGCGTGGCAGTGGCAAAGCGAAGCGGACCGAAACAGGACGCCGTTTGCTTCGGCTTGGCTCTGCCTCCCCCTCCCCCTCCTCCACCTCCTCCTGCTCCTCCTGCTCCGCTCATTGCGGTCGAAGTTCTCTTGCCTCTGCTGCATGTTGTTGATTATTGTTGCAGGCGCTGATTTAATGCAAAAAGCCGCCAACAGCGCCGCGACGGCTGCTTGACTTGCCGTACGACTAAAAAGAGCCAACACTGAGCGAAGAATACACAGAGAACAGGCAAAATAAAAACCACACACACAAACACACACACATACACAGCATAAAAATGTTAAAAGGCGCTTCTAAGTAAATAACTGGGTTTATGGGTCGATTGGGTGCACCAAATCGTGAGGAACCCCACACTGAGTGCTGAGGCAGCGGAGGAGGAAGCTAACGCAGCGATTGATGGCGTGACAGCAGACGGTGACTGTGACGGTGACTGTGAAGGTGACTGTGACGGTGACTGTGACTATGATGGTGACTGCACAAAGAAAACATAATAAATGGTCAGCATTAGAGGCGAGTTAGAGACTTTGCTGTCTTAGCTAAATGTCAATTATTATCATCTATCTCTCTTCTCTGGCTCTATTTGAATTGAAAGTCTGACTGGCAGATTGAATGGCTTCAGAAGGTAACAGGTGAGAGATACACAAATAATATAATAAGCTATTATTGGAAGCTGCTTTTCGAGGCGAAGTCTAGACAGCAAAGAGTTGCTGCAGCTGCCATAAAAGTATTCAACTAAACGAAAGTTTCTTATCAATTTTGACATAATATTTGATGGTAAATATTTTATTATTTTACTTACATTATTAAAATCTTTTTGTCACTCAAGCAAGGTTTTTTTTTTTATAAACTGTGCTTGCATTTCAGTTTAGTTTTTCATTATATTTATATTTAGTTTGGCCTCAAAAATCTAGCCTGTATTGTTATGAAGCTGAAGTGCTTGTAATTATAGCATATGTTTTAAGAATACTTTGCTCTAACAAACATTGTTGAATGTCGATCTTACATCACTTGTAAATAATGTCAAACAAAGCCTACAGTGACAAAAATATTATTAAACTTCAAAGAAACAAGTTGCGTAGTGAAAAAGTAAAATAAACCAAGTACTTGAAATATGCAAAATACACATATACATATATATTAAATTATGTATTATAATATAATAATAGTAATAAAGAAAAAGGTATAACAAAAATTTTCTTTAAGAAAATACAACTCCAATACATTTCTCAAGGAAAGAGCTCTTCTTGAAAACCCTAACTGACTTACTAAATACTCTTTCCATTAAAAGAAATTCAATCAAAATATACTTATGAATCAAAATTAAAATCTAATGATTTCCCATATTCTTCAGCTTCACATCACTATATTTCTTAATCAACGATTTTTATAAAGAAATTTGAAAATAATTGTAGAATGAAATCAAAGTAAAGTTATTTTCATATCAATAAAAATAAAAAAATGAAAAGAAACAGATAACATATGAAAGATTAAAAGTACAAATATATGAAAATTAGTATTTTGAAATTTTCTGCATTTAATTTACATAAAAAAAAAATTAAAAATATATTATATAAAATGTAATCAAAAAGTTACTTAACAAGCTAACAGAAATTTGTTTGAGTGCCTATAATTTGTCAAGCACGAGATCTGCTCAAAATGTAAAGTAAATTTTGTGTTTTATTTTACCATTTTTTTAAAAATGAATATCTTCTTTGTCTTCTTGAGAGACATATTATACACTTATGATAACAATAATGACCCTCAAAATAATGTTGAACACATATTAAAGATATGTTTTCGAAACATATATGTATATATTAAAGATGCTGACTGGGCTAAACGATGGCTGTCGCTTTATGGCAGACTTGTTTTTGGCCAAAAAATTGATACAGCTTTTTTTCATATTTTGGAATCGGCAAAAGTCGAAGAGGAGCCAAAGGAAGTACAAGCAAAACAGCGGCAAAGAGTTAATTGAGTGGAAATTCAATATTTGCGTTACGTTTTGAACAGACCTCGTATATGAAAGTATCTATATATATGTGACTATCTATATATATTTATACCTATATATATATTTTGGAAAAAAGACTTTGGTTATGAACTTAGCGACAGTTTGGAGCTGAAATTCGTTTTCATTTCTTTTTGCTGTGATATTTCAATAAATGCATTGTCATCGTGACTGTCAAGGCTGAGAGAACTGAGAGAGCTGAGAAGCTTAGTTTTGATTATTTATGTATGGGCTGAGGTGAGTCCCGACCCCAGACATTCTTCTATTAAAGCTCGCTCAACATATTTAATTAGGAGCAGCCAAAGGTCGGTAGCTGGCAATGCAATTAAAGTAGCAGCTGGGCGATAACTGGGCAGCTTTGAGATTTTGTGGTCGATATCGATTACCAATCAAATCGGTATGTGATATGTGTGGCAAATTGAATTAAATTCGAGCGCCGAGCGCGAACTTTGCACCTGCCTAAACTAATTGCCAAATACGAATGCAAATTGCAATCACAAAAAGGATTGCAGCTCCGATATCAAAGGCTTGTTTAATCAGCGCAGCGGCCAAAACCAATTCAAATACAAATAGCCCCGGCTCAAATTCATTTGGTTTTACTCATAAATACAGAAACATTTCAAATCACATTCATAAACCCTCAAGCTGAAGCTTAGTTGAATTAAATTTGATAGGAATTTCGATTTGTGTATGCGAGAAATGAGAGTGAGAGGCAGCTGGGCAATGCAGGGTATCTCATAGTAGAGGCAGGGTATCTCACAAGAAACACTCTTCTTCTTCTGCTTCACACCCCTAGCAGCTGAATTGTGTGTGTAAATGTTTGTGACTTTGGGCCTCTAGTCAAGTTCAAGCCATTCCAGGAAAGGACAACATCCACTGCTGCACTAATGTCACATGTAAAGCACTCGCACGCACACAAGTGCAGAGAGGTACCCCACGCACACACACACATACACACACACACACACACACACACACTTGCTCAAAGGCTGTCAGGCGGCGACGTTTTGTAAGGCATTTCAACTCAAGCAGAACCAAATGCAAACAAACAAACAAAGTTAGCGCCTGCATGAGAACTAAGCATGTGTGCATGTGTGTGCATGTGTGTGCATGTGTGTGCATGTGTGTGCATGTGTGTGAGTGTAAAACAGAATATAGACAATTACACATTTCCCACTGCAGTGGGTACGCAGTATTTAGATAAATGACAAAAGGTTAATGAACTTTATCACCCAGCAGCAACAGCGTGAATAACATATTATGAGATACATAGATAGCTGGATATATATACATATGACACACATATATATATCTAGAGAGAGAGAGACAGAGAGAGAGAGAGAGAGAGAGAGAGATAAGTGCATTTGTATGTATGTGTAGACAGTCCCTAACGCGACTTTTCCACCTTTTGGAGCTGAGCCATGCATTTTCTTCAGAAGCCGCTTACAGCCTGCTGCTTACTTAAAAATTAAAAGCCACAATGCACGACTAGCTGTATACCCTGGAATATATATACATGCATATATGTATAAATATACAGTGATAGCATATTCATAATAATCAATAAAGAAAATTACAATTTTAATTTATAAAACTGTGTTTTCTATCAAAATTACTTCTTGCGTGCTTTTTGGAACACCCTGTATATATAAATGATATAAATTAAATTTTGTAAATATTGTAATATATAATAAATATTTTCACTATTAATTAAAATAATTTTAAATTTTAATAATTAAAGTGAATTAAAATTAAGCTCAAAGTAAATATCTCTTCATGTAGATTGATTCATTTCCTCAGTTAAATCGCCTTCACCCTCAGTCTAGTATACTTCATTCTTTGCGCTCCTTCACCTACAGAGTATGCACTCGTCTAGTATACCCCATTCTTAGCACTCACAGTGCTGTGCCGTGAGCTTAGCTCTGAAATGAGCCACAGTCATATGCATTGCTAGGGTATCGTCATATTCGTCTTTAATCACATAGATCTGCTTCTTGTAGACTCTCTCTCTTTATTGCATTTGCCAGCGAGCTGGCAAAAGTGCCAGCAATACATACATATATTTAAATATATATGTACATGACATAGGCAGGTTAGCTTGGGAGAGCACATAACACATTTAGTATGTGCAGAGGCATACAGCTCTCTGCCTGTCTGTCTGTCTGTCTGCATGTATGGGTGTATTTACTCATATATCGCTGGCATGCATCCATAATGAAATATATATGCGAGAAAAAACACTGTAAAATAAATAGAAAGGCTGGCAATGCACATGAGCAAACAGAGAGAAAGGCAAAAAGATAACTGCAGTAATAAATGATAAACAAGTGCAAGCTGGCCAAGTTGCATGCGTGGGGTGGCAAATGGCAGAGGGCAAAGGGCAAAGGACAGAGTCAGGCAGCCAGCGAGGCTGTTATTGAAATATGCATATATATATTTATATATATACATATATATATAGTATATATATATATAGTGTTGCTGTTGGCGTGTGTGCCTACTACGTGCCTCGAAAGGCAATAAACGTGCGTCAAAAGCAGCTTCCACCTGGCTTTCAGCTCCATCGTCAGCTTAACTGGGAATCACAACTTATGATGAAACATGAAATGCCAAGCAACGTATATGAGTGTGCACACATACACACACACACACACACACATACACACATACACATGAGCATATTAAAGTAGCTTACATATATATTCTCATATATAAAACTGCATGTTTAACATACATATATGTACTAATTTATATAAGTATATACATTTATGTAGAGCTAAGTGCTTAAGCGCCAGAATTAGCTTATTTAATGAGTTTTCACTTACAACTTTTAAGCAAAAATACTAATTATATTACTTATATATTTCATATAACTTTTATTTTGTATATATTTTTAAAATTTGTTTAATTTATATATTTCTTTTATTTTATGTATATTAATATTAATTTTTATTTGATTTATTTTGAATATTATTTATGTATTTTTTATTTTTGCTATTTATATCAGATATACTTTTTTATAGTTTGAATATTTTATCAATACGAAATATTTTGTACATTTTATTAAATAAATTTAAATAAATAAATTTACTATATATTTTAAATGTTACAGAAGTTTTTTGTTAATTTTATATGTAGTTTTTACATTTTTATTTATTTATTTTTTTTTTTATGCAGCTGTTTAGTTATTTTGTATTTAAATATTTAAATCTAATTTATTTTATGATTTTTCTATATATTCTATATTTAAATTTTAAATATTTAAAATTTAAATATTTTATAATTTAAATATATTTATAAATTTTATTTTTATAATTTATAAATTCTAAGTATTTTATAATTGTTATATTCAGTTTATTTATTCAGTTTATTTATTGTATAAAAATACATGTTGCTTTTCATATGTTTTATGTATTTTACATACATATTCTTTTAAATTTTATTTATTTTATGTTTTATGTATTTTATATATTATAAATATTAAATTTTAATTTATTTTGTTTTTTCTACATATACAATATTTTGTATGTTTTAAATATTTGTAAAATTTTCTATGTAGTTTATATGTTTAGATTATTTTATATATTTCACTTCTAATCGCTTTTTAGATATTTTATGTTCTTTTGAATATTTGAATTTTATTTTTTATTTATATTATGTTTTACATTTTATGAATTTTATATATTTACATTATTCTTATTAATTTATACGTTTTAATTATTTTATACGTTTTATATTTATATTGTATTTGAAATATGCTTTAAGTACCTTAAATATATTAAAATTACACTTTAACATTTTTACAGTTTTTATATTTTATTAAAATTTGTATTAAAATATACATTTAGATGACAAACACTTCTCATGTATTTTCGACACTATTATGTGAAAAACACTTAAAATTTGATACGAGGATTCGTCTAAACGAAACTTTTCTCAAGTCTGATTATTTTTCATATTATATGTCAAAAGGGTCAACATATTTGCCAGCAGAGACACTCTCTCTCTCTCCCCCTCTCTGTCTCTCTCCCACAGTCTTTTATAGTACCAAATTCTATTCCAATTCAAATTTCTTCTTTTAAATGCAGATACCATCTTTTGAGTATCTATGATATGTATAAAGAAAGTACTAGAATGGCAATTATTTTGTGATTGCCCAACTGACTCGAATGTTCAAACTTGAAGTGCACTTGAAGGAATTCGCATAGCTTTTGTTCTCAATTCGGCAGACGCACACACATTGGCGACAAAACTTTGTGTTCTCATGTATGTTTGGAAATGCGAACAAAGAAAAAAACTCCGAATTAAATTTCGAGCAAACAAAATAAAAAAACGAAACATATTTGGCAGTTAGCAAACAAAACAAAGCAAAAGAAAAACAATGGCAGCAAAGCTACAAAAGAAAAGTCAAACCGCCAACACTTAATTTTAGTGCAGCTGCTGCCAAAGCTGCTCAGCGGAAGTAAGAAAATGTCTGAACAAAAATAAAATAGAAATAGAAATAAAAAGCAGAAAGAAAAAAACAAAACGATGAAGAAGAAAATGAACTGTCTTAGTTTTATTAAAATGAGTTTTTATTAAAAGCCAGTGGCCAATCACAAAAAGTTCGCTGCTGCTGCTGCTGCTGCTGGGCGAGAAGTTGTCAAAGGCAAAGGCAGGAGGAGCAGCAGAAGAAGCAGAAGAAGCAGCCACAACAGCACTGTAAAAAGTGCTGCCAATTTGTGTGCAATTTACAGTGTAAGAGATTTTTTAAGGGGGGTTCGCCGAGCAACATAAAAAAGTTGCCAACTATTTAGCTGCATGGCATAAAAACTTGGCAGACACACGAGCAGACACAAACTGGTCCAACGGCGACGGCGACGGCGACGGCCATAAAGCGTTCAACAACAGCAGCAGCAGCAGTGGCTACCACTACCACAAAATACAGTCAAACAGCTAAGGATATGCGACAGGATGAGCTGCAGCAGCAGCAGCAGCAGCAGCAGCAGCAGCAGCCGCAGGGTAGCTGCATTAACGCTTTCCAAAAATCTGTGCAAGTTTTTGAAATGAACAAAAAATAAAATAAAAATTATTTCGCGGACAAAGCAAAACGCTCTTTATAGCCCCACACACTCTCTCTCTCTCTCACTCTGTCTCTCTCAGTTCTTGCAACAATAACGGTACATAACAATTGGCGAGCGTCGAGTTAGTTAGTTTGCTTGTCGTCCGCAGCCTCCATCTCCCTGCCTCCCTGCGCCTCGTCCTTCAGCCTGGCTGCGGTCTTGTTAGCCTGCCTGCCAAGTTGGTTAAAAAGTTGTTGATGCAGTTGCTGCCCACGGGCAGCGAGAGAGAGAGAGAGAGTGAGTAAGAGAGAGAGAGAGAGAGCTAGGATGGCCAACGACCTGACGCTGCCAAACACACATGGCAAACGTGTTGCTGCTTTGTCGGCGTAAGCAGAAATTTGTGTGCTCTGCGAAGTCGGAGCTCTGCTCAGATTCAGCTACACGTGGCAAACATTGAGCTAACAATGTTTAATTAAAAAACATGTAAGGCTACAAGAGACTAGTATACAAAAAAAAAAAGAGAAGAGTTTTAGACAGTTTAAATGTAATTTTACAAAATTCGAGATTTCATGTTGGCTTTGTGGAACCTATGAAATATTAAGATTTTAAATATTTTAAAATTAATGTATATAATAAAAAAAATTAATTGAGATTTTAGATATTTATTATCAATATAATATTTTTCTTTTGTAATTTTTATGTATATTTAGATTTTAAATATGTAAAAATATATATCATACCTTTTTAAATACTTAAAATCTAAATATAAATCTACTATAATAGTAATTATTAATAATATGTGTTTTTATATTATATTTTATAAATTTTTATTTATGTATATTTTTTATTAAGATATTAAATATTAAAAAATTATTGTAAATATTATTATTTTATTTATTTATATTTTTATTTTTTTCTGTTTTTTTTTTTTTTTTTTTTTTTTTTTGTGGTGTTTATTCGACTTTTTGAAATATTTGTAATTGACATTTTTAAATATTATTATTATACTAGATTTATATTTAGATTTTAAATACCTAAAAATGTATGTTATATATTTTTAAAAAAATTAACATTTAGATTTATAAAACTATTAAATTATTATTTTGCTTTTAGTTTGTATTTAGATTTTAAATATTAAAAAATTATATACATATATATATTTTTTTAAAGTTTGTATTGAAATAAAAAAAAAAAACATTTATTTTATTTGTAACTTAGTTTTAGATATATAAAAATGTGGCAAATTTATTCAAGTAGAATATTATTCTCAATCAGTGTACAATATTTGAGAAGATTTCTGCTGAATTTCTTGTTATATTAATATAATAACCATAGATCTCGGATGGTGATCTGAATGATTAAGATTAGTTTAAACTGCCTTAGACCTATGTGCTTTGCTTTCACTAAAACTTACTAAGCTTGACAGGAGCCTACAATCATACGATATCAGATGGATTCAGTATAATTCTGTTGAATTTATAATGCATAGATATATCTTCAGAGACTTCTTCAGACTGATCTCAAATACAAATTTCTCCCAACTTCAAACTAAACTTATAGCTAAGCTAAAATTCCCATTAAATTTGGTAAATAGTACAGAATTTACATCTGAAATGCAATTGCAAAGTCTCTTCAATAAAATATAATTTAAAGTTTATATAAAATTAAAATCTTGAAGGCAAAAGAAAATTTAAAACTGAAATACGAGTTGCTTAAGCAAGGATTAGGTAAACCCTTAAATCAACCTCAAACATTCAACATAAACTCTCTCGGTGTGGATTGTGGTAGAGTTTACACACCGGGCAGCAGGACCAGCAGGAGTAGCAGGAGTAGCAGCAGGAGCGGTTGTTGTTGTTGTTATTGTTGCAGCTGCTGTGCTCTGGTGGTCGTGTGGATATGTGGCAACTAGAAACAATGTGGCAACTCCCGCAGAACATCTTGTTGCATTTGCAATTTCCGGTTTGGCACACTAGCACACACGCACACACACACACACACACACGCGCACAGACGCGACTGTTATAGCAAAAATGTGTCAACACATGACAAAGCAAAAACAAACAACTCAAAGTTCTTGTGTTGTGCAGCAGCAACAACCATAAAGGCGCCTACAACAGCAGCAACAACAATAACAACAGCTCTAACATCATTCTTACTTTGGCTGTTACTTGGAACTGAACTGCATCTCGGATTGCCTTTGCCACCGCCTCCGACTCCTGCCCAAGCGCCATTGCCGTGACGATTACAATGCAGCCGAGGAACAGCAAAGCGAGCCAAACAACAGCGCACTGGGACAGCTGCACATACTACATGTGTTTGCAGCATGTGAAAAGCGGTTGGACAGAGCCAAAGCAGCGCAGATGGAGCGTGACTGTGGAGGGAGAGAGGCAGAGAGAGAGAGAGAGAGAGAGAGAGGAGGAGAGTAGGAGAGTCACGTGCTTGAGCCATTTGTTTATTCCTTTTTGCAACATCTACTATTTCTGCTTGCCATTGCAACTGCTGTTCGCGTCGAGCTTGTCTTTCACTTCAGCTACATTTCTTGGTCTGCTTCTAGTATTTCTTCTTCTTCTTGGCATGGCATGGAATGGCATCGACATGTGTATGGCACAAAATAACTTTAGATATTGTACAGAAAGCAAAAGGTATTACTAATAAACCTCGTACATATGCTAGCTGATATAGACTACCTATCGATAATTATCGATTTGCGTTAAATGTACATAATTTGCTTTTTATTTAGGCCTAAGACAACTGTTGTAATGGTAAATTAGCATTGCTTAAGCTGTTAAAAATGGCAATCGTAAGCTGTGGTAACTATAAACTACAGATTGCCTATCGATAAATAGCTATTTGCATGGAATGTGCATCAATCATTTTATATTTGGACTTAAGTCTACTGCAATAGTAATGGTCAATTAGAAATAAAAAGTTGTGAAAATGACTGTTAAAGCTTAATAACTCTAAACTATAGACTGTCAATCGATAATTATCGCTTTGCGTTAAATGTGGATTATGCCCTTTATATTTTCACTTAAGCCGACTGTTATAATGATAAATTAGAATTGCTAAAACGACTTAAAATTACAGTCGTAGGTTGTGCTAACTATTTGCTATAGCTTACATATCGATAATTATCGATTGGCGTTAAATATGGATTATTCGCTTTATATTTGCACTTGAGTCGACTGTGGTAATGTCAAACTAGAAATGCTATAGAAATGCCATAGACTGCCTCTCGATAATTATCGATTTTCGTTAAATGTGAAATATTCGCTTTATCAATCATATACATATATAAATAAAAGTATATAAGTAAAGAGTCTGTTAAATTAGATATGTTCAAATGGTTTCAAAATGTCATTCGTCGGCCATCATAGATGAGCTCACAGCTTAGCCTGCTTATATAGACTCGTTTTGGCCATACTTTTGTTATAGCTGACAAATCAAAGAATTGTTTAAGCTCTCATTGTCAATGCATATGTATGTTATTCTGGTTTAGCCTTCTCTTATTCAGTCAATCAAACACAACTGACTGAATTAAATATATACGTATATTTATTTAGCTTTGAAATACTAATTCTTCTAATTCATTCACTCATATGAATTTAATCTACACATTTCTTGCAGCTGTCATTCTTGATGTATTCAGCTCAGCTTTAACTCTTACTTCTGCAGTTTCTCTCACACACACACACACACACACACGTGTAGATGGTATACAAAAGACAACACCATCTTATGATTAGGCGCACTCAATCATATATAAGTACTACATATATATAAATGTATATATATATATATACATATCTTTGTGTGTGTATCTAGGTAAGTATATCGGGGCTTAAGTAAGCAATTAGTATTTGCCTTAATTGCTTTCAAAAGTGCCTCTTGTCATTCTCGACACATGGCTATACAGTGAAATAAATCTTTGAGTTGAGTCTCAGCTCGCATGAATGGCAATTTGTGAATTTGATATCAAAGTTAACTCATAATCCTTGCCAAATACCTCTATACAAACACAAGCTTATCTCGCTCTATCTCACTCTGTCATTCTCTCTCTCTCTCTCTCTCTCTCTCTGTCTCATCATCAAAAGAGTTGGGAGTAGGCAAAAGGAGCTCATGTTGCTACTGTTGTTTACGATCCGGCTGTTAATTGAAACAATTTTCAGTCCACTTAAGCTGAAGTTTACTCATTTGCACTCACACCAATGTCAGCGGCAGCAGCCGATGGCAAATACGCAGCTCTCAGCTGCAGGATAGAGCAATAAACTTGTTAAATGGCTGGCATAAAACAAGCAACTTCCAGTCAACACACACACACACACACACACACACACACATGTATGCATAGCCAAGATAATGGCTGTAGCTGCATTGTCTTAACTAGCCGCCATAGTTGGGGTAAATGACAATGGCAATTACGAGAGAGAAGATGACGTGTAAAACAATCGCGAATAGTTCATTTGTGTGCGATGCCAAATACACTCACACATCAACACATACATACACACTCTCACATTCACACACACACAATTAAAGCTCAGGTTTCTCTCTTTAATTTACAGCTCAATTGCTAGACACGCCTCGTAAACGCAATGGGCTTAGCCTAATGTCAAACTGAACTTTACTTAATTTGTTTCGACAGACGCTTTGAAGCGAAGGTGAAAAGGCGGCTGTAAGCAGGAATGCAGCTACAGTCGGAGCAAAGTTTTAATTCAAAGTGATTTGCGATTTTAGATTGCAGACAGAAAAAAAGGAAGATTAACTGAATTGCAATCAAAGTAAGAATTTACCAAAGAAATAAATATATAATTAGCTTATATATTATTTAAAGCAGATATAAGGTATATATTAAGCTATATACTATATTCTTGATCAGGATGAGGAGCTAAATAGATGTAGCTATGTCTGCCTGACTGTATGTCTATCTGTCTATATGAAAATAAATGCTAGAGATTTGAATTTAGAATTTTAATTCGTGTATAGCATATATCGTGTATAGCATATATATCGTATTACGGAATATAATGTGAAATGATATTGTATAGTAATATTGTTTTGTCTAACAACATAGCGTCTCATTGTTAGAGTAGTGTGTGGAGCTTTACTCAAGTTGGCAGCACGTTTCTTAGTATACTCAAATTGACACTCCATGAGAGTGAGACAAACATATGTAACTATGGCTGAATGTGGTCTGGACTGTTGCTGAGAGAAAATGAGATGGCTTGAAGGCCTCTTGTCAAAAGAACAGTAGGTGTGTGTGATCGAGAAAAATGTATAAGAAGCTGCTGTAGTTGAGAGACGATATAGAATGAGAGAGAGAGAGAAAGAGCAGGTAAATTGTAGAAGAGCACCATAGGAAACTCTTTATAGAGCGTAGAATAGTACATGTCTATAAGTATGGAAAGTTCACATCATGAGCCAGCTTCTACATACACAGCTGTGTTCACAAAAATAGCAGTGCTGAAGATGTTAAAAGAGATTACAAAAATTATCGCATATTTTTTTATAAAGATTCAGTTCTTTGACTTTGTTTTTGTTTATGATACCCTGAACCATTTTTAATAGTAGTATGCATTAATTTAAATTTGAATGAATTAACAACACAAATAAATATAAATATTTCAATTATGTTGATACATTCTTATTTATTTACAAATTAATACAACTAATACTACAGACAAAACATTTATATTCAAATATTCAACATATTTATCTAATTCAAATATTTATTATTAGTGCTCTTCTAATTAATCAAATTGGTATTCACTACTACTGACTAATCAAACGAAAATTGCAATTATTATGCATGCGCGCACATTTCATATTTTATAAATTTGATTGTTTATAGATTGCCTTGCCACAAGCGAAATAGTATAATTAGATTGAAATGTGAGGCGCTCAGGTATTTGGCTGAACGGAATGGAATGGAATGGAATTGATAGTTGCAGTTGACAGTGCATTAGTGTTTGCTCGCTGACATCCCATTAATGTTCCACACATCAATCAACCTTATCGACTAATCAATTGAAATTCCCATCGTCCCTTGACGTCGCCGCCATTCAAGGCGAGGCAACACAAGAAGAAGACGAAGAAGATGAAGCAGAATAAAAAAATAAATAAATAAAAAATCCATCTTAAGCCATCGGCGATTTCACAAAGCATATTTACAATATCGAACAACATTTCCAGCTGTCTGCATTGTGCCAGCAGCTTTAGACATTCCCATGCACAGCCCCAACCCCAGCTACAGCTCCAACCACAGCTACAGCTACAGCTACAGCTACAGCCCCAACCACAGCCCTTTCCGTTGCCCTTGCTTTGCCCCGGGGCAATTCTTCACACGCTGCTCCACGGGTCCTTGGCATTCTTCATGATGTGGCACAAATGGCAATGCGCTTAACGTGTTTCGTGTTTCGTGTTCCGTGTTCTCTGTTTTATGTTCTCGCTGTTGTTGTCTTTCATGATTGTTGTTGCTGTTGCTGCCGTTGCTGTTGCTGTTGCTCTTGTCGTCATCGTTGCCGTTGCCGTTGCCGTGCATTGTGAGGCGCTGACACTGCAGCAATCGACGCGACGCCACCAGGAACGAGAACAACAAAGTGCGACGTCACGACGCTGTCTTTGGCACACTGAAAGCACATTCACACACACACACACACACACACACAGAGAGAGAGAGACAGACATGTGGAGCAGACACTACACAGAGCAGATACCTTGGCCCACGCACAGACAATTTATAAGCCCACAACAAATGTCTGGGGCTGTAAACTTTCCTTAAGTCTTTGCAGCAATGTCTGTCAAATAACGGCAAGGACAACGCTGCGACGCGACTCTGAATGATTTTAAATGCCTTTTGCATTGTTGTTGTTGTTGCTGCTGCTGCTGTTGCTGCTTCTGCACGTACACTGCATGTTTCCGTCAGCATGTCAGCATGCAGCAACACACACACACGCACACACACACACACAGGAGCATTAAAAATTGGCTTTCGACACGCCGAAGTGTCGTTGCCCTCATAGAACTTTGCGCATTTCATGAACAGAATGCGTAATGCGCACAAGAAAACCATATATTTTATGATCCTGACTGACTGTTTTATGTGGCCCACTTTTAATAAAGCCTTATAAATCGTTATGCCTACAGTCCCCTGGGCAATTGCGCTCAAAAGTATGCTACGTTTTTATAACAAGCCACAGCGAATTCTCACACACTGAGCGAGATTTTCTTATGCATATTTCGTGCGTTATTTAACGATGTATTTAAATATGTATATATACATCATTTATTTATATTTTAAATAATATATTTTTTTAAAATATTCATATGTATATTTTAAAATATATACAATTATATAGCGCTGCTAAGGTCAAAGTTTAAATTTAAAACTTCCAGTTCAATTAAAAGTTTTTTATACATTCGTATTACATTTTTTATCAACTTTTAAATCATTTTTCAAATTTGTTTATCATAGAGAAAACTTGTTTTTAGCTTCGGAATATACATAACACAAGCATTTCCCCTGCGGGCAGCTTGCGATTTGATTATAATACATAAAAGTTCATCACATTGAGCCAAGCTGAATTTATTCGACATTTTAAATTTAATTCACACATTCTTTATTTTGAAAATCATAAGAAATCATTTTCCATATCGAGATTAATGTTTTTTGAAAAGGTTGCACCTCGAGTGCCAAAAACTATATGGAAGAAAAAATAACTTCAGAATAAATTTTTTTCGGCACAAGTAGGGATATTTTCATTGAAAATCTAATCAGACTCATTCATAAAAGTGAAGTGAGTGTTGGTTTTGTGCAATGTACGTCTATCTGTATGAACTAAAACCATTTCGCCGCTATTGAACCTAGAGAGTTGAAATTTGGAACATATACTCGTGTATACCCACGAATTATAAAGTGAAAAGATTTTCTTGATCGGCCCACTAGGGGCGTGGCAAAGCGGAAAATACTTTTTCCGGCATCTCAAAAACCAAGGTATTAGAAGTGCTAGACAGTTGAAGTTCGGGTTGTATATTCGATTTGACAACACAAGCTCAACCAAAAAAATATAATATAAATATATATATATATATATATATATATATATATATATATATATATATATATATATATCTACGTCGCAAATCGGGTAAAGCCGTATTTTCGACAGCATTAGAGCTAAAAACTCAAAATTACACAACTAAATTACTGTCTTCTATTGATTTGAAAATATAATATATATACCAATTGGGGGCTTGACAGATCGGAAAATGGGTCTGACAGCGTTTGGGCCGTAAATGAGTATTTTTCAGTCGGTAACGCCCGACTGCAGCGTTCTTAATTGTTTTTATTTTGTTATTATGTTTATGTTGGATAGAAACTTTTCTCTATCCAAAATGGACGGAAGTTATATTTAAGTTAGAAATATTAAAATACAACCGCGCCTGTGTGCTTTCATAGCAACCGTTTGTTTGTGACTCTTTATAAGTTCTGGTACCTATAATATACATAGATATGGTATATATATATCGCATTGCTGCAGATGATATTTTCAACAGTTTAAATATATATAAAATAGTAATTATATGTTATTTAATATAAGTATACATAAAATACGTATAATATATATTATATATTATGTATATAAATACATGGAGTAATATATATATACATTTAATATATTTCATATATATATATATATATATATATATATATATATATATATATATATATATATATATATATATATATATTACATAAATTATATGTATATATTATTCTTACTTAATATACTATATATAAATTACTTTTAAGTCACTTTTTATATTACTTCAAATGTTTTCTATATACACACACTCAAACACTCACACACACACCCAAATGAAAACTGCATTTTCTATAAAAAAAATCATTCTCCTCACTTCTTTACACACCCACAAATTTGTTCACTGAGCTTGGATACATCTCTATTTTAATATATAATATATTCATCCACAGCCATATCTTTCTGCTTATGCTTGCATTGCTTCAGCAATTTCTCTCTAATTTAAATTTTCTTCTTGTGCAGATTTCAGCATATTTCCATGTGCTTTGCTTTAGTCACATTTTCAGGTGTCTTAAGGTTTCATGATGGAATTTTCATTGTTTTTCACCTTTGCTGTTCACATTTGCGCCATCAGCTGTTCGCTGTTCGCCGTTCGCACTTCGCCATTCACTCTGCGTGCACCACTCTTGACGCTGACGTTGTTGCATTCTGCACTTTGGTTAAGTTAATCCAGACATGATGATGCATACATTTATTTACCTGGCAGCGAGTCTTAGACCTGCAGTCGACGATGACGACGGCGACGCCCCTTGAACAACAATTTGAAGCAAACATTTTCTTAAGACTTTTATGCCCAGTGGCTGCCTGATGTCCGCTACACAAATACACACACACACACACACACACACACACACACACACACACACACACACACACACATACACATATATATAAATGGAGTATGCGTATGTGTGTATGCGTGTATAATGTATTTACTTTACTTATGTCGACACGTGTCACCTGCCGCGTTTCAAGTCCTGACAAATTTTTTGTTATGTAAATTTTGTGCGCTGCTCCTGCGACTCCTGCTCCTGCTGCTGCTGCTGCTGCTCCTGCTGCTGTTACTGCTTCTGTTACAGTTCCAGCTTTTTATTTTATTTCATTTTTTGCTGTATTTTCTACCTGCTGCTTGGCATTTGTGCACCTGGGTGCTTTTGAACAGCAACAACAACAACAAAAAGAACAGAGACCGAAAACAGAAAAAGTTTGCATTGCTTTTGTTGTTGCTGCTTGTTGCTGTCATTGTTTTAAAGCTGTTCAAACAGCAAAACATGTCTCTGACTGGGCATAATTTTGCGAGCAGAGCGCGGCACAGATTTTATTTGACTTTTACTTGTGCAACCGATCCGACACAGGCAAACATCCAAGGCAATCGAAGAGATATGCCCAAGGGATGTTATAAAAGAGATAAGCAAAGATTGCATGATCTCTCCCACTCTCTCTCTCTCTCCCTCTCTTACTCTCCCTCTCTCTGATGTACTTTCTTCAGGCAAAGCTGGCTGATTGCTGAGCAATGTCAATCACTTATCAGTTTGTAATTTTTTGCACTCAACCACTTGGCATTATTTATTTAGTCACTCAGCCAACCATCAATCAGTCAATCACTTATTCAATCAATGTCAGTTGGTCAATCAGTTAATTATTTACTCATACAATCACTTCGAATTACTTAATCAGACTTGGAGTCAGTCCACCATCAATCAGTCAATCACTCACTCAGTCAGTCAATCACTCACTTAGTCAATCAATTGACAACCAAAAAGCTATCTGTCTCTTTGCCCCTCTCTCTCTCCTTCCCTCTCTCTTTCTCTCGTGTAGTTTCAATCGCGTACTGTCAATCAGCTAACCATTTACTTACTCAATCGCTCGAATTTCTTAGTCAAGCCTGGAATCAGTCAATCATCAATCAGTCAATCAATCACACAGTCAGTCAATCGCTCACTTAGTCAATCAATTGCCAAACTAAAAGCTCTAATTTTCAGCATCTCTCTCTCCATCTCGCTCCCTCTTGTGCTGACTGACTAACAGATTGATTGATTGATCAACACTGTCAGTCAGTCAATCAGTTAGTCATTTAGTCACTCAACCATTTCGATGTATTAAGTCTTTCACTCAGAACTGCAATCAGTCAACCATCAATAAGTCAGTCAATCACTTACTAAGTCAATCAATTGCCTAAAAAGCACAAATACTTTCAATTTATTTTGATTTCAATTTCGAAATTTCCGCATTAACTAGATACACAGAAAGTTGAGGCAGAGAGCTCTCCGGCATTGCCATAAACCTCAAAGTTGTTCGCTGCAAGAAAGTTGAACCATGATTTGGCCCCAAAAAGAGCAGAAAACCAAATTTGCCAGCCATGGGCTATGAAAAGTTGCTACGATTTTTGTGGGCGACGCAGCCGGCCGCATAAAAGGGGAAATTAATTGATTCCCAGCCATGTTGGCAAGCCATTAAATTGAAATAAAAAAAGTTACAGTCAAATTATTGTGGGTAGACAAGGGGGGAGCAGAAGAAGGAGGAGGAGACGAAGTAGCAGGAATTGACAGCAAAGTTGAGACGGGCAAAAGTTAAAGGTAGACTGAAGCCAAGTCGATTTGTTTGTCACGGGCTAGACAGTTGTGCGAGTCATTCGATTAGATTAGACAACTAAAAATCATTCAGCGAATATGTCTGCCAGAGAAAGAGAAAAGAGAAACTTCATTTGTTAATGAAAACAGGTAAATAAACCAAGTTTGACATTGACTAAATGCAGCTCATCTTGAGGAAAACAACTTTGATATGAAAGTTTATAGTATATGCAATTTTGTAAGACTTTCTAGAGAAATCTCTAATCAAACAGCAAGAAAGTAGCAGGAAATGAAATGTTTGAGAAGTTATTGAATCTAGTCTAGAATTTGGTTTGACTTTGTTATATTGAGCTAAGTGAGCTTAAGCTACATATTATCAAAATTGAAGTTAGGTAAAGCAAAAGTTAGCTGAATTTTAAAGAAGCTTTAGCAAATAGAGCTAGGCTGAATGGAATAGCATAAACATTAACCACAAATCTACAATCAATAACAACATTTAGTCTTGATAGCCACTGTTGTTTTAGCTACAATTAACTTTGCTTATTAACTGCTTTCTTAATGCAGCTTAAACCTCGTTAAGGTCATATTTAGAAATTATATCAAATTATCTTTGTACTGGCCAAAGGTCAAAGCTATTCAATTTGCAACTTGCAGCTTTTTAGCTCAGCCGAATCATCAACACAAACTAAAACTTATCTGGCTTCAATATAAGAAAACCTTTAACAATTCTTCCTCAGAGTTTTAATGATTTAATAAAAAGTGGTTGAAATAAGCTGTGAAACTTTTTTTGGCTGATTTTTTAGTTTTTAATTATTATTATAATATTAAAAAAAATAATTAAAAAATAAAAATATAAAAAATAGAGTTAATATCTTATGATTTAAAACATTTTACTAGCAATTGCAGCTTAAAATTTGTTTATATCTCTTTTCATTTAGATTTTATAGGTCCCCAAAGTTTTTTTTAGGTACTGTGATCCACTATATATACATACATACATGTATGTATGTACATATAAACATATGTAGTAGCTCACAGCCCAACAACCGTAGTTGCTTTGAAACAAATTGTGAAAACTTAATATAAAGACCAAGAAAATATCAAGATTTTAAATTTGTATAAATTGTTTTAAAGGTGAATGAAAAATTTTGGTAGCTCAACATACTATATACACTATATTATACATATTTACATACATATATTATATACACTATACTATATATGAGCTAAATACACAAATGTATATATTTATGTATATTTTGATATATGTATTTGTATTGAAGAGAATTTTCGTACACAATTTTTATACGAGACGAGAAAAGAAGAACCTGTTATAATTGAATCAACAGCAGCTGAGAAGAGATTTTGGTATAGAATATATGTATTAAATATTTATATATAAATATATTCCATACCAAAATCTCCTCGCTGCTGCCGTCGATTCAATTATATCAGATTCTTCCTTTTTTTCTCGTCTCGTATAAAAATTGTGTACAAAGATATCATAAATAATGATTGCAAATAATGTGACCCTAACATATAGCTGTGCAAGAGAGAGAGAGAGAGAGAGAGAGGGAAAATGAGAGTGAGAGTGACAAAGAGAGTGCAAATATAAAAAGCTAAACAGAAATTGCTCGCTTTATGCCACACATCAGAGACTCTAACTCACACTCCCAATCACCCCTCTCTCTCTCTCTCTCTCTCTCTCTTAACCTCTCTCTCTCTCTCTCGCTCACTCTCCAAAGGGCCCCAGTCATAAATAAAGACAATAAATATGATGATAATTAAGTGCGTCGCACATTCTCTCAATTTAGCCTTATTAACCCAAAAAAAAAGAAGAAGAAAAACTGAGCAAAATGAGAAAAAAGAAATGACACAGATATTAATTTCCCACACGAAGGGCCCACAGTCACGATATATGTACATATGTATGTATGTATGTATGTATGTATGTATGCTTATACATATGATGGTCCTGCCGAGCTGAGCTCTGCAAGGCAATGCCAGCAACAGCAACAACAAGAAGCAGGAGACGAGCTCCCTTTCTGGGCATAAAGCCTAAACGTAAACGAGTAAATTGGCAGATTTTAGCAGTAAACACAAAAAGTGGGCAACACACACACACACACACACACACATACACAGTGGGCCCAGTCGTATGTGTGTGTGTGCGTATATGAGATATGAAAATATAAAGAAAAATGTCAACAATCTATTGACAGCTGAGACTGTAACTGATTGTGCGGCAGTTGTGGCATTAAAGCAAAGCAGGGCACGTCGCAAACAAAGCCATAAGCACACGACAGACACACACACACACACATACACATCAGCAAACACACACACACATGTATACATTGCTTGTAATTTTGATGTCAATAATTTTGCAGTACATACTCTTAGGGGTGACAAATATTATTGCCTGGTCTACATGGCGTACATGGCCCCCTCTGTGCCTGCAACAGCTACTCCAACAACAACAACAACAACAATGGCAATTGACAGTCCCCATCTTCAACAATGAAATAAGCCGAAAATGCTGCAAAATTTATAACAAATAAAAAACAATTATATTGAACAAGTGGGCGGGGGGCAGGGTGCATGAGGAAGCCCAAAGAAAAGGAAAAGGAAAAGGAAAGCCCCACACTTTCGACATTTATTTATGTGGCCATTAAAGTAGCTCCAGCTCCAATACAAGAAGCAGCGCCCATAATTAGGTAGATAACTTAAAAAAGTTTGAGGAAATATGTGAGCTGTGATTACCATATTAGAGAACTACAATATATTGCATACTATATAAGAAAGGGCGTCAGATGCAGGAGCTGGCAGTTGACATTGAATGGAACTTTTTGTTGGCTCTAAATTGGTTAAATAATTAACAAATTTATAAAAAGAAAGCTAAAGTGCCAAGAGGCAAACAAAAGATATCAAACTTTTGTGCAATAAACTTTAACTGAAATTTATATCCCAAAGTTATACAACACAGAGAGAGAGATGGGGAGAGAGAAAAAGAGAGAGAGAGCCAAAATGCATTACCGATTTGAGATTATGTGCAAACTAATTTAAAATATACTCAGAAGCAGCGTCAGTCAATCCAATCAAAAACAATTAATAACAAGTAAGAAAACGCTAGCCGGGGCTAGCTGCGTCTTTAAATAACTTGAAAGCTTGGTCTTGGTATAAACTTTTTGAGCTCACACTTTCTTAACTAAACAAAATGCTTAATTATTAAAAAAAAATAAAATAAAATAAAATAAATAAATAAAAATATCTTGTGGACAACGCCCATCACTTCCATTAATAACGCCACTTCACTTCATTTCGAGTTCCATCTAGATAACCTTAACTACAGTATCAGCTGATAATTTAAACACAATTCAATCGCTATTGTAATTTATGAAATAGACAAAAATGCTTGTATTTTAATATAAGTGTTTGTATATATAAATATTTTGCACATGCATAAGAAAAATACGTACGTTGAGCACTGCTTGCCAAGTGCCTTTCCCTGTTGGCCCAACATTTTGCTTAATAACTTCTGTGTTACTCAATGGATTACAATACAATTTTCAGTATATGATCTTCACACTTTAATAAATATTTGGCAATTTAGTAAAATTGCAAACACTTTCATATATAAACTGAGCTGGTAAATGAACTTCAATTTGGTCGAATTTGGTAATACAAAATATTGCAAAAATAAAATATACATAAAACTAAATTCAAAATTGTACAAAAAACAAAATTGTAATAGAAAATACATCAATACTAAATGCAAGGCGAACTAGATAGGATTTATTTCCTGAAGTTCAATAACAGTGTGTGCTATATAAGGACCTACAAAATCCATCAAGTCTCTAGCTCGTATAAGTTCTGAGATCAACGTGTTCATACATACGAAAGGATGGACAGATAGACGAACGGAAAGAGGGGAGAACGGGTGAAAGGACATACAGGCAGACAGAGGAACAGAGATAAATTAATTCATATCGTGGTCCTGATCAAGAATATATATATATATCGGTTATTAGCTACGCCTGCTTTTCCCTCTTTTATTTCAAATAAAACTATTCTACCTGGATTTCTATATTCAATTGGCTCAAGGTATAATAATAAATAATATTATGCCCAGACTCCAAGTCAAAGCCAAAGCAAACTGTTAATGGAGCTTGTTTGCAGTGTTTGCTTCGATGTGGTAAACAAAGTGGCTGTGAAAGAGACAGAGAGAGAGAGAGAGAGAGAGAGAGAGAGAGAGAGACAGAGAACTGACTGAGAACGAGACAGGCAACGACACCTATTATTGCATAATGCCCATTGACTCGGAGGTTGTGAAAAAAACAATTAAAATAATGCTAAATATTGTGGTTAAATGACAGCAACATTGTCATTGACAGACGGACAAAAAGGACGCCAGAGTGAAGCAAACTGAAAATGAAAATGAAAAAAAAAGAGAAGTGAATGGGAAAAGGCCAATGGCTAAGCGAAAGCAAAATGAACCACAATTAAAAGCTCTGGGTCTAAACAGGGTCAGAACAAGGTACCGCTGCCAATGGGAGGGGCGGGACTTTTGCTGTTGTGGCCTGTGTAGTCCTGTAGTCTGTGTGTTCTCGAATAATGAGGAAAACCGCAAAAATTACACAAATGCAAAGGCAGAGAAAGAGAGGGAGGGAGAGAGGGAGGGAGGGAGAGAGGGAGATGGAAGGCATTGCTGCAATGTTTATATGTGCGTGTTGCGAGTCTTGTAGAACGAAATGTGGTAAAATGAATAATTTCATTTTAATTTCCACTTATGTAATTGCTTTTTAAATGATTTACAAAAAGGAGTGCAACACACAGAGCGAGAGAGAGAGAGAGAGAGAGAGAGAGAGGGGGAGAGGGAGTTTGAGAGAGCGTGCACGTCATTTTAATACAAATGGTGTTTAAAAAATGCAAATTCTGTCAGCTTGAAGGCAGCCCCCATAACTGGGCGGATGGGGGCGTGGCTCAGCTGAACACTCAGCCTTATGCGTGAGATGTTTTCATTTCTATTGCTGGCGCTGGCCTAGCTCAGTGCGTTTTGCGGGTTTTGGCTTTTTGGTTTCCCCTACTCCCTTTCTCTCTCTCTCTCTCTCTCTCTGTCTCTCTCTCTCACTGCTCGCCTGTCAGTTTGTTTTAGTAATCGACTTATTCATGGCCTACAAGCGTTTCGGTTGTGCAAGGCAACGCTTGTCGCTTGTCTGAGGCGGGAGGCGGGAGGCGGTAGGCGGGAGGCGGGAGGCGGTAGGCGGGAGGCGGGGCCGTTGGTCGGTCACAGCTTGGTTTGCCAGTGATTGCGATTTCGCATTCGCTTTGTTTTCATTTTTTTTGTTT
The DNA here is from genome assembly GCA_035045345.1 of Drosophila hamatofila. Taxonomy (NCBI): domain Eukaryota; kingdom Metazoa; phylum Arthropoda; class Insecta; order Diptera; family Drosophilidae; genus Drosophila; species Drosophila hamatofila. Next base: position 6,742,133 of record JAWNPA010000039.1, on the reverse strand, counting down.
TTTTCTGTTGTTGTCGACTATACGAGCCAAAGACGAGGACTGCGATGTCAGGATCTGTCATTACCGTTATTTATGGGGGCGCATTTTAAAACCCATCAAATGTGGGCGCAGGGGCGCGCCTATAGTCGAGCATCCCCAACAAAAATGCTCAACCTCATCAATGCGAGCCAGCAAAATGGCAACCAAAAACAGAGACAAAAAAAAAAAAGAAGAAAACAGGAAACATTTACATTGACAGCTGAGCCTGGCCGGGCTGAGCCTTTTGTTGTTGTTGTTGTTGTTGGTTTGAATAGCAGGGACATTCCCTTTTTGCAGAGTGGGCTGCATAATAAAAGTTGATAAAATTGCTTGTACTACACTGAGCCGAAAATCAAGCCAAATAAATTGACTAAAAATTGTTCAAGCTGGACATTTAAATTCAAATGAAATCAAAAATGAATTTAAATATTTTTAGGAATTTTCAGACAAATATTTGATGATATCTATGAAACGTTTAGAGCTAAAGCTTATAAATTAGGCCAAATATGATATATAAATGTCAAGCTTAAGTGATAAATTTATTAGATTAGATTATCTGAGTATGCTGGAGACTCTATTTCGTTTTTGTTTTTTTTTTTATACTCTGAGCCCATTGAAAATGGGAAATCAGGGTATAATAGTTTTGTGAAAATGTATGTAACAGGCAGAAGAAGGCGTGGCAGACCCCATAAAGTATATATTGTTGATCACGGCAACGAGCTGAGTTTATTTAGCCATTTTTGTCTGTCCGATAACTTTTCCCGTCATTTCGTTATCCTGTTCGTCCGTTTGTCCGTCCGTTTGAACGCAGATATCTCGTAACCTACAAAAGCTAGAGACTTGAGATTTTAAATACATCTCTGTTTATACCATACGCAGTACGTGCCTATTATATTTTTTCGATCACTCAACCCATTACATTTTTATCGATAAAAATTGATAACTTTATTAAGTTTTTAAGCCTTATTTTAATACTGTTAGAGCTAGAGATTTCAGATTAACTGTGTGGGCTCATGTAATGAATACAAAGATTATGCCTCTCAAATTTAGTATCTTAACATCTAGTATAATAGACTAAATCTCTTGGTATATGCGAGAGAACTTTATACTAGTTAATATCGACTCTAGTACTATATTCTAAATATTTTTGATTTGAGACTGTCAAAGCCGTGCAAGGCCGGGCAACTGCGCGCTAGTCTAATATATTTGTATTAACTTGTGAGTTGTGAGAATTTCTGTGTGTATGAGTATGTGGGTATGTATGTGTGTATGTGTGCCTATGTGTGAGTGGCACAGCAACTCGAATGTGAATCCCAAGCGTTTGACTCGATTAAGCAGCACGAAACCAACAAAACCGAACCCTGAATTCCATATTCCGTATGCCGTATGCCGTATGCCGTATTCCGCATGCCGCATGCCGTCTGCCAAATTCCGAGCGGGCGACCCATTGACCAAGTTAAAATATCCGCTATGTCCCCATGTAGCCTATATATATATGTGTATGTGTGTGTATATGAATTTTGTGCGGGCGGCTAGTCATGTCTTCATATCTCTGCGAAAGGAAAATACATACACAGAGAGAGAGAGTTGTGTGTGTGTGTGTGTGTGTGTGTGTGTGTTGGTTTTTGAGTTATGCAAACTATGGCAACTGTTTGCTGTAGCGTATTTCATTTCCAGCAGCCACTTCAAATGCGGTTGGCAGCATTTGGGCCGCGGAATCAAGCGCCAAGAGACCTCATAAAAACGACTAACGGCACACAGCACACCAACACATATTAAAATGTGGCTTAATGGCACACACACACACACATAGACACACGTACACGATGGAGTGGCAAAGGGTTCAAAGTTTGCCAAAAAAAAGAAAAAAAACCAGGCAGACAAATGGGAAAAGCGGCGCGCGGAACAAGCAAATGTATTTCGTTCCATTTTCTTGTTGCTGTTGTTGTTGTTGTTGTTGTTTTCTATACCATATTTTGTAGTCAGTGAGACTGTGTGGAATCGGTGCCACGGTGCATGCAATGCAATGCAATGGGCTGATATGCTGTGCTATGCATGCACACGATTGCATAATTTGAATCGGTTTAGGCGCCTCCTGCGGCAACTTCCAGCTGCCACGTGTCAGATGTGAAAGCAGGCCTCAAAAAAAAAAATAGCACAGCTCAGGGCAGACTCTCCTCAACTGCAGCAGACAGAAGAGACGAGACCAGAGCAGAGCTGATGCGGAGCAGAGCTCGGAGCAGAGCCCTGGCCCAGTGCCTTTCACAGTTTGGCAGTGCAACTGGGCAACAGTTCATTAATCTATTTACAAGTTCACGCAGACAGTTCGCATAATCAATCAATAGGGGGCGCGTGGACAGTGGGCGTGGCAGGGCAATGACTAATGGCAGCCATGTACCAGCTGTGAGCTGTGGCTGCCCCGCTGCGGCTACAGCACAGATTTTTTTCTGGTTTTTTGTTTTTTTGTATTTTGTTTTTGTTGCGGCTGTCCATGCTAAGGCCAGGCTGGCTGGAAGCTGGCCGAAAGGCTAAAGCCATTGCATGCTTTTCAAAATGTTCAAAACAAATATCAATTACGATATTTGGCAACAAATCTTGGCTTAGACTGGAAGGACTCGACACAAGGAAATGTTGGAGTTTGGCTAAGTGCTGCGGATGTTGGCAGGAGTTGTGAATGCCAAGACTTCTATATAAGATAACATATATATATGATATAGATTTATAGATATATGGATATATAGATATACAGATATACAAATATATAGATATATAGATATATAGATATATAGATATATAGATATATAGATATATAGATATATAGATATATAGATATATAGATATATAGATATATAGATATATAGATATATAGATATATAGATATATAGATATATAGATATATAGATATATAGATAGAGAACAGTCAATGAAGGTCAAGAAAAGAAGTCCATGGACTTTTTAAGAATAAAACTTTCGCTGAAGGGCAAGCCAAGGGGCGTATAAGACAAATATTTCTATAAAAAAAACAGAGGAAAGACTATTTAAAATAATAAAGAGTAAGAGCTGTATAAGAAGACAATTTCTGTAAGGAATTTATAGTCAAATATCCATAATAATAGAAGAGAAGGCAAACAGATGAGGAGTATCTATATAAAAAAGTACTTTCTGTACTTGAGAATCAATTAAAGAAAAGCAAAAACCATCTAAGGTAAGCATCTCTGTATAAGATTCGAAAATCAAAAATTGTATATTAGAAAATGATAAAGTGACTATAAGAAAAATATATAAGAAAACTATATGAGATGTGAAGAAAACCAAAGGATTTCTATAGTAAAAGTAATATATATAATTCTATAATAAGAATAAATAAGTAAAAGGAAGAGAGACGAAAGACAAAGATTAGGAAAATCTATATGAGGAATTTCTTTTTAAGACGATAATTCACTATTCGAGAATATGTGTATACATGTTTCTGTCAAGAAATAGCAAAGACTTTTGAAAACAAAGTTCTGTGTTGTAAGATGTCTGTAAAGAAATAGAAATGAGAATCTAAGAGAAGAATCTCATCATTAAGGTGTATTTTAATAGAAAAACTATGCAACATATTAGGATTTCGATTAAAGAAGAGAAAAGTGGATATAAGACAAGAATCTAATCACTAAGAATTCTGTAAGAAAATAGAAGAAGTCCATTAAGGAATATGAAATCTATACAAAAGAATGAAACTTTGGCCTATTTTCAACTTGACTTCAACTAGTAATTAGTTAAATTATTGCAGATTGACCAATATGAATAAAAATGTATTCAGATAGAAATCTACATTGAACTATAGTATAAAGATTATATGAATTGACCTCGTAACTTTATCTCCCACTCTCTCGAAAATAACTTTTAAATGCTAAAAGTTATACAAGAGAGATAACTTTTGCCCAAGTTTCTTGTTTTTATGGCTTCAGCTTGAAATAAAAATGACATCGAATTTATCGTTGGTATTGCTTTCGCGTTGTTTTATACATGCTTAGAATCAAATGTAGTAGTTAAATCATAAATTTTACAATTGTTAGGAAACTATACAATTAATCGGCCACTAAACAGTTGAATATAGCAGAAGTAACAATAGCCGAACCAGCTCCTAATGCAATGTCTACCACCGAGTGTGGGACATTCATTGTGTGAATGAATCAGTCGGCTGCCGGCGAGAATTGTGGGTGGTGTGTGGTGTGTGGTGGGTGGTGGGTGGTGGGTGAGTTGGGTTGGTATGGATGGGGGTTGTGGGGGCGTGGCTACGTAGGGGGGCACTGGGTAGGGACTGATTTCAATGCTGACCGGTGTTGGAGGTGGCCATAATGAGGGTCTTCGGCTGTGCTGGCGGTTCCGCCTTGACCCTGACACTGCCCGAGTCACCAGCTAGCTCCGTGGACTTGATGGGCTCATCCGGAACTAGGCCGGCCGGTGGGCCGTTATGATGACAACGGCACTGGCAGAGCTTCTGCTGCTTCTTGAGGCGATTGCGTAAACGCACCTCGGGATGGCCGCAGCAATTCTCGCTCTCATCGTCCTCGGACGAGGAGCTCTCGCCAAAGGCGTGCGGCTTACGATAGATGCAGCAGCATTTCGATTTGCGACGATTCATGCCCTCGTTATCGATGACGCCCTCCTGGAACGTCACATGGCGCTCCGTGTCCAAGCGCATCAACAGCAAATGAACGCCCGATACGCTGGGCCTGTCCTCAGCCGTAGCTGTCCCAGGGATGCCAGACGAGCCCGCTGCAACATCCAACCCGTTCCCAATGATGCCCGAGCTCTCTCGCTCAATTCTGATCGGTTGTGATGGCTGCTCTTCCATACTGCAAGAGGTTGTTTTGTTTTTTGGTCAAGATGGTCCACGTGTGTGTATATATATATATATATATATATATATATATATATATATATATATATATATATACGCAAATATGAATATGCATTTACGCACCTGATAGAATTCACTTTTTGGAATAGGCTTGTGCTAGCTTCAGAGGAGAAAAATTTGTATGCCAATGTAGAAGTGTTATGTAATTTTGACTGATATTTGAGCAGCTCGAGTCTAAGGTAAACTTTTTGACGAGAATTTCCTTGCAAAGCCAGCTGCGTTTAGCTCAATTTGAAGCTGAAGTGCCGTTGGCTTTTTCCAAACAGTTTGCTGACCTTTGCCATTGCCGTTGCCAAGCAGCGCTTGCCAAAAACTTGGCCACGATTTACGTCTGCTGGGCTGCAGCCAGCAGGAGCAGGAGCAGGACTCACAGCAGCAGGAGTCGCAGCCAACAGACTGCTGGGCCATGTTTATCTAAAATGCCACGCCCCCTGCTCTAACTGCAGCTCTACTTTATTATTGAGTGAGCCATTTTCCATTTTCCATTTGCCATTTGCCATTTTTTTTTTTCTTCACTCACCCACAACTTTCGATTTGGTTTTATTTTCCTCTTTTTTTCATCTCGCAAATAAATGTTCCAAATAATATAAGGACGGCTCGCAGTCGTCGGACTGTGCAGCCAGCTTGAGGTGAAGGAACTTTGTGCACTTAAAAAAAAACACGAAGAAAAAAAGAAAAACTTGTTCGTTTGGCTTTTTCTATGGCCTTTTATTTTAGTTTTTATGCACATTTATGTGGTATTAGCGGCAAGAAAAATGATGTGTCTGGCTAAGAGGCGAGCAGCCAACACTTACTAGTCATCCGACCATAAAGCCCACACAGCTCCCCAGCTAACCTGAAGTTCAATTCGAATATTCGATTATTTTTATATCGTGAAGCCATTGAAAATGCGATTTTAGGGTTAAATTGGTTTTGCCAAAATTTATGTAACAGACAGAAGGAGGCGTGGCAGACGCCATAAAGTATATGCTATATACTTGATCAGGATGAGGGGCTGAGTAGATGTAGCTATGTCTGCCTGACCGTATGTCTATCTGTCTATATGAAAGTAATTGCTAGAGAATTGAATTTGAAAAATTAACTCGTGTATAGCATGTGCAGAACGAGCTTATTATATATAGCTTATATATGTATATATTATTATTATATATTATTAATATTTATATATATTTATATAATGTGAAATGATATTGTATAGTAATATTGTTTTGTCTAACAACGTCTCATTGTTAGAGTAGTGTGTGGAGCTTTACTCAAGTTGGCAGCACGTTTCTTAGTATACTCAAATTGGCACTCCACGAGAGTGAGACAAACATATGTAACTATTGCTGAACGTGGACGTTGCTGAGAGAGAATTAGATGGCATGAAGGCCTCTTGTCAAAAGAACAGTAGGTGTGTGTGATCGAGAAAAATATAGAAGAAGCTGCTGGAATTGGGAGACGATATAAAGAGAGAGAGAGATAGCAAGAGAATTGCAGAAGAGCAACATAGGAAACTCTTTATAGAACTTAGCATAGTACATGTCTATAAGTATGGAAAGTTCACATCATGAGCCAGCTTCTACATACACAGCTGTGTTCACAAAAATAGCAGTGCTGAAGATGTTAAAAGAGATTACAAAAATTATCGCATATTCCTTTATAAAGATTCAGTTCTTTGACTTTGTTTTTGTATATTATAGCCTGAACCTATTGACAATGGGAAACATATATTATTTGAATTGTTGTTATAGATTAATTTAAATTTGAATGAATTTAAAGCAGAAATAAACATCAATATTTTATTTATGTTGGCTTATTCATATTAAATTAATATAACTAATATAATAAAATTAAATTAAATTAATATAACTAATATTCTCACCAAATGTAAATATTCAACATATTTTTATAACTTATATATTTGTTTATCTAATTAATCAAATTGCTGGTAAAAGTAAACTAATTCAACAAAAATTACAAGTATTAGGCATATTCAATATTTTATAAATCGTTAAGTTGCCTTTGTTCTTCAAGCGTAATTTTAAAACCGTAAGAGCTAGAGATTTCAGATTTACTGTGTAGCACTAACGTAATCTCAGCCCTTTTCCCGTCAGATCCAGCTTTTTTAAAAGTCAGATTGCGGAACATTTTTAATTTTAAATAACTCCCTTTTCCCACTACCCAAATTTGCAAAAAACTTAATTCAAATATTAAAGACTTGTTTTTTTTTTTTTTGGTAAATGTATAACTATATATTACCACGCACTGAATATTTGATTTACATAGTCCATCCATGTCAAAAGCTTTGAAGGATTGGAATGTAAGCTCTTCGCTGGCTTCAGGCTATTTCCTTGCCTCGACTAGAGCACGCTTAGTTGTTAATATGCTGCAATTTATATAATTTAAGGGCCGTCTCTTTATAGAGTAATATATAATACAAGCACACATATTTATAATAATTACATAGCACAACTCTCGTCTCATGTGCTTGACTTCCAGTAAAGCCAGAAAAGTCTAACAGCTAAAACGATCAATCATCGCAAATCCCTGAGCTGAAAATTTTCTGCTCCTGGGAATAGGGGAATTTGAATACAAACAGTTAGAGCTTGAGAATAAAAATCAACTGTAATTTGTAAATTGTTGAAATTGTTGGCTAATATCTCAGCTTCATATAGATTTGATGACATTTTAAACTATTTGTGGGACATGAAAGGAAACGTAAATGTTTTGCTGCTCGTAAAATGCATTTGAGTTTATGGAGGAGAAAGAGAAACATTATGTATGCTCTCTCTCTCTCTCTCTCTCTCTCTCTACCACTCTCCCTCTCTCTCTTGCCGGACAAGATTCGGTTTTTGTTTTTGTTTTTATTTTTTTTCGCAGGCATCGAAATGAAATCTAAAATTCATTACGCATTTTATGGTGAAGGGTAAAGGCTGAACGCGAACTCGAGCTCGAGCTCGAACTGGAACTCGAATTCGAATTCGAAGAGGAACACGAACTCGACACGTAACGACTCAAAGTAATGAGACGCGTGCCTTCACCAGCCAGCGACCGGCTGAGCTCTGCCACATGCCATTTATGTCCCAATGGAGACACGCTCAGCGCGACGACGACGACGACGATGACGACGACGACGACGACGACGACGACGACGACGACGACAGTCGGCTGGGCCCGGTGCCTCCGGCGAGCAGAGCGAACGCCTCGGCAGGCTCAGGTTGAGGCGGTGCCCGTCCCATCGTCTTTATCGTCGGAGTTGTCTTTGGGGAATAAGATGAATTACATGCTACTTCAGGCAGCTGCCAGCTTAGATGCTAAAGAAGAAGAAGAAGAAGAAGAGGACGACGACTGCAGCGGGCACTTGGCTTGGGCCTGGGCTGGCCCGAGTCTCACTGTTAGCCAGTGAAAGACATGTAGATAAGATGTTACGTATACGCACAAAAAGGTACCAGCAACTAAATCCCCAAGCAAATAGTTTTGCTGCAAGCAACAACAGAGTTAGAGAGAGAGAGAGAGAGAGAGAGAGATATTAGTAGGAAGTATGGGCTGTGCGGGAAATCAACCGCACGGAAATCATGTCTACGCATCATTCTTTGTGCGCTATTACTTTAGCAGGAGGCTGTGACAGGGGGCAGGAGGCGGGAGGCGGAGGCAGAGGAGGAGGCTGGCAGCAGCAGCACTCTGCACGGCGGGCAGCAAAACTTTTCTTTCATTTTTCTACATATTTCTTCTTTTTTTTTTGCCCCCTTTCGTTCTTTCTACTCCCTTTTTTTTTAATTTTTTGTATTGTATTTCGTTTGCAGCACTTGTGTGTGAATTTGCGTGGCTGTGTGGAAATGTGTGATAAGCAGTTTCCGCCTGGGAATAGTCGGGCAGCAACAAAACCCATAGAGAGCGTATAGAGTTCTGTTCTGTTCTGGTCTAGGCTTGGCTTGGCTTGGCTTGGTTTGGCTTGGCTCGGTGCGCCTGCCATTTTCCATTTTCTTTTCATACAACTGGCCATTTTCCTTTTCATTGGCGTCGCACTGGCGTGTCGAGTGGGAGGATCCTGATGCCGCTAGCAAATAATACGGAGCGCATATAGTTAACCAACGGCAAAAGGAAGCTGTGGCCACTAATGCAAATATAATGGCAAATGTTTCGGAAATATTTCACAGATAAAATTGATAAAGGCATACACTATATACTCGTTCTTTTACACTGCCTCTCTCTCTCTCACTCTCACTCTCACTCTTTTCCTCTCTCTCTCTTCACTTCATTGCCTTTCATGCTCTGTTCCATTGTGCTGCCAAATCGGAACGGAAAACTATTTGATGGCATTTGTACCCCTTGCGCCAATAAAATACAAAAATAAATTTATATTCAAGTGAAAATGATAGTGGGCGTTATGTTTCATTCCCGCATACTTCAATTTTGCATGCGCTGCGAGCAAAGGGTTTATTGATTGATTTTGGCCTAGAAATAAAAGACAAAGCCTTCGACTATAGTTAACCCACTAGACAGGTATAGATAAAGATGTTTTAGCTAACAATTCCAGTTTTTTTCCAACTTAGCTACTTCAGATATTTTATGTTACGATTCAAGGTTTTACCAACTACTTTAACTGTTTCACTTTACATACAAAATATGTATCCTTCATCAGGATAGTTCACGTTAGTCATTAATGTTATATCATTATAGTTCGAGTTGTACAATTTCGGTTTCTGTTAAGCTCTGTTTTATTATATTATACAAAATATATTTTATTGAATTATAAAACTATAATTATATAAAACAAATTAAAATTTGAGATATTGTCCAATCTTCTCGCCTCCCAGCTTATATATAATAATAGTAATTATATAATTTATATAATAATTTAATAATAATAATAATTTTTATTTTATTAAATAATAAAATATAATTATATAAAATAATACTATACTATACTGAATGCATTCATATATATAGAATCTCTCATTCAGAGAGGGTGAGATATTATCTAATCTTCTCCCCTCCCAGTTTATATATAATAATAATATAATATAATAATATAATTTATATATAATAATAATAATATAATAATAATAATTATTTTATTAAATTATAAAATATAATTATATACAATAAATTAAAATAAAGTTCTGCATTCAAGGATTAAATAGAAAATATTCAAGATTAATTTAGAGTATACTGAATGCATTCATATATATAGAATCTCTCATTCAGAGAGCGTCAGATATTTGAGATATTATCCAATCTTCTCCTCTACCAGTTTGCTATAATTTCTGTCACATTTATTAGCTGCTTCATTCTACTGTTTCTGCATATGTAAATTTCCATAAATATGCCTAAATCAAGCGAAATCTGTTAAGCGCCCCTCGCCCGCAGCCCCACCCACAACTTTGTCTTCCTCCCTCCCCATAAATGCCTCAAGTTTTTGGGTAATTTATTTGTTTGTGTTTACGCTCAGCCCGGCTTTGAGCTACTTAAGTAATCGAAATAAATAAGCACAAATAGTTGAGTAGCAGTTGAGGCATGGCCTATTGCGTTGCCAGCTCGTGTTAGCCGAATACTTTTGGACTATTCTTTATGGCCCGGCCCGAATTGGAGAGCTTGGGCAAATCTAATACGAAATTCCATTACAATTATCAACATTTTATTTAAGTCGAATAATTTGAAAAGCAGCAAACGAGTTAAGAGTTTGCTTTCTCACTCTGACTGTCTCCCTCTCTCTCGCTCTCTCTCTCTCTCTCTCTCTCTCTCTATTTATCCCTTTCGGGCACATTCTTTGCAAGACTATCCGCTGGTCCGTGATGCGACGCGGCAAATGTATCATAAATTTTCATGTTGCTCTAGCTGTTGCTCCAAAAATACGAATTGCGATTTTCTATTGTGTTTTTGGGCGAGTGGGCGGGTCGGTTGAAGCTGCCATGAAACTGGCATAAAATGCGAAACCCAAGACAGAATCCGTCCCAAACTGTAGTTGCTGCTGCTGCTGCTGAGGCAGCAATTTCTGTGTCCAGCCATAAAGCAGCAACACACGCGAAGCAAACGCTGCGAGAGGCAGAGTAAAAAATAAAAAGTACAAAAAAAAAAAAAAAAGTACAAAATGAAACGAAAAAATGCAATACAATTTCATTTTATGCAAGAAACAAGGACTGGACAGGAACTGGAGTGAAGAGCAGCAGTTGGACGACAGGCAGAGGGAGTTGTGCAGGAGGCAGCAGGAGGCAGCAGGAGGCAGTCAGAGGCTGGCAGCAACATCTTTATGGTGAAAAATTTGTAATTCCCATTAGAATTGCGCTTCGCTTTTCTGGGTTGAAGTCGCTCGTCCTCTGCTCCTGCTCCTGCTGCTGCTGCTCCTGCCCCACCGAGCCCGTTTGCATTGCAGATAAGTTGGCATGAGATGAAATGAAACCAAACCAAGGCACCGGAGTCGAGCGAAATGCGGCGAGCTGGCAGTAAGTAGGGAAGTGTATCTCACACACATACACACAAAAATATAAATAAATAAATAACAAAAAGCTTGCAAGGACATGAAAGCAATAAAAGCATAAAATGCGCAGCTCAAATTAGATAAACAAAAAATGGCAGTAGACGAAAGAACGCGTCAAATTAAAGTCAAACACAAAGGCAGCTGCAGCACATACCAGAGAGGAGCACACACACACACACACACACACACACACACACACACACACACACACACAATGCCATACAAGGTGGATGCAAGGTGAGAGCGTGAGGAAATTCCAGGGATACATAAGTAGAGACACGTTAACTGTGGCAGATACAGATGTAGCAGCTACAGCAGAAGATACAAATACAAGTCGAGAGAAAATGATGCAGATACAGTTATAGAGAAAGATACATAAACCGATATATTTACGGCTAAAGATACATTTTCAGTTTGCAGATATAGATACGGAAGTAGATAGAAATATTGATATAGATAGAGACTGATAGCAGATACAGATATTGACAGAGGAGTATTGATATAGGTAAAGTTACAGAAGCAGAGCGATGCATAAAACTATGTCGTATTTCAGATAGATACAGATAGGAAGATACATATATAAGAATAGATACAGATAGCAATATTTACATATTGATATATGCATATATACTGAGTGTGATACGGATACAGATGGATATCTGCAAATAGATACAAATACGGATAGAGAAATTGATGTAGATACTAATTATCATAAGGAGCACTTCAAAATACAGATAGATATATAGATTCAGATACAGATGTTATATAGATATCGATAAAGATACAGACATAGATACAGTTTCTGATATAGATATCAATGTAGATTCAAATACAGAGATACATAGATACATATATATTTAATATATGTTAGATAGATATTGAAGTTGATAGAGATGGAAACACAAATACAGATACTGATAAAATGAGAAGATAAATTAAAGATACATATAGAGAAATAAAGATAAATAGATATATATCAATATCTATGTTAGATAAAAATAAAAAAACAATTAGAAAACTAGTTTCAGTTATTGTTATGGAAAGAGATACAGAAATAAAGCAAGATAGATACAGATACAGATAATGACAAGTATATCTACAAAGGTACTTATATAAACATATACATAGATACAGCTACTGAATGTGATACGGACTTAGATATATGGAAATATATACTGATACTGACAATGAAATTTATAGAAAGGTAGATACATATATTGCAATTTAAGATACAGGTACAGTTATATATACACCTTAGATACTGTTTGTAACATACATACTTATACAAGTAAATATGTAGATACTGCTACAGAGAATGGATTCACAGAAACAGAAACAAATGTAGATAAATTTTGATGTAGATACAGTTGGAAAAACAACTACAGATACTTTCATAGAGTCGCAGAAACAGACGTGGATATAGATATATATTGATATAGATACAGCAATTAAAAACAGTTCTGAATATGGGCAAGCAGAATGATACAGATGCATATAGAGAATTACTCTCATTATGATGTTTATGTCAGCGATTTGTTATTGATATACCAGTGTATATACAATTGCAAAGAATAGATTCACAGAAATAGATAAAGATATATATTGATATAGATACAGCTAGATTAACAGATATAGATACTTTCATAGATTCACAGGAGGAGAAATAGTTATAGATATATATCAAGCTGAAAGATACAAATCTGTATCTATGCAGATAGAGAATTTCTCTCGTTATTAATAAAATGAAATTTCTGTTGGCGATTTGTTTTTTATATACCAACGTATATACAATTGCAGAGAATAGATTCAAAGAAACAGATATAGAAATAGTTATATATTTTTAGCTGAATCTATGATACAGCCATAAAAACAGCTCCAGATACTATCAAGCAGAAAGATACAAATCTGTATCTATGCACAGATGCAGATAGCGAATTTCTCTCATTATTAATAAAATGATATTTCTGTTAGCGATTTGTTTTTTATATACCAATGTATATACAATTGCAGAGAATAGATTCAAAGAAACAGATATAGATGTATATTGATATAGATACAGCTAGAAATACAGTTACAGATACTTCCATAGATTCGCAGAAAGAGAAATAGAAATAGTTATATATTTTTAACTGTATCTATGATACAGCCATAAAAACAGCTTCAGATACTATCTAGCAGAAAGATACAAATCTGTATATATGCACAGATGCAGATAGCGAATTTCTCTCATTATTAATAAAATGATATTTCTGGCGATTTTAAAGCCGCTTTAGTTGGTTACAAATGTAACTTTTTGTAAGCTGCTGGCAGCTGGAATGAGAGAGAGAGCGAGAGAGAGAGAGAGAGAGAGAGAGCGAGACGAGGTGAGGTGAGGCTAGCTGATGCTGTTGCTGATGCTGATGCCTGGAGCACATTGGCTGTGCTGCAGCTTAAAATAAATGACTTCTCGTTCCGTTCGAGGGGCGTACGGCGCAGACAATCGACTGCTGTTACTGGCCGCATTTCTCTATTTGCAACTACTACTATTTCTTTTTGCTCTCTTTTTTTTTTTTGCTTTTAGTGTTTTTGTTCTTTCCACTTGCTTTCAGTTTTGGTGGAAATGAAGTTTACGCGTGCTGACGCGGCTAATGGTAATGGCCGTCAGTTAGGCCGGGGGTAAGTCAGTTGCAGAGTCGCAAACACACACAGATACAAACACACACAGATACAAACACACACATATACAGAGGCTAACATATAGGATTAGAATCATGTGTGTGATGAGTGCAAGCGGAAGGTGCTGCTGTTGCTGCTACTCCTGCTGCTTCAGTGCGTAAGACGAAGGCTGCATCGAAGCGCTTCCTGCGCTCCTGCCAGAGAGCAAAAAAAAAAAAAAAAAGAAGCAATTACAGCAGCAAAAAAAAAAGCGCTTGTGCAAGACTTTGCACTTTGCACTTTGCAGCGGCAGCTAGAATAAAACCAGGCTAAAGGAAGCCGCAGCACACACAGCCCACACAGCCATCAACGTGCAACGACTTGCTCTGTGAATTCCACTTGGCTCTTCCGTTTGGTATCTTTTCGTTTCGGTATGTTAACCGTTTCGTTTCTTGTTGCGTTTCAGTTCTGTTCAGTTCTGTTCTGTTCGGTTCGGTTCGGTTCTTTAGCAGCATAATTTAGGGCAAGTTAATAAGTGGCCCGTTCACTTTAGCACAGCTCGAGAGCAAGCAGCACTAGAGTGTGTACACACACACACACTCACCCACACACACACACACATATATAGATTTTTGCTGTTCTTTTAATTAGCGCAAACTCCTCCAAACTCTAAACGACACCAAAAACCCCAATAAAATAGCACTTTTTACTTGAGCCGCTCTCTTTTTACAAATTCTTTCCCTCTTTCTTCCACTCTCTCTCTCTCTCTTTTTTTGGACAAATAAAATTTTCATAATGGACTGCACTTGAGTCGAGTTGCTCTGGCTGAACTCATCAGGAACTGGTCAAATTGCCAATCAATGCACTCGTCTGCAAAAAAAAAAAAAAAAAGAGAGCGGATACGGCGGGCCACGTCGGACGCAGAGCATGAAACACTTAGCTGGCAATCAATTAAAGTGACGTTAGAGTTCGCTGTAGCAGCTTGCAGCTGTTGTATATGTAACGCATCATGTCAACACATTCGGCTTAAAAGAAGCACCCAAAATGATCAAAATTGCAGAAAAAGAAAACATTTCAAGTAGCATGAGAATGAATTTCAGCTCAAACAAAATTTGGGCAGAGACTGAGAGAGATTGAAATACAGAGATTAGATAAACCAAATTTTTCCTCATTGAAGCAATTTGAGATTATATTTGTGGTGGAGATGAAATTGGAATTCCACGCTCGAAATATTTCAGTCTCTGTCCAATTTCAACTGATTTATTTGACAATTATCTACGATGCAGATTACCAAAGCTTAAATTCTGTTAGTATAAGAATTCTTAGTTAACAGTGTGCTAACATATTAGTCTTAACATAGCTCAGAGCTGGTGAATTTTTGGGTTTTATCAGCCTTAACTACAGTTCGCTTAACATTACAAATCTTACATAACAACAATATCAACATAATAGAGCTAACATAGCTCAGCTTTTCTGAGTTTGTATATTTATGATTTATTAGTTTCAATATTCATTCCATTTTTGATTAAATTTATTGTATAGACACTGGGCTCTATAAATTGTTATTGAACACCCGATTCTGCTCAAGTTAATTTGTTATTTTAAAATTGACCTGAATAAAATAAAAGTTAAACTAATATTACAACTATCTTAACAGAACGTTTCCTAAAGGTATTGTTAACAGAACTATTGGTCCACTCTAACATAACTTACCACTAGTGTATATTGGGGCTTCATCAGCCTTAGCTATAGTTATCTTAATATTATAAATCTTTAATAACGTTGTATTAAAAGTTCAATTAGCTTTACATACACCTTAACAGAGTGTTAACATAGTAGTATGAGGCATTGCTCTGAGAACTATTGGTACACCCTAACAGAGCTTAGCTCTTCTATACATTTAGGTCACAGCAGCTCAATCACATTTTTTTTAGCAGATTTTAACTGACTCTGATTCTGATTCTATATATATATTAATATATTAAAAATAATTAATTATTTACGTGCTGACTTTCGGGATTTGCACTGCGTCTGCGTCTAAAATATTCAATTACTCTGCGAAAGTGAACATCTAGTTGAATCGGTTTTTCGGCTTGTGAGCCATGTCGTAATGCAATTGCCTGATAAATGATGTAGATGTTGGCCTGGCAGCTTGGAGGAAATTCATGCATATATTTAATACCCTGACTCCAGCTCGAAATGCATCAGCAGGGTAGATTGTTTTCGGTTAACATTTACATGTAAGAGACATGAAAACTAGGCTACTGACTGCCTGTCTGCCTGGGTATGTCTCTAACTTGAACTTGCGAGTGATATTCGCAGATCTATTATTAATTACTTTTATGAAAACTTTATATCGAGAACAAATTATATACATATTATATATACAAAGTATGCTAGTATCTACTAGTCGTGCATACCCGTTCACTGTTACTTGCTCTGTTGCTGTTGTTGTTGCAGCCGCTGCCATTTGCATGGATGGCAGCTGTTGCCCGTTTTTACCTACTTCTTTTTTTGTTGGATTTCTTGTGACGAGCTTGTAAAATGAAAAACGTTTCTCGTTTGCTGGGAAATCAAAAAAAAAAAAAAAAAGGAGGAAGAGGAAGAAAATTAAATAATATCGCACATTTGCTTGCGGAAATCAATTCGATTTCTTATTCAACATTTTGATTAATGCAACCAGCCGGCGCACCGGCAACAGCGATTGCAGTTCGAATGCGAAATGCAAAGTGCAAAATGACTCTGACAGACAGCGATACACACATACACACACACACACACATATGCACACACACACACTCGCACTCATATAGGGATTTGGACAGAGACATGGACACGGATGTGGCTATTGCAAAATGGTCTGGCACGAGTGGCTGCAGTGGCAACGATTCTGGCATCCACTTGACACGTGCTTAAGCGCACACTCGAAGCGCACTGATGGGACCTGGTTAGGTGGGGCCTGGTGCCTGGTGCCTGACTGGGGCCCACTGCAGTCGTTGCTGCTGCAGGTGGCTTGCCAACTGCAAAGCTCACAATTTACGGTCACTTCAATCGCTGCCGCAGCCAATATGTTGTCAAATAATATTTACATTATGTGGCGTCATTTGAATGTTGTTTACCCACAGTTCATTTCAGACTCATGTAACAGTTGCGCAAGCTTCAGTTCGTTTTGTGGGTTGAGGCTTAAAATATGTCGAGAAAACCACCGTCGATGTCTGGGAATTGAACTCAAGGAGAGAAGGAAATTTAATAACTGGAGGAGAACTGACTTATATTATGAACAAGGAGTTAATATAGATAGATATCGTATAATATATCACATCACAGTTATAGATAGATAGTTATGGATAGATAGTGATTCCAATCTTAGACTGATCTGTCTATCTCTATCTCTATCTCTATCCTCTATCCTCTATCCTCTATCCTCTATCCTCTATCCTCTATCCTCTATCCTCTATCCTCTATATCTATCTTTACATGCATAATAAGCACTTTTTCCATATGAAGCGAACTTTAATCTTCGCCATTTCAATTTGAGTAAAGAAATTAGACAATCCCAAAAAGTGTCTTGGGATTTGTATAGAAATTTGTATCAAAATATAACAATCTACATAAGAACCTGCAACTCTTTAAAGTTCTATTGTACATGCTGAGACATTATGTATACTCGACTCATATATCTATAAATGTACTTCATAGGTACTTGCATGCCTCCTTCTGCCTCTCACATACATGCCATCATAAATTCCACTTTTAATAAAACTATTATAAATGAATGAATTCCGATTTTAACAAGACCTCAATAATCAGAATTTGCATTTTGAGTGAGCTTAACAAACATTATATATACCAAACTCTCGAATTTCAATCGGTTAAAGAGCAAAAATCAAATATGAATTCACAATTTCAATGGACGCACTCAACTTATGAACAGTTTAATCATAATTGATAAGAGCTCAACTCAGAACTTCAAAAAATTAAAACCAACCAACTGGACTGCAGCTACCTCGATGGCCTTTGATTTGAGCACTTGATTAAGTGAGCTCGCATGCCTCATCGAGATGGCGAGCTCTATATTAAATAATGCTCGGCTGGACTTATTGAATCCCGTTTCAATTTTGCTCGCCTGAAATTGTAGCTGCAAATGCGATGCTTTGAAGTTGGCTCTGGCCTGGATTCGAGCACATTTGTTAGCAATTGATTGCGCTCAGCATGTTTGGTTGGCATTGCACCCCGTTGATTGCCTGGCCTGGCATCACTCTTTTTTCTTTTCCGTTTCTTTTTTTTATGTCTTTTTTGGATGCTGCTCATCGAGTGCCAAGTTTCAAATTACACGCCCTGTCTGTCATAGGCGCTGCACACCAATTTCCCCAAAACTAAATAAAAATGAGAAATAACAAAAAATCTTGTTAAGCTTGGAGTCCAGGCTTGAACGACTTGCAGTTATGCTGTAGATGGGAAACTGGAGTTGATTATGAAAATATTTACCTGGGGTGAGTGTTGAAAGTCAAGGAAATCGATAAATTTATCGATGAATTTTGAGAAAGAAACCAGGCCTTAACGACTTGCAGTTATGCTAAGAAAAGCTCTTTGAGCGAGCATTGAATGTCAGGGAAATCGATAAATAAATCGATGAGTTTTGAGAAAGAAGCTTAAGTAGGATATGAGAAAAGGAGTATGTCGATACCCTTCATGAGAGTGTGTATATCTAGGCTATATTGAAGGTAGTCAAGCACATTTGTATTATCGTTATAGTATATCTATGAATTTGAGCAAGGAGCTCAAGTAAAATATGAGAAAGGGAGAATGTTAAAGCTGCTTTCAAAGCTACAGCGCTTCATAGCCTTTTTGTGTGTGTGAATCTCTAGGGTATATATATGTTAGTCAAGTATATGTATATATCGATAAGTAAATCGATAAATTTGAGAAAGAAGCCACAGTAAAATATGAGTAACATATGAAAGTAGAATGTTGGGGCAGCTTTCAGATCTAGGATATATGAAAGATAGTCGAGCACATTTATAAGTATCGATAAATATATCGATCAATTTTATGAAAGAAGCTCAAGTAAAATATGAGAAAAGGAGAATGTTTAATCAGCTCTCAGAGCTGCAACCCTTCATATCCTCCATGTCTGTCTAGGGTATATGGAAGGTAGTCGAGCACATATATAGACATAATACTTATATAATATAGATATCGATGAAAAACTTTGGAGCGTAGCACATTTGCAATGGCGACGGATGACAGCGTTCAATCTGTCTTGTCATGCCGTCTGGTTATCAACCGTTGCCATTGCCATTGCCATGTTTTTTTTGCCTGCCCCTTTTTTCTGCAATAATTTTCAACTGTCCATTAATTTCGTCATTTTGCTGCTAGAGCTGCGAGCCGAATCGCAAATATTTATATGTATTTAATATGAAAAGAGGGGACAAACACACACACACACACACACACACACACACACACACACACACATTGCATAGATAAACAATGATATCTGAGGCTATTTACGGCCGTCAATAAGCCCCGCTCTGCAGCTGAACACCGACGCACGCGTCATCTTACACAATAGCCGCACGAAAATATGGCCAAAAGCCCGTAAAAGATACAATTCATAAAGCAAAGCCCCGAGACGTTTGCCTGCCCAACAAAGTTGAGCCCAAGACAAAGTTGGACAAGGCACTTGGCAGCAAAACGTTTTATAGATAGCAAAATCACGCAACACTCAAATACTCAAATAACTAGATATGCCGCAAACTAAGAAAGGCCAACACACACACACACACACGCACATATACACATGTCACACATGGCCTGGGAAAACTGTGAAAAGTTTTGTGCTGGTCTCTAGTTGTTGTTGTAGCCGTTGTTGTTTGCATTTTGTCAGATGGCATAAATTAGATACGTGCCGCCGTCCAGGACACATTGTGAGCTGTGTGCTTCTGTCTCTGTCTGTGTCTGTGTCTGTGTCTAGGTCTGTGTGCTTTTGGCCGCTTTTTAAAAATAGCTCAGATTATGCTGCCGCTCGACGAGTCGAACTGTCGTGGCATAAATCATAATCAGCCTTCTTGCAATTCGGCAACAACTGCTAATGGCTGCCCGCATGGGGTAAATGCGCCTCGCAGGGGTTGCCAAATGTTTGCCGCAAGACTGTAGCTAACAGTGGGTGGCCTGGGTTGGCTAGGTGATTGGGTGGCTCAGTGGTTGGGTGGCTCGGTGGTTCAGGCGTGTTGTGTCAACATACCACGCCATATTTGCTTTCATCTTTAGCGGCTGGCGAACGGCAATTTGAAGTCAGCCTCTCACGGGCCGGGCAAACATTTTTTGATGAAGTCATTTGAAGTTTTGTGCAAGCCGTCGAAAATGGCCCTGAGAGCCGCGCATTTTGGCCAAGCAAACAAAACCTAACGAAACGAAACGAAAAGTTTTCGCGCGCCAACTGTAAATGGGTGAGCAAACTATGGACGCAGACAAAAAAACAAAATTCTCAAATCTCTCTCCCTGTCTCTCTCTCTCTCTTTCTTCCTCACTCCATGTCCACACTCCAACAAGCTTTTATTAACTACTTGCAAAGCGCACTCCAACTGCACATATAAATTGTTTAACTTTTAACGTTGACTTCACATTTCTGATTTATGAAAATATCCCCAACTGAAAATAAATCTGACAAACTTCAAAGTAAATATTGCCAGAGAGAGAACAGTTTACCAAAGTTGACTTTCTCTTGGCCTCACTATGTTTTTCTATAATTATAAAATGTTTAAATATTAATTTTAAAAATATATATAATTTTATCATGTAAGCTACGAACTCTGATTTTACTTATTACTTATATGTGATCTTACTTATAAACTTCTTTGTAGTAATTTTAATACCAGAATAGAATCATATGCAATAATATCTATAACTGGCAGAAGAAGGCGTGTCTGACTCCATGACGTATACATATTCTTCATCAGTACAAAGAGCTGGGTCAATATAGCTATGATTCTCCGTCTGTCTGTTCGTATGAACGCCGAGATCTCATAAACATCAAAAGCTAGTGACTTTAAATTTTGAATGTATTCTCGTGTATGCCAAAAGCAGTACAAGCTTATAATATTTTTTCGATAACTCATCCAGTTCCCATAATATCAATACAAATCGATTAGTTTTATTTCGTTTTTTAACGTAACTTGAATACCATTACAGCTAGATTTCGAATTCATTGTGTAGGGTTGTGTAATGAATACAGATATTATATTTTAAATATTCATTACGGCTTTTCGATACCTCCTCAAACGAAAAATGTATTTCTAGTTGTTAGATAAATAGAGACTTGCGCTTGCAAAATACATAGAGATGTCATTATAATGCTCAGATTGAATTTGATTTAGGAATAAGAAAACATATACGACAGTTATGTATGTAATATGTATGAAATGAATGAATTGAAATATCAGCTCTTAGTAGTGGGCAAGGTATTTCCCAGTCGGACAATCCCGACTAGAAGACGCCTAATTGTTATATTATGAAATATTAGTTTTATATACTATTAAATACTTATATTATTATATTATTCCAACTAGAGTACTTAAGTCTTAATTGTTATACTATTATTATATATTATAATTATTTATTATATAATATATTGGCATATTTTTGTATGATTAAATTCTTATATTTTTCAAAAATTATAAATGAATTAATTATTCCATCCAATTTGAGTCCAGCTCAAGCCACTTTTGGCCTGCTCCAAATGCACAGCGCTAATGATACAAAAGAAACGAAATGAAAATCCCGCTGCTAATGATGAAAATTCAATTGGCGCAAACTGTAAACTGTAAACTGTAAGCTGTAAGCTGTAAACTGTAATATGGAGCAGCAGCAGCATCATTTTTATCAAATTATCAGTGACACCGACCAACCGCGAGTCTCCCGCTCACCCACCCACCACACCGCCCAGCAGAGCGCGAACCACGCGGGATGCGCGCACAGTGTGTTCATCTTTCCGTTGGCACAGTTTAAGCCATTTTCATTTCTGGTCGACAACGACGCTGACGCTGACGATGACGATGACGACGGCAGAAAATGTCGGTCACTTGCGGTTAAAAGCCAAGCCCACCTAACACCACCAGCAGCACCGCCGCCACGACCCCCCACGGAACGCCTCCTGCCCACCCGACCTCTGCTGCTGTTGCTGCTGCTGCTAACGTTGTGCGCAAACTGCGAATAGTGCAAATAGCGAGGAAAATTACCTAATGCGCATTTTCTTATTACAGAAATGTGCATAAGAAAATGAACGTAATGAAAAAAACACTCAGCGCTTAAAGTTAGACGAGCTAGAGGAAGACAGACGAGTAGATGCTCTATAAAGGGTATAAATAAAGTGGAGAAGGGTACAGGTAGAGGTTGGGAAAAGGAATATTAGAGAAGCTGTTAAAGTATAGTTGAGCAAACCTCTGGCTATATGCAGAAGGATCTCAACTCGAATATATATACGTATAAAAATGCATGTATATTATATTGTAGTATAAGCTTCCACTGAAACTCTAATGTAACTCTGAGCTAGGGTATTCTGTGCTCAAAAATCAGAGCAGAAAATCACAAAGGAGCGGTAGCGGTAGAGGTAGCTTGAGTGAGTAGCGACACTAAGGTGCTAGAGTAGAGAGCAAAAAAAAAAATGTAAATGCGCCATGCAAATGACGCAAAATAAAATGTATGAAATTGAAAATGAGAATGAAAATGAAAATGGGCAGGACGAGCGAACTGAGCGAACTGAGCGAGGGCAGGAGGCAGATGACAGCTGCTAGATGCTGGACGGTCGCTAGCTGAGGTAGAGGCTGTGCATTAAAAACAAAAAATTGTGGAAGAAGCGCAGAAAATGAAAAATAATTAGCGCAATTAATGACCACGTAATTAGAGCTTGAAATCTGCAAGCAGGCGGCAGCCAATTGCCACAATATGTGTGTATCTGTGTGTGTGTGTGTGTGTGTGTGTGTGTGTGTGTGTGGCACGTTGAACTGAAGCCACTCACACCACTCACATTACCTTTTAGCAACTGTGGTCATGTTTGATAAATCTATCGGCCAGCGGAGCAGCCCACTCAAACCCACTCAAACCCACCCAACCCACTCAGCCCACTCAGCTTCCTTTTGTCAGCCTCTGCTGCGGTTCTGGACGATACGCTAATGAACGCGACCCATTTGCCCATTTAGCTATTTGCAATGCGCATTTTCAATGGAGCTGCAACTAGTACCACTGCTGCACCACCCAACCACACCCACCTAGCCATGCCCACCTCACAGCCAACGGCAGCAAATTCAGGCTGCTCTGATGACATTTCTAGTATATCAGCGCCATCAATCAGCTGCGACTAATTAAAAATTGCCTTTGATAATGCCAAAATGGTAATAAACGAATAAATGACTAAGCAGGACGCGGGCAGCAAGTGAATTCAAATGCGGTTCACTGTGTCTGTGTATGTGTGTGTGTGTGTGTGTGTGTCTGGGCTTATGTGTGTCAATGTGGTTGCTGCGCCACAATTTGTCAAATTTCAAGTGGGTTTCAAATTGATGCGTACTAAAATTAATGCCGCAATGGGCGCACTCAACTTGGGCATGGCAAGCTCAAGCACACACACAGACACACACACACACACACACACACACACACACACAGACACGCACACACGCATACTAATATCTTGAGCAAGAGACAAGAGCAACGCCTAAACTTATAAACAACTTAAAAATTCATTGTGTGCACATGATGCCCAACACTTGGGCGCCGTGTACAGCCCGTGGGCATACACACAAAGAGAGAGAGAGAGAGAGAGAATGAGAGAGAGTGAGAGAGAGATGGAGAGAGGGGCTGCCTTGAACTGAATGAAAAACGAAAAACTGTCATCATGTGACGGGAATCAATCTAAAGTCATTTTATAACCCGAAGAGTCATAAATCTAACTTTAATGTTTCAAACGTGACTGCGGCACGAGGCAACAACAGCAGCAGCAGCAGCAGGAGCAGCAGCAGGAGAAGCAGCAGGAGTAGCAACAGCAGCAGGAGCAACAACATCACTCGACTGTTTGGGGCAGCTGCCCAATGGCAAACGCCTGTGACCAGTTTGTCTGTCTCTCAGCAGCTCAGCTCGCCTTGCCTCGCCTCGGCTCGCCTCACCTCGACTCTACCCGAAAGAAACTCGAATTGGAAAAGTAAAACAAGCAAATGAATGTATTTCCGTTTGGGATTTTTCACTTTCCGGCTGTGTCGCAGCGTGCTGAAAAGTGTTGCCTGCCACACAGCTGGCAAGGTGGGCAACAGCCCCGCCCCCAAACTATAAAAATGACAAAACGTTCACATGAATATAGAGGAGGAGGCGAGTGCAAAAGGTTCTCTCCTTCCTCTCTCTATCTCTCTCTCTCTCTCTCTCTCTCTCTCTCTCTCTCTCTGTGTGTAGAGCCAAATACATAGATAGCATTTTTATTAAATGGGTATCAAAACTATTTTACGTGTTTGGGATCATAGTTGAAAAACGACGTTGCAACTGCTCTCAGTCTTTCCCTATCTCTCTCCCTCTCCCTCTCCCTCTCCCTCTCTCTCTCTCTCTCTCTCTCCCTCTCTGTCTCTGGCATGTGTGCGTGACTGAGCGTGAAGCAAGGAAACAAACAAAAGAATAGCATGCTTACGTGCGCCCCATAAAATGCATGTGCGGTCAAATGGCGAACACCAAAAGACGAACAAAGCAGACACACCAAAGACATGTGTCTATGTCTGTGTGTGTGTGTGTGTGTGTGCGTGCAAACTGGTTTAATTAAGTATGGCCGCAAAAAAAAAACGTAAGAAAAAGAATGAAAGAAATGGATATAGACAAAGAAAAACATTCGTAACCCAGATTGCAATATGGGAATTTAAACGGATGTTACGTATCATGAAAAGTCGCTCACAATTAATAATATAATTGCAGCACAGTGAAAATCGTTCACTTTAGTTAGCTATTAAATATTACAAATAACTGTAAACATGCAGCGCTATAAACTCGACTCGACGAAGGCCTAATACTCTATGCACGAGATCTGCAAAGAGACCATAAAGTGAGTCCACTGGATAGTTTCTGCCCTACTATGAATGACTTCAGCAATTAATTTAACTGCTCTAATGCTAATGGAAAAAACTCTTTTTTTTCTTTTTTATTAATCCAATCTATAATGAAAATTTTAACATTGCAATGCTTAAAAATATGAATAATATAACAAATAAGAGTGCTCTAGTCAAGACTGCTCAGCTAGGAGACTCCCAAAACCCTGCAAAGAGCTGAGATCTTTCAATCATTGTATTGTTTTTTTTTATGCACACATAACAAACAACACACACACACACACACATACATACTCAGGCATGCATAAGCACTCGCTCTGCTAACTGCGCAGCGACTGCGCTTAGACTTCAATGTGAGCTATATACATATATGGGAACTTAATTGTTGAATAGCTGCTCTTGTAGATGGACTATCTTCATAAAACTTTTAGAGCGAGATAGTATCATTGTTATGTGTGTATGTGCCAAAGTAAAAATTTCTAGTACTTGAAATAACATTTGTTTTTTTTTTCGAATTCGGGGCAAAGTGGTATCTAAAATCGAAAAATTACGAAATCTTTGTATGTATTATATAAACCTACACAGTAAATCTGAAATCTCTCGCTTCGACAGTATTCAATTTAAGATTAAAAACAGAATTAAAGCTATCGATTATTATCGATAACAACAAAAAGCATGAGTTGTCGAGACAAAATAGAACTAAAGAGACGTGGCTGACGCCATAGAGTATATATTCTTTACCAAGAAGACTCTGGTTGTCTTCTTTTATTGATTGATTTACCTGATCACTAAGAGATACTAGCCACCTAAGCCTCCTGCCAGCTCCTCCTGCTTTGAATATACCAGTTTTCAAGCAGTTGAGCTGTATCGACTTAACTATTTACTCATCTCAAAATACACCCTAAAGTATATATTCTTTACCAGCAAGACAACCTGAGTCGATTTAGTTAAAATACTAGCTACCTAAGACTCCTTGCTCCTCCTGTCAGCACCTCCTGCCTTAAGCATTCTACCATTCAGGCAGTTGAGCTGTATTCAACTCAGCTATTTACTCTAATAAACATTTTAACATATTTTAGTTAGTTAAATTTACCTGCCCACAAAAAATCTATTCTCTGTTTAGGCATTTGCCATGAGCTCATGGCATATACAAAATAGTTTTTGTTGCGCAACTTCAGAATTTGTTGTGAAATTCTTTGTGCCATAGTTAAGCAAACTGCTGGACTGCATATAGAGTTACTTTTCTATTTTAATTGTATTTTCAGGAAAAAAATAAAAATAAATATATATAAAATACTAAATAAAACTTTGAGTTACAAGCAAAACGCTTGGAGCTATGCTAAAAATTGAGAGCATCAAATAACAAGTTTTTCTCTCAACTAATAAAATAGGTTTAAGCCAGTGGAGCTGCAGTCGAGCTGAAGGACTTGGCTAACATTGAGCCAATTTAATTTAAATATATGTTAAAGATTTATTTGATTCCTATTATATGTAGATATTGATATATATTACTATTATATTGAATCTAAAAATGTTGAACTATTCAAGTCAATCGAATCGAGTTGAGTTTGAGTGTAGAGGCAGCCTTGAGACCGCCTCCTGCTGCATAGAATGCTAAAGCTCCAGTTATTCATGTTAAATAACAGCAAAAATAACAAATTTTATCGAATAGCTTAGCCAAGTCAAGCGTTGGACTTGGCTCAAGTGCGTTTTGCGTATGTGAACGGAATGTAGCCAAGGGAAATTCGTATTTTAATATTCAGCTGTCTGGCAAATTTATTGACACATACACACAAATACACTCTGGGAGAGAGAGAGAGAGAGAGAGAGAGAGAGAGGGGACAGAGGAAGAGAGAGGTATATATGATATGCGTAATTTAATCAATATGAAAATCTTATTATTCACTTACTCGCATTTATATGCAGAAATATTTGAAGTCTCTTACCTGCAATGAAAGTAAAGAAAAATGTGGGAATTATTTTGATGTCATCTTATTATTATTATTATTATATTATTATTATTATGATTTGAGAATTTGAGCATTTGTAAAAAAAACTAAAGTCATTTGCATGCGGCGGCCCGCATTGCGCCTCATTTAAAATTCAATTTCGTTGCGCAAATTGAGAATGTTTTGGAGTTTCGCATTTCGGCGACAATTTCTGAGCTTTAATCACATTACGGTCATATTTAATTCATTTTTTATTACAATTGCTGTTTGGTTGTTTTGCCCGTTTGGCTGTTTGTCGTAATTGGAATGGTTATTGTTTGATGGTCACCACACAGCTTGGCTTGCGGAACCCAACCACAGACGCGCCATGTGCCACCCACGATGGTCGATGGGTCGATGGGTCGGTGGGTCGGTGGGTCGATGGGGCTGGGTTCGGCGTGTTGAAATTGTTATAATTTAACAAACAATTCAATTAATGCAAATTACAATGGGGCCCAGCTAATGAATATTTAACGATTTAACTAATTTCATTTTCAAAATATCTGCCCCCAGCCTCAGCCGCATGACAAACAAAAGGCAAATATACAATCAAAAATCCCCAAACCGAACAAATGTCGACAGCAACAGCTTGAAAGAGAGATAGGTATGCATGCGGGCAGGAAATCGATTGTTAATTGAAAATTGTTTACTCGCCGCAAGCTAAAGGCGCCAATCAATCAATCAACCAGTTAAGGGCAAGCGGCAAACGGCAAGCGGCAAACGGCAAACGGCAGCAGTTTCTGCAGCCAACAGCTCATCCAGCTCATCCAGCTCACAGATTGACAGCAGTTTAACTTATGCTTGACAACGCACCAATACTGAAAGGCCAGGGCACAAAGGCTTCTCCAAATACAAAACAAACTTCAACTTTGCCAGCGGCAATAACTGCTAGTTGTGCTATCTACGCTTGCTGCTCTGATTGGCATTAAACTTTCGACCATTTGCAAGCTAATTAAATAATAATCTCACTTTGCATATTTCAGAAATTGCTTAATATTATTTATTTAAATAGAATTGTTGTAATATTTGCTTATTTGCATAGAGAATAGAGGGCAAGTTGATTCAATCAAAACTATAACTAGCCTATTGTCTTTGGCCATAATCAGATTGTTCAGTCAATCAATCAATCCATTATTATGCAGTCTATAAATCAATCAATCAGCTTATCAATCTTCAGTCCATCCAATAAGGATCAACATTAAAATAATCTACTATCAATCAATCAGCGAATCAAGCAGCTTATCAATCAGTCGATCAATCACACACTTATTCATCCAACAGTAAAGATATAGACATTACATCAGTATATCAATCAGCAGGTCATAAGTCATTCAGTCAATCAGTCAATCAATCATTTGATTGACCGTCTGTCAATTGCAGTTGGTCAGTCTTCAATTAATTATTATTAATTAATTCAATCATCAATCAAACGGTTAATCAGTAAAAAAGTCGATCAATCATTTGATCAATCACTTACTTAGCCATCAGTATAAATACTAATTCGGAAATTTATTTAAGCAATAAAAAAATCGGCTCGTTCAATCAATCAGTAAATCATTCCATCATTCAGCGGATCAATAAATCAGTCAACATGAATCTTTCAATCCATTAATCAATCATTCAGTCAATGAATCAAACAACCTGACAATCAATTACACTGTCTGCTTATCATTCAGGGTCAGTCAATCAGTAAACTAGTGAATCAATAGTCAATCAGTATGTAAATCAATCAATCGATCAATAAACAAATCAGTTGGTGGTCAATAGTAGTCAGTCAATATGATCGGCTTATTTAGTTAGTCAATCCATCAATCAGCCTGTCACTCTGTCAGTAAACTAGTCAATCAATAGTCAGTCAATCAATCAATCAACAAATTAGTTAGCAGTCAATAGTAGTCAGTCAATAATTCCATCATTCAGCTCTTCAATCCATCAATCAGCGTAGCTCTCATCAGTAATCTAATCAGTCAATGAGTCAGTCAAATGGACAAACAGTCAGCCAGTCAATCAATCAATCAGTCGATCTATCAACAATGCAATCAGCCTCACATTGATGCAGTTCACATTACAAGCTCAATTTGCCATTTGAAACTACAATTCCAATTCGAAACTCCCAACTCTAATTTGACTACTAAGCACAAAGTCACTTCCATCAAGTATCTTTCATATTTCTATAAAAAATCAAAAAACCAAAAACAAAGTTGGTAATTGAAATACTTTGAATTGAAATCGATTTGCCTGACTTTCATTTGCAACTAGTTAGCTGAGAGTTGATGAGTTGTTGATGTTGTTGTTGTTCGCAGTAAGTTGAATTTGTAATATATCGAATCAGAGCTCGCTTATCGATCCACTTGCATTGTGATGTATCTGCTTTGACTGAAAGTATTTGTCTGATATATGTGTGTGTATATGTATGTGTGTGTGTGTGTGTGCACATAGTTATTTCCTGAATTCCTGAATTGTTGCCCTGTGGCCTGTGTCGTATAACTATTTATATGGAAAATTCGCTTTGTGCCATTTTGGGTCTTTGGCTTCTCTGCTGCTGCTTCGGGCTTTTGTAAAAACAGTTCTGTAATTATGCCACTACTGGCTTCGGTGTTGCTTCTTGTTGTTGTTGTTGTTGTTGTTGTTGTTGTTGTTGTTGTTGTCGCTTGGCTTTTTGTTCCAACTTTGCCAATTTGGACATTGTCGACAAAAGTGAAACAACTTTTAGCCAACCAGCCAGTCAGCCAGTCAGCCAGCCAACTCCAACTTCATTTGACTACAATATTGTCGTTGATGTTGCTGCTGTTATTTTGTTGTTTCAGCTTGTTGTTGTTGTTGTTGTCGTCATAGCTATAACGTTTATTAATAAGTTTGACTGCACAATTATTGTTGCTACGCTGCTGTTGCTATTCGTCTAGAACTGTTGTTTTTCTACCTGGCGCCCCACCTTGCTCTTAGCATGACTTGACATGAAAATGGCTCCCGAAATAGGAAAAGAGCTTACCAAAAAAACAATCAAAAAAAACAAAGGTCGGCCCAAGCGGAAGACATGAGCGCGTTTAGGAATTAGAGCAAAGTGCACTTTTTGATGACTTTTGATTTGTTTTACGATTTCCAGCTATGAATATTTATTGTCATGCCAGGGCCTGGTCTTTAAAATGCACGAACTTTGCTGTCATGGCAGCCATGGCAAAAAAAAAAAAAAAAAAAGAAAAGAAAGGAAAGCAAAGCTGCGACAACAAGAACAGCGCCAATATCATTTCGGCTAAACAAATTGACACGCAGCATTACTCATACGCCCTGCTGGCCCCTGAGGCAATGGAGTCTAGGCTGACTCTAACGGTGGCCAACTCTGGCTGAGTTGCCGACTGTCTGGGTACTTTTTAATTGATGTTTATTTAACGTTCAACATAATTAACTCTGTGGCAATATTTAAAGCATCGTAAATGGGCGCATTATACGAGCCATTAAATGAATTTGTAAACGCTTCACTTGAACTAGAAGTCTTCGCCAAATGCCTTTCTGGCTCCGCTCAAGTTCCAGCCGTTGCTTTTATGTACAATGTGCCGTGATTGCCGTTAACGCATTTCATACCGCAACCCAATAGCCCCCGGTTCTTTAAACAGTGCCATAAACGCAGCAAGGCGAGCATTAACACCGTCCACTCCGCTCCGCTCCTCGTATTCCCAAGTAGTTTCCATGCCAAAACTGTCTCCCGCATTTGGTGGCCTTTACGACTTACCGAGTCGCATATAAAAACAGCTGTTGCCCCCCATCAGCCAGAGCCAGAGCCAGCAGTCAGCCATCATCAGCACAGATTTCAGCATTGCAATATAAAAATTGTGAGCTGTAGTAGAAACTATCCATAGTAGATATTGCTGTTAGTGCAAGCAGCACGAAGTGTTTCACATTTCTAACTAAATATATATTTATCAATTATATTGACTGTTTGATAAGATAATAAACCAGTCCGTATTATAAGAAACCTTACTCAACTATCGTAAAGATAAGACTTTATATGCATACATATTGAAAAGTTTTTCATACAAATAAATTTCTGGTAAAACTTTGATAACAATAATAAAATATGTGCATTAAATTTATATACAAAAAAATTTATTACTTTAAGAAAAATATTACTTAAGGAAACGAAAAAAAGAATAAATTCAAAAAAATTAATAAATATATATGTTCAATACTAATTCATTGTACAGCAAAAATCAAAAAGATTAGAGTAGTAGAGCTCAAAAAACTTTTATGAATACTAGAAGAATAAGAAATAATTGCATGAAAATAAAAAAGTGGAATAACAATATTAAACCATATTAATAAATATATTTTTTTCTCATAAAATTTAATATTATTATAATTTATTCAATTTAAATAAACAATCTGTTCCGCATGACTGCTGAACTAGGAAATCAAATGATCAATTTGATAAAAAGTGCATCAAGCACATATTGAGCAGGACCTTAGAGATTCGATCAGGTTTAACTATAGGAATGCTGCATAGGGATAGAGGCAGGCAGGCAGGCTGGTCTCTTGTCGCAAGTTGCAACGTGATGTAATTAATAAATCCACTTGACAACGTTCACTTATTAATTCTTTAGGGCTAAATCAAAAGCCAAAAGTGCAAGAGGCAACTTTTGCCTGGCGTACGTGACCAATAACAAGAAATTTCTTATTTACAAGGCTGCACGAGCCAAGCTGGCTGGCTGGCTGGCTGGCTGGCTGCCTGACTGGCTGGCTGCATGCATAACCGTCCCTCCGTCCGTCCCTCTATCCGTCCGTTTGTCTGCCGCGTCATATACATGTATCTGGCTGCCTTTGTCAGTCGGCATATGCGACAGTCCTTGCTGCCTCAGCGCCACGTCGCCATCTCAGTCATTGTAAAGTCAGTGGCCTAAAAAAAATTATGAAGTTGCTCACTTGATCGTGCAACGTACCTTTTGATTTTGTTGCCCAGCACTTGGCACGTTTCAGGCAACAGGAATTTCGGAGAATGGGAAAGTCCAACTCCCTCTCTCTTCCACTCTCCCTCTCCCACCCCCGCTCTCTTTCTGGCTGGAATTAGCACAGCTGCTGACTAAATCGAGAAATGGGCAACGCCTGTCTGTGGATTCATCTGTCTGTCAGTCCTTCAGCATGTTCGCAAATTTGGTCTGTCTGTCTGTCTGTCTTTCGGCTGTATCTGCGCTCGAATGGCATTGATTGTTTCTGCTGATGATGTGTGAAAAGTTTATTTGGCCAGTAAACATCATGAAATGCTAGACAAATACACAAAGCCAAATGCGAAATTGTTGCAACAGCAACAACCGTATTTATATATATATATATATATATATGTATTTCTATTTGGACGTGCTCGGAGTCGAGAGTGATATGGTGGCAACTGCATTAAGACCAGACACCAACCATCAGCCATCAACCATCAACCATCAGCCATCAGCCATCAGCCGCATCAAAACAACACCAACTGGAGCAGCATCCGATGCACTGGCCATTAAATGCCCAGATGCATTGGCACATTGGCAGCCGCAACAACAGAATGCATTTAGCAAATGCAAATCAAATTTATAGACACAGTTCGAGGCGAAACTAACAAATCACATAGCAAACAAGTAAAAGTGCACTAAGCCGATTATGAACTACGAGATACCCTGTAACAACCATGAGTTGCCTTTATCAAGAAGCTAAACAATTTTTACATTACTTTCGTAATTGGCGAAACCTATTCAGATGTTTATGCCTTATCTAATTTATCTCGGAGAGTACCAAATAGAAAAGATTTCTGATTAAAATTATTTTTAATGATTTAATAACTTTTAAATACTTAAAGTATAGTTAATATTTTATTTGTTACTATTTATTTCAATTATTTCAATTTATTTAAATAATTACATATTTCATTTTGGTATATATTTTAAATATATATTATACGACTTTTCTATTTCATCTGTTATTATTTATTTTAATTATTTTCATTTATTTAATTAAATTTAAATATGGAATTTTTTATCTAGCTTAAGTTTTTTAATATGTATAGTTTATTATAATACACAAACTAAGAAATTAAGTATTCACAATAAGATAGTCTTAAATAATTTTTTAAATTTTAATTATAGTTTATATTTTATTATATTTTTTTTTAAATCAATTTAATTCAAATTTTTTAAATTTATTTTATTTATGTTAAAATTTTATTTTATTTTACATTTATATTTATATATTTTATATATTTTTAATATTTTATTTTATTTAATATATTAAAATTTTTTTTTAATTTTGTTCAATATATATATTTTTTATTTAAAAAAATTTTTTTTATATATATTTTATAAAACTTTTTGTAATTTTAAATTAAAAGAAAAAAGTTTACTCTTTTTTTATTGAAGTGTTTCAGTTATTTTATATTTTTCTATTTTTTCTGTTTTTAAGTATTTTATTATTTTAACTATTTCATTTATTTTATTTTGTTTACTTTAAATAAAGAAATTAAAATAAATTTGAACAAGCTAACACAAATAACTTAAGTAATTAGTTATTTGTAATAATATGTTTAAATGCAAATTAATTGAAATAACTCTAGCCACTCTAATAAGCATAAAATGATTTATAATTTGTTGATTTATTATGGGCATTTTAATTCATTTAAATATTCACAAATTTGTATTGGCTCAGCACTAAAAATTCATTGATATTTTTTAAACATTTTTTATTTATCTTAATTGCTTCAATTAGTTGAATTATGTAAATTATTTTTATTTGCTATGATTATTTTGTATTACTTGAATACTTTCATAATTCATAATTGCTTTAGTTATTTATATTATTTTTTCTAATGATTTGAAGTACCTTAATTAGTTTTATTATTTTAATAATTTTACGCATTTGCTTTTGCAATTTCAGCAAATGCTTATGAATAATTAGCTTTAAGGTTCAATGGCCTCTGGCTGGCAGTAAATTTCAACACTTTGCTGTGTTTGCTTCAACAGCAACTCACACATACACACAGAACACACACACACACCCACACGCTGGCAAACAAAATGGCGGCCAGCTGTACGAAAGTTGGCGCGTTGCTAATTTATTTACATTTTGTGTGCGCTCCGATGCAAAGCCATTTCCGCTGCATAATATAATAATATTAATTAAGCTACAAATAATATGAAAAAATAAAAGAAAAATAAATTTAACAACTAAGAAAGTTTTGGTCGAGTCTGCTCGACTACGAGATCCCCTGAACCCTTCGAGAATCCTATATTTAAGTTTTAGTAATTTCAGGGGAAGGGGGTGAATATATATGTTATATATAATAAAACAAAAATTTAAATTATATGAAATACATAAGAATCTATACTCCAAATATGCAGACTCTAGCTCTAAAGATGTAGGAAATATAATTTTTTAACTGATTTTCGAGAAGTTTTGTAATCGATAACAAATAAACAAGATAAGTTATCGATTTTTTGAAGCAAACTCGATATATGTATGCAATATACGGACCTATATTTTCAAATTTCAAGTCTCTAACTCATATATCTTTTGAGATCGACGCGTTCAAACATACGGACAGACAGACAGACGAACGGACAAGGCTAAATAAACTCAGCTCGTCGTACTGATCAAGAATATATATATACTTTATAGAGTCTGCCACGTCTCCTTCTGACTATTTCAACCAAACCATTATACCCTGTTTTCCCATTTTCAATGGGTTCAGGGTATAATAAATGTAATAAATGCTAGCACACGCTGTGAGTTCCAGACTCCTTTTGCATACTCTCTACTTTTGTATTTGATTCACTCATTCGATCGTTGGCCCACGTTGCTTAAGCTTTTCCCCATGGCCAGGCCTAAGGAGACCAATTTTTGGGCAGTCAGCATTTAATTTTGACCTGCTGTAATCCCAGCTTTGAGCACTTGCCACTCCCCCCTTCAACCCCCTCTGGCTACTCTAGCATTCCATGAGCGCCTGCAGCATTGTTGAGATTGTCTCAGTTTCTATTCATTCAGAAATTTGATTTATTTTGATTTAGTTACATTTTTATTTTTATTTTCTCTCTGGCTGGACTTTCTCAGTTTTTTTTTGTTGCTGTTGCTTTTTCTTTTACTTGTCGGGCAACAAGTTTAATTAAGTTTGAAGCGTGCAGTCGCTGCTGGCTGTGTGTGTGTGTGCGTGTGTGTGTGTGTGTGTGTGGGATCATGTATGTATATATGTATTCATGTATATTGCAATTCGGCTTGCTCGGCTATTTATTTATTTATTAAATTTTATACAATTTCACGAGGGCGCCGCACGCTTAGCCATCATATTCTTTTTTCGCTTTGGTATTTTTTGAAGGCATTTTTAATTATTTATTTTGTGTAAATAAATCCAGCTATGTGTGTGTGTGTATGCGTGTGTGTGTGTGTGGGCGCAGCCATAAAAATGGCGCATATAATAATGAAAGCTTGAACACAGAGCGCAAGATACCCAAACACTCACAAACTTATTAAATATAAATAGCATTCTGTTGGCACTTCTCTTCCCCCCAGCCAGCCAGCCAGCCAGCCAGCCCACCTCCGTCTCCGTCTCCGTCTCCGTCTCCGTCGCTAAACCGCAAGCAGAACACCATTAGCAACATTTAAAAACGTTAGCGCCTCTCACGTACTCAACAGCCTCCTCAATCGACTGCCCACAAATTTCCACTCTCCACATGACACCATTTTGTATGCAGTTTTTCTACAAAATTTCATTTTCATGTTTTGTTAGCTAAGCTAATACAACTTCAAATACTCTATATATAAAACAAAACCGTTATACCCCGATTTTCCATTTTTAATAGGCTTTATAGCCACTCTGCTGCTATCTTCTTCATTTTACTTGTTGAATTGAATTGAAAACTCTT
The DNA here is from genome assembly GCA_035045345.1 of Drosophila hamatofila. Taxonomy (NCBI): domain Eukaryota; kingdom Metazoa; phylum Arthropoda; class Insecta; order Diptera; family Drosophilidae; genus Drosophila; species Drosophila hamatofila. Next base: position 6,706,170 of record JAWNPA010000039.1, on the reverse strand, counting down.
CTTCTTCTCATATTCAACTTCTGGTTAAATATCAATGGCAATTGACTATAGGGCTATCCAATACAATTCCAATTGCCCAACTACAAATGAAATTGGTTTGTTATATTAATGGAAAACATTTTAAACTTTTCAATATTTAGACATAGATCATGTCAAAGTCTCCTATGAAATTTGAAGGTTATACATTAATTTGAAATTAAATCAATATTCGAAAAAACAACAGTTAAATATTTCGAGAATCATATGCAAATTTTAATATTAATAATAGATATAGATATATATTATATATATTAAATATAGATAATAGATAATAGATAAATTTTTAATTATTTTCAAAATTGTATTCCCTTTTTAAGTCGTATTCCCATCTGATTGAACACAAAATATGGTAGACTTAAGGATCGTAGCGTTAAAGAAAGAGAAAGAGAGAGAGAGAGAGAGAGAGAGAGAAAGAGAGGGAGAGAGAGCGAAGGAGAGAGACTGACCAACGGAGAAAAAGTATGTTCAGACAAAGATGAAAACAAGCCTGAGCCTTTCAAACTCAGCGATAGATTAAAAATATCTCAAATACCTACACTGAGCCTTGTAAACTCAGCGATAGATACACTAGATTTAAGAGTTGAATTTATGCTTGAGTCTGGAAATAAGACCCCAGAAGTATAAAAAGTAAATCAAAACTGAACAAAACTGAGCCGGAGTTAATTGTATTCTAGTATAGTATAGTATGAGGCGGAGATAGAAAAGAAAGAGAGAGATAGAAAAAGAAAGAGAGAGTAGAGAGAAAAAGAGAAAGAGAGAAGCTAGAAGCAATAACCACAGCATTTCAAACATTCACAGCTTGCTATTTCCAATTTCCATTGCTCGCATTTATCCCAACTAAAAAAGAACAAAAAACAAGCTGAAAAATTGAAATTTTGCAGTCTTACAAAATATTCAAATTATCCTCTAACTTTATACTATATAAAATTTGTGGTATATCAATTATTATTATTATTATTATTATTATTATTATTTTTTTTTTTTTTTTGACATATCCTATAAATTAAAAGTTTTACATTTTTTAAGTGTTCTAAATGTGATATCTCCTGATCTTCAAGATATCCAAACAGTGCACATATTTTATTTTATTTTATTTTCATTACGTTCCTTTGCAGCTCAAAGAAAAGGCCAGAAGCTTTAATGACATCGAAAATGTCTGAGCCATAGAAATAGTTGAATACGAAATACTGAAGGAGTTTTGGCTCTGGCCGTAAACTCTAGTGTTTGTTTGTTGTTGTTTTTTTCGCTCAGGTAAGAGACAACTACTGTTTCTTTCATGCTGCTGCACTCCTCTTCATCTGCTCCTTTTTTTTTTTGGGCTGGGTTGCGAAACCTTTGTCAAATTGAATGAGCTATCCGCAAGCATAATCGTGAGCCCACAGTGCTGCGAGTCCAAATGTGTTTTGGTTACTGGGGCATTTCACTAAAAAGACAGCGTCTGTCTGACAGGTGGAAAAAGGTCGCGCGTACACGACACGGCACAGCCGTCGACTACCTGTGTGTGTGTGTGTATTGGTGTGTGTGTGTGACTGTGTCCATCCGTGTCCTGTTCACACCCGCTCCGCACTGCCCCGCCCACACTTTAGGCCAGGCGGTTTGCTGGGTGAGTGCGGCGCGTTTGTCCATGTTCATTACTGCGGTTAATTTGTTTGCTCTGCCGGCTGCTCTGTTTGGGGTTCACTTGAAAAGCTGTACCTAACAATTTTTGCGCTCGCTTGAGCTTTTTTTTTCACTTGATTTTCTGTTGTTGTTGTTGTTGTTGTTGTTGTGTTATGTTTTTTAATAAGCTTCGTTGTGGACAGGTGCAAAAATAATGTAAAAAGTGTTGGACGCGAAGGCGGGCGGCACAGGCAATCATCTGCTGGCACGTTGTTGACATCAAAATAATGACTGTCGGTCTGGGGATTGGGGCTGCTGTCAGCATGAGATGTGTCGAAGAGGGGGGCGTGGGTTGGGGTATGTCAATGCGGATGCGGATGTGGCTGTAGCTATAGCCGTAGCTCTGGATTGTGCCGGGCAGCAATGGCCCAAAATGCCACAGTAACAACAACAACAACAACAACAAGCGCGTTTATGGTGGCGCCAAAGCAAACATATGCACAAGATATATATAATACACACACACAAACACATACACCAACATTCACACACCACACACAAGTACAAGTGGCACATAAAACAGAAGCCAAGCAGTTTGCCTCACTCATCAGCACTGATGCCATTTTAGCTGTTTTCCCGTCAGCTCGGGCTTTTTTTTTAAGTCGGCATTCGAAAACAGCGGGAAGTGAATATTCTAGCTTTTTTTTTAATTGTTAAAGCATTTATTCAGCTAGTTTATTTTTAGAAGCAGGAATTTTAGGTTTTATAAAAATTGTAAAAGCCTTTTTCAGTTATTTTTAAAAGTTTTTTGTAAGTTCTTTGCATCAATAAAATTTGAGTATTGCAATAGAAAATTAGAAAAAAATCTTTAAAAATTACAGAAATAAAAAAAAAACTAGAAATCGAAGGGGTTTATATATTTTTTTTATTCTTTTTTTTTTGAAAATTTTAAAATATTTCTTTCAGTTTTTTTTTTTTTATTTTTAAAACGGAACTTCTAGATATTTTGAAAATTTTTAAAGCTGTTTTCAGCTAATTTTTAAATTTTTAAAATTTTTTTCTCTTAATTCTTTTTTATTATTATTTTTTTTTTTTTGTATTAATAAAATTTGAGTATTGAGAAAATTATCTACAGATATTACAGAATTAACTGAAATCGAGCTAAAAAAGCCAAAATGCACATTCATATATACATGCTTTACATAAAACCCGCTAGAATTTGTTGAAATCATGATTCAGCTTTTTTTGCTTGCCTTTCCAGCTAGATCTAGCTTTTTGTGCTCTCGAGAACAACACTGTTCATCATCTTGCCAAAGCGCCCAACAGCCTCTCTCACTCTCTCTCTCTCTCTCTCTCTCTCTCTCTTTGGGATCATCATCATCATCATCATTACACGCTCATGTTTCTGTACTTGTTGTTGTTGTTAATTACAAAAAAAATGCAAAAGCACGAAAATGTTGCTGTTTACCAAATTAAATGCTACTAATTGGACGAGTTTAGCGGCGCTCAAGTATATGGTCTGCGACTGTTGAGCTGCTTAGGCCCCATTCTAAGGGCTTCCAAGGGGTTGTGGGGTAAACCAAGAGACTGTCTGTCTGTCTGTGTGTGTGTGGTGGATAATGATGGGTGTGTGTGTATAATGTGATGCGCGGCAAAGCGTGGGTAAGTATACTGATGCCATGGAATTTTTAATGAAAGAAGTTATTAGCATGTATCTGCATCGTTAGCATCAAAAATGAAGTCGCATCCAGGCAGTTGAATATTTAAAGATCTACTCGCTACTCGCTTGACAGCCAGTTAAACTCGAAAATTTTGCTACTACAACAAGAGCTGGGAGCCAGAAATCGTTTGGGATAATATGCGAAAAGTGCCAGGTAAATCTAATGAAAATCAAAGGAAATTAATGGGAAAAGGGAAAACTTCAGTTAATGCTAAAAGTCTTCGAAATTGAGTTGAAAGTATGATGGAAAAACAGTGAATGAAACATTAGAGGCAATCATCATTAGTAATTATTGGGCATTATGTATAGAAGCAAAGCATTCAAAGAGCTGTAGACTCAATCTTGAAAATCGAATCTAGGGAGATGATATTAAGTAGAAACGATGTCGACGAACAAGATAGCTAGGACTAAACGTACAAGATTGAGCATATTGATATATATATAGATATATTTTAGTATTATAGAAATTGTCGCTAAAAACTCTCATTGAACATAGAATCAATTCAATTGTGGCACTGTCATAAATATGTTAAACTTCATTTATAAGGCAGACTCTTCTTTGGTCATTCAAATGAAAGGTATCACAATGATAATAATAAGCTGATCAAGTACTACAATTACAGCGCACTAAACGCACCAGCGAAATGTGTCAAATCATGTTTTTTTATGAGCAAACACTTTAAAATTGTGTGAAAATGATGTGGCTAAAAAGGTGGCTGAGATAATCAATAGCATTTAGTGGTATCGAGTGGAGGCAGACGAGTTGCGAAAAGCGCATTGCATACTTTGTGGCGCAGCGAAGGCAAACCCAAAGCGAATTGATGGAAGAACAGCAAAGGTATATTGATATGTATAGGTATATACTATGTATACTATGTAATATATATGTATATATATATATATAACTATAGGTAGCATTGAGCAAGAAACGCTTTGCGGTTAGTCAAAGCCAATGCAGCCTTAAGTCTAGAGACGGAAGTTATAGCAGCATTGGCTAACAGTCTCTCTCTCTTTCTCTCTCCCTCTCTCTCTCTCTCTCTCTCTCTCTCTCTCTCTCTCTCTCTCTCTCTCTGGCTTTCTCCCTGGTCAACTGCAGTTATCGTGACTCTGGCAGCTCTGGCAGCTCTGGCAAAATGGCGAGCGCATGTAAACATTTAAATCTGTTTGCAAATTATGCGCGACAGCCACAAAGGCGGATGGGTCAAAAGCAAAGCGATATGTGAATAACGACAAAAAAAAACAGAGAGAAAAAAAAGAAAGAAAACCAGAAAAGAGCAAAGCGAAAAAAGCGTGTGAGTCAAGCAAACAAGCGATTCGACCAGACAGCTGCAGCCACACAGAGAGAGAGAGAAAGAGAGAGAGAGAGGAAGAGAGAAGCAGAGTAAAGAGAAAAACCAGCCACAGCAAATGGTAGTGCATGAAAATGGCAAGTTTGTGGGGGGCCACATTTTGCGGACACGTCGAGCGACGCCGATTAATAAACTCAACTTGCTGCCATAAAAATATCCATGCAAATTAATTAAATATTTACAGTTTACTAACATAAGCAGTGGCAAAAAAAAAAAAAAAAAAAAATGTATAAAAAAGTTGGAGAGTTGCAGAAAAATGCAAACAAAACACAAGTAACAACGTCGCTGTCGGGCATTAACGACTGCAGCATACTCATTCACGCTGTCAGCTTAATGTCTCGATTTGCCACACCCCAAATTGATATATATATATATATATATATATATATATATATATATATATATATATATATATATTATTAAATCAATAGAGCACAGTATTTTAGTCGTTACATTTTTACTTTCTAGCTTTAAAACTCTAGAAAATACTAAATTTTACCGATTTGACAAGCTCACAATGGGCGTAAATAGATTTGGCATATCTTTTTGACTTTTTGTTGTCTACTTTCTACTCTCAACTTTCTAGCACATCAACTACCATCGTTTCCTTATAAAAGACCTGGCATAGCCATGTAGTTTTAGTTATTATTTAGTTTTTAATTTAGTTTGTAAAAAATATTCTTGAGGTTTTTCTATTTCTTTGTTTTTTCCCCCCAAATAATGATGTTATCCAATATGCAATATGTTATATTTGTAAATAAATATCTAAGAAGAAAAGGCCTAGTTCTAAGCCTAAACTCTTATATTATTTTAAGATACTATTCACAAAAAAAATCTGTAGTTATAACAAAGAGTGAAATAAATTGAAATTGAAATTGAAACCATCGCTTCTGAGATACCGGAAAGCGCATTCTCCAATTTAACACGCCCCAAGTGGGCGGATCGGAAAAATCTTTGCACTGTATAATATAATATAACTACGGTATACACGAGTATATGTTCCAGATTTCAAGTCTCCAGCAAGACGAAAACTGCACAAAACCAATATACCCATTTCACTTTAGTGAATGAGTATTCAAATAGAGAGAAAGAGAGAGAGAGAGCGAAACATGCTACACGCTGGCAAAAGCAAAGCCGGCGCCAAAGCCAAAGCCATAGCCAGCGGCAAAGCCAAAGGCAAAGTCAAGTAAGCTTTGCGCTGAATTGCAAAAATATGCAAAGGTAAGCGCCAGCAGCCGGAAAAGCATATGGTTGACTGACTGACTGATGGACAGACTGACGGACTCATGCTGGGGCTGGGTGGCTGGCGTACAGCTGTTACGGTGGTTTACCTGGGCTACCCTGGTTTAGCCGTGCGAAGCTCACCAAACAGATGAGATTGGCCGCAGCAGCAGCAGCAGCAGCAGGAGGCGCAACCAGCTAGCCAGGAGCCTTGTCTGATTGAAGTGCCACAAAAACAACTCGAAAACTGTGCCCAGCTACAGTCAGAGCCAGAGCCAGAGCCAGAGCCAGAGCCAAAGCCACAACCAGAACCCAACTGCCGGCTCCATTTGGATGCGTTCAGTGTGCTAACTAAGCTCATAGTTGCCACGGCCAGGAAATGAAATTAGTGCTAAGCTGGCCAGGACAGTCGGACATTTGGACAGCTCTGACAACTCCGACAGAACAAACAAAATACAAATAAACTTGTATGTCTGTAATCATATTTGCGCCACGTTTGCTGACTCAACGTCGAGCGTAATAAATTTAAATCAATTTAAAGGCATAAATTACGCCACTGTCAAAGCCCAAAATTGCACTCTCTAGACATTGGGTCAAACTGGGCGCAATTTGGGGGCGGGGGTGGGGCTTAGGCGACGCATTAGGCAGCAAATTAAATATCAAAACTCAAAGATGAAGAAACTTAATTATTGCCTTTTAGCTTATTTGGTTTTGTGAATCTAATGAAAAGATAATTAAATACTGAATCTTTAATGAAGTTTGATTTGTTTTATATTCTATTTATTATACATTTTATTTATTTCATATTTTATAAATTTCAAATTTTATTTTTCAAATTTATTATAATTTGTATTTTATTTATTTTAAATTTTATTTATTATAAAATAAAAATTCATAAGAAATAAAATTTTAAATAAAAAAATATATTAAATAAAATAAAATATAAGAAAAGTATAAAATAATATGGTTTTTATATATTAATTTATTTAATATACTTATTTATTTGAAAATATAAGAAAAGTATAAAATAATACGGTTATTTGAAAATATAAGAAAAGTATAAAATAATACGGTTTTTATTTATATTATATTTTGTTTATTATATTTCTTGTAGTTTTTTTTTTTTTTATTTAATTTTGTATATATTATATTTTTTATTTAATTTCAATTTTTGTTACTTTATATTTTATTAATTTAAATTTTGTTAAATTCTTTAAATTTAATTTTAAATTTTTTATTTATTGTAATATTGCAATTTTTATTTAGAATAAGAACTCTAGCTGATTTCCTTTCCTTCAATAATCGATTTTAGGTAGGTATTGTAGTCTTTACTTAAAACTGTATACAATTTTCAGATATCTTATAAGTGTAATAAATAAAAATTCGGAATATTGCATATTTTGAATGCCCTTATACCCAGCCTAATTGAAAAAGAAAAACCTCTTTCGATTACTTGAGCTATGGTAAGAAAATTTATGGTACATAAATTTAACGGCCTTGCTGCTTAAGTAAATTTAGTAATATTCATTATATTTACAGGTATTTCGAAATTTTACTATGTCTAGGGATATACATATATATATAGTCTTCGCTTTCTTTAGTCATTGACAATTATCGACAGACCATTCATCCATTGTGCAATTAAGTGAACTTCATTTTCACTCCCAAAGAAAATAAAGATGTTTGCTTTCGACTCGCATCTGCTTTGCCTCAGCATATTTCACTTGGAGCAGGCGAAAGACTGCATTAAAAAGTTCCTCGGAATATATGGAAATGTGTGTTAAAAAGGACAATAAAAAGAACTTTAATATAAGCGTTGTGCGGCATCGTAAGTTTTCATTTCGAAATATTGCCAACGCTATGCAAATTCTTTGACAATGGCATAGAAAAAAAGAAGACCAAGAAGAAGACGAAAAAGGAGAAGAAGAAGCAGATCTTAACTTTAAATTGCGCCATAATATATTATCCATTTGGAACCGCAAACAATTTGGAAACTCTTTTGACACACACACATAGACACATATACATAGAGAGTCCCCCACAGCTGCGGTGCATAAGTGTGATCGCCTATCGACTATTACACACACATTATTCACATGCTGTCCCTAGTTGGCAAACACCCCACCCGCACCCCCCTCAGGGGAGGTGACGCCCTCGGGGGAGTAGCTAAATTGTTGCACTTGTGAATGCCGAAAAATAAATAAAAAGCGTAACGAAATGAAACCAAACTCGAAATGCCAAAGTAAAATACCAACTGCAAAAGTACTGAAGAAGAACTCTAGCACAATGAATGGGCCTCCATTTTCAAGCACAGGCAAGGACAGAGATAGATAGAGAGAGAGAGAGAGCGAGAGAGAGAGGGAGAGAGATGGAGGGCAAGCCCTAAAGGTCCAACTTTTAATGGCAAGAGCAAAGAGACAAGCGTGTGCATGGAACACATGTCGTGGCTGCGGGCCATAGGGAAACGAGGGAGCAGCAAAGGGTAAACTGTGCACAGTAGGCGGGTAGGCGGGTAGGCGGCTGTAGAGGGTTGGGGGTTGAGGGGGCGTGGCAGCACAGTTAAGTGCATGTTACCCAACAATTTAGCAGCGTAAGTTGGGAACATTTTCAAATGGCCGCAGCAGGAGTGCAGAGAAGCCAAAAGACGCCCCGAATGAAAAGTGGTAGAAAATAAGTAGTTAGAAGAAGAAGAAGAAGAAGAAGAAGAAGTAGAAGAAGAAGAGGAAGAAGAAAATGAGATGAAATGCAAAAACCAAATGCAGAATGCAGAAGGTACGAGCAAAGTTAAAGAAAGCCCGCAAAAAGTTGAAATGAAGATTTATTTGCCTATTTGTTTATTTATCTTTAGCCAAACTAGCAAAGAGAGACAGAGAGAGAGAGAGAGAGAGAGAGCGAGATTTTATGAGCTGCTCGAGCAACTTAAGCAACACACAGGACATAGGACTGAGGACTGAGGACACAGGACACCGTCTGCTGCAGCTGGCTGGGAAATTGCGTCAAGTTGAAACAGCTGAAATGTGGCTGATGAGCTGCAATGCATTTAGTGTCCTTGCACTGCGTATCTTGTGTCCTGTTGCGGGTAAATTATTGTAGGTAGTTAGCACGAGTCTTATATGACAGAGAGAGAGAGAGAGAGAGAGGGTGTTAAGAGTGAGAGAGAGATGGATAGTCTGGCTGGCTGTGTCACACTCTTTATATCCGCTCAAGCGAAAAAGTTTGTGTTTAGTTTTCTTTCCTTTCCTCTCCTGTTTTTTGGTTTTTTATTTCTTTTTTTGTTTGTTTTTGTTTTTTATTTTTTGTCGCTTCCGGCTAGGGTTGAGCCCAATGGAAACTACACCCAGCTAATGGGCCATTTAATTATACGGAAATCATACAAAATGCATCTAATTAGTTTAGCTTTTTAATTGCCAGGACACTTGAGCCGGCTGAGTCGCCAGCTCAGCCTCGAGACAGGGCAGAGTGAAGCTTACCCTAATTTCTGTCAGCCAGGGGCACACAAACAGCTATACATACACAAATATATATACATATGTATATATACAGCTTATATAAATGTATATAAATGTATGTATATATATTTATATTTATATATATTTATATATATATATATATATATAGTACATCTGCAGCAACTGCTCCTTTGCCTTTCATATCGGTTGCCATGCAGTTTACCTTGCAAATACTTCAATTTTTGCTCTCTCTCTCCCACTCTCACCCTCTCTTTCTCTCTTCAATTGCATCTTTATTGCTTGTGTTGGTGCAACTGAAACAATCGCCGACAATTGTCTCGCGAATTGACTCTCGAGCCGCTGCTGAGTCGCATCCTTTGCCTTCAGTCACGATAATTGGTCCGTGCATAAAGCATTGAGCATGGAGCGACAGAAGAGCTTACTGGACTTGCAAATACCCTGGACACAGCTGCTCTGTTTATAGTTGTCTAAATAAACAACTAATGGGAGTATATAGATTGGGCCTACCTCGTTCATTGCTCCCTCAAACACACGATCTCAAATCAGCTCAGTTTATTTTGTGATTTAGTCACGCCTCCCGCTCCCCATTGTCATACAGGGTATGACCAGCCAGGGCTCGTAATAAGCCCAGCCAATATGGCGAGAAAAATCATTAAAAGGAAACCAATTATGAATAACGAATTCAGGCACAATTTCGCATGGAAATGAAACTCCCAAGGCAACTGAATCCGGATCTGGATCTGAAGAGCAGGCGAGCTGCAGAGGCTCAGAGAGCGAGAAAACTCTGTAGAGCTTGTAGTTTGTATGTAGTGCAGCCTCAAAGAGATGTCCCATTTGTGAAAAAGCTTGTTACTAGGAGACGAAAAGCTGGAGAAAATTCTAGATATATATATAAATATATATACAGCAGTGTTCATGAAAATAGTTGAGCAACTGAGCTCGAAATGTTGAAAAATATATTTTAGTGAGAAGCATTAAATTTTAAATTAATTTCAAATGAATATTAAAAATAACACATTTTTAATAAATTAAAAAATTAATAAATATAACTGAGTAGCTCATGAAAAAAGTAGCGGCAACTGAAGAGGGGTAAAAAAATAAGAAATAATTAAGCCTAGTCTATTTGAATTTATTATGATTTAAAAAATATATGTATATATATTATTTACATAATATATATGTTAAGGTATATATTATGTAAATATATCAATACATATATAAAATAATTATAATATATATTTATATAAAATATTTTGTATATACACCTGCGGTAATGAAAAAAGGTGCAGCAGTTGTACTAATAAAAAGTTTGAAACTAATATTAAGATTAATATATATTGTTATTAATTTAGATGTCGATATTAAGTTAAATCCCTACATTTTTGTATCCAACATTAAATGTTGAGCCGCACTACTATTTTTTTAATCACAACTGTATATAAACTTTTAACTTTTTAACATTTATAGTTATTTAATCACAACTGTATATAAATTATTAACTTTTAAACATTTATAGTAAAAATGGAGCCTATGGATTTAGTTGATTAAGCTTAAACAATTTTTGATAAACTACAAATGTAACTGCAGGAATAAACAGAATATAATTATTGATCAGTTTTAAACTTGAGATTCCAAGGATTATTATCAATTAAAAGAAATAGAATTGTTATATGGGTTTTCTTGAACTACAAACTCAACTGCTAGAATAAAGAGTAAAACATGAGAGTTTGGCACATTCATGATCAGCTTTGAACTAAACATTTTAAGAACTATTATTATATATATTAGAGAATTTAGAGAATAGTTACAAGTTAGAGAAGTAAGAACCCTTCAAGGAACAAATATTGCAATATTTCTTCGTTTATTTTTATACCCTGAACCCATTGATATTGAATCAGGGTATAATGGTTTTGTTAAATGTATGTAACAGGCAGAAGGAGGCGTGGCAGACCCCATAAAGTATATATATTCTTGATCAGGGCGACGACTTAAGTCGATTTAGCTCTGTCCGTCTGTCTGTCTGTCTGTCCGTATGTTTGAACGCGTCGATCTCAGAAGATATAAGATCTAGAGACTTGAAATTTGAAACTGTAGGTCCGTGTGTTACACGCGCAGAACAAGTTTGTTTCCAAAAATCGATAACTGCTCCCGTTTTTTTGTTATCGATAATAAACCTTATCGAAAAAACAGTAATAAAATTATATCTCCCACATCTTTAGAGGTAGAGTCTTCAAATTTTAAACGTAGATTCATATGTATTTTTAGGAATTTCGCTTTAGGACTAGAGCTTTCTTACTTGTTTTCTTTTAGATAATTATAAATCCATGGATGTCGGTATTAAGATTTTGCCAGTTATCGATTAGAATTTGAACATTTCCGCACAAACTCAAGAGTTTGTAGATTTCATAATATACATGTATACACCTCCAAACAGGTACTCAGATATGTGCTTATATAGTATGCATGTACTTATATGCACTACACAGTTTAATGTGCAGAAGGCATAAAGACAGCGCCATCAAACGCGACGTTAAAGGCCAAAGTGAAGCAGAGAACGCACAAAAACACGCAGCGATGGGAGTTGAGCATTTTTCCATTTGATGTGTGTTAAGTAAAAGGTGCTTTTAATATTTTAGGCGCCCACACAAGGAGAGAGCGAGGGAGAGAGAGAGAGAGCGCGAAGATAGTGAGTGAAATGAGTGTGTGTGGAGAATGGAAGGATGTAGCCACTTGAAAGTGCTGATGCCCAGCCAAGGTTAGTTAAAAGTTAGGCATTCGCCACTTGACGTGCCAAATTTCACGCCACTTGAAGTGATGTGGAGTACAAGCAGCCAGCAGGAGGCGGCAAGCAGCATGCAGCAGCAGCAGCAGCAGCCAACATCCGTTTCAGCCATCAGGCGAAGCACCTGGAAAGTTTTGTAGCTGCCATCTGGCACCTGGCACCTGGCACCTGGCAGCTGGCAGCTGCCATCACACGGAGAAGGAACGTTTTAATCCTTTTGCATATCGCATGCAGCGTAAAAAGCATCGTTAAATAAACATAAGAATATGAATGCAGGATTGCGCGCTGTGAGTCCTGCTAACCGCTTTCAAACTCATCCTCAACATAAATTGCCCATAAACTTGATGACTAAAACAAGCAGCTGACTCCACGTCTCAGCCTTATTCATTTTCGACCTTTTTCTTCCTTTTCGCCGCGTTTCATTTGACTTCAGATTTGCGATTTCGCATTGAGCCAACAACTTTCAATCAATTAAAATCGCATTGGCCTATTTTCAGTTTAATTTGTTTTTCTCTGCTGCTCTCCTGCTTCCTCTTCTTCTTGTTCTTTGTGCAAAAACAAGTTGAAAATTGATTTATAGCCCAAGCACTCGACGCCCCATCCCAACTCTCGTCCGAGTGAAACGAATGGCACTGCGATCAAATTAACATATTTTTACCATAATTCCTAGTTGCCGCTCCCAATTTATGCTCTTTGCATTTCCGTTTATAACTCGGATGCCGCAAAAAACATATCGAATCCCTTTGCAGGCCCCGCCGATAAGGGTTAGAGTAAATTTATGTGCCCAAAGAGGGAAATCGATAAACAAATATCAGCAATCGGCTAAACTTTTTTTTTTTGTAGGCGAGATAAGCTTCAAAGTTCAAAATGTAAAAACAGTTGAGAGTGGGGCTTAAAAAGTCAGAGTAACTAGGGAAAAAAAAAGAGTTTAGAGTTGGAGAATTAACCTCTGTGTAAGTTTAATTGAAAGTCAAACTAAAATATATTTAATACATTGAAACATTTACAATAGTAACAATTAAAACCAAAGAACTCTTTTTACATGTGTATATGATATCTTCAAATACCTGTGTACTGAGGAAGTAATCAGTTAAATGCTATAGATTCAAACTATGTGTGAGTTTTATTGAAAGTCAAAATTTGTATAGTTGGAGGATGATATATTGATTTGAAAATAGTTATAGATGATATATAGATTTGAATATAGATAAATATTCATCTTTAGCAATAAATTGATTATTTCTTTTGTTTGAAAATATCTAAATGATATTGTCTTAAAATCCTGCTAGACAATCATCTGTTAACTAAATATCGTCCGATATCTAGCATCGGATATATTTATAAATATTATACAAAGAAAAACATATTGACTATAAGCTTTTCAGCCTAAAATATGGGATACATAAGGATTATGGAATACATAAGGATAGAGGATACATTGAATATATAAGCTAATGAAAAGATATATGGGAATAAAGCATCGAATATATTTAAGTTAGTTACAGGAATATAGATTGTAGTTATGAACACCTAAAGCTTTAACAGTTAGCGCATCCATGAAGCAACAGCTTGAGCTAGGATAGAACGAGAGCAAGTATGTCGAGTAAAAGGTCATTCAATAAGGGTTAAAAGCAAGAATCTATTGTGAAGAATTTATTGTGAGCAAACTATCTAAATTGTAAGAAGCTCCCCATACTGGGTCGTCTCGAGGGAGACGACGAACAGAACAACAGTGTAACATTTATAAAAACTTGTAACACATATATAATAATTTATAATAATAACAAGAGATCTCTCTAAATTATGATATATAGATCTAAGATGTTCTTATTGAATTCAAAGTCCAAGAGAAATCTCATACTAATGCCAGGCGAAATCTTAAGCGACGCTGCTTAACTTAAGCTGCTCAGCTCTCCATTTGCAGTGTATTAAGCAAATTGAGGCAAGAAGAAGAAGATGAAGAAGGGCAAGAAGAAGCAGCCGGAGGAACTGAGTGGCAGCTACACATAGTCGTTTAAAGCCGCAGCTTCCATATATGCGCCTTAGATGTCCCATCATTGTTGCCCAGACTACTTTGTCTTTGGGTTGCGTTGCTTTTACTTCCCACCAACTAGAGTGGTGTGTGTGTGTGTGAGTGTGTGTGCGAGTGTGTGTGTGTTATTTATGGTCTAGGACTTTGAAGCTAAAATTTCGTAGCTCCATTCACTGCTCAGCTGCGGCGGCGGCTGCTATATTAAATCGCAGGCCATAGTTTTCAATAAGATGCCATCGCTCCGGCTAGAAACTCTGCCTTCCATTTATTTTGCCAGATCCTGTTTTTTTTTCTAGTTTACCCATCTTTTTTTTTTTTTTTTTTTGAGTGCGAGGGGCGTGCCCCTAATTTATGTACTTGGGGGTAAGTTCGCAATAGTTTTGAGCATGAATGGGAGCCAAAAAAAAAAAAGAAGAAGAAAATACGGCGAATACCTTCGCCTAGGCTTTAGGCCAACAATTAGCGACGCGGAGCGGGACGAGCGGGCCACTTAGCCATGTCTGGCGTCTAGGCGGCGGGCAACCACGGACGGAGTCGTCGTCGTCGTTGTTGTTGTTGTTGTTGTTGTTGTTGTTGTTGTTGTTGTAGGCGCGACAATTTCAGCCATTTGCCAAGCAATGCCTTTTCCATGTCCTTGTCGACTGCCGGCTGCGACTGCGACTGCGGCTGCGGCTGCGGCTGTAACTCGAGCCATCGTTGATGTCTTACTTTATTTTGTTGGCCCTGCGGTGTCTAGCGTTGTCTCAGCGTCTGTCTTGGGCTGCTTGGGGCCGCCTGCTGGCCGATATTTTATTTTTATTTTTATTTGCAAAAATCAATTTATGGCTTCTTTGGCAATAAACGATTTCTCTTTTAGTTGCCTTTTTCTTTTCTTTATGGCCGCATATCTTAGTAATATTTTCTATCATTGTCATCGCTTGAGTTGTGCCCTATCTCTCTCTCCCTCCCTCTCCCTCTCCCTCTCTCTCTCTCTCTCTCTCTCTCTCTCTGTGGCGACGTCATCTCCCTTTAGCTTCTTCCTTATTTTTATTGTATTGTTAGCAGTCCGTTGTCGCATCGCCCGCCCACTCTACAATTTGACCAACCGCACGCCCATTATTCATTGTACACTTTGGACCTGCTTCCTTCTTGGCCTCACAATGTCTCACTCTCTCTCTCTCTCTCTCTCTCTCTCTCTCTCTCTCTCTCTCTCTCTATCTCTGTATGATTGTGTCTTGGCTCAATAATGGTGCGATAATAATGCTCGCCAAGAATTTCAGCCAAACACCAGGCGAATGCAGGCGCCACTCGAACGAAAGGATGCACGTATATCGTCATGCCTGAACATGGCCAGGGAGTCAACTCAACTCAACTCAACTCAGCTCAACTCCACTCGAGTTAAGTCCGAGTCAAGTCAAGGCATTTCCTTGAGCGGCAAATGAGCGTTGCTCACGCATTGCATTCAAGTTGCGCAACAGGGCGTATGATGGACGAGCAGGGCTTCAGCAGCAACTAAAGAATTTGTCTGACATGCAGACTGAATGATCGCAAGGCAGAGTGAGAGAGAGAGAGAGAGAAAAATCTAGGCAAATCTGTGTGGAGAACTTTCGATAATGAGGTAGTTATCTAAGAACATTCGATAGCAACGATAGGTTTTTATATTCAATCGCTATAAACGAAACTTTTTAAGAACAATCGATATTAACAATAGTTTAACAAAACTATCGATAGTTATTATTGTTATTTGAGAAAAATCAATAATAACGATAGGTTTTAAAGATCAATCGATATTTACGACATATATTTAAGAACAATCGACATTATGTAAGAACAATCGATACTATCGATGATTAATTATGAACAATCGATAGTCGACAATATGTGAGGATGAATATTAGGCAATCTTAAGGGTAAAAGGAAAGAGTAGAAATGCCATAAGAATTTTTGGTGTTTTATCATGCATAAATTAGTAAGAAAAGCCTCTCTCAACATATTATTTATATTAAATAATTTTTTATTTTAAAATAAATTATTTATATTAAATAATATTTTATCATAATAAAATATATTATTTATACTAAATAATATTTTATTATAAATTTCTAGAAATTATTGAACGTCTTATAACAGAGAGTCACATAAAACGAAGAATATCAAAGAAGTTTTAGTATGCGAAAGAGAAACCAAAGAGAAACAGAGAGATAGAAAGCAGATAGAGAGCAAATGATTAGAAAACCAAAAAATATATTAAAACATATAAACATTTGGCTGCCGGGTGCTATCGACTTTATAATACTCATTCACGGTCTCAAAACAACAAAATCTTTTTGGTAAAGAAGCCAAGATTAACTTTATTATGTTTCTTTTGAAAGTTCCCACTACATTGCAGGATATATATAGATATATATTATTGTTTTCGATACATGTATATATTAAATATTTTTAGTAAATCAATAGAAGATGTCAATAGTCAGAGATCAATAGAATAGATCAATAAATGTAAAACTATTGCAGATAAGTTATATCTCCCGATTTGCCTTCACATACTTGTTGACCAACATATGAAAGAAGTCAAATGTAAAGTCATAGTAAATTTCTTGCTCTGAGGTTCCCAAATTATCAAGTTTACAGGTTAATTTTTTATATTCCCCGTCCACGGGGAGGCGTAAAAATTGATTTTGATCATTGATAGAGATAGTGAAACGTAACTGAATTAATATTATTAATTATGTATTATTTAAGGTTTGTAGTTTTAAAAGTTTAGAAGTTAGAAGCTTTGTTTGCCACGCTCCCATGGCCTTAGTTATATCCATTATATTGTTTTGATCTTGGGTTGTCCACACAAATATATATTTAAAATATTAAGTCCTTAACATTGTGAATAAAATCATTTCTCTAACGAATATAGTATATTCCAAATTTCAAGTCTGTAGGGACTGACTGAAAGAGAGACGGAGAAATAGACCGACGAACAGACAGAGGAATATTCAGATGAGGTCAAAGAGAGAGAGAGAGACAGAAAGCAAAACGGATATTACGCAAAACCAATATACTCTTTGACTTTGTGAATGAGGAGTGCAAAAAAGAAAACAGGCGAATGGAGGCAACCAAAGCGAACATAAAGCGAAACATATTAAAAACAAAAATGTCAATTGCAAAATAATATTATAAATAAAAAGCAATTTTAATAGTTTTCCTTTTGCCACGCACATTTGATGCAATTTAATTGAAATGAGCAGCAAAGCATAAAAAATAGCAATTTCGAGTCAACGACTCTGAGATTGTGGCCGCAACCTGCGTTGTTTTTTATTTATCAGCAATACAACATCAAAAAAAAAAAGGAAAAAAAAAAAAATAATTGCAAATATTTGTTGCAACTGGAATCGCAATTCCAATTGGAATCGGAATTGGATACGAAATCGGTCAGCTATAATGCTTCATATTAACCTTTAGTCGGAGCAATAAAAATGCAAAATTAATTAAGCGGCCATTGATGACAAATCAAACATGGATACACACACATACACACACTCACACACATACACACACACACACACACACACAAGCTGTCTTTATGGCAGATATGTTGGCTTTTCCTTTGACCAATGTGGAGGAAGCGAGTTTTTTTCCACAATATTTCAGACACACACACACACCCACACACAGTCAGACCCCCACACACACACACATATATACATACACACAGCCACAGCTTTGTGCAATGTCCATAAAATGTTCTTGATGTTCTTTTTTTTTTTTAAATGACAAATAGAAAGAGCATACGGGAGACTCTAGGGGCTGAGGGGGCGTGGCACGCCTTTATTGGGCATATCCCGCCCAACCATCCATAAAGTTAAGTTTTTTGCAGTTGCTGTTTTTTTTTCCTCTTTATTTCCCCGCTCGCACAATAAATAAAGCTGTTTTATTATTGTATTTTGCTGCAGCGACGCATGAATAAATTTCGTCTGGCCAAATAAAAGATGCTCACATGGCCGAGCGACGCATTTGACAAGTTTATAAATTATCGACTGTGAAAGCCAAAGAAAAACGTGAAATGTGAAATGTGCAACTGATTGTTAAATCTCATTGAATGCCATTAGTGTATGAAAAGAATGGCTGCATGAATGGAAAGCTCTAGACTTTAAATATCAGATCAGGTTTTGGGATATTTGGGCAAATTGTAGAAGAGAAGAATGGAAGGGAGATGAAAAAGAAGAGAAATAACTATGTTGATGGAGAGATCGAATGTGCGAGGACTCAAGTGGTTACATCCTCGGGATCGTCGGGGAAATAATTAAATTCTGAATACTTTTGATGTATATGATGTATATGTATATATTGGCCCACTCAATTGTTAAGCCTTGGAGTTAAATGCGCTAGAGTCTTAGGCAGAAAGCAGCACAAAAATAACACTGAATTAGATATTTCAAAGAGAGTTCGAAAGCAGAGACAAAACAAAAAGAATTTAAACCTTAGAGTTGATTGTAGCTAACTCTGTGGTATGTTCCTCTTTCCTTTGTGACTTCATACGACTATTGGCCCATTTCGACACAAAACTAAAAGATTCAAAGATTGAGACAACAAAATAATGATTATTTATATACAAAATGAAGTGATTTACGTGTAGTATCAAACACGAGAAAGGTCGTAAAAGACCTTAAGAGAAATCTCAACAAAATTGTATTACAATTGTTTGTATACAAAACCAAAAGACTTAAAGATTGAGACACCATAAGAAAGGTCTTAAGGGACCTTAAGAGAAATCTCAAAATTATAATCATTAATATAATTTTATTTTAATTATTTATATACAAAACTAAAAGATTTAAAAATTGACATGAGAAAGGTCTTAAGAGACCTTAAGACAGACGTCAACAATATAATCATTAATATAATTTTATTACAATTATTTATATACAAAACTAAAAGATCTAAAAATTTACATAAGAAAGGTCTTAAGAGACCTTAAGAGAAATCTCAACAAAATAATCATTAAAATAATTTTATTACAATTATTTATATACAAACACCCAAAGATTTCAAAATTGAGACTAGACGGGAAAAGTCTTGGGAGACAATCGCAACAATATAATTATAAATATAATTTTATTATTGCCAAATGCACAAAGCTAGAGGATTTAAAGATTGATACTACAAGCCAAAGGCCTTAAGAGAGATCGCAATAAAACTATCATTAATATATTTTTATGGCTAAATGTCAAATGCATAAGAATTATCTTCGAACACATGGAATATTTTTCCACAGATTAGTCTTAATAGCTGTTCAGGCATAAATATAGAATTTACGACCATCCCCAAGGACAAAACGATCGAGTATGAGACAAACACTTGTGTACTATATCTAAAATACACAACGTTGGCAATCATGCCTATAAGAATAAGCTCTTGTATAAGAGTTTTATAAAAAAGGCTTCGCTCTTCAGTTTAGCATAGTTCACGCTAACTTCTTCATTTAAGTGCAGCATAGTTTGATGTAGCTTCAGTAAGTTCAGATTCAGTAACTGTCTCACATCTATTTGAATGCCTTTAGCCTGGCCAGGCGCTTAGATACTACAGCTCAAAGCTTTCTCAGCCGCTACATGTGTACAAGGAGAAGATTTAGACTCTACCACCCTCAAGACCTGCTGGATTCTGTCTTGACCTAAGCAGCTTCAATGTATTAATAATTCCATAAATTTAGCCGTATTTACTACACCCTAAAATCTATTTCTTCCCTATAGATATGTTAGAATGTCTTATTGATTTTATAATATATATGTTTATATTTATTTCTGTTCAGTTTAAGTTGCCTAAAAGGTAGCAGAAAAAATTTATTTCAAGGTTAAAAAGGTTTCTAAATAAAGGCAGATCTTATAAGAACAATTTCAAAACTAATTCCCATTAGAGAAAAAAAGACTTATAGCAATTGAATGACTAAATAGTAAGAAAAGTGAAAGAGAGCGGTGAAAAAGAAGTAAAATAAGATAATAGATAAGAGCTGTGTAAGATCATCCTCCTTATGATCTCCTTGTATATTGCAACAAAATCACTTCGAGCTTGAAGCTTAAGGCGATCTGTGATCAGAGGACGGCATCAGCAAGTTTCAGTTAGATTGAAATAAGGTTGCATGAATAAATGGTTTGAGCAGCTTCTGTTTGTATTTTAATTCCCCAGTATTATGAGCAGAGTTGATATCACATGACTCAAAGGCTTTTTCTCAATCTATTTTACAACTGCTGCTATATTTTATATAATATAAACACATATATAAATAAAAATTTATTATTAAATCTAAAATATATGTATTTATATATTTCTTTTAATATTATTGTAGCTTTAAATGTTAAAAAAAAAAATTTTTTTAAATATCAGGAACAAATTTTTTTATTTATTTGTTATATACATTTTTCATATTATATTATACATATTTTTAATAATATTTAAAGAAACTACAATTGAGTTATGAATAACTTTTGTTATTCTAATTTTGAGTAAGAATAATTTAATTTGTATTTTCTACTCAAAATTTTAGATTCCCTAAATCAAGACATCAGCAAAGCTTGTTTGCAAATACGTAAATTTGTTTCAATTTATATTTTATTCATATATTTAATATATTATTAGATCGCCCTTTAATTATCAGCGATCAATAAATGCGGCTTAAAATGATATTTAATTCATATATATTTACTATGTTAAAATATTTCTAATAAATTGACATATCTGATTTCATTGACTACAATATATATATAATATATATATATTCGATATTTAGAGTGCACGTAACACGAATAGAAATTGGCTTCATGTACTTTGACTTCTTTGCTTAGAAATACTAATTAAATAGCTCCCAGCTTATTCAAAGCAATGAAATACATTTAATTCAGTTGACTAATCTGAGCAGCATTCAACATAATCGCAATACCCAAAAAAAAAAACAACTTGAATTATTCTGATTGAAGCAATTTCGTTTGCCTGTTTCCCCAGAGCTCAACAATGCTTATCTCTCAGCAAACAATCTTTAGACAAATATATTTTCCCTTCACATCCGGTCAATCACTTATCATGGCATTCATTTGTTTCACGCTGCTTTGATCTGCAATTATTTATTATATTCCCCAGTGAATGCTTCAACTAAAACTAGCTGCTGCTGCTGCTTTTCTCTCTTCAGTTTTGCAGTTTGATCCAAGCTAATCTGGCTAGCCCACGGCAACAATGAAAAGGCAATTCTATCAACGCTGGGCTGGCTCCTTTTTATTGGCATTTATGCATCCAGGCATTCATCAATCAATCAAGCATTCATTATGCCAGCTAGCAAATTAGCAAAAAGCAGCCACAGTTGCTGGACGAAGTCAAATAACAGGCCCATTGGGCCCATTGTTCGATTCATGCAGCCAGGCCACAGCCGAAGCCACAGCCACAGCCGCAATTCGAATTAAAATTAATTGGCAAAATAATACACTCGGCACACCCACACACACACACACACACACACACACACATAGGCATATGAATAACAATGGCCACAGTGTATAATAGGCGCCCAAAATGCGTAACATGAGAAATATGTTATGTTATGCATATGCATGCTAGCCAGTGGTTTAAGGGGCGTATACGCAATGGAAGTGGCCAAAAGGCAGCAAGAGTTGAAGTTTGACTCTTTAGGTCAAGTTGATATACATATATATTTATACGTTATTTATGTGAGGAATACCTTTCATTTAATGAAATATATGCACAAATAGAATATTTGAATATGTGAGAAATATCTCTCATTTCCAACACCTGAAAGATGGCCAAAGACAGCAAGAGTTGAAGTTTGACTCTTTGGGCTTTTGTCATTAGATAAGCTGCTGTTATTTGTGTGAGAAATACCTTTCATTTAATGGTATATATGTATATATATTCTATTTGAATATGTGAGAAATATTTCTCATTACTAACACCTCAAAGATTTTCCTTCTATCTCCACAATGAAAATGCCCCAAAGACAGCAAGAGTTGAAGTTTGACTCTTTGGCCTATTGTCATTAGGAAAGTTAATACTACATAAATATATTATATATTATTTGTGTGAGAAATACCTTTCATATTTAATGATTAATATATATCAATACATATTTGTCCATGTAAGAAATATCTTTCATTTCTAACACCTCAAAGATGGCTAAAGACAGCAAGAATTGAAGTTTGACTCTTTGGGCTTTTGTCATTAGATAAGCTGCTGTTATTTGTGTACGAAATACCTTTCATTTAATGGTATATATGTATATATATTCTATTTGAATATGTGAGAAATATTTCTCATTACAAGCACCTCAAAGATCTTCCTTCTATCTCCACAATGTAAATGCCCCAAAAACAGCAAGAGTTGAAGTTTGACTCTTTGGCCTATTGTCATTAGGAAAGTTAATACTACATAAATATATTATATATTATTTGTGTGAGAAATACCTTTCATATTTAATGATTAATATATATCAATACATATTTGTCCATGTAAGAAATATCTTTCATTTCTAACACCTCAAAGATGGCTAAAGACAGCAAGAATTGAAGTTTGACTCTTTAGGCTTTTGCCATTAGGAGAAGTTAATATACATAAATACATATTATTCATACATATGTATATGTATATATATTTATGTTAGAAATATCTCTCATTTCCAACACCTCAAAGATCTCCCTTTTCTCTGTCTTCATAAATTTCAACAATTCATGTCTAAATTCTAGTTGTGAATGTGACAAATTCTCTAGCTGTGATATGTTATATTATTTGACTTGATTTGATTTGATTCGTTTGGTTTCGTTTCGATTTGATTTCATTTGGCTTGATTTGATTTGATTTCAGTTTTACTTGGCCCATTCATGGTTTTCTCTGGCCATAAGTAACTATATATTTTCGCAACGCAAACGCTTGTTCGGAGCCGACATGGCGCTGACTGATATCCACCAACAATAACAATAATAAAAAATAAAGAACAGCCAACAATAGCAACAACAACTACACACGTGTATATATGTATATATAAATAAGAGCCAACAACACATCTCTAGACATGTTTGCTTGTTTATAAACGAACTTTTTATTGCTACAAAGTGGCAGGCGACAAGCCAGAAATGTTCGACGCACAAATACACATACAGAGCAAGTGGCTTGGGTGGGTGGATCATCTATATATATATATATATATATATATATATATATATATATATATAGACTTATATACATACATATATATGTATATCTGTGTGTCGTTGTTGTTGCGGTGGAAGTACACACAGAAAGTTTTATGTGCGGCAAGACCGAAATTCGAAATGCATTTCTTGTGCCCCGAAACAAATTCAATTGACAAGTTTAAAACTTCAATTCACTTCAAGTGCAGTGGAAAATATTTTACTTTAGCTTTTTCACTCACCTGTCTCTCTCTGCATCTCTCTCTCTCTCTCTCTCTCTTAAGAACACCTTATATTGAAATTGTTTTCATAATATCTCTAATGTATATTGAAGCAAATGAATTTACTATATTTCTTATGTGACAAAATCTATAGAAATTTAACAGTTTTATCTGATTGAAGTTATATTAATAATTGAACATCAAAATGTTATTCTGGAATCTAAACAAACAAAATTTAAATAAAAATGCAGATATAAAAATATTTAATTACTATTTATTTCAACTATATGAAGCCTGCCTAGCTTATGTTAACTAACAAGTCAAGATTAACTACGGAGCAGTTTAAATCCAGCTGCAGTTCTAGAGAATTGAGCAAAGTAAACTTAGTGCTGTCTGTCTATCTGTCCATTAGTCTAGTCTTATGGATTATCTAACCAAGCTGGAGAATATATAACTCATCAGTCGCTTGAAGTCAGCAATAACGTTTTCATTTTAAAGTTAATTGAACTCCCCAAGAAAATCGATAACTAGCTTTAAGTTTCTGTGCTCTTTTTAAGCTACCTCTTACCTATATTTTGAAGTCAATTCAAATAAATTTTAATGGACAACAAGCTTACTCTACTGTCTCTTTTTAAATATTCGCTACCTTCTCCTACCTCAATTTTCATGTTCTTAAACCTATTAATCGACAACAAACCTCAGTCTTCTGCACTCTCCTTAAGATATATCATAACGTCTCTTTCTACTACTACCTTCTGTTATAATTATTTTATAGAAATCTAACTATAAAACTATAATAGAAATCGGTTCAAAACGATAGTCAACTTCAGTTTTGTGTCTCCTTTATGCAACCAATTAAAATCGATGACAAGCTTTCACTGCTCTCTTTTCAACACTCTCCTACCTTCCTTTATAACTTTTTCAGAAATTGATTAAAATTTAAAGCAAATTTCAGGGTTCTGTACTCTACCCTAAGCTATTAAACCAATTGAAGTCGATGACATCTTTAGTCTGATCTATCTGCTTTTTTTTCCTACCTAAATTAAAACGATTAATCGACGACAAACTATAGTTTTTCACAGATCACAATTCTGTATTTAATCTATATTCACCTTTTCCTATCCGATTTTCTAACTTATTATAATGGATACAAATCGAAAAGAAGCTTAGATCATCTATCTATCTCTATCTAATTTAATCCCCAGTCTAACTATCTTCTATCAATACTATTTTAATTTCCAGTAAAGTCGATAAATATCGGTAACAACTTTTCTTTTCTGTTTGCTAGTTACAAAATATTAATGAACTTATAAATGAAGATCAAAATAACTGAGAGATGGGACTTAAGTTCAGAGAATTTGCATGTTAGAAGAGTTTGAATGAGATTTGATTAATAAATAGTTTCTCAAATTTCCATAAACGTTGTTGTTGTTTTTTCTAATTCCAATTCCAATATATGATAAAGATTTTCAATTATTCTTTTTAAATAAAAACAAATGCTCGCTTTCTTATCAACAATTCAAATTGCTTAAGCACCGCAAAGATTCGGATCAGATATGACTAAGAGCTTCGATAAAAATCAATAAGTTTGCTGCTAATTTGTATTTCAGTTTGCCTAATTTAAGAGCTAATCGTATAACAAGAAAAATGGATTTGAAAATGAAAATGGAAACAAGTCGATGGCATTGTGTTTTCTTAAAATTAGATACGGGCAATGCCGGGTAATTTCAGCTACTGTATAAATAAACATGCTTGTGTTTGTGCGTGTTGTTTACACAATTTATGTATAATTAATTTAATTTTGAAACTGTTTGGCAATGGCCACGCCCATGCCATCCGACGCCCTCGCCTCGACCAATCGTCAGCATTTCCTGCACAGAGTTCGTAGTTCGCTTTCGCCCTGTTTCGGTCAACATATTGAAGCGGAAGTGTTTGTGACTTTTATGATTTGGCAAGTCTTTGATTTGATTAAGCCTCAAAGTGACACACACACACACACACACACACATATACACACACTCAAACATATGTGCTAGTGTGTGTGTGTGACTGATTGGCATTGCCCGGGCCTAGCTGCCCGATTGCTCAATGAATGAATCCCATGAATGGCCAATGAATTTTCCTCTCTCACATTGCGACTCTTCCGATTTTCTCACAGCTCCATAATGTATTTGGGTTTTTCCCTTTAGCTTTTTTTTTTTTTCCTTTTTTATATATACATTTTTTTTTTCGTTTTTCTATCAATGCAATTGATTTGCTTTAGCATGAAATGATATTGGCTTAGAAATTAACTCTCATTTTCAGACGGGCATAATAATGCTTTTTCATTTTATTTGATGTGGTTCCATTTGATTTAAGTTGACTTAACTAATCAATATGCGGCTTGAGGGTGGGTAGTCACAGACTCTCTCAACTCTCAATATAAACATGTGTGATATGAGGCATGGGATGATCGGGATTGACTTGATGTGCAGGAAATCAGGAAGTTCATTATCGTGAATGGATTTCTCTTCAGTTTGTGTCCTTCATCTTTCATAAGCTATAAAGCTTTTTAGTGGGTTGTATTCATATTTGAGTATTCATAATTTGAATGTCGAAATTTCGAGATCAAACAAAACTATCAAAAACAATCAAATAAACTAAATGATATTTTGCATATTTTGCGAAAGCTTATACAACTTAGTTGATGAACTGAGTATGAATAGTGAATATGAATAATGAAAATGAATAAAGAAAATGAATAATGAATACTGAATATGAATACTGAATATGAATACTACATGTGAATTTAGAATATGAATATTGAATATTAATGTAGAATATTAGTAATGAATATGAATAGTGAATATGAATATTGAATATGTATACTGAAAATGTATACTGAATATGAAAAATGCATATGAATAATGAATATAAATAATGAATATGAATAATGAATTTTAAGATTTGAATATGAATAATGAATTTGAATAATGATACTGAAAATGAATACAAAATATGAATACTGAGACTTAATACGCATCCCAATACTGATACTGAATAAGAATACTGAATGAATGTTCAATATGAATATTTAATTTGAATGCTGAATATAAAAGCTAAATTTAAATACTGATTATGAATGCTGCACATGAACACAGAATATGAATTCGAAATATGAATATTTAATATTAACACTGAATATGAAGGCAGAATATGAAACCCGAATATAATTATTATTACTATTTAATATTTATATTCAGTTACAAATACTAAAATTGCATACTGAATATGATATATACATATATCAACTGCATATGAATGATTATGAATACTGAATATGAATATAGATATGACTAATCAATATGAATACTGAATAGGAACATTGAATATAAATGTTGAATATGGATATTAAATATGAATACTCAATGTAAGCACTCAGTATGAGTACTGAATATGAAAACTGAATATTTGAATTGAGTATGAATATTGAATATGAAATCTGAAGATGAACATTAAATATGAATACTGATACTGATATTGAAAATTGATACTGAATATGAATACAGTATACTGAATACTTTAGTCTATAAACACATATATTTCCCTATATCAAGCTAACTGGAATACTAGTTCAAATCTTCGATGTTTTAGCCTCAACATATCTGACCTTAACTTTTAAACATCAAGATTTTCTTTATATACAAATTCATTCATCAAATTGTAGCATAAATATGTGAAAATTGGAATAAGAATGTTGTTTGTGTACTTGTTTTTGTTTTCATTGAAGAAATCTAGATAAACATGGACAGATATATATACATGTATATCTTATATATCGTATATATGTATATATCCACACAGTTTGTGTTCTTGAGAAAATTACATTAATATTAAACGAGTATTTTATGAGTTTCCAATTGATGGAATGAATAGCTCAAATGCTTCAGCTGCAATACAATTTCCTTTCACACGGAACCACCCAGGCAAACCATCCAACCACCCAACCACCCAGCCACCCACTCACTCACACAGACAAGCGCCCCTCTGCTGTCAATGAGCGTGAAAAACATTTTTTTGGTAGGCAAATGTTTTCTGCTCTTTCTCTTTTCTTGCTCTTTCTCTTTCCTTTTTGTTCCGCTCTCAAATATTGTAGAATATCAATCAACGGCAGTTTGATGCCTTTGCCCCTTGCCACACTTACCTGGCTGATGTTTGCTTCGCTTTGATTTGTTGTTGTTCTTTAAATTATTATTGTCGTCGTTGTTGTTGCTGGCGCATTTGTTGTTGCTGTTGCTCCCTTTTGTTGCTGTTGCTTTAGGCGCGTAAAGTTTTATTTTGAATTTGCTTGAACGAATCAAATGTTGTTGTTGTTGTTGTTGTTGCAAACATATTTTAATTGTTGTTGTGTGTCGTGGAGTCACATGACGCCCGTGCGCCACTGGCAACAAACAAATTTTGTTGTTGTTTTCTTGTCACTTTTTTGGTCACTTTTTTTGTCACTTTTTTATCGCGTTTTGTTCTTGTTGTTGTTATTGTTATTAGCGAATTTGCAGTTGATGTTTTTGTTGTTGTTGTTTGTTGTTGGCTTTTGGCTATTGAATTTCTTTTTATTTTCTTGTTGTTGTTGTTGTCGGTTTGTTCTTATTGTTGTTGTTTTCTATTTGTTTATATTAATAACTTAAATGCAATTGCTAATTATTTTATGATATGTATAATTAATTGCATTTACTTTCGTAATATATTTGGACTCTATTTCAGTCTATTTGAGCTTCATGTATTTATTATGTATTTAATGAAATAATTTAATAATTATTTGTTTTTATTAATTTAGTGTATTTTAAATAAGTTAATGATTAAATATTTGGAGTACTTAATGCATTCTGTTTATTTAATTTGAATTATTTTTATTTTTATTTTAAGTTTGTTTCTTATCTGTTTTTTTTTTTTTTTTTTTTTTGTCTTTGATCTGTTTTTTCTTTTGCTTTGCTTTCAAGTCTTTAACTGTTTTTTCTTAATACTTCATCTTTTCATATTCGCTTCATTATCAAATCAAGTTCATGCCGACATCTTTGTGTGCTACAATGAGAGAAGAGGTGGAAAATCTTTTAAAAAAGTGTTTTGAGAAATTATATGAAAATTATTGTCAGGAATTTATTATGGAAATTTCAATTTTCTTAGATTTAATATTATTATTTTTTTATTTATCAATTTATGAAGTGAGAAAATTGTATAATTTTTTCTATTTCTATCTTTAAATATCTTTAATATAATTTTTATATAGTTTATAAAATTTTATGATATATTTTTATTTTATATATATATTTTTTTATATTTATATTTATATATTTTATTTTATTTTTATTTTTTATTTTTTGTTGTGTTTCTATCTTTTATATTATTTTTATATAATTTATAAATTTTTATTATATTTATTTGCTCTTAGATTTTTCTATCATTCATATAATTTCCAATATTTAAAATTTTGTCGATTTAATATTACTTTTTTTTATCATTTTAATTAGTAAGAAAATTATATAAAATTTAATACATATTTGATTTACTTTTCTTTCTATCATTCATTCAATCATATAAATTTGCAGTAAATATTTTTATTATTTTATTTTTTTAACGTTTATATATTTTTCCATAATTTTAATTGCATTCATATTTTTTTATTATTATATATTTTTGTTCTTTTATTCTTGTATCTGTTATATATTTTTCTATAATTTTGATGTAATTTATTAATTTGTATTATACATTTTTTTGTTTTCTTCTTTTTCTATCTAATTTTCTATAATTTTAATGTAATTTTTTAAAGCATTTTTCTTTATATTATATATATTTCGCCCATTTTCTAAAGCACATAATTACATTTTCAAGCCTAATCAGCTTTCTCTTCTTATAGTATAAATTCTCATCTAACAACTTTCGCAACATGTCGACCCGGAAACACTAAAAACTTTACCCTAAGACTGAAGAAGGCAGACGTAAAGTGAGAGAGTGAGAGAGAGGGAGAGAGGGAGAGACAGAGAGGCAGAGAGGCAGTGAGAGAGACGGGCAGAGTTATGCTGCAATAAATTTCACCTCATAAGCCAATAATAACGAAACTTTTGTGTTGCACATTTTATGCCCCAAACCATGGCACAGCAAATTGCCTACCTGCAGCAGAGTGTCCTACTTTGGCAACAAATACAAGTGCAGCAATAAGAATGCTATTTAACAGCGACTCACACACACACACACACAGACAATGAAAATGAGAAAATTGCATACGAAAATGTAACGAAAAGAAGAAGCCGAAAAAAATTGATTGAGTCTTGGCAAGAGCGAGTGAGCGAGTGGGCCAACAAGCGAAATGAGGTAACAAATGGAAAACACTTTAATGAGGCAACGGCCACGAGGTGAAACTCTCAGACAAACCTAGTTACTACACACACACACACCAACACACACACACACACACACACCTTTGTGGATTCAGTTGGGGCCAAAGAGCTTATATGCATAATGAGGCACACCTCGCGCTCATAGAAACCGAGCCATACCAATATGGGGCAATACACGGAGCCAGGCATTTCCGGGCTGCTTTCGTTTTCGCGACAAACACAAAGACGATGGCGATGGCGATGGCGATGGTGATGGTGATGGTGATGGTGATGGAACTGGCGCTAACGATGACGATGACGAAGTTGTAGTCAATGGAAATGTCGGTCAGTATGCTGTTGGCCCCGACTCGACTCGACTCGACTTTGGCTATATCAAACTCATGAAAACTTATATAAAGCACATCATGAACAGAGAAAGACGTGACCTGCCCCTAATATTGCTTCGATTTCTCATTAGGCGCTCGACTTGGCAGCTATCGTGGTATATAGACTAAGTGATAGAGATAGGGATAGATAGAGCTAGTCAAAGTGCGACAGAGATGGGATCTTTGTGTGATTGGGAGAGCTAATAGGTATAAAGATAAGTTTCTTACTCAAATGGAAACCATAATGAAAAATAATCAATTATTATTTTTATTAAAAATAACAAAAATAAAAACAAAAAAATTAAAAATGGAAAAATATAATGAAATAATTATGTATATATTATATTATATATATAATTTAAAATAAAAATAACTTAAATAAAAACTAAATAAAGAAAGAAAAATTAATATGTTTAATAATAATAAAACTTATTAACAAAAAAAAAAATAAATAAAATAACCACAGCTAAGAAAAATAAAAACAAACAAATATTTAACATGTGGAATATTAATAAATAATAATAGTTTTAATTAAGAATAACAAAAATAATAACAGCAAATTAAGATATATACATATATATTAAATAAAATATTCACTATTAAAATAAATTAATAAATCTAATTTAAAATAACTTAAATAACAGCAGCAAACTTAAAGAAAACTAAAAAATAAAAAATAAAAATAATTAAAATAAATATTAATAATTATAACTAAAAATAACTAAAATAACAGCAGCAAACTTTAAAAAAAACAACAGAAAAAAAAATTATTAAAATAAATATTAATAATTATAACTAAAAATAACTAAAATAACAGCAGCAAACCAAAATAAGAAGAAAACAAATTTACAAAAATACTGAAATAAAATAATAATAATTATAGTTAAAAATTAATTTAAATAAAAACAGCAAACTAACAGAAGAAAAACAAAAATATTTATGATAATAATAATAATTCCAATAAAAAACAAAAACTAAAATAACAACGAACAAAATAAAACACTATTTAATAATAAAAAATAACAATAATTATAATTAAAGAAAACTAAGTTAATAGCAAGCTAAAGAAAAACAAACAATTTTCATAGTTTTTCTTTGATTTCTTTAACAATAATATGAAATTAAATTTCCGAAGCTTCTCACCTCACCTTCTCTAGCTAACAAACACATGGATAACGTTAAGTTCAGTTCACAATGGACAGTCAAAGCGCCTTGGAGTCAAGCTCATTGTGAACCCAAGAATCACAAATTATTATTATTGCGTGTTGCGCGATTGGGGCAACGCCTCTAAGCGAGTGAGACAGAGACTGAAGAGAGAGAGAGAGAGAGAGAGAGAGAGAGAGAGGGAGAGGGAGAGAGTGAGAGAGGGCCACAGACTCCGCCACAATCATGTTGCAACATGCCACGACTCGTAGCAGCATCTGCAACATGGCTGCGACAAACAAACGGCAAACGGCAAACGGCAATCGCCTGTTCCCATTGGCCTCGTGACTAGACAACTTTTGTTTGCTTGTGCCCCAGCTCCGGGAACTGCTCGTACGCCCCTCGCCTGCCTAGCCATGTTCCAAGTGCATAGAATGCATTTTAAGTAAGTTCACGCGGCGCTATTAAGCACAGTCGAACACGCCTCCTCTCCTCACGCCCCCTTTGCAGCCAGCAGATTTTCTTTGCTGTTGTTGTTGTTGTTGTTGTTGTCCTGCATCCTTTAGTTTAGCATAATTTTTTTATAGAGTATTCTCTTTTTTCTCTTTCTTATTTTGGTTCATTTCCGATGCGACATATCTTAATCACATACATAACGAGAGCGACAGAGACACACACACACACTTACACATACAGTGGGCTAGAGCGAGACAGAGCATATGTAATTGCTATTTAGACTGGCTGCATGCAACTATGCTAGTGTGCGAGCGAGAGAGAGTGTGAGTGAGCGGGGCGCGTCTCTGTCTGATTTAATGGCAATAGCTGCGGCAAGCAAGCAAAGCCTCGCTAACAAACACACACAAACACACAAACACATGCACACACACACACATGCACAACAATGCGAATAACGTAGGGAGTGGGAGTGGGAGTGGGAGAGAGCGAGAGTATGTTATGCATAGGCAGGCATGCATGAAGTGCAAGTGTATTAAAGAGAGTTTAATGCGTGCTCTCCCAGCCTAGGGGCGACCCAAAGACCATTTAAAGTAGGACAACGGGGCCAAACAAACAGCGAAAACAACGAAACAAGCGAAACAACCGAAATACCAACACACAATGAAAGGATGTGTCGCAGATAATAAAGGAAGCCGTGTCACTTTTGTTTTAAGCCCGCATTATATGCCGACTAGGCCGGGCCTACATACAACAGCAACAACAACAACAACAACAACAACAGCAGCAGCAGCAGTTGCAGCCATGCTATGTGAATGCACATAACATACATATATAAACTATAGCATAAATACATATATGTATATTAGGTCAAAAAAATCTACATATGTATTCATATATACAAATATATATATAATAATTTATGTTTGTATATAAGTGAAAGTGGGAGTAGCCGCAGCTAATATACCATAACTAGAAGCTACTCTTTGATTGGGTGGCAATTTGAAGTTTATATTTAAAATCAAGCCGAAGGCCTCTGTTGTCAGTACTTTATTCCTTAAGGTTGTTTTAATTTCATATTATTTCTAATAAATAAATAAATATTAAAAAAAAAAATCTTGAAGCCTTAGAAAAAGTTGTAGTTGACACCAGCTCTTTCTGCTCTTTCAAATCTAGCTCATTATATAAATTTCCCAGTTTTTTTTGTTTTTTTTTTTTAAGCTTTTTTAAGATATATGTATATATATATTTTTTTCACATTTTTTCAAAATATTTGTTGGAACGATAAAGAAAACAGTTTTATTTTATTTTAAGAAGCTTTCAACCGAATTCAATAGAAACAATTGGTTTAAGATTTTAGCTCTAATAATATGGAAAATATTAAATATGAACGGATAACATAAAGAGTGCCCTATATTTAAAAAACATACCTATGTATATATATATTATATATATATATATATATTATTATATACGTATTTATATTTAAGTTTTTTTTTACTTTAAATTATTATATTAATATATATACATGTATATAAACATTAGCCTTTTTGGTCGTGATTATACGAAGCCCCAAAAACTATTCAAATTTGTCTTGAAGAGAATAACAGCTTAGACTGACTGAACTGATGCCACTCGCCTGCTCTTCAGGAATAGAAATACATCTCTATACATATTTACTCTATCTATCTATATCTATATTTATTACTTTATATAGAGTCATTTATATCTATCTATCTCTATCTATTAATCTCTATCTATCAACCTCTTTCTATCTATATCAATACTACTCTACTCTATATAGTGTCAGCTCTATCTATCTATCTCTATCTATCAATCTCTACTCTACTTTTCATTTCAATTTTCAATTTGTTCAGTGTATTAAAAAAAAACAAGAAAAAAAAACCCTCTATTCGCAGCTGTTGTCCTTTCGGAATATGAGATATCAATTTAATGCCACGTTTTATAATTTATATTTGTTGTAATTGCAATTTTTTTCACTCTCAATATTGTTTTTCTTTTTTTTTTTTTTTTTTGCATGCAAAAAATATTCAGTTTATGGTTATGATTTCCTCTCATCTATCGCTATCGCTATCGCTATCTCTGCCCTCTATATCTCTCTCTATCTCTTTCTCTCGCTCCCTCACTCTCACTCCACCTGTGCACAAATTAAAATAAAATTGAAATTAAATTTCATATGTCATGTTATTCATTTTATTTGTTTATTTTTGTAGTTTTTATTTGTATTCTTTTGATACATGGAACTAAATATGAAAGCACTCGAATATATACATATATATATATATATATATATATATATATATATATATATATAAATATATATTTATATACATATATAATGTATATACATAAATATATATGTATGTTAATGTCACCAATTGCCACTTTTTCACTTAAGCGCATAAAACAGAATTATTTAAAACATGAAAGGTTTCACATTTTCAATTCCTTTTCAGCTTAAACGACTCTCAAAAAGGAAAATAAAAATAAAATGAAATCAGGAGGAACGCTAAAAATATATCATATTAAATTCTCCAACAAATGCTGTCCACCTAAGTATACATTCCAAATTTCAACTCTCTAGCTTCAACTTCAACTACCATGGTTCCTGAGATACCGGTAAATGCATTCTCCGAATTGCCACGCCCCTAGTGGGCAGACCGGAAAAATCTTGGCGTTAGGTAATTTTGCTGCATACAGAAGTTTATGTTCCAAATTTCAGTTCTCTAGGTCTCTAGTTTCCTAAAGAAATAAACTTATTTATCTTTCGTGAATAAGTATAAAATCTCACAATTCTATAACACTTTTATAGATCTTGAGATTTATGAACACAGCTTATAGTTACTCCTTGTTCTCCAAAAGAGAAAATACTAAATTAATACACTTTATGCACTTTGCTCTGAATATTCAAGAAATTAAAGCTAATTTGTTAAATATACATAAAAAAATACTACAAGAAATATAATTCAAATATTCTTCTTAGTACCAAATCTATTTACTAGACAAAGGCAATTGTTAAATCGCTGTAATTTCTATACAAGACATCTTCTAGTTAGACTTAATTTCAATTATCGGCAGATAAAGACATCAATAAAATGAAACAGTTTTAGACTCTACTCCATTCTATTATATGAGTAATATTATTTGAACAATAATGAATACTTTGCATTAAGAATGAATCAGTCTTAAATATGAAATAACCAAAATTACTTTCAACAAAATACATATAACAAAGAAGTCCAACTGAAAATATATTTTATTGCTATTTCTCGGAGCTACAAATTTGTTTATTTTGAGAAAGAAAATAGTATTTTGCTGCAAAGCATTCAGAGAAAAAGAAATACTTTACTGTTTGAGAATTTTATTCAATTTTGATTAGAAATCAGAAGTTGAATCATTTATTAACTATGCATTGAATAGTATGAGAAATATTTGGTATATCTAGATTTTGTGGTCTTCAAGTAATATATCGATTAAAAGAAATATCAAAGGTAAAGAAATGGGCAGAGATATTATAATACTGATGGTAAGCAAGAGACTTACTTGTAAGATATTATATATATAGCTTTATATGACAAACAACTTTATAAAGAAAGCCGAAGAGATGGACATGACTATAATAATATATATCGCGAGCTCTTAGAAACACACAATTCAGACAAACTTTCACATAATGCAATATGATTTTTGCATGATATATATCGCGAGTTCTTAGAAACCTACAATTCAGACAAACTTTCAAACTTTCGAAATACATATATCGCAACATTCACATTTAAACACTCTCAGAAACACACAATGCTCTGCTCTCACTTTTACTATAAGATATCTCCATGGCTCTATCGATATATATCGCTACACTCCAATTCAAAACTCTCCCAGAAACATTCACCGCCCTTCTCCACACAAGCTCTCACTTAGTACTAATATGATATTTCAATATCAATTAAAATTTGTCAAATCGGTTCAGGTTCACTTGGATTATCTGCCCTTTCTCAAAGCCCCTTTGGAATGTGCATTCGAATTTGTCTCAAGCGATTTGGGAGTTTGTCAAAAGATAAAAGAGATTTCTAATTAGCACACTAAACACAAATGAGGAGAACTCATATGGGGCGTTCAATCAATGAACAAAGATACCGACCACACTGACCGGAGATGACGATGAGGGCAATGCATCAAATTATTAATAGATCCATGTGAAACCCAAAAAGATTCCCTCCCCCAGTTGCTGTGAGCGATGGAATGGCCGGAATTTCAAAAACAAAAAAAAAAGCAACAACAAAAATCTAAAAACAAAAAACAAATTAAGAGCGGGAGTATACGACTGTTCAATACCCATGCTATATTAATTAATAAATTAAGGGTATTCATGAGAGAGTGAGAGAGAGAGAAAGAGAGGAAATACTTATGATTTCTTTCTCTTGAGATGCAACTTGCAAAAGTCAAACTTTTGCTTGAAAGTCAATTAAAGGGAAATCGATAAATTGTTATCGATTTTTGACAAGAAACTTGAACTACACTAAGATCAAAGAGCACTTGACATTCCAGTCTCCAACTCGAACTCTCTAGACAAAGGCCGACGGAAGTTTCTAGATAAACTCCAATGAAGTACATATTTCTACTCTATTTGATATACCCCATTTAAACACTTCGGGTGGTATATAAATACAATAGAATGTGAAACAATTCGAAATGCTTGCCGGGAAAGACGTGAAAAATCATTTCAAACTCAAGATTTATATGATTTCGACAAGTTGAGCGAAACGAGCAAAATGAGCAACAATAATTATAGAGAATAGTATTTCTCTCACACTCTCTCTTCTTCTCATTTATTCTTATTTTTTGCCTTTTTTCATTGTTTATATTTTGCAGCGCAGCTGACGCCATAATTTTTGTCCAAAACGTGTTTAAATAAATAACAGCAACAACAACGCCAACAAGAATGCAATCGACTACGTAATACTCGTTCACACAACACAAATAAATGGGCATGTATATAGACAAATTTATACATATCTAGATTCGAATACTTGAGTTCTTAAACTTTGGCATATTGAGTTTTTCACACGCGCCACGCATAGTCTTAACACCTGCAAAACACCTGGCTAAACGTGGCTATAAATTCTTAGCTATATTCTCACACAAACTGATATGCCTTTTCACTTTGTTAACGGGTATTAGAGCTAAAGAAAAATCTAGCAGAATTATTTATTATGATTAATATTATATTCGTTTTCTTTTGTTGCTCTTTGAAGTGTGCAGAAATTTAATAAGTTTATTTTACTGAATCATTGTGGAAATCTTAATGTTAATTTAAGCCAGCTGAATGAATGAGTATTCATAATAAATTCAAATGATTTATATAGCAAACATTTCTATATACAAAATATATAAAAAGAAAATTTTAAGTTTCAATTTTCTTTCTATTATTACGAATCTTATACGAACAAACAAACAAAATATATAAAAATAAGAAAGTTGCAGTCGGTCGTTACCGACTGCAGAATACTCATTTATTTCATTTTCCAATGAGCCACGCCCCCAATTGGTATATTACTAAATCAATAGAGGACAGTAATTTAGTCGTTAAATTTTGAGTTTCAGCCATAAGACTGTAGAAAATACAGTTTTTTCCCGGATGCCAAGACCCAATAAGAGTAGATATATCCGGCGTATCTTATTAATTTTGGGCTGTTAACGTTCGTATTTATTCAAAATTTCATCTTTATAGCACTTCCACCTCCATTTAAATGGTTTCTGAGAAACCGGAGATGCATTTTCCGTTTTGCCACGCCCCTAGAGGGCAGATTAGAATAGTATTGACACTTTACAATTCGAGGGTATACACAAATATCAGTTCCATATTTCAAGTCTCTAGCTTCAATAGCGGACAGACGGACGGACAGCACTTTCGTGAATGAGTATCCAAATTATTATTATATTTGTTTTTAGCACACTTCAAATTTGCAAATTATATATTTCATATTGAATATTCAAATTTTCAATTATAAATTTAAAATGATATAAATTATTATAGACAACTAAAAAATTGTTTTTTATACACACCCAATTATCAGTAAAAAACTAAATGATTTTAATTATATTTGCACACTTCAATTGAAACTAAATTTTTCCATTTGCCAATTTTACGATATCAATAACAAGAAAACAAATAAAAATATATTTTTTAAATTAATTTTGGATATTTAAATTTTTTTAAATTTTATTAGCATATTTTTCTCACTCTCAAAATATTTTATTTATAAAGATATGTTTTATATCTTTTACATATATACATAGAATATATAATTGAATATTTCTTATATATTTTACACATATATATTTACTTAAAATATATATTTTAATATTTTCAGTTTGAAATATATTTATAAAAATTTTCTGATTTTTTTTTAATAATTGTATTTTTCTATAGAAATTGTTCACTTCAAAAAAAAAAAATAGTTTGCTAATTGCCAAAGTTTTCAATTGATGCTGATCGCAGACACATGTATATATATTCACAAAGAGAAAGAGAGAGAGAGAGGGAAATATGTAGAGAGAGAGAGGTAGACAAGAAAACACAAACATTCATGCTTAAAACAAACTATTGTTAATCTTGTTGTTGTTGTTTATGTGTCTTGATTTTGTTGTTCTATTTCGTTTGTTTCTTATTTGGATTAATTACACTTTTGTTACAGCTTGAGAGTTGTTGTTGTTGTTGTTGTTGCTCTTGTTGTTGCCGTTGCTGTCGTGGCCATTGGGCCCGTTGTTGTTGTTGTTGTTGTAGCTGCACCCGCTGCTGCAATTGCTGGCGTTATAACGCTTGTGTTTCATTTGTTTTATGCACTGCATTTTTGTTTCAACATTTTCGAACGTTTGCTGGCTGACAACATCGCGAATTGTTGTTGCTGCGCTTTGCTTTTTTTTTTTAGTGTGGATCACATGAAAAAAAATTGTGAAAAAAATTTGTGCGAGATTGTAAAAAAAAAAAAAAAACGAAAAAAAAGAGACAGAAATTAAAGTCGAAGAAGAAGTAGTTGAAGTATTTTGTGTGTGTGTAAATTTTGGTCTTCAGTTAAGTTTTGTGTCTGTGCGTTTGCGCACAGCTGTCCTTAATTTACTAAGCATCGATGGGCGACTAGGCTAACTGTGTGTGCTTGTTAACAGTTCTTTGAGCTTCCGTTTCCGCAGCCGCTTTAAACACTGCACTTCCGCGCGGGGCTCCGATCTCGACACGACTCACGACGCGCTGTCCATGGCGCTCAGCGCTAAGCTGCAGCTCCGCCTTCGCTGCTCGACAGCAGCTTCGGCTGCACGAGCGCACGAGCCGAAGCCGAGCTGCAGCAGACGAACTTCAAGTCAACAAAAAAAAAAAAAACTAAATTCGAAATTCGAAATTCGAAATTCGAAAATGAAACTAAATAAAAATAAACTAAAGTTTTTGAAAAACTTTTAGCGATATTTAGTAATATATATGTATATAGTCGGAGCCGGTAGGAATTTGGGTATGAATGGGGCTTACTGGTTGTAGTGTTGTTGCCGTTAGCTGATCTAATGCAAATGTGGCTATGACTGTTGCAGTTGCAGTTGCAGCGACCGGACCAGGCCAGTAACTGGAGCAAGCTCGAGTGCTTTTAGTTCGGCCATGCAACTCCGGTCAGTCTGTGGCAACTCCGGGTCGGCACAAACACACACACACACATATATATACATATATATAAATATATATATAAAATATATATTTATATATATACATATATATACAAAAAAACACAGACACACACACACAGACAGACAGACAGACAGACAAAGCTCGCTCGCTGAGTCGCAGACCGTGTCAGTCAACGTGTGCGAGCACGCGGAAAAACAAATGTAAACTGTTTTTGCTGCATGGCCAGCGAACGTTTGGAAGCAGCAGCAGCAGGCAGCAGCAGCAGGCAGCAGCAAGCATTAGCAGCCGCTACCGCAGCAGCAGCAGCAGCAGCAGCCGCAGCAGCGACGACCCCAAACGAATCGTACGAAACGAAACAAAGCGAAGCGAACGAACGAATTGCCGAGCGAATAACGACGCGCACGAACAACAAGCCGAAGGCAGCCGAAACGATACTCAGGCGCAGGCACACAGACACACACACAGTCAGTCTAACACACACACATACATACGCTTTGTATAGACGTCGTGAAGCAGCAGCAGTGTAGGCAGCGAAATATATTTCAGACGTCGCTTAGCGGTGAAGCGCCGCACACGAATAAGACCGAGATGCGACTGCGACTGCGATGAGACCCAACTACACTTTTAGTCAAACAACAAGAACAACAGCAACAGCAACAGCAGCAGCGAGTTCTGCCAACGCCAACGCCGACGCCGGCTGTTGCGCTGCTCTTTGTCGTCGGTGTTTGTGCTTTTGTCTTTTGGCCATTGCCAATTTGGCAGGCCAAACAACATTTGCATTTGGTTGGCGCTGGCTGCTCCTGCTCTCGGCCAACTGTTAACAGGGCCAGAGAACTAAGAGCCGAAAGCTTTTGTGCACTTCGTGCAACTTCCGGCAACTAACGGAAGCAGCAAGCAACAACCACAACAACAACAACAAGAGGCAGAGCCAAAGCCGGAGCCGGAGCCGGCATTGCTTGCCAAAGAGAACAGAAACACATTTTGCAGTTGCAGTTGCAATTGTTGTTGTTGTTGTTGTTGCATGTTGTTGTATGTTGTTTGTTGTTGTTGTTGCTGTTGTTGCATGATGTTGTATGTTGTCTGTTGTTGTTCATATTTTGTTTTGTTTTCAGGCAGTTGCTATGCACACACGTAAATAAACATAAAGTTTATAATAAATTATATAAAAATAATAATAATGTAAATAAAAAAAAAATTATAATAGTAATGATATTTAATATATAATAATATATAGCGTAAAATAATTGGCTGGAACATAAAATTATAAAATATATATGTACAAATAATAATAATAATAATAAATTCAAAATCAAAATTTAATACCTGTACTACCTGGCGTATGCGTGATATTCAATAACAATTTAAAATTTTTTTTCTCTAAGTAAATCTCATTTAATCAATTTGTTCTATTAACGTTTTATAATAATAAAAAATAAAATAAATAATATTATTAATAAATATATATTTAAAAAATAAATAATGATAATAATAATAATTTTTAAAAACGTTTTATAAATTATAAAAATGTTCTACCTGGCGTATGGGTTATATTTAATAAAATTTTTTTAAAATCATTTCTTCTTCAGTTAATAATTTTTTTCTTTAAATCTTTTTATAATAATAAATTAAAATAAATAATAAAATATATATTAAAAAAATAAATAATAACAATAATAAAATTGAAAAAAAAAAGTTTTATAAATTATAAAAATTATGGGTAATAATTAATATAATTATTTTTGTAAATTTTTTCCCTTAAGTAAATCTCATTGAATTCAATCTAATTTCCTTATTCCCCTATGCTAATCTGTTATTACCCATATAAAACCTTCCCATATAAAAGCTACCAAAATAATTTCCCATCACTTCTTAGCGCTGCGCAGCGATCTCACAGTTTTTCGCTTGTGCCTCAGCGTATGCAACATAAAGAGAAATGCGCTTACAGCGCGGCTGCTGTTAGTTAACAGCGACGCGCCATTGAGCTGTTAGCGGGCGTCTGTGAGTCTGTTAGACAGAGCTTAACATTTACGAGCGCGAATCGGAATTGCAACAATCAAAAGAGGAATAACAAAAAAATAGAAACGCAGCAGCGCTAGCGCTAACGGCGACTGCGACGTCAACTGCAACGCTGACAGCCGAAAAACCACGTTTTTGTGCAGAAGGCATTCACACCGAAAAAGTTCTTGTTGTCGCCTGCGCCCGCCTGCGTTCGTCGGCATGCTGCACGTGTGCACGTTTTTCGTGTTCGGCATTTGTCGCTTCGGCAGTCGGCGGGATTCGGCAGCGACTGCGTCAGCGGCATCCGCATCGCTCTCCCTATCGCACACACACACACATACATACAAACACACACGTGCAAGCGCAAGCTGACCTGCTCGCTCTCTTGCTTAACAGTTGAGCATGTGTATGTAGCCGGTTTTGTCGGTTTTTAGGTTTTTCGGCTGTTTTTGCCGCAACCAAATGAGAAACGCGAATTGCGAATTGCGAAATGAAACGCAGCGAAACATCAATGGGGATCTACGTCATTCGTTTGCTCATTTTAAGGCTGCAAAATGCAAAAAATTGATGACCCACACACACACATACGGCACACACACACACACAGTCGCCCACTAGCGACGTCACAGATGACGTCGAAGTCACGTCGCTGCCTGTGCCTAATCCGTTAGGTTAAAAGTTAAGACTGCAGCTGACTATTTTGGTGATGCAATCGAAGGGAGCTAAGCTCACACACAAACACACACAAATATATATGTATATATTTATATATAATAATAATACAATAAAAAAAAAAAAACACACTTAAGACTCGCGCACTTTTCATTGAACTTCTTCTGATTTTATTTGTTTTTGTTTAATTTGTAATATTTTTTTACCAAAATTTGTTTTATTGTTGTTATTATTATCAATTGAAATGACGCGCTCTTTTGGGGCCCGGGCCAGTTGAAGTTTTGGGCGACGTCGTCGTCATCAGCTGCGGTGCGTGTTAATGCACCACTTCCTGTTACGCTACTGTACCGGAGCGATATACCTTTGCCGTTATTAGTGCAACGCCAGCTTGCGATGCCAGTTTATTTGGACACTCTTTGCACTCTCTCTCTCTCTCTCACTCTGTCACTCTCTTTGTGTCTGTCTGTCTTTCTGTTTTGGG
Source organism: Drosophila hamatofila (assembly GCA_035045345.1). Lineage (NCBI taxonomy): Eukaryota > Metazoa > Arthropoda > Insecta > Diptera > Drosophilidae > Drosophila > Drosophila hamatofila. The sequence goes on along the minus strand of JAWNPA010000039.1, from coordinate 6,663,406 downwards.
CTGTCTGTCCCTCTGCCGTGCATCGCGCTCGCGCTTGCATTCGCTCTTTGCCGCTCTGCCGCTCTCGCTCTCTTCACACACTCTTACTCTGTTTCTTCTTCTCGTTTTCTTCCCCTTCTTTTTTTGTTTGTGATTGTTTTTGGGAAGCCAACTGCAACTCCGGGCATGCGATTTGAAAATTGTGTCGTCAGCTTGACACAATTTTCCAGAATGCGCCTGGAACGCACGAAGCTAGTTCTCTGGAACGGGAGCGGGAGCGGGAGAGGGAGAGGGAGAGGGAAAAGGAGAGAAAGAGGGAGTGGGAATGGGAACAGATTTTCGGGAACATTGCGTTGCTGGGCTTAAGGGGGCCGCTTTGCAGATGCGTTCAAGCTGCCGCTGCCATTGCCGCTACCTCTGCCTCTGTCGCTGCTGCTGCCTCTGCCACTGCCTCTGCCACTGTCTCTGTCGCTGCCTCTGCCGCTGCTTTAGATTGTTCATGTAGGTCTGGATTTTCGGAACACGTGTCTTACACTTCGCACTTTGAATGCATTTATTCACGGTTTCGCAATTGAATAATCTGACAGTGGCTCAATTAGCCACTCGCTTTTGGCATTTGATTTCTATTTTCTTGCTCTTTACTATATTTGCATTCGCATTTTATGTTTTCCTAAGATGACAGCCAACTCGGACTAATCAAATTAGCTGCCTCCTGAATGCCGGCTACATTTTCATGCATTATGCATTTTGCAGCAACAGCAGCCGTTGCCAAAATGCTAAACATTCGCCACTAACATATACACATATATATATTATATATATGTATGTGTGTGTGTGCGTGCGTGTGTGTGTGTGTGCGAGTTCAATAGCATTCTGCCCGGCATTAAAAAATAAATAAAGCCGCCGCGTGCTGCATTTCGCTGTTGAGAGCGACAGCGACGCCAGCAGCAACAGCAGCAGCAGAGAACAAGCCAAAGAGAACACAACATTTAGCATTCTCTTAACAGTTAGCGGTTAGCAGTGCACGAACGAAAGCTTTTGCGCTGTTAAAGCGCAACCCATAACAAAGGCCACTGAGATAGCAGCTGGAAGTGTTTGCAGCAAGATCACCTTTTAATACCTAGCTGAAAATTTATATGAAATTTAAGTTTGATTACGATTGTAGTTGAAGAAATATATATGTAGATGTATGTAATATAGAAATCATAGTGAAATAAATAATTTAACAGTTTCATATATTTTAAGATTTGTATTAAACTGTTCAAGTATTTATGTGACTATGAATTTCATTTTTAACATTTTTCATTTTACATTTCAAATCTTAATATATATGTTACTGTTTAATTACTTGTTAATATGTCGACATCATTGTTTATTGTAAAATTTGTAATAAACACTTTCTACTAAATATATCATTGGTCAGGCGAACGAAAAGCTTGCTTAGTCCAAGTTTGTTTACAGCTAAAAATAGAATATTTTTAATATAAAAATAATAAAGAAATTTCCTTTTCCACCCATCTATAATTAACTAAGAGTTTCTGAGACTATGAGCTGTCGACTACGAGATCCCCTGAACCCTTCGAGGAACTGATATTTCAATTTTAGAAATTCTTCGCTTCTTTTCTGCTTATACAAGAAACCAAACATGCACACATACATACACACATACGCACGTACGTATGAGCAGGCATCCAAAAAAATACATATGAATCTATATATAAAATGTTGGGACTCTAGCTTTAGGAGATATAATTTTAAAACTGATATTCGAAAAGGTTTTAATTGATAACCAAAGAACTGTTATGGATTTTTGGAAACAAGCTTGATCTGCCTGTTCCATAGACGGACTTACAAAAATACTTTCGAATCTCAAGCTCTTTTATCTTCTGAGATCGACGCGTTCAAACATACGGACAGACAGACACAGAGACAGACGGACAGGGCTAAATCGACTCAGCTCGTCGCCCTGATAAAGAATATATATAATTTATGGAGTCTGCCACGCCTCCTTCTTTCTGTTACATATCCTTAAGAAAAACATTTACGTTGATTTCCCATCTTCAGTGGGGTCAGGGTACAACAACTAGATAAAACAACTATTTATTAATGTATACCCAATGAACATGACTTGACAGGAAATGATGATTGCAGGTAAGAGTGAAGGCAACAGTGTTGAAATGAGCTAATATTACATACAATGTTGAGGAATCATTTGTCATATTTTAAATTCTCTTTGTAACTCTGTTTTCTATCATAATATTGAGATCATTTATCGGATTAGAAGGCCCAGTAGTATTAAGAAAGCAAACGAACGACCAGCAATGGCTGATACTCTCTTAGAGAAATAAATATTTGTAATTACTCATCAATATAGTTCAATTTTTTTGTTTTCTTCGAATCTCAAGCACATTCAGCTCTAAGCCTTAACTAGTCAGTGAGTTTGAAAGCCAGCATTAATCTAATTTAGCCTTTCTTAAATTTATTTTTTTTTTTTTTAATATTTTATTCAATCATATGTGTAAGATGTAGAGCTTTATGATACACTGATTGTTGCTCCGAAGAGCAAATTGTTTTATAATAATAATAATAATATATATTAATAGTTTTTATCAAATATCATATGTGGGTATTTAGATATTCGTTCTATAATATTTTTCTGACTGAAATTCATTCTGTAGTGATTACTAGAACTGTCGACATTGTCATGCTTGAATATATCTATTCTTTAGTATAAATTTCATATTTTATGTTTATTATATTCCACTGTTGTCCAGAGGATGTATTCCTTTAAGCCTTCGCCTGTTATTAGTCAGATTGGTAGTCAAATAAGATGCAACCATGATTCTCTGGTAGTCCTTCGAGTAGGCTTTTCCATTTTCTATACTTGCATAGCACTGGGTTGTTTTCTTCAGTCCTCGTCCTGAGTCCATCGTAGCGTCCTACTTGAACTTCAATCTCATTGGTTGTGGAGCTCGTCTCTGGAAGAGATATGCTGTCCTCTCCATTGAGGTATTCCATTTGGGATAGTTGGGACAATCCTTGTAAATATTGTTGCTGCCACATCTTTGCTTGGATCTTCTGGACTACAAGAGGATGTAATCCTTCAAGGCTTCGTCTGTTATTTGCACGATTCTCTGGTAGTCCATCTAGGCGTCTTTTCCATTTTCTATACTTGCATAGCACAGACTTCCTTTCTTCATTCGTCGGCCTCAGTCCATCGTAGCGTCCAACTTGAACTTGAATCTCGTTGGTTGTGGAGCTCGTCTCTGGAAGAGATATGCTCTTCTCCCTATTGAGGAATTCCATATGGGATAGTTGGGACAATCCTTGTTTTTTCTTCCAGTGACAGGACAAAGGATTCAAGAATATCCGCTCAGAGCTTCAATTTAAGACTGGCTTTCTTAAGCTAGTAAACGAATATGAGAAGACTTAGCTAAGGTAGAGCTATTTATACTCGGTCTTACAACTCAATTGCTGCTGTTGCAGAATTTATTTCATTTAATGATTCAAATGATTCATGTGATGGCTATTCAGAGATCATTTACGGGCGGCTCTAATCATTCAATTTAGCTTTTTATTTTTATTTCCTTTTGTTGTTTTTAATTTTAATTTGAAAATCGCGTTGAGCTGGTTTATAGCATCATATGAATGTGCGTTAAAACTCAGTTATATCAAGAAAGGCAACAAGTTTATTTAAGTGGAACTTGGAATTGGGGATAAGAGTTTCATAGTTAGATATATTATGAATTTATATATATCTATATATTTTTATTATATATGGCAACACAATTTGAGGAGGACGTAATATTGATAACAAGCAAGAGTGCTCTAATCAGGACTGGTCGACTAGAAGATGCCGTGAATCCTGCAAAGAGCTGATATTTCAATCATTCTACGCTTCTCTTATGCACACATACAAAAGCACATAGCACGCTCTGTTAGCTGCGAAGTTAGCAGCGGTTGGGCTGCGGTGTGCGCCATATTATGAGAACTTATTTATTGAATTAATGCACTTGTAGTAGGAATATCTTTATCAAACTTTCAGAGTGTATTAGAAACATTCAGATGTGTATGTTTGCCAAGGTACAAGTCTCTAGTATTTTAAATAGGCTTTTTGTCAAATTTTTGGCAAATGGGGCGTGGTATCCAAAATATATAAGCTACAAAATCTTTGTATTCATTACATTAACCTACACAATATATATAAGATCTCTAGGTATAACGGTATTCAAATTATGCTTAAAAAACGAAGTAAAATTATCGTTTATTATCGAAAAAAGAAGAAATGGGAAAGTTATCGAAAAACATAATAAACTGGTATTGCCTATGGTATACATACATATACATGTAAAATATCAAGTCTCTAGCATTTGTGGTTCACGAGATCTCTACGTTCATACTGACAGATCACTTTTTAAATGGGTTCAGGGATTGCAAATAAAAAACTATCGATTACAAAGTTTAACTAAAATTTATTGATCATTTTATTCTAAATTGAAAAGTTTTCCTTTTTTTTTTTTTTTTGACTTTGATCCACCACATTTGTGGTTGGAACTTTAAGTTTTTGTCGTGTGTGCTTAAAACTCGCATGCGCGTAATTTTACCTTTGGTTGATCATAGTTGACACTTTGGGTGTTTGCCAAACATGAATACGAATAGAATATGCATTGCAGTAGCTAAACATTGAGATAAATTTGGTCAGCAGAGGTGTGAGCAAGGATCACAACGAAAGCAGCTCAGCTCAGGTCGTCATGTGAAATCGGTGCAATTTGATGAGTTTATCGCGAGCGGCGGGATGCGCATAGTCCTGCACGGAGAGCTCCAGATAGACGGGCTCCGTGTAGTTGTTGGTCAGCACACGCAGGTCCTGAGCGGTCAGGCGCAAATAGTTTTTGCTCTTGGTCATAAACTTGTCGCAGTCGTGGCACTTGTTGAGGCCCCGCACCTGCATGATCGAGCTGCGACTGATGTCGACGCGACGATTGAAGACGGTCATCTGGACGTGGACGGGCCGCACCAGCTCCACGCTGACCAGCCAGAGGGCCATCACACTCTCGCCCACGCTGTGCTTGTCCGGTATGGCGAAGGTCGGGTTGGACGAGTCACGGCCCAGGGCCCGATCGTCCGCCGTGCTGTCCCGGTAGCGGCGACGGGTGCGACAGGCCATCACGAAGATGGGCATGTGGCCCGTGAACCTGCTGTACTTGCTGGGCAGGCCCACGTTGTAGTCGGTCATGTAGCTGGCGATGGGCAGACTGTGGCACTTGCTCTTGGCGCCCGCATAGACGATCATCGAGAGGCAGACGTTGTGGGCGCGCTTGAAGGAGCGCGGCTGGAACATGATCAGCACCTGGTCGCGCTCGAACAGCTCGTTCAGGGCCAGGCCGGGCTCGCTGAAGTGCACGTGCAGGAAGTGGGCCAGCATGGACTCGTTGAGCAGGCGCACACAGTTCGGCTTGTTCAGCGGACAGTCGAATAGCCGTGGAATCGTCTGGCTGTGGCTGTGGCGACGGCCCTCTCGCGACTCGTTCGCGTGTATGCAGCAGACGTAGTCCCAGCTGGCCTTCTCCTGGAAGTGACGCAGCTGCTGCAGACGCAGTGCGATGTCCTTGGTCCGCTGCTCGCGGCTGAGGCTGTCGAACTCTCGGGACAAATAGGCGCACCTTTCGAGAGCCGCACGGGCTGCCTGCTCGCCGAGAACCGGGGCGCCCACAGAGCCAACGGTCAGTGCGTCGACAGAGAGCTGTTTCCTGCGCTCCCTCGGACTTTGGTTAGTGGGGGGCGTGCGTGCGGCGAGAAAGATGCCCGGATCACACCACACCTCGTTGAGGGTGTCCGCCGAGCCGTGTCTCAAGTCGCCCGCCTCGAAGGACAATCGGAGCGCATTCGTAATGCTCAGCGTGGAGTCCGCCTGAGAGGAGCTCTCCGTGAACACAATGCTCTTGGTCGTCATCAATGCGGACATCTCCGTTTCGTCGAGCAGCAGCCTTGGCGTGTCCGGCCCCAACAGCACCTCCACCTTGCTCGATGAGTTGGAGGCGAGCTCATCGCAGGACTCGCTCTCGGGGCTTGCCTGGAGCTCATCGCAGGACTCGCTCTCGGGGCTTGCCTGGAACGCCACCTTTGTGGGCAGGTAGAGGTTCTTGGGCGAGCGACGCAGCAGATAGCTGAACTCGGCGTGATCCTTGAGCTCTACGCAGTGTGCCCTATGCTTGCCCTTGTCCTTGGGCTTGTTCTTGTACTTCACTGGAAACTGATAAGTGATCCTATGCGAAGACTGATTCCTGCACTCCTCCTCTCGCCTCTTGCGCCACCTGCGCAGCTCACGGCTCTTGCGATGCTCCAGGTGGGTTGAGCGCAAGCGCGGTAGCGACGGTGGGGGCAGCTGGATTCTAACTGAAGTGGGACGAGCCGGTGCTGCTGTCGGCGCTTGCTTGCACTTCCGCTTGTTCAGGCGCATAGCCTGACAGCCACAGCAGGTGTAGCCTGCCGGCTCCGCTCGAGTTGGATAAATATTTCGCATGCCATCGTCCACGCCACTGGGCTGACGCGAGACCGCCTCAAAGTACTGACTCGATGCTGTCAGCTGTGGCTCGTTGGGCGCACCGACCAGCTTGGTGTCCCGCCAATCCTTAGCCTCCGAGTTGAGTACGCACTTCCTCGACTCGGCCTCGATGATGCTGCACCTGCAGACGTTGCCGCCGTGCAAGCGATGAGCCCGAGACTCCAGCATCGGGCATTCCGTTTGGGTGCAGCTGTCCTTGCACCGGCGCTCACGGGCCTGATACTGCTCCTGCTCCTGCCTGCGGCGCTGCCGCAGCCACTCACGCTCGTTGTCCCCCATGTAGAGCAGTTCAAGTGATGTCAACGGAATGCCAAGACGCTCGTAGTGCATACGCTGACGAAAGAGCTCCACAAACCCAAGCCGGTAGTTCTTGTTTTCTCCTTGCCAGTAATCCTGCACGTCGGAATGGACTGGATCACAGCACTTGGTTAGCAATGGGATGTCTCGCACCAGCTCTTGGTGCTCGCCGGCTAGGCCGTGCAGGACACAGCGGCGATCGTTGGCAGCTGGAAGAAGGGATCTATTGATGATTAAACCGCTTCGCATCTACACACCGTCTCGACTCTGCTGAGCTACTCACTTAGGGGTCTTGGCCCTGAGCTATGGATTTTTAGGCTGGACGATATGAGCTCAAATTCGTCTGGCGTATAAAAGACTTCAGAGTCGGTGTCGGTAGTGTCTTGTTGCTGTTTGCTTGTTGTGTTCGTATGCCCATGCCTCGCTGCTGTTGCTGTGGTTGTTGTTGCCACGTGTATAAAATGTTTTTGTTCCGAGTAGTTGAACTTATTTTCCATATCTTACTTAACAATTTGATTTTATATACACTCGCCACTGGTGATGACGTGAACTTAAAATCCAGCGGCTGCTGCGATTACCCACAAAAATAACATTTACTATATCTGACTCTACCTAAGCACTTCATGATTAGTATTAAATATTTAATTCAATATATATCGATTGGGAAAATTTTATCTGGATCAAGGAGAGCTAGTCCGGGTTCACAAAAAAAGAACGCCTCCTTCTGCCTGTTACATACTTTTATTAAAACCATTATACCCTGATTTCCCATTTTCAATGGGTTCAGGGTATAAAAAAAAGCTAAATTGAATGATTAGAGCCGCCCGTAAATGATCTCTGAACAGCTTTGCATCAGGTGAATCATTTGAATCATTAAATGAAATAAATTCTGCAACAGCAGCAATTGAGTTGTAAGACCGAGTATAAATAGCTCTACCTTAGCTAAGTCTTCTCATATTCGTTTACTAGCTTAAGAAAGCCAGTCTTAAATTGAAGCTCTGAGCGGATATTCTTGAATCCTTTGTCCTGTCACTGGAAGAAAAAACAAGGATTGTCCCAACTATCCCATATGGAATTCCTCAATAGGGAGAAGAGCATATCTCTTCCAGAGACGAGCTCCACAACCAACGAGATTCAAGTTCAAGTTGGACGCTACGATGGACTGAGGCCGACGAATGAAGAAAGGAAGTCTGTGCTATGCAAGTATAGAAAATGGAAAAGACGCCTAGATGGACTACCAGAGAATCGTGCAAATAACAGACGAAGCCTTGAAGGATTACATCCTCTTGTAGTCCAGAAGATCCAAGCAAAGATGTGGCAGCAACAATATTTACAAGGATTGTCCCAACTATCCCAAATGGAATACCTCAATGGAGAGGACAGCATATCTCTTCCAGAGACGAGCTCCACAACCAATGAGATTGAAGTTCAAGTAGGACGCTACGATGGACTCAGGACGAGGACTGAAGAAAAGAATCCAGTGCTATGCAAGTATAGAAAATGGAAAAGCCTACTCGAAGGACTACCAGAGAATCAGGGTTGCATCTTATTTGACTACCAATCTGACTAATAACAGGCGAAGGCTGAAAGGAATAGATCCTCTGAACAACAGTGGAATATAATAAACATAAAATATTAAATGTATAGCAAAGAATAGATTTATTCAAGCATGACAATGTCGACAGTTCTAGTAATCTCTAAAGAATAAATTTCAGTCGGAAAAGTATTATAGAACGAATATATAAATACCCACATATGATATTTGATAAGAACTATTATTATATATTATCATTATTAAAAAGAACTTGCTCTTCGGAGCGACAATCAGTGTATAATAAGGTTCTACATCTTACACATATAATTGAATAAAACATAAAATACTGTAACCCAAAAATAACAAAATTTTAATTTAAGAAAGGCTAAATTAGAGATATGCTGGCTTTCATACTCAATGACTAGTTAATGCTTAGAGCTGAATGTGCTTGAGAGTATCTACTATTACTATTACTGCATCAGCGGTACATAATTAAAGGAGATACCCTGAACCCTGCAAAGTACTGATACTTCAACCATTTTACGCTTCTTTTATGCATATATACAACTGCGCAGTTACCAGCGACTGCGCTTGGGCTGCTGTGTGGGCTACATAATGAGAATTTTGTTTTTGAATATATCTCTTTTTGTAGTGGGACTATCTTCATTAAATTTTCTGAACGTGATAATAACATTCAAATGTGTGTATATGCCAAAGCACAAGTTTCTAGTACTTGATATACGTTTTTTTTTTGTTCAAGTCTTTCTTTCAAAGTCTCTAGCATTTGTAGTTTAGGAGATCTCTGCATTCATACGGACGGATGGACAGATGGACATGGCTAGATCAACTCAGCTCGTCATCCTGATCAAGAATATATATACTTTATGGGGTCTGCCACGCCTCCTTCTGCCTGTTACATACATTTTCACAAAAACATTATACCCTGAATTCCCATTTTCAATGGGTATAAAAATTATAAATTTACCTAGTATTCAATAATGTACATACATCCACTGTACTTACTTTAAGGACTTTACCAGATATACCTATTGTAAAAGTAAATTCTGTATATGAGATTTATAGTTTTGCGAGTATTGAAGTTAATTAAGGAATATCCCAAGTGCTTGATATAACTACTGTAACTACTGTACCTACAATCTAATTTACCTACTGCAAATGAACCTTTTATGAAACAAACCGAGTATCGCAAACTTGGCATTCTTAAGCGTACCTTCCTTAACTTTAAGCTGTACAGCACGGTGTATATAGAGATTCATGCTTGGAGTACCGAATATACTTAATGTACCTACAATATATACAAGTCTATTATTAGCTATATAGATTAATATATAGAGCACGTACTATATTTAATGTTCCTACTGCTCCTACTGATCTGACAGTACCTTTATAGACTCATGTAGTGAGTACCTAATATAGTTAATGTACCTACAACATCTACTAGTCTAATATTAGCTATATAGATTAATATATAGGATCATAATATATAATATCATAATGTACCTACTAAATTACCTAATGTTCTTAATGTACCTACTGTTCCTACTAGTCTAAAATTACCTATATAGATACATTTGCTGAGTGTCAATATACTTCATGTACCTACGGCTCCTACTAATCTACCATTACCCATATAAATTCACGTAGAGAGTACCTACTATACTTGATGTACCTATTGCCCCCATTACTCTTACTCTATCTACTCTACTCGTGAACTTAAATTCTGTGAATTATGGAGAGCTTTACGTACTGTTGTTCTACATTAAGTTGAGATCATTTCTATATAAAATCTAAACACTCAATTTAAATTGATATTGAATATAAATTGAGTTATATATTATGAAATGCCGATAAGGTACGATAAGGTCGCAGCTAACAAAGTCATAATGCGATTAACATCTACAACTTGGAAAAGGTTGCACCAAATTAATATCGCATTAGATAAGAATTCCCTGAGATATAATAGTTTCCTTCTCGGTCTTCGGTTATTAATACTGGGCAAATCGGAAATTTTAATGGTATTTGAGATTGGGATATCTACAGCTTATCGGCGCTTTTCGTGCCCACACCTGCTAAGCTTATTGAGGTATGCATCGGCAGCGATCTGTCGATGAGTGGGTTAGCAGCTGCTTGCGATAAGTGCAAATCGCTATAAAATGATTTGCCTTTCAGCTGAACCGTCGTTAGCTGTCGATTTCTCAAGTGAACACCTGTTCGACCCATTCCAGATAAGCGACAGTGGCCGGAGTCTTGAAATTATTGAAACACTTGCACACCATAAAAACTATAAACCACCCAGAGGCAGAGCGACAAGGTAACAAAAGGCCGTGTAAAGCAAGAGCAACAACAAAATAAATATAAAGAACAACAGCAACATCAAGTGAATCACACAACAAAAACGCAATGGAACCACTTAATGTATGAGCTTCGTCTATTGATCTATTGTATACTATATCGAAGTACTCAAGCTGTCTGACTGCCAGACTGGCAGCTAAATGTTCTATTGTAGCTGCCCCTTGTAATTGGTAGTTGAGCAACGACTTAATTACACGTTTGGACAATAAATGGCAAGTCTCATCCATGATTTATTTATTTGCAGTTAGTTTGCCTACATCAACTAAAAATAGTATAGATGTATATAGCATAAATCACATTCTAAGTGACACATATCGAACAGAAGGGCGGTTACCCGCCTGCGATTCTTATGATTAAATTATGTTAAATGGTAACCTGCTATGCAATTCTCACGAGTTCAAGTGAGACTTGTATCTCTAATCAACTCATATTTGTCTCAGTTTCAGCGTTTACTTTTTTCTCTTATTGCTATCCCTCATTCTCCTTCTTTTTTTTAAATTTCTCTCCCTTTACTACTTTCTATATCTCTCACTCCCGTCTCTCTTTTGACTTTTATTTGTCGTCTATCCTCCCTTCTCTCTTCTCAGGATATATTTAAATATGTCTCTCTCTTTTTCTCTCCTTTACTCCTATGCCTGTAGCTCTTTGTTTTCTTTATTTCTCTCTCTATCTCTCTTTTTCTGTTTCTAACACTGATTTGATTTGAACACTTTCACTTTTCCTCTCTCTCTCTCTATTTTTGTCGCTCAATGTCTCTCTCTCTCTCTTTCTCTCTCTTTCTCTCCTATGTCTGTTTCTCTCTGTCTTTCCTCTATCGCCTTTCTGCCTCTATCGCCTTTTTCGCTTCTCTGTTTCTCACACTTATTGTATTTCTCTCTCTCTCTCTTTCTTTCGCTCACACTCACCGCCGGGCACTCTATTTATAAATATATAAATCTCTCTCTGCCTCTTAGTCTCTGTCTCTCCCTCTTAGAGTTTCTCTCTCTCTCTTCATCTCGCTCACTTACTTTTAGCTCGTTTTCTGTTGCTCGCTCTGACTCTTTTGATCGCTCTTTTTGTTTTCTACCCCTTCCATTCTTCTGTTTCTTTGATTCTCTCTCTCTCTCTCTCTCGAGAGAGAGAGAGAGATATTTATATATATATGTACATCTCACACCCTCTCACTTTCGGGTTTTCTTCTTTCTCTCTCCCCCTTTGTCACACTAACTCACTCTGTCTCTCTCTTTCTCTCTTTTTGTCTCTCTCTCTCTCCCTCTTAAGCTTTTTTCTTCTCTCCTCTTTTACCCTGTCCGTTTCCCTTTCTGTGCCCCTATTTTTCTCCTTTTTGCTCTCTTCATCACTATCCCTCTATATATCTCACCCATTCCCTCTCGCTTCTTCATTCTTTTTCTCCCCCCCCCCCCCCTCCCCCACCCCTTCACTCTTCCATTCTTTATCCCCTCCCTCCCCTCTTCCTCACTATTTATTACAAATCCATTTTATTGTTTGCTAAAGGGTCGACAATAAAATTAAATATTTATTCATGGATATTTTTAATCCCATCCAACTCTTGCAATTATCATAATTAGTATTGTTGCTAATCCAATAAAAATAGTATATATATATATATATATATATATAGAAAAAAAACCCATACAATAACTATGTAGCTCCAATCGAACGGCTTATCTGACGCTGGGCAGATAAACCAGCGTTTAGTTGTTAATGGAGCTCGGTGCTCGGAGCTAATCGCCAAATCAGTCCCTAAAATCTTATCAACGGCACGCCGAGAGCACTTTAGTCTGATAATGGTAATGCCCACACACTCCGACTCCGGTCGGGGACACCGTGGTTTCAATTTCAATTTCAATTGATTAAACAGTTGTTAACGAGCTAACGAGCTGGTCGGCTGGTGAGCTTCAAGTGGCTGCTGGTCAACTGTGTGTGTGTGGTCGAATCAAATTATTAAGCCTTTACAGTTTTCGTATTGTTTTGGCTCTTTTCTGTTACTCTTTTTTGTTTTTTTTTTTTTGTTGTTTTTCCTCGTGTGTTTGTGTTTGCTGAAATGGAAATGAAATTTCAGTTGGTTGCGCTGCTATTGTTGAGGGCGGTGCAGCAAATGGTTGCAGATTCGCATTGCATTTGGTATGGCGAGAGCCATCTGATTGGGGAGCACTGGCAGAACAAGGAGTACCATGGACCGCCCCTACCGCTGAATAATCCACAGGCCGAGGCCACCTTCGCCAGGCGCTGCCCCGTCCTGTATGCGGAGTACAAGGGCCCCAATGGCGATAAAGAGCTGGAGCTCTGCTGTGACGGCAATCAAATTGTGAGCATGGACGCGGGCTTGAGCCAAGCGGACGGTGTCTACAGCCGGTGTCCCACATGCACGCTGAACATGGCCCTCACTGTATGCATGATGACTTGCGCCCACAATCATTCGCTCTTCCTGACGCCCTACATCGACCAGAGTCCGACGAACGTGGACTTTGTGGAGCACATCGATTTCTTCGTGCACGACGAGAGCATCCAGAAGATCTACAACAGCTGCAGCAGCATCCAGCATCCGCAGACAGGTCGACCGGCCATGGATCTCGGCTGTGGTGCATACAATGCCAAGACGTGCAATTATCGGCGATGGTACTACTTCATGGGGGCTGCCGATAACGACTATGTGCCCTTCCCCATCAACTATACGTGGAGTCAGGATGCCGCAGAGAACTCGGAGGATGAGTATCTGACGGTATATCCGCTGGATTGCGGCCAGAGCTATGAGGGCAACTATGCCTGCGCCTGCATCGATTGCGACGAGTCCTGTCCGCTGACCGATCCACCCACTGGCTACGAGGATCCCTGGCAGATAGCCGGACTGTACGGCACTACCTTCATAGTTGCCCTGGTGCTCGCCCTGCTGATCGCTGGCTTCATTTGCTACGGTGCCATTGGGGATCGTCAAGGGCCCAACGTCTGCATGCCGACTTTATATGGTGACTTTCTGCACCGCGGCTGCCGTATCTGGGGCACCTTCTGTGCCAAGCATCCGGTGCTGGTGCTGGCCCTCTGCTCGTGGGTCATTGGGGGGCTGGCCTATGGCATTCGCTACATGAACGTGACCACCGATCCCGTCGAGCTGTGGGCCAGTGAGGAGAGCCAGACGCGCATCGAGAAAAACTATTTCGATCAGCACTTCGGACCCTTCTATCGCACCAATCAGCTGTTTGTGAAGCCAGTGAACAAAGACACTGTAAGCATTCGCCGGCATTACTTAAATGTTTCCCATTATTCAACCCTCTCTCTACCTCCTTAACTCAGTTTACTCACGAAGCCGCCAGCGGAACTCTCACCTTCGGACCGGCCTATGAGCAGAACTTCCTGCAGGAGGTCTTCGAATTGCAGGAACAAATCATGAAGTTGGGCGTGTCGGAAGGCGTGAGCTTGGACAAAATCTGCTATGCACCCGTCCTGTATCCCGGACTCACGCCCACCGTGGACGACTGTCTCATTCAGTCCATCTATGGCTACTTCCAGAATGACATGGCCAAATTCCAGAACTCCTATGTGGATAGCAACAACTTTACTATTAACTATCTCAATCAGCTGGAGGATTGCTTGCGGTAAGTCGAAGATGGAAATATGATAGAAATATGAGAGTTGCCGGAAAGGGAGTTGAGGTAAACTCACAGAAGCCGTGAGAGCTTTATGATATTGCGATTAAATCTGTAGGCGACTCTAAACACCTCTAGACGGCTCTCATTTATAGCGACAAATGAATCACTTCATAAACTTTATACACTCTTTAAGCAGTTTCGTTTATATGAATATATATACCACGATAAGTCTTATCGAATATATATATATATATATATATATATATATATATATATATATATATATATATATATATATATATATATATATATATATATATATATATATATATATATATATATATATATATATATATATATATATATATATATATATATATATATATATATATATATATATATATATATATATATACATTAGTGGGCAAAAATATTTAGACATGAAAAATATTCAATCTTATTGCTTGTAAATTTTTATATATTTAAGGCAAAGTTGATTGTGAATGTTTGTAAATATATAGGTATAGGTATAAAAGTTTTTTTTTTCTAAATATAAACGCATTGATAATTTCATTGTTGATTTAAGGAATACGACTTTTACTATATATAAAAAAAAGAAAGATTCATTTTTTAAATTAAAAGAAATTAATAACAAGTAAGAACTGTCGGGCGTTACCGACTGCAGAATACTCATTCCCGGCCCAGGCACTGCCAAATCCATTTTTCGATTTGCCACGCCCCCAATTGGTATCTATGTATTATAATTGTGCACAACAATAGAGGAAGTCGAGAATAGTTTTGTGGTTAAATTTAGCGTTAAATCTAGCTCTAAGACAGTAGAAAATACAAATTTTCTCAATTTGTCACGCCCCCATGGGCGTAGATATATCCGCCATATTTTTTAAAATTTTGTTGTCACACCCAAGTATAAATTCCAAATCTCAACTCTCTAGCACTTCAATAACAATGCATTTTCCGATCTGCCACGCCCCTAGTGGGCGGATCAAAAAGTCTTGATACTTTATAATTCGATAATATACACGAAAATATATATTCCAAGATACAAGCTTCTAGTTTCAATAGCGACAGAATGGTTTGCATTTATACGGAGAGACGGACGGACGGACGGATGGACGGACGGACGGCCGGACGGACAACAAGACAAGAATATTGCACAAAACCAATATACTTATTTCACTTTTATGAATGAGTATTAAAATATGTCCCCCCGTAACCTACCTACCTAACTATTTGAAGACGTTTCTGAACAGTCCGAACAGACTCTACCAATATAATCCAATCGAATTTCCAATATACCATAATCTATATACATGCATATATATTATATATAAAAATTAAAAATACTTCTCATTTTTCACCAAATAGCGTGCCGATGATGGAGGACTGTTTCAGCAACTACGGCGGACCCATCGAGCCGGGCATTGCTGTGGGCGGTATGCCGCCAGCCGAGAACGGCGAGGATCCCGATTATATGCTGGCCACGGGCTTGGTGCTGACATTTTTGGGCAAGAACCAGCTGGACGAATCGAAGCTGGAGACCAGCATGCAATGGGAGAAACTGTTCGTGGACTTCATGAAGAACTACAAGAGCGAGAATCTGGACATTGCCTACTCGGCAGAGCGCTCCATCCAGGACGCCATTGTGGAGCTGTCCGAGGGTGAGGTCAGCACCGTCATCATCAGCTACGTGGTGATGTTCGTCTATGTGGCGATCGCACTCGGACGCATACGAAGTTGTCTCGGTTTTCTGCGTGAGTCGCGCATCATGCTGGCTGTGAGTGGCATTGTGATTGTGCTGGCCTCCGTCGTCTGCAGCTTGGGCTTTTGGGGCTATGTGGGCGTGACAACCACTATGCTGGCCATTGAGGTAATTCCCTTCCTGGTGCTGGCCGTGGGCGTGGACAATATCTTCATCATGGTGCACACGTATCAACGTCTGGATCACAGTCGCTTTGCGAGCACCCACGAGGCCATCGGCGAGGCCATTGGCCAGGTGGGACCCTCCATACTCCAGACGGCCAGCAGCGAGTTCGCCTGCTTCGCCATTGGCGCCATCTCCGAGATGCCGGCGGTGAAGACGTTCGCCATGTATGCAGCGATCGCCATTCTGCTGGACTTCCTGCTGCAGATCACAGCCTTCGTGGCCCTGATGGCCATCGATGAGAGGCGCTATAAGAGCGGACGACTCGACATGCTGTGCTGTGTGAGGAGCAAGGTGAAGCCGGAGGACTCTCATGACATTGGTGTTCTCGAGAAGCTCTTCACGAACTTCTATGCGCCCTTCCTGCTCTCCAAGTGAGTTGGATTTGCTTTGAACGATCACACAGTCCATTTCAATGAATTCCTCTTTCCCTTTCCCTTGCAGACCCGTTAAGATTATTGTTCTGCTGGTGTTCACTGTGGTCACGGCGCTCTCTTTGATGGTCACGCCCTCGATTGAGCCGGGCCTGGACCAGGAGACCTCCATGCCCAAGGACTCGCACGTAGTCAAGTATTTCCGCTACATGGACGAGCTGCTGGCCATGGGCGCCCCCGTCTACTGGGTGCTCAAGCCGGGCCTCAACTACAGCAGTCCGGTGCATCAGAATTTCATTTGCGGTGGCGTCGAGTGCAACGACGACTCGCTCTCCGTCCAGCTCTACATACAGTCACGCTATCCGCAGATCACATCGCTGGCACGTCCAGCTTCCTCGTGGATCGACGATTACATCGATTGGATCAACATTGCCGATTGCTGCAAGATCAATGCCACGACGGGAGGCTTCTGTCCGAGCAGTAAGTGGGCATTGCCACTACTTTGCCTGAGATATGCGCATGCTATACTTCGTTCTCTCTCACACAGACTCAAAGAGCGACAACTGCTATCCGTGCGAGCGAGAGTTCACTGAAGACGGTCTGCGACCCACGCCCGAGACATTCGACAAGTATGTGCCGCTCTTTCTCTCAGATCTGCCCGATGCTGAGTGCGCCAAGGCGGGTCGAGCAGCCTATGCGGACGTAAGTAGAGCCAGAGCAGCTACATATAACTAACCCATTGAAAATGGAAAGCTGGAACGAGCTGAGTCGATTTAGACTTGTCTGTCCGTTTGTCCGTCCATCTGTCTGTCTAAGTGTACGTCCGTATCTCAGATCGTCTTAGCGCTAGAGACTGCAATTTTCTTTTGGAGCTACCCAATCAGCACATGCATATTGAATTTATTTTTGTTTAATCGATATCTATTCCCATTTCAATAGTATCGAATAAAAACATTTCAAAAGATAGTTTTTAAATGACACCTTAAGGCTGGAGTCTCAAAAGCTTTGCATTTAGTTTGGCCGTGTGTGTTTTCTTTGTGTTAACGCTATCTCAGCAAATATATGAGCAAGATACTTGAATTTTAATTTTTTGTAGGTTCCCATATATTTAAAACCCGATTACTATTCCCATCTTAACGCTATCGAATTCAAGCCCTTTCAAAAGTGACTTATTAATTACACCTTGTATGTCTCTTAAGCAAGGGTCTCTTGAGTTTTGCATTTGGAGTAGCTGAGTCGATCCGTATGTCCGTGTGTCCGTATATCCGTATGTTTGAACACATCGATCTCAGAACCTAAAAGATCTGGAGACTTGAAATTTTGTTTGTAGGTCCTTGTCTATACAACGCGCATGTTGTATTTATTTTTAAAAAATCGATAACTATTTCGGTCTTATTATTATCGATAAATCTCTTTTCAAAAGATATCATGTCTTGCACTTTCTTTAAGATTAGAGTCTCCAAACTTTGTATTTAGCTTAGTATAATTTATGCAACTTTGATTTCTGATACATTTTCTTTATTTTATTTTTGATATATTTTTTTAAAGCGTGACTTGTACACCATAAAAGCTAGGGCCTTAAGGTTGATCATATAGGTCAGTGTAATGAATATAAATAGAATAGAATGAATGAAATTCAGAAATTTAGTAATTTTCAGATTTTTGACGTCAACTTTCCCCTTCCCCAAAATTCGAATAAAATTTAGAGACTTGCGATTCGGCAAATTGAACTCATAGTAAATGTCAAGCAGTCTCGACTAGATCTTTTTACTTATAGAACTTCGTATAGAACTAGTTTATATCTAAAATCTCTCTCTCTCTCTCTTCTTCTTCTCTCTTGGCAGGCCGTCATCTATACGCTGAATGATGAGGGTATGGCAACCATTCTGGACACCCACTTCATGCAGTATTCGACGACGTCGACCACGTCGGACAAGTTTGTGGCGGCGCTGCGTGAGGCGCGTCGCGTTCAGTCGGAAATCAATGCAATGTTCGAAAGCAACGGCGTCGACACAGAGGTCTTTCCCTATTGTGTCTTCTTCATATTTTACGAACAGTATTTAACCATTTGGGATGATGCCCTCGTCTCGCTGGGCGTCTCGCTGGCGGCGATATTCGTGGTGACGCTGCTGCTGACCGGGCTGGACATCACCTCGGCTCTCATCGTGCTGTTCATGGTGCTGTGCATTGTGATTAATATGGGCGGCATGATGTGGGCCTGGGACATATCGCTGAACGCCATCTCGCTGGTCAATCTGGTCGTCTGTGTGGGCATCGGCGTCGAGTTCATATCGCACATTGTGCGCTCCTTCAAGCAGGCCAGCGGCAATGCCCAGCAGCGGGCACTCCACGCGCTCAGCGTCACGGGCAGCAGTGTCCTGTCCGGCATAACGCTAACCAAATTCGCCGGCATCGTGGTGCTGGCCTTCTCCAAGTCGCAGGTCTTCCAGATCTTCTATTTCCGCATGTACCTGGGCATTGTGCTCATTGGGGCGGCGCATGGCCTGATTCTGTTGCCGGTGCTGCTCAGTCTGCTCGGTCCGCTCAAGAGCCTCAGCAAAGACTCCAGCTGCGAGTCGCTCAGCTAGGTCAGCTGCACTGACCCAGCTACGAATCCAAATAGTCACTAAGACTGTTAGCTGTTAGCTTACGCTTTTCTTTCCCTCTCCCTCCTCCCCCCCACCCTTCCAGTAAGACTGTGTGTGCTAAATATATATTTATATGTATCCCTCTTTCTTTTATGTTTTTATTTTGTTTCAAGTGCAAAACACTTGCTATTTAAAACTAATAATAAAATACCTATATATATATAAAACGAAAAAAAATAAAAATAAAATAAAGAAAAAAATTTGTGCTTAAGCCATAAATTTGCATAAAATGTTTGGCAGCGACCCCCATCTGTATCCTCTTTATTGTTTATCGCCATGGCACCTTTGTTTTTTATGGCATTAAGCGGCCAACTGCCGCGCACCGCCAAAACAATAAATAAGAAACTCGCACTGGCGACCCCAACTTTCAACCACCCCCTCCACTTTCAACCACCCCCACCCCCGTCCCTCTGACCAGGCTGCCTTGAGCCTGTTAGTCGTCAGCCGTTGTGCCGTGGCCAGCGTTAGCTCAACCCTCCTCAAGCCTCCCCTAAACGTCTTACGCCTTTTCAGCAAAAACTTTGGCCAGATTTTTCAGTTGCAGCTTCTTCATTATGATACACTAATTAATCGGGGCATACCTCATGACACAGCCAGCTCTAAATATGTGAGTGTGAGTAGAGTTTAATCATATGCTGTTTGAATTATTTAAAATATTACTTACTTCATAACTTACATATAGACAAGGCCAAATTCCAGAGCTTCTATGTGAACAACAACAACTATACCATTGACTATCTCAATCAATTGGAGAGGGGGATGGAAAAATGTCAGAAAAAAGAAAAGTCAAGCAGATGGTTTGGTAAAATTAACTTGACGAATTCCAAATGAAATCTGCTGGCAAACAGCTTGGCTTCTAGACGAGTTGAAGTTTACATATATGGTTTAAGAACTTTATTAAATATTATTAAATATTAATATTATTATTATTATTAAAATGATATATAGCTTTAAGATACATTCTAATTGCTCTCCAAGTCCAAGCAAATGCTAATACGCTTTAAGAACTTGCTTAAATGTGTCCAGTATTTTAATATTTATACATCATTTTATTTTAGTTTGAAGATAAACAATTTGCTTTTAAATTTAATTTATAACAATAAAAATTTATTAAATCAATAGCCATGTAATTTTTAACCACATGTATATCATTTTGAGCTCAATTGAAATTGCTCTCCAAGTCTAGGCCGATGCTAATTTGAGTTAAGAAAAAGTTTACATAATTTTTAAAATTCTAATAATTATATATAATGTTATTTAAGTTTGAAGACAAATATTTTGCCTCATATTTAATTTATAAAAAAAGTATAAAAAATATAGAAATATATAAACATAATTTAAATATAATTTTATTTATAATCTTATGTCAATTTTACTTCAAATTTAATTTTTTTAAAATAAATAAATAATATATAAGTATGTAAACATTATATATATATAATTTTATTTATATTTATATATATTATATAATCTTATGTCAGTTTAAAGACACCAATTTTACCTCAAATTTAATTTTTTTTTTAAATATATAAAATTTATAAGTATATAAACATTATTTATATATAATTTTATTTATAATTATATATATAATTTTAAGTCAGTTTGGAGACAACAATGCTCCTTTTGATTTAATTTATAAACAAAAAATATAATAAGTATATAAACATAATTTATATATCATTTGTATTTTCCCTTCAACAATTTGACTTGATTATATAGTAGTAGATGCTAACAGAGATTCCAAAAATTTTTGCACATTGCTTTATATATATTCAGTTTTTTTTACTTTCTTTTTGTATGTATAATTTGATTATAATTTTTAGCTATATGTATATAGTTTTAAGATCACTTTCAAATGTTCTCTAGATCCAACTCATTGCTAATATAGCTTAAAATATTGTTAAATTATATATTTCTTTTTATTTTGATAATTTGTACATAATTTGTAGCTATATGTATATAATTTTAAGATCAATATCAAATGTATATAATTTTTAATAATATGTATATAACTTTAGGGTAAATTTCAAATGTTCTCCAGGTTGTAGGCCAAGTCTTCAGTGCCTGCTCTAATTACCGCCAGCTGATGAGAGCATTCAAAGTTCAGCTGGGCTGCAGGCAGACATTTTAGAGGGCTTTCCTGTTTTTAACTGCTCACCGCCTGCTGGCCAAAGGACGCGTTCTGCGGCTTACAACACGCAGCGAGGCGCCAGCAGCAAGGAAAACAAAGCAACAAAAAAAGAAGAAAAAAAAAAAAAACAGAGCAGTGAACAGTGAACAGAAAACATTACCCAATGGTCACGCACACAGGCAAGAGATGTGCACGGGAATTTAACTCTCAGAATGAGTGTAGTGTTTTTAATTAAAATTAATAAAGTTTATAGTGGTTTTTATGTGCCTCGTCGTCGTCGTCGTCGTGGCAGCTCGCAGCTACTTGAGTGCCTCATGCAGCTTGTCTGTGTGGCAGCAACGCTTATTTTCGGTGCTTAGCTGCTTGGCTCTTGTTGTTGCGTTAAGCGTCTTGGCTCTAACACAACGGGCAGTCAACTAAACCCACCCACCCACCCACCCATCCACCCACCCACTCACCCACTCGCAGTCAGCAGAAGATTTTCAGCTGTTGGCCAGATTCTGACTGGGCCACTTCTGAATGGCCCGCAATTGAAAAGCATAATTATAAATGTATCAACTAATGCATATGGCCAAATCAATTTCCAATTAACAGCTGCGAGTGTGTGCATGTGTGTGTGTGTGTGTGTGTAGAGCCCACCACAAACAGATGAAGTGAAAAGTGAAGTGGGCATTTATCGAGTGCCTGCCTTTTTTTTTTGTGGCCCAAATGTTTTTCCAGCCAACACTTAATTGCCATTTCCAAGTACTTAGCTCTGACAGTGCCAAGTGCTAATGTTATATATCCAAAAATTTTAATTAAAAAAAAAAAGATGATGAGGAAGAAGCAGAAGAAGCGAACACACACATTAGTCAGGCAAATGCGAACGTCGACATTTGCATACGCTACAAGCAATTTTTGAGGTCAAACTCACAAATGTCTTCTGAAGAGTATCAGAAATATATATACATATATATACTATATATAAACCTCTATCTGCCATCCATTAAGTAATACAATTTTAGATATACATTCATCAGCAGGTTGAGTAACCGCTTAGACCAATCATAAATCTTTCCTTCACTCATTAATGTGGAATATTTTCATTTCATTTCATTTCAGTTTTTTTTGCCTTCGTGAATTAAAACAATTTCATTTGGCCTGTCTCATATTTAAATTTCAATTAATTCTGACAGCCCATTTGAAATGGTGTCGGACGCATATAGAGATAAAAATAGTAGAATAAAGAGAAGAAAAACAAATAGTTTGAGAGCTGGAAAAGGGCAACGTAATGAGTGCAAAGTAAACTTCATACATAACTGAGCTAAAGGTCAAAGAGACAACTGCTGCGAGGTAGTTGAAATTGAAGAAGAGCTGCAGAATTTGACATGAAAAAGAATGGGGTTGATTGAAGATAAGCTTGACTGATAAGATAAGTAGGAGTATGGGAATTGATATGACTGAGAAATATATTCAATGCCAAATACTTGGATTTGTTAATTTCATCGAATGCGCTTTAGAAAAGAAGAAACAGAATCAGAAAACTGAATTTACATAGCATTTTTCACTAATGTATGAGTAAGATAAAAATGACTACGTATATGAAAAGATTAACTTACCGAATACAAAGTACACTCATCAAGCCAACTATTTTAGGTCATCTGACTGATTGATAATAGTATATTAGCATTTCGAGGTGCTTGAGTCCTACTCCCGCACAGGCAAATAGAACTTATTATCCAGTGGAACTTCGTTAGTTTATACAACAACTATAAATGTCTCTTATGCTTCCTCTAACTGGAGAAACTGAATTGGGGAATCCGAACTGAATCTGAAAGACTCTAAATTAGAGCATCTATTATAATTATTATAGAACCTGCACTGAAGAAACTAAAGTAAACAATCTGAAATGGAGACTGTGAACTGGAGAATCTTAGAGTATAAAATGGAAACATTTTCAGATCTAGAAACACTTTCAGTCAAAACAGAAAGTTCTGAGCTGGAGAATATGAAATGAAAAATATTTCCTCTTCAGGTCGTGTTGAGTAAATGTTTTCTTCCGAGCTAAAATCTATTTTCTATTATATTATATAGAAGCATATGAGATAAATTTTTTGAAGAGAAAACTGATTGATGTATGTCTTTCTGGCAAAGGAGGAGCAGCTTTAAAACTGCGCTGCTCTCTTGCAAATAAATTTTCTTTATGATGTGTATGTTATAAAAATACTAAGAAATCAGACAAAACATATTAAAAATTTATAATTTAAAATATTGATTTAAGCTTAAATATATAGAAAATAGTACCAAAATACAAGGTTGTATGTTGTATTGGACGAACCCATCTGGCAACCCTATGTGTTTATTCTGCAAAACGGCCATACAGCCTCAATTCGGCCATTTGAGAGATATCATATACAAAAAGTGATGTCGACAAATCTACGTTTCTTTGATAAAAAAAAAAAAAAATCATGGGTCCGTCAAATATGGGAAACCTGTACACGGTTGCCAGATGGGTCCGTCGAATATGGACTATATATGTTCTTGTATAAATGCCACTTCGATTAAAGCATTTTAGCAAGATAATCTGGAACCTCTTAGTAGTGTTATTTTAGATACATATACGTTTTATAGAAATGGAAGTGCGTTTTTTTTTTTATAAACAATTAAATAATAAAGAATAAATCCATTATCCTTAAGTTATCAGATAAGTCCCTTGTGCAAATCTGTCTCTTTTCTTTTTTTTTCTTTTTGCTAAATCAAAATTTTATGAAATAAAAAAAAAAAAAAAACAAATTAAATACTTTTAAAAGTTAAAATAACCATTTAAATATACAACTAAATTACTTAGGTAATTCAATTTTAATAGAAACAAAGATTCGGCCAAAAGATAAAATCGTCTTAAAAGGAACAACAACAACAACAAGGGAAACATTTATGAATTATTGCGCGAATGGGCAATAAATGTTGAAATTAATTGCGAAAATTTCAGAATAGAAATTTAAGTTAGGTTAAAAGCGTGTGTAGCACACGGTATTTGTTTCTCTTCCTCTCAGTCTCATACTCATTCACGAAATTGAAATGAGTATATTGGTTTTGTGCAATGTCCATCCGCCTGCTAATATGAATGCAAACCATTTCGCCGATATTGAAGCTAGATACTTGAAATTTGGAGCATATACTTGTGTATACCCTCGAATGATAAAGTGTTAAGATTTTTCCGCTCCGCCCATTAGGCGCGTGGAAAATTAAAAAATACATTTCCTGGTATCCCAGAGTAGAAATTTGGAATACTTGGGTGGACAGCAAAAGCTCTAAAAGATATGGCGGATATAAATAAGCCCATTGGGGGCATGGAAAATTGGGTAAAACTGTATTTTCTACAGTTTTACATCTGGAAACTCAAATTAAAAAAACTAACGATCCTCTATGGATTGACACAAAAATAGTGTATATATACCAATTGGGGGCGTGGCAAATCGCATAATCAATCTAGCAGCGTTTGGGCCGTTAATGAGTATTCTGCAGTCGGTAACACCCGACTGCAACGCTTTTACGTTCGGCAATTTCGCGCACGGTTTGTGGCCAATTTTGCACACTCGCCGCGCGGCCATAAAAGATTCTAGACGGAATTACCCGGTAATACATGGCGCTTATAGCGCATAGGCAGGCATTTAAATTATATGTTAAGTGTCTATATATACTATATATAGATATGTGTGTATGTGTGTATGTATGTATGTATATGTGTGTTATATATATATTTATTAATCGGTTATTCGGTTTGCGCAAATGCCCATTTACAATACACAATTGTCTCTTTGTGTCTGTATCTTTATCTGTGTCTGCTCTAGTCATAAATGTATCTCTTTCTCTCTCTCTCTATCTCGCTCTCTTAAATCGCTGTTGCTATTTAATTTCATTTCCATTTTATGCCAGTTTTAATTTGATAATGTTATGATTTCTCATTTAAATTTGCATTAAAATTATTTTTGAATACCCTGTATGCATTGCCCGCTAGCTAATGGGGTATATCAATCCGAGGAGGTGTTTCAAATTCACTATACTCGAAGAGAACTGTTTGAGGACTTCTGCCCTCTGATCTTGCATCAATAAATAAAACCAGCGACCTCCTCGAGTTTCTAATGGAAAATGATTTGATTATAAAGAGAGGATAGTGAGAATGTGGTAACTAGGATGGGCATGCTCTTACAACTTCACTTTTCTTTCAGCGCTCTCTTTCAGTCCTCTAATATATAATACAGTCATTCAAGTGCCTTAGCAATAAGCAATCCCCATTTATAGGTTATATCCGGTCTTCTGAGTTCAATCAATATACTCATCTCTAAAGACGATTCGAATACAGGGTAGCAGACACACGAAGCTACCTTATAGCAACTCAATAAATCAGTGAATTCATATATAAATTCCTATCTTAATAATTTGTTTGCTTTTATTTAATATTCCACATCTCATATAACATTCCCTTGCCTATTTCTTTACAGGGTATCACTTGGCTGACATTCACTGACTAATGCATTATATCAACTGTTGTCATTCAAACTTAATTTAACAAACACTTTCATATTCGCTCATATTTATATATACATATATTCAGTTACATTTAAAAGTACTTTAATTATCTATAAATTCACTGTTCTAGGGATAGCAATTACATTAGGCATATGCTATGTAGGTTTTAGATCAACATTTCTGTTTTCATATGTATATATTCCATCTCCATATCAGATCTTTATCGAATTTCAGTCATATTCATATCCATAGCCATGGCATATTTAAGCCGAGCAACTGCCATTGATTCGAGCTCGTTTCAGCTGTGTTTAACACAAGTTCGCCCAATAACAAGCACTAAGCCACCATAATAACCACTGCTTGATCAATTGAATTGGTCGGTTGGCCAATTGGTTGTTGTTTTTGCTGCTGTCAGCCAATTGGTCAATTGGTCAGTTGGTCAAGGGCGCCAAATTACACTACTTAATTCACTTAAATACATAGGTTTACGCAACTCATTAAAGGCCCACAAAATTGTATTGTTTTCAAGTGGCATACAAATAATATGCATATATTGATGAAAAGGTTAAATTTAACAAGATTTATACAATATACATATATATGTATATATATATATATATATATATATATATATATATATATATATATATATATATATATATATATATATATATATATATATATGTAACAATTATTGTATATATAATTGTGTGTTTAATGTAATTAATAGAGTATTAAAAATATAATGATTAAAGTCAACTTGAACACCTTTAGACAACTTCAAATCTGACTACTTAAATGACTTTCAATCAACAGCATATATTTATTATGTCTTGCCTTTATCAATGCTGTTCTCAAACTCTTCTTCTCGCATTAGTGTTGCCATCCTGTTAACATAACCAGGATGCTACACAGCTCTACATAGCTTCTTATGCAACTTTACATATGTATATGAGTAGAGCAAATAATGAATCCTTTAATATACAAATATTTGTATGCTGATCAAACTTCTTGGACTTGGTGCTCAACTTACAGTGCTGTATAAAATCAAAATACACATATACCCATATGATTTCAAGCTCCAATTAGAGAAAGGCTTTACAGTTGAACTAAAAGCTAGACTAGCTACAATTGTGGGAGATATTGGCTTTTATCGATACCCCTATTGGGTGTATATTATGAAACGAACAGATGAACATGAACATGTACTTACAATTTAAATAGACAACTTGCCAACATGTTGACCAATGGTTCAAGCCAATAAGCTCATTTCACAACGTAAATGAATGTATATATATATATAAATATGGCCTCATATTCACATACACACATACAGACACTTAACTCATTTGACATTTGTAATAGTATAACATAATTACAATTTTCAAATAGTAAAAGCTTAACAAGCATGGGAAGCTTCAAATTAATAGACATTAAATCAGTCTGAGTTTTAGTTGGACACTAGCTCACAGTTTTCAACGCCCGTATCATCAACTGATGCGTCCATTCAAATAAAAACTTAGTGCACGAACAATACCGTGAAGTAAAATAAACTTTTGTATTTTTTGTTCGTTTCAATCAAGAAACTTTAATATATATGTATATGCATTACTCGTATATCCTTCAAATATATTTATATATAAATATATATCATATATATACGACCCGTTATATAAATCTCATCAGCTACTCTGAATTAATTTCTACTCCCGACATTAGTAATTAAAAACAAGGAGAGACAGAGCAGCTAATCGAGCTGCCGCAGAGTTTACTATACCTGCCAGCAGGCCTCTCTCTCTCTCTCTCTCTCTCACTCTCTGTCTCTGTCTCTCTGCGAGAATTTATTTTTTAATTAATTTATTTACCAACGCAACTCGTCGCTTTTAGTTGTGTCCATGGACTGGACCAGAGATGAATCAGTTATTTATAAATGTGCTTAGAAGCCGCAAATCCAAAATTACAATTTTCAAAACATTTTCGCTGTGCAATTTTCAGCTAACTGCCAAGCGGACAGACTGACGGACGGACGGAGGGGGGGAGAGACTGATAGACGGACAGGTGGACAGGTAGCCCTGTACCCTTTGGTACTTGGCCCGCAACGTTTATTAGATTCACTCCAACGCTTGGGAATTTGCAACGAGCTCTCAAATTGGATGCTTATACAAAAACAAGTTACAGAAAAAACAAACAAACTAGAAACCAGGCGAAACGCGTAAGCGAATGTATTTGGCCTTTGCATTACAAACATAATTGGGAACGTATGGAGTTCTTAACCCGTCGAAGCTCAAATGACCTGAGCAGGAGCACTCAACATTATCATTAACATTATGCAGCTAACATTGCTGTTAATTGTTAATTAACAGATGTTAACTGTTTAATCAGTTTATCTCTTCAGTTATCTCTTTTTAACATGAGTGAAATGAATTTGTTGTTGTTTTTAACTGTTTTATCCACTTTGAAATAAATCTGTGAACATAGAAAACAACTAATTTAAAAATATACATATATAATAAGTACAATAAAAATACATTTTTTAAATATATTTAAAAAAGAAAAATTTGCCGATTCAGAAAGTTTTTAAATTCTATTTTTAACCCTTAGCAATTTAATATAAGTCTATGAAAAGTATCAATGTTTCTTTCTTGAACTCACTCTCCCCTGAATTAAATCTTTGCTTGCAGGTCATTTTAGGTCACTCTGACTTAAGTCATACATATGGATGTTCCGGCAGAGCATCCACATTGTGTAGTGATTTCCCAATTCTATTTACCATATTTATTTTTAAGATTCTTTAATAATTATGTTGTAAGTTTCCTTTAATAATCGCTATCTTTCTTAGTTCAATAATATCACTGACATTATATGGCTGTGAATTGGGGCATAGCTGGCTGACTGGCAAATAAATTACCCCCACCGGGTTGGTGGTATTATTGATAAGATTTGTTTTTTTATGCTATTTAATATAATTTAATAATTTATTGTTTAAGTTCACTCTAGTTTTGTCAATATTTTTTTTTTTTTTAAATTTTTAAATAAATAAATGAAATAAAATTAAAGTTTTTATGTAATTGTAATAAAAATAATAATAATAAAAATTATATAAAATACAAAAATATTATATTAATTTGTAATTATAATCATACAAAATTAATTCGATTAATATAAGATTGAATTGCAGTTAGTTTATTTATTTCTAAGACAATCATAGCAACGGCAATGATTGATAGCAGCAGTGCAAGAAAATACAAAATCTCCGGCAAAGTGGAGATTTCTCGGAATAGGCAGCAAAAATCATACGACAGCAAAGCATAGCCTCGTGGAAGGTAAGACGGTCATGCGAAAGCTACGGAAGATGGACTGCAAGAATCATTCCCGATCTACTTTAGAGCAGGGTCTAGAGCAGTCTTGAAAGTATGGTAAACCTCTTATTATTTAACACAAATGCTTTCCGGTCATAGTTACTTTCGAAAGTACCCAAATAAAATTGGAAAAGCTTTCAAATCCAGCCGTATTTAAAATACTCTTTCTTGAACCTCGAAGGGGCTCAAAAAAAAAGAACAGACTTGGCAGAAAGCTGTCGGCGAAGTCAGAGTATATTATTATTTATTAAAAAAATTCAACTAACGAAAAAAAAATAAATAAATAAATAAAAACAATAAATAAATTATTATTATTTTTACCAAAACAAAAGCCTTATTTTGCTAGTATACAACAGTTCTTAAGATTGTAACAATATATACTTATTCTTAATATATTTATTATTGATATTTTTATACTTGGCTCCCAATGGTCAAAAAGGTATATTGGTTTTATGTGATGTCCATCTTGCTGTCCGTCCGTCTGAAGCTAGCTATAATTATTAATATTTTATTTTTATTATTTTTATTGTTATTATTACTTTGTTTGTTATTAATGCTTCGATTGCATTTATTATTCTGAAAATTATATGCATACATATATATTAAGTAAATTGAAAAAGAAAATAACTTGAACAAGTTTAATTTGTAAGAAAACTAATTATATTTATCATTATTATGATATATAAAATACTAATATAACTATATACATATATAGTTTTGGTAAAAAAAAAAAGAAAAAAATCCTTAGCTCCCAAAAATTATAAATATTTAAATTGAAAAGCATTAACTAACCTCTGTTTAAACTAAGTTTGTATCTATAGCATTCTATGATTGTTGGAAATGTTGAAGGGAAAAAAAGCACAAAACTAAATAAATAAACAAATTTATTATTTTTTCCATTAGACTACATTAGTTTGCAAGTTTATGATATGTATTTGAGCACATGTCATCTAGAGTCGGACATCTAATGCCAATGGGTTAATTGGCTTAACGATGCGATATCCCATTTCCTATATGCTTTAACATTTGTAGGTGTGTGAGTGTGTGTGAGTGCATGCAACAACAATTTTCAACTAAATTATAACAGCAACCTCAACGAATGCACACACACACACACACACACACACAGTCACACGCACACACACACGCACACACACACATACATACAATTTAGAGGAATGTTATGCAAAATACAAATGCAAAAGCCGTTTTTGCTCCCAGCGACCGCAGAGTCGCAGTAGCCCCAAACAACAACAGCAACAACTACAACAACAACAACAACAACAACGACAACAACAAACAGCAACGGCAGCAGCAAAAATAGCTGAAGTATTAAATGGCGCACGTATCCTAGGCGAAAAACATAACGAAAATGTCAAACACACATTTGACCGGCCATAGGCGAGCCCAGCGTGAAATGAACAGTGCTAACCAAAATTGCGTGTACGTCAGTGCAGCTATCCGTCTGTCCAACTGTCCGACTGTCCGTCCGTCCATCCGTCCGTCCGTCTGTCCAAATGCATTTGGACTGTTTTTGAAGGGAGGGTGGGGAAGGGTGGGCGTAAGTGCATGATATGACTAGCGGTGGGCGTGGCGCTGCATTGTAAACTAATGCGTAGAAACAGCCAAGATGTCGGACATTGATCGATGGACGGCCTGATTGATGCTCGCTCACAATTTTAAATTATTCATTAATGCGTTTTTCCATTTACATTTACGTGCTTCGGCTCCTTTCCCGCCACCACCCGCACCACCCACACCACCATCATCAGCAGCAACAACAACAACAGCAGCATTTAGCCATGCAACAACACCTGCCTGGCGAAAATGAACTGAGTGCACATAAACAACTTTACTGTGAGCTCAACGTGCAGATACCCTATAATTCAATTACATTTTTATCTAATTATACCCTGAACCCATTGACAATGGGAATTCGGTGTATAATAGTTTTGTTAAAATTAATGTAACAGGCGGAGGGAGGCGTGGCAGACGGCCGACGAGCTAAGTTGGTTTGGCCATGTTCGTCTGTCCGTCAGTATGAACGAAGAAATCTTCTAAGCTACAAATGCTAGATACTTGTAATTTTACATGTGTACTGTGTATTCCAGACACAATACGAGTTTATAATATTTTTTTGATAACTCATTCCATTTCTTTTGTATCAACCATAATCTATAATTTGATTTCGTTTTTAATTTAAATACTGTTAATAATAGATTTTTCTGATTTACTGTGGAGATCCATATGACGAGTATACAGATTTTGTAATTTTCAAATTATAAATACCTCTCTATATTTAAAAAAAAAAAACTTATTTTAATTGTAGGAGACTTATGCTTTGGCAATACACACTCTGTTTGAATCACGTTTTTTAAGTTTTATGAAGAAAGTCCCCCTACTTAAGGATTTATTCAACAATCAATTTCTTAAAAACCCAAACTGCTGCCCAAGCGCAGTCGCTGCTAATAGCTATATGTTTCTGTATGAAAAAAGAAGCGTAGAATAATTGAAATATAGCGAGGTTCGAGGGATTTCTTGGAGCAGTCTCGACAAGAGCACTCTTACTTGTTATCAATATTACGTTCTCCTCAAATTGTGTTGCCATAAACAATAAAAAATATTATATATAGATAATTATAAATTCATAATATATCTAACTATAAAACTCTTATCCCCAATTCCAAGTTCCACTAAAATCAAATACTTTGTTGCCTCTCTTGATATAACTGACTTTTAAAGCACATTCATATGTGGCTATAAGCCAGCTCAACACTATTTGCAAGTTCAAATTAAAAACAAACAAAAAACTAAATTGAATAAGTAGAGCCGCCCGTAAACGATCCCCAGCAGCCAAAGCCATCAGGTGAATCATTTGAGTCATTAAATGAAATAAATGCTGCAACAGCAGCTCTTGAGTTGTAAGACCGAGTATAAATAGCTCTACCTTAGCTAAGTCTTCTCATATTCGTTTACTAGCTCAAGAAAGCCAGTCATAGAAGCTCGAGGCGGATATTCATGAATCCTTTCGTCACTGGAAGAAAGTCTCGATTTGCAAGCAGATCCAAGCTAATATGGGGCAACAACAA
Source organism: Drosophila hamatofila (assembly GCA_035045345.1). NCBI lineage: Eukaryota > Metazoa > Arthropoda > Insecta > Diptera > Drosophilidae > Drosophila > Drosophila hamatofila. The sequence continues at coordinate 6,631,019 of JAWNPA010000039.1, read as the reverse complement.
TATTTCAAAGGATTGTCCCAACTATCCCAAATGGAATACCTCAATGGGAAGGAGAGCATATCTCTTCCAGAGACGAGCTCCACAACCAACGAGATTCAAGTTCAAGTAGGACGCTACGATGAACTGACACCGAAGACTGAAGAAAGGAACTCTATGCTTGTCAAGTATAGAAAATGGACAAGACGACTAGATGGACTACCAGAGAATCCTGCTAATAACAGGCGAAGGCTTAAATGATTACATCCTCTGAACTACAGTGGAATATAATAAACATAAAATATTAAATTTATACTAAAGAATAGATTATTTCAAGCATTACCAAGTGGACAGTTCTTGTTATCACTAAAAAAGAATTGCCATCGGAAAAATATTAAGGAATGAATATATAAATACTATATATATGATATTTGAAAAGAGCTATTATTATATATTATTATTACAAAAGAATTTGCTCTTCTTTCTACATCTTAAACTGATGATTGAATAAAATAATACATTTAATAAAAATCTACATTTAATAATTTTAGACTCTTGCTCTAAAGATGTAGGAAATTCAATGTTTTAACTGCTTTTTGATAAAGTTTTTAGACAATATAAAAAAAAAATGGGAGTAGTTACTCGATATGTTCGTGCAATATACGGAAAAAAATTTCAAGTCTCAAGCTCTTTTATCTTCTGAGATTGACACGTTTATACATACTGACAGACGGACGGATGGACGGACGGACAAAGCTGAATCGACTCAGCTTATCGCTCTGATCAAGAATATATATAAATTATGGGGTCTGTCACGCCTCCTTCTGCCTGTTACATACATTTTAACAAACTCACTATACTCTGATTTCCTATTTTCAATGGGCTTAGGGTATAAAAATATACACTATACTAAGTATCATTGCATAACTTAGGGAGCTGCTACGTCCGTTGGGACTCGATTTTGAAAGGCTACTTGACAAATAGAAATCAGTAGCAGAGTGAGAAATGTTACTTAAAAATACGTTAACAGGATTATGTTAACTAACATTTTTCACCCTACTACTGATTTCTGTTCGCCTGATACTCTCAGAGCTACAATTTCTGAATCGGCAGTTTTTAAGAAAAGTTCCAGGCGCACAAAAATTAGTAGTAGGGAGAAAAATGATAGCTTACAGTACAAAAATAGTGCTCTGTTAATTTACAGTTTTTCAACCGATTTATGTTAAAAATACAGTAGGGTAACTGTACTATGCCCACTAACTGTTAATCCCAAATTTTCACTCTGCAACTCACTTCTGTACACCTGTTCCTTTTGAAAATAACCGCTAAAATTTTGAGCCCAACGGCCGAAGCAATATCGTAAGTTATTTATGTATGCTTTGCTATGTTGTGAAAGAAAAGAAAAAGAATCCATTTTAAATAAGAACACTATAGAAAACTAGAGTTGCTCTGCCCCCTATTTCTAAATGCAAAATAATTTCGATAGTAGTTAATTATAATATAATAATATTCTAATTTTCCCGAGTCATTCGAGGTCGCACTACAATCAAATAGGATGTTTGTCACAAATCAAAATAAAATCAGTTTTAAAAGTATATATCCTACATCTTTAGACCTGGAGTCTCCAAACTTTAAATGAAAATTCATGTGTATTTTATTGAGTTTCAATTTTAGTTATATTTTTGAAACCGGCTCTAAAGCCTAATTTTCAAATACAAGAGACTCTTACTTGTTTGTTTATTAGTTAGTTAGCTCATATTTATACCGGAAGTAATTTGATGTCAGTCGAATAGTTCTTAGACTCGATTTGGGCTGAGCAGTTGAGCGAGGCATCAAGAACAGCTGCATATGTATATCATATGGAAACCTAATTATATATGACTTATTTTTATTTGTATAAAAACTATCTTCTCAAATTGCTTAATATATATACATATATATAACACCTTATAACTCTGCTGCTCTTAACTCTTATCCTCAATTCCTAGTGCCACTAAACTCAAATACCTTGCTGTCTTTCTTGAGACCTCGAGTTCCCCTCGACAACGAGTTCCCCTGAACCCTTAGATGATAATAAGTTGGTATACATTTTTTGTGAAACACAATTCTTCAGGCAGTTAGAGTCTTCTAGTTTTCTAAGTCTTTTTAGTTTTCCAAGTCTTCTTAATTTTCTAAGTCTTTCAAGTTTTTTAAGTCTGTCAAGTTTTTTAAGTCTTGGTTAATTTCTGAGTCCTTCAATTTTTATAAGTAATTAAAGTCTTCAACATTTTCTAAGTTTTCCTTCCTCTAAGCCTAAGTCTTTACTGCATAGCTCAACATTATCTTATGTCTACAGTTTTTCTTATATCTAATACTTAAACAATTCTTAACAATAATTTTTAGCTTTTACGATTCTGCTTAAAGTACTTAACATTATAAGCAAATAAAATATTTACCTCACCACACTTCACTTTCACTTTCACTTTCACTTTACTGCACTGCTCAATTGCCCCCACTGGGCCTGGACGACTGAAGAAATGCTGCAGCTGCTGCTCTTTATATAGGGCGACTTTCACTCAAACTCCAATGTTGAGCCTGCGTCGAGTTGCGGTCGCTGCAGTTGATCGTGAAGTGACCTATGAGAACACTCTCTGCTGCTTCAAGCATTCTAAATGAGTTTAACTTAAATGTAAGTGTAATCAAATATAGCTGAACTCATAAAGACAACATAAATGATCTTCTGCAGCTCAATTTTGTTGCTTGCTTTGGTTAGGCAGGCAGACAGAGAGACAGACAGAGAGACACACAGACAGACTTAGAGATAGAGAGAGAGAGAGAGAGAGAGAGAGACAGATTTGCAGATTTACAGACAGACATACGGTCAGATTAATAGGCAAACAAACAGAGAAGAAAGGTTCCAGCATATTTAGTCTTCCCCACCAATAGTCAATAAGAATACAATCTGCTGTATCAAGCATTCTAAATAGGTTTTAGTTAAACATAAATATTGCTACAGCCATACATATAAAGGTCTTAAACTTGTCTTCATGCACTATCAAAATTAGGAAGCCACTCACCAAGAAATCGGACAATTACACAGACAGACAGATAGGCAAACATATATATATTATATATACCTCTTTTAAATACTGTATTTTCATTTTTCTTGTCGCTCACGTAGTTTCAATATACTAGATGGGTAAAGTAAACACGCAGAGATATAGCAAAAGGTAAGTACGACTACATAATACTCGCTCAACTCAAAATTTTAACGGCTATTTTTAAAAGGAACAGGCGTACAGAAGTAAGTAGCAGAGTGAACATTTAGGATTAACAGTTAGTGAGCATAGTACTGTTACCCAACTGTATGTTTAACATAAATCGGTTGAAGAACTGTAAATTAGCAGAGCACCATTTTTGTACTGTAAGCTATCATTTTTCACCCTATTTCTAGTTTTTGTGCGCCTGGAAGGAACTTTTCTTAAAAACTGCCGATTCAGGAATTGTAGCTCTGAAAGTATCAGGCGAACAGAAATTGTTGTAGGGTGAAAAATGTCAGTTAACATAATCCTGTTAACGTATTTTTAAGTAAAATTTCTCACTCTGCTACTGATTTCCATTCGTCAAGTAGCCTTTCAAAATCGAGTCCCAAGGGACGTAGCAGCTCCCTAAGTTATGCAATAAAATTGAGTATTGTGTATATATTTCAATAATTTTTCGCCTCTTTTCCGTTTACACAAGAAAAAAACATGCACACACACATATGCCATAGTAAGCAATTAATAACTTGACTTGTGAATGGACTATCTTCATAAAACTTTCAGACCAAGATAATAACATTAAACCCTATGTGTTCGTCAAAGCACAGTATTTGAAATACGCTTTTTGCAAATTTGGGGGAAGGGGGTGGATTTGAGGGTGGATGTGGAATATATCAAACACCGAAATTCTAAAAAATACATTCGAGTCTACATTTATTTATTATATTTGGAGACTCTAGCTTTAAAAATGTAGGAGATATCATTTTATAATTGATTTTCGATAAGTTTTTTACTCGATAACAACAAAAACGGGAGTAGTTGTCGATTTTTGGCAACAAACTCGTTCTGTTCGTTCACTACACGAATCTACAAAACAAAATTTCAAGTGTCTAGCTCTTACATCTTCTGAGATCGACGTGTTCAAAAAAAAACCGACAGACAGAAAGACAGACGGGCAGGGTAAAATTGACTCAGCTCGTCGCCCTGATAAAGAATATATATAATTTATGGAGTCTGCCACGCCTCCTTCTTTCTGTTACATATCCTTAAGAAAAACATTTACGTTGATTTCCCATCTTCAGTGGGGTCAGGGTACAACAACTAGATAAAACAACTATTTATTAATGTATACCCAATGAACATGACTTGACAGGAAATGATGATTGCAGGTAAGAGTGAAGGCAACAGTGTTGAAATGAGCTAATATTACATACAATGTTGAGGAATCATTTGTCATATTTTAAATTCTCTTTGTAACTCTGTTTTCTATCATAATATTGAGATCATTTATCGGATTAGAAGGCCCAGTAGTATTAAGGAAGCAAGCAAACGACCAGCAATGGCTGATACTTTCAACTTAGAGAAATAAATATTTGTAATTACTCATCAATATAGTTCAATTTTTTTGTTTTCTTCGAATCTCAAGCACATTCAGCTCTAAGCCTTAACTAGTCAGTGAGTTTGAAAGCCAGCATATCTTTAATTTAGCCTTTCTTCAATTTAAACTTTATTTAATTTTTTGGGTTACAGTATTTTATGTTTTATTCAATTATATGTGTAAGATGTAGAACTTTATAATACACTGATTGTCGCTCCGAAGAGCAAATTCTTTATAATAATGATAATAATATATAATAATAGTTCTTATCAAATATCATATGTGGGTATTTATATATTCGTTCTATAATACTTTTCCGACTGAAATTCAGTGATTGCTAGAACTGTCGATATCATTATGTTTGAATAAATCTATTCTTTACATCCAGAGGATGTAATCCTTTAAGCCTTCGCTTGTTATTAGCACGATTCTCTGGTAGTCCATCTAGTTTTCTTTTCCATTTTCTATACTTGCATAGCACAGAGTTCCTTTCTTCAGTCTTCGGTGTCAGTTCATCGTAGCGTCCAACTTGAACTTGAGTCTCGTTGGTTGTGGAGCTCGTCTCTGGAAGAGATATGCTCTCCTTCCCATTGAGGTATTCCATATGGGATAGTTGGGAAAATCCTTGTTATTTCTTCCAGTGACAGGAAAAAGGATTCATGAATATCCGCCTCGAGCTTCTATTTTAGACTGGCTTTCTTGAGCTAGTAAACGAATATGAGAAGACTTAGCTAAGGTAGAGCTATTTATAGTCGGTCAACTCAAGTGCTGCTGTTGCAGAATTTATTTCATCTAATGATTCAAATGATTCACCTGATGGCTTTGCTGCTTTGAGATCGTTTACGGGCGACTAACCATTTAATTTAGTTTATTGTTTCTTTTTAATTTGAATTTGCAATTTGTGTTGAGCTGGCTTATAGTCACATATGAATGTGCTTTAAAAGTCAGTTATATCTTGAGAGACAGCAAGGTATTTGATTTTAGTGGAACTTGGAATTGGGGATAAGAGTTACTTAGTTATATTTATTATGCACATTTAAATTTATATTTATATATATACATAATATATAAGCTAAGAATATAAATAGCTTCGTGTCCAATGAACTTATATATTTTATATAATTTAGTAACAAATAGGTCTAAGCTCGCTCTCGCCCGAATAAGAACTGAGCCATATCACCTTTACTGGTTGGATGCTTCCCTTGATTGTCCGAATGGACTCTCCAGCCTTCTTAGATTGTCGATAGTCTTATATAAAGCAATTTGAAGAGAAGATAGTTTTGATATTAATAAAATGAATTCATATATAATTAGGTTTCCATATGATATACATATGCAGCTGTTCTTGATGCCTCTCTCAACTGCTCAACTCAAATCGAGGGTAAGGGTATTCGAATGACATCAAATTATTTCCGGTATACATATTAACTAAATAATAACCAAACAAGTAAGAGTCTCTTGTGAAATACGCTTTTTGCAAATTTGAAGGGAAGGGATTGGATTTGGAGTCAGCTTTTCAAAGGGTTTCATTGCTGGCAGTCAATGTTTAAAAATCAACGGTCAAATCAACTCACATAACTTAGGGAGCTGCTGCGGCCGTTGGGCTCAAAATTTTAACGGCTATTTTTAAAAGGAACAGGCGTACAGAAGTAGGTAACAGAGTGAAAATTTGGGATTAGCAGTTAGTGTGCATAGTACTGTTACCGTACTTTTTGTTTAAAAAGTTGAAAAAACTGTAAGTTAGCAGAGCACTATTTTTGTACTGTAAGCTATAATTTTTCACCCTATTTCTAGTTTTCGTGCGCCTGGAACTTTTCCTAAAAACTGCCGATTCAGGAATTGTAGCTCTGAAAGTATCAGGCGAACAGAAATTGTTGTAGGGTGAAAAATGTCAGTTAACATAATCCTGTTAACGTATTTTTAAGTAACACATCTCACTCTGCTACTGATTTCTATTCGTCAAGTAGCCTTTCAAATTCGAGCTCCGTACGCGGACAGGCTTCTTGCGCACCCAAACCGACTAGCAACAGACCTGGCATACAACACCAATAGGCGAAGGCTTAAAAGGCTGCACTCTCTGGACCACAGAATTATATAAATAATGTAAATAATTAGATAATTAGATATTTAGATAAGATGTAAATACTGGCTTCTAGCCCACATATAAATTAAGGTTTAGCGATGACTGCGCTATAGAGTCTTAGACAATAAGCTGCAATAAAAGAAAATTGATTACTATGGCATTCCTCCTTATGCGTGCTTGCGTATGTATGTGTGTGTGCATGTTTTGTTTCCTGTGTAAGCGGAAAAGAGGCGAAAAATTATTGAAAAATCAGTTCCTCAAAGGGTTCAAGTGATCTCGTAGCTCTTCTTACTTGTTCCTATATCTATAGTTCTGGAAATCTAAGCTTTGAATGTAAATCAATTGCCTTGACCTTATATAACCAATATCGTCCATAGTTTGAGCAGTAAGTTATTTAAAGGTAAAGTTTAGCTGTCGGCAGCCGTTTCACATTTGAGCTGCATGTTCAAAAATCAACTGTCAAATATATACACTATACTTAATATTATTGCATAACTTAGGGAGCTGCTACGTCCCTTGGGACTCGAATTTGAAAGGCTACTTGACGAATGGAAATCAGTAGCAGAGTGAGAAATTTTACTTAAAAATACGTTAACAGAATTATGTTACTTAACATTTTTCACCCTACTACTGATTTCTGTTCGCCTGATACTTTCAGAGCTACAGTTCCTGAATCGGCAGTTTTTAGGAAAAGTTCCAGGCGCACAAAAATTAGTAAGGGTGAAAAATGATAGCTTAAAGTACAAAAATAGTGCTCTGCTAATTTACAGTTTTTCAACCGATTTATGTTAAAAATACAGTAGGGTAACTGTACTATGCCCACTAACTGTTAATCCCAAATTTTCACTCTGCAACTCACTTCTGTACACCTGTTCCTTTTGAAAATAACCGCTAAAATTTTGAGCCCAACGGCCGCAGCAATATCGTAAGTTATTTATGTATGCTTTGCTATGTTGTGAAAGAAAAGAAAAAGAATCCATTTTAAATAAGAACACTATAGAAAACTAGAGTTGCTCTGCCCCCTATTTCTAAATGCAAAATAATTTCGATAGTAGTTAATTATAATATAATAATATTATAATTTTCCCGAGTCATTCGAGGTCGCACTACAATCAAATAGCATGTTTGTCACAAATCAAAATAAAATCAAATCTAAAAGTATATATCCTACATCTTTAGACCTGGAGTCTCCAAACTTTAAATAAAAATTCATGTGTATTTTATTGAGTTTCAATTTTAGTTATATTTTTGAAACCGGCTCTAAAGCCTAATTTTCAAATACAAGAGACTCTTACTTGTTTGTTTATTAGTTAGTTAGTTCATATTTATACCGGAAGTAATTTGATGTCAGTCGAATAGTTCTTAGACTCGATTTGAGCTGAGCAGTTGAGCGAGGCATCAAGAACAGCTGCATATGTATATCATATGGAAACCTAATTATATATGACTTATTTTTATTTGTATAAAAACTATCTTCTCAAATTGCTTAATATATATACATATATATAACACCTTATAACTCTGCTGCTCTTAACTCTTATCCTCAATTCCTAGTGCCACTAAACTCAAATACCTTGCTGTCTTTCTTGAGACCTCGAGTTCCCCTCGACAACGAGTTCCCCTGAACCCTTAGATGATAATAAGTTGGTATACATTTTTTGTGAAACACAATTCTTCAGGCAGTTAGAGTCTTCTAGTTTTCTAAGTCTTTTTAGTTTTCCAAGTCTTCTTAATTTTCTAAGTCTTTCAAGTTTTTTAAGTCTGTCAAGTTTTTTAAGTCTTGGTTAATTTCTGAGTCCTTCAATTTTTATAAGTAATTAAAGTCTTCAACATTTTCTAAGTTTTCCTTCCTCTAAGCCTAAGTCTTTACTGCATAGCTCAACATTATCTTATGTCTACAGTTTTTCTTATATCTAATACTTAAACAATTCTTAACAATAATTTTTAGCTTTTACGATTCTGCTTAAAGTACTTAACATTATAAGCAAATAAAATATTTACCTCACCACACTTCACTTTCACTTTCACTTTCACTTTACTGCACTGCTCAATTGCCCCCACTGGGCCTGGACGACTGAAGAAATGCTGCAGCTGCTGCTCTTTATATAGGGCGACTTTCACTCAAACTCCAATGTTGAGCCTGCGTCGAGTTGCGGTCGCTGCAGTTGATCGTGAAGTGACCTATGAGAACACTCTCTGCTGCTTCAAGCATTCTAAATGAGTTTAACTTAAATGTAAGTGTAATCAAATATAGCTGAACTCATAAAGACAACATAAATGATCTTCTGCAGCTCAATTTTGTTGCTTGCTTTGGTTAGGCAGGCAGACAGAGAGACAGACAGAGAGACACACAGACATACTTAGAGATAGAGAGAGAGAGAGAGAGAGAGAGAGACAGATTTGCAGATTTACAGACAGACATACGGTCAGATTAATAGGCAAACAAACAGAGAAGAAAGGTTCCAGCATATTTAGTCTTCCCCACCAATAGTCAATAAGAATACAATCTGCTGTATCAAGCATTCTAAATAGGTTTTAGTTAAACATAAATATTGCTACAGCCATACATATAAAGGTCTTAAACTTGTCTTCATGCACTATCAAAATTAGGAAGCCACTCACCAAGAAATCGGACAATTACACAGACAGACAGATAGGCAAACATATATATATTATATATACCTCTTTTAAATACTGTATTTTCATTTTTCTTGTCGCTCACGTAGTTTCAATATACTAGATGGGTAAAGTAAACACGCAGAGATATAGCAAAAGGTAAGTACGACTACATAATACTCGCTCAACTCAAAATTTTAACGGCTATTTTTAAAAGGAACAGGCGTACAGAAGTAAGTAGCAGAGTGAACATTTAGGATTAACAGTTAGTGAGCATAGTACTGTTACCCAACTGTATGTTTAACATAAATCGGTTGAAGAACTGTAAATTAGCAGAGCACCATTTTTGTACTGTAAGCTATCATTTTTCACCCTATTTCTAGTTTTTGTGCGCCTGGAAGGAACTTTTCTTAAAAACTGCCGATTCAGGAATTGTAGCTCTGAAAGTATCAGGCGAACAGAAATTGTTGTAGGGTGAAAAATGTCAGTTAACATAATCCTGTTAACGTATTTTTAAGTAAAATTTCTCACTCTGCTACTGATTTCCATTCGTCAAGTAGCCTTTCAAAATCGAGTCCCAAGGGACGTAGCAGCTCCCTAAGTTATGCAATAAAATTGAGTATTGTGTATATATTTCAATAATTTTTCGCCTCTTTTCCGTTTACACAAGAAAAAAACATGCACACACACATATGCCATAGTAAGCAATTAATAACTTGACTTGTGAATGGACTATCTTCATAAAACTTTCAGACCAAGATAATAACATTAAACCCTATGTGTTCGTCAAAGCACAGTATTTGAAATACGCTTTTTGCAAATTTGGGGGAAGGGGGTGGATTTGAGGGTGGATGTGGAATATATCAAACACCGAAATTCTAAAAAATACATTCGAGTCTACATTTATTTATTATATTTGGAGACTCTAGCTTTAAAAATGTAGGAGATATCATTTTATAATTGATTTTCGATAAGTTTTTTACTCGATAACAACAAAAACGGGAGTAGTTGTCGATTTTTGGCAACAAACTCGTTCTGTTCGTTCACTACACGAATCTACAAAACAAAATTTCAAGTGTCTAGCTCTTACATCTTCTGAGATCGACGTGTTCAAAAAAAAAACCGACAGACAGAAAGACAGACGGGCAGGGTAAAATTGACTCAGCTCGTCGCCCTGATAAAGAATATATATAATTTATGGAGTCTGCCACGCCTCCTTCTTTCTGTTACATATCCTTAAGAAAAACATTTACGTTGATTTCCCATCTTCAGTGGGGTCAGGGTACAACAACTAGATAAAACAACTATTTATTAATGTATACCCAATGAACATGACTTGACAGGAAATGATGATTGCAGGTAAGAGTGAAGGCAACAGTGTTGAAATGAGCTAATATTACATACAATGTTGAGGAATCATTTGTCATATTTTAAATTCTCTTTGTAACTCTGTTTTCTATCATAATATTGAGATCATTTATCGGATTAGAAGGCCCAGTAGTATTAAGGAAGCAAGCAAACGACCAGCAATGGCTGATACTTTCAACTTAGAGAAATAAATATTTGTAATTACTCATCAATATAGTTCAATTTTTTTGTTTTCTTCGAATCTCAAGCACATTCAGCTCTAAGCCTTAACTAGTCAGTGAGTTTGAAAGCCAGCATATCTTTAATTTAGCCTTTCTTCAATTTAAACTTTATTTAATTTTTTGGGTTACAGTATTTTATGTTTTATTCAATTATATGTGTAAGATGTAGAACTTTATAATACACTGATTGTCGCTCCGAAGAGCAAATTCTTTATAATAATGATAATAATATATAATAATAGTTCTTATCAAATATCATATGTGGGTATTTATATATTCGTTCTATAATACTTTTCCGACTGAAATTCAGTGATTGCTAGAACTGTCGATATCATTATGTTTGAATAAATCTATTCTTTACATCCAGAGGATGTAATCCTTTAAGCCTTCGCTTGTTATTAGCACGATTCTCTGGTAGTCCATCTAGTTTTCTTTTCCATTTTCTATACTTGCATAGCACAGAGTTCCTTTCTTCAGTCTTCGGTGTCAGTTCATCGTAGCGTCCAACTTGAACTTGAGTCTCGTTGGTTGTGGAGCTCGTCTCTGGAAGAGATATGCTCTCCTTCCCATTGAGGTATTCCATATGGGATAGTTGGGAAAATCCTTGTTATTTCTTCCAGTGACAGGAAAAAGGATTCATGAATATCCGCCTCGAGCTTCTATTTTAGACTGGCTTTCTTGAGCTAGTAAACGAATATGAGAAGACTTAGCTAAGGTAGAGCTATTTATAGTCGGTCAACTCAAGTGCTGCTGTTGCAGAATTTATTTCATCTAATGATTCAAATGATTCACCTGATGGCTTTGCTGCTTTGAGATCGTTTACGGGCGACTAACCATTTAATTTAGTTTATTGTTTCTTTTTAATTTGAATTTGCAATTTGTGTTGAGCTGGCTTATAGTCACATATGAATGTGCTTTAAAAGTCAGTTATATCTTGAGAGACAGCAAGGTATTTGATTTTAGTGGAACTTGGAATTGGGGATAAGAGTTACTTAGTTATATTTATTATGCACATTTAAATTTATATTTATATATATACATAATATATAAGCTAAGAATATAAATAGCTTCGTGTCCAATGAACTTATATATTTTATATAATTTAGTAACAAATAGGTCTAAGCTCGCTCTCGCCCGAATAAGAACTGAGCCATATCACCTTTACTGGTTGGATGCTTCCCTTGATTGTCCGAATGGACTCTCCAGCCTTCTTAGATTGTCGATAGTCTTATATAAAGCAATTTGAAGAGAAGATAGTTTTGATATTAATAAAATGAATTCATATATAATTAGGTTTCCATATGATATACATATGCAGCTGTTCTTGATGCCTCTCTCAACTGCTCAACTCAAATCGAGGGTAAGGGTATTCGAATGACATCAAATTATTTCCGGTATACATATTAACTAAATAATAACCAAACAAGTAAGAGTCTCTTGTGAAATACGCTTTTTGCAAATTTGAAGGGAAGGGATTGGATTTGGAGTCAGCTTTTCAAAGGGTTTCATTGCTGGCAGTCAATGTTTAAAAATCAACGGTCAAATCAACTCACATAACTTAGGGAGCTGCTGCGGCCGTTGGGCTCAAAATTTTAACGGCTATTTTTAAAAGGAACAGGCGTACAGAAGTAGGTAACAGAGTGAAAATTTGGGATTAGCAGTTAGTGTGCATAGTACTGTTACCGTACTTTTTGTTTAAAAAGTTGAAAAAACTGTAAGTTAGCAGAGCACTATTTTTGTACTGTAAGCTATAATTTTTCACCCTATTTCTAGTTTTCGTGCGCCTGGAACTTTTCCTAAAAACTGCCGATTCAGGAATTGTAGCTCTGAAAGTATCAGGCGAACAGAAATTGTTGTAGGGTGAAAAATGTCAGTTAACATAATCCTGTTAACGTATTTTTAAGTAACACATCTCACTCTGCTACTGATTTCTATTCGTCAAGTAGCCTTTCAAATTCGAGCTCCGTACGCGGACAGGCTTCTTGCGCACCCAAACCGACTAGCAACAGACCTGGCATACAACACCAATAGGCGAAGGCTTAAAAGGCTGCACTCTCTGGACCACAGAATTATATAAATAATGTAAATAATTAGATAATTAGATATTTAGATAAGATGTAAATACTGGCTTCTAGCCCACATATAAATTAAGGTTTAGCGATGACTGCGCTATAGAGTCTTAGACAATAAGCTGCAATAAAAGAAAATTGATTACTATGGCATTCCTCCTTATGCGTGCTTGCGTATGTATGTGTGTGTGCATGTTTTGTTTCCTGTGTAAGCGGAAAAGAGGCGAAAAATTATTGAAAAATCAGTTCCTCAAAGGGTTCAAGTGATCTCGTAGCTCTTCTTACTTGTTCCTATATCTATAGTTCTGGAAATCTAAGCTTTGAATGTAAATCAATTGCCTTGACCTTATATAACCAATATCGTCCATAGTTTGAGCAGTAAGTTATTTAAAGGTAAAGTTTAGCTGTCGGCAGCCGTTTCACATTTGAGCTGCATGTTCAAAAATCAACTGTCAAATATATACACTATACTTAATATTATTGCATAACTTAGGGAGCTGCTACGTCCCTTGGGACTCGAATTTGAAAGGCTACTTGACGAATGGAAATCAGTAGCAGAGTGAGAAATTTTACTTAAAAATACGTTAACAGAATTATGTTACTTAACATTTTTCACCCTACTACTGATTTCTGTTCGCCTGATACTTTCAGAGCTACAATTCCTGAATAGGCAGTTTTTAAGAAAAGTTCCAGGCGCACAAAAATTAGTCGTAGGGTGAAAAATGATAGCTTAAATACAAAAATAGTGCTCTGCTAATTTACAGTTTTTCAACCGATTTATGTTAAAAATACAGTAGGGTAACTGTACTATGCCCACTAACTGTTAATCCCAAATTTTCACTCTGCAACTCACTTCTGTACACCTGTTCCTTTTGAAAATAACCGCTAAAATTTTGAGCCCAACGGCCGCAGCAATATCGTAAGTTATTTATGTATGCTTTGCTATGTTGTGAAAGAAAAGAAAAAGAATCCATTTTAAATAAGAACACTATAGAAAACTAGAGTTGCTCTGCCCCCTATTTCTAAATGCAAAATAATTTCGATAGTAGTTAATTATAATATAATAATATTATAATTTTCCCGAGTCATTCGAGGTCGCACTACAATCAAATAGCATGTTTGTCACAAATCAAAATAAAATCAAATCTAAAAGTATATATCCTACATCTTTAGACCTGGAGTCTCCAAACTTTAAATAAAAATTCATGTGTATTTTATTGAGTTTCAATTTTAGTTATATTTTTGAAACCGGCTCTAAAGCCTAATTTTCAAATACAAGAGACTCTTACTTGTTTGTTTATTAGTTAGTTAGTTCATATTTATACCGGAAGTAATTTGATGTCAGTCGAATAGTTCTTAGACTCGATTTGAGCTGAGCAGTTGAGCGAGGCATCAAGAACAGCTGCATATGTATATCATATGGAAACCTAATTATATATGACTTATTTTTATTTGTATAAAAACTATCTTCTCCTCAAATTGCTTAATATATATACATATATATAACACCTTATAACTCTGCTGCTCTTAACTCCTATCCTCAATTCCTAGTGCCACTAAACTCAAATACCTTGCTGTCTTTCTTGAGACCTCGAGTTCCCCTCGACAACGAGTTCCCCTGAACCCTTAGATGATAATAAGTTGGTATACATTTTTTGTGAAACACAATTCTTCAGGCAGTTAGAGTCTTCTAGTTTTCTAAGTCTTTTTAGTTTTCCAAGTCTTCTTAATTGTCTAAGTCTTTCAAGTTTTTTAAGTCTGTCAAGTTTTTTAAGTCTTGGTTAATTTCTGAGTCCTTCAATTTTTATAAGTACTTAAAGTCTTCAACATTTTCTAAGTTTTCCTTCCTCTAAGCCTAAGTCTTTACTGCATAGCTCAACATTATCTTATGTCTACAGTTTTTCTTATATCTAATACTTAAACAATTCTTAACAATAATATTTAGCTTTTACGATTCTGCTTAAAGTACTTAACATTATAAACAAATAAAATATTTACCTCACCACACTTCACTTTCACTTTCACTTTACTGCACTGCTCAATTGCCCCCACTGGGCCTGGACGACTGAAGAAATGCTGCAGCTGCTGCTCTTTATATAGGGCGACTTTCACTCAAACTCCAATGTTGAGCCTGCGTCGAGTTGCGGTCGCTGCAGTCGATCGTGAAGTGACCTATGAGAACACTCTCTGCTGCTTCAAGCATTCTAAATGAGTTTAACTTGAATGTAAATGTAACCAAATATTGCTGAATATATGAAAGCAACAGAAATGATCTTCCGCAGCTCAATTTCGTTGCTTGCTTTGGTTAGGCAGGTAGACAGACAGAGAGATGAAGAGAGAGAGACAGACAGATTTGCAGATTTACAGACAGACATACGGTCAGATTAATAGGCAAACAAACAGAGAAGAAAGGTTCCAGCATATTTAGTCTTCCCCACCAATAGTCAATAAGAATACAATCTGCTGTATCAAGCATTCTAAATAGGTTTTAGTTAAACATAAATATTGCTACAGCCATACATATAAAGGTCTTAAACTTGTCTTCATGCACTATCAAAATTAGGAAGCCACTCACCAAGAAATCGGACAATTACACAGACAGACAGATAGGCAAACATATATATATTATATATACCTCTTTTAAATACTGTATTTTCATTTTTCTTGTCGCTCACGTAGTTTCAATATACTAGATGGGTAAAGTAAACACGCAGAGATATAGCAAAAGGTAAGTACGACTACATAATACTCGCTCAACTCAAAATTTTAACGGCTATTTTTAAAAGGAACAGGCGTACAGAAGTAAGTAGCAGAGTGAACATTTAGGATTAACAGTTAGTGAGCATAGTACTGTTACCCAACTGTATGTTTAACATAAATCGGTTGAAGAACTGTAAATTAGCAGAGCACCATTTTTGTACTGTAAGCTATCATTTTTCACCCTATTTCTAGTTTTTGTGCGCCTGGAAGGAACTTTTCTTAAAAACTGCCGATTCAGGAATTGTAGCTCTGAAAGTATCAGGCGAACAGAAATTGTTGTAGGGTGAAAAATGTCAGTTAACATAATCCTGTTAACGTATTTTTAAGTAAAATTTCTCACTCTGCTACTGATTTCCATTCGTCAAGTAGCCTTTCAAAATCGAGTCCCAAGGGACGTAGCAGCTCCCTAAGTTATGCAATAAAATTGAGTATTGTGTATATATTTCAATAATTTTTCGCCTCTTTTCCGTTTACACAAGAAAAAAACATGCACACACACATATGCCATAGTAAGCAATTAATAACTTGACTTGTGAATGGACTATCTTCATAAAACTTTCAGACCAAGATAATAACATTAAACCCTATGTGTTCGTCAAAGCACAGTATTTGAAATACGCTTTTTGCAAATTTGGGGGAAGGGGGTGGATTTGAGGGTGGATGTGGAATATATCAAACACCGAAATTCTAAAAAATACATTCGAGTCTACATTTATTTATTATATTTGGAGACTCTAGCTTTAAAAATGTAGGAGATATCATTTTATAATTGATTTTCGATAAGTTTTTTACTCGATAACAACAAAAACGGGAGTAGTTGTCGATTTTTGGCAACAAACTCGTTCTGTTCGTTCACTACACGAATCTACAAAACAAAATTTCAAGTGTCTAGCTCTTACATCTTCTGAGATCGACGTGTTCAAAAAAAAAACCGACAGACAGAAAGACAGACGGGCAGGGTAAAATTGACTCAGCTCGTCGCCCTGATAAAGAATATATATAATTTATGGAGTCTGCCACGCCTCCTTCTTTCTGTTACATATCCTTAAGAAAAACATTTACGTTGATTTCCCATCTTCAGTGGGGTCAGGGTACAACAACTAGATAAAACAACTATTTATTAATGTATACCCAATGAACATGACTTGACAGGAAATGATGATTGCAGGTAAGAGTGAAGGCAACAGTGTTGAAATGAGCTAATATTACATACAATGTTGAGGAATCATTTGTCATATTTTAAATTCTCTTTGTAACTCTGTTTTCTATCATAATATTGAGATCATTTATCGGATTAGAAGGCCCAGTAGTATTAAGGAAGCAAGCAAACGACCAGCAATGGCTGATACTTTCAACTTAGAGAAATAAATATTTGTAATTACTCATCAATATAGTTCAATTTTTTTGTTTTCTTCGAATCTCAAGCACATTCAGCTCTAAGCCTTAACTAGTCAGTGAGTTTGAAAGCCAGCATATCTTTAATTTAGCCTTTCTTCAATTTAAACTTTATTTAATTTTTTGGGTTACAGTATTTTATGTTTTATTCAATTATATGTGTAAGATGTAGAACTTTATAATACACTGATTGTCGCTCCGAAGAGCAAATTCTTTATAATAATGATAATAATATATAATAATAGTTCTTATCAAATATCATATGTGGGTATTTATATATTCGTTCTATAATACTTTTCCGACTGAAATTCAGTGATTGCTAGAACTGTCGATATCATAATGTTTGAATAAATCTATTCTTTAGTATAAATTTAATATTTTATGTTTATTATATTCCACTGTAGTCCAGAGGATGTAATCCTTTAAGCCTTCGCTTGTTATTAGCACGATTCTCTGGTAGTCCATCTAGTTTTCTTTTCCATTTTCTATACTTGCATAGCACAGAGTTCCTTTCTTCAGTCTTCGGTGTCAGTTCATCGTAGCGTCCAACTTGAACTTGAGTCTCGTTGGTTGTGGAGCTCGTCTCTGGAAGAGATATGCTCTCCTTCCCATTGAGGTATTCCATATGGGATAGTTGGGAAAATCCTTGTTATTTCTTCCAGTGACAGGAAAAAGGATTCATGAATATCCGCCTCGAGCTTCTATTTTAGACTGGCTTTCTTGAGCTAGTAAACGAATATGAGAAGACTTAGCTAAGGTAGAGCTATTTATAGTCGGTCAACTCAAGTGCTGCTGTTGCAGAATTTATTTCATCTAATGATTCAAATGATTCACCTGATGGCTTTGCTGCTTTGAGATCGTTTACGGGCGACTAACCATTTAATTTAGTTTATTGTTTCTTTTTAATTTGAATTTGCAATTTGTGTTGAGCTGGCTTATAGTCACATATGAATGTGCTTTAAAAGTCAGTTATATCTTGAGAGACAGCAAGGTATTTGATTTTAGTGGAACTTGGAATTGGGGATAAGAGTTACTTAGTTATATTTATTATGCACATTTATATTTATATTTATATATATACATAATATATAAGCTAAGAATATAAATAGCTTCGTGTCCAATGAACTTATATATTTTATATAATTTAGTAACAAATAGGTCTAAGCTCGCTCTCGCCCGAATAAGAACTGAGCCATATCACCTTTACTGGTTGGATGCTTCCCTTGATTGTCCGAATGGACTCTCCAGCCTTCTTAGATTGTCGATAGTCTTATATAAAGCAATTTGAAGAGAAGATAGTTTTGATATTAATAAAATGAATTCATATATAATTAGGTTTCCATATGATATACATATGCAGCTGTTCTTGATGCCTCTCTCAACTGCTCAACTCAAATCGAGGGTAAGGGTATTCGAATGACATCAAATTATTTCCGGTATACATATTAACTAAATAATAACCAAACAAGTAAGAGTCTCTTGTGAAATACGCTTTTTGCAAATTTGAAGGGAAGGGATTGGATTTGGAGTCAGCTTTTCAAAGGGTTTCATTGCTGGCAGTCAATGTTTAAAAATCAACGGTCAAATCAACTCACATAACTTAGGGAGCTGCTGCGGCCGTTGGGCTCAAAATTTTAACGGCTATTTTTAAAAGGAACAGGCGTACAGAAGTAGGTAACAGAGTGAAAATTTGGGATTAGCAGTTAGTGTGCATAGTACTGTTACCGTACTTTTTGTTTAAAAAGTTGAAAAAACTGTAAATTAGCAGAGCACTATTTTTGTACTGTAAGCTATAATTTTTCACCCTATTTCTAGTTTTTGTGCGCCTGGAACTTTTCCTAAAAACTGCCGATTCAGGAATTGTAGCTCTGAAAGTATCAGGCGAACAGAAATCAGTTGTAGGGTGAAAAATGTCAGTTAACATAATCCTGTTAACGTATTTTTAAGTAACACATCTCACTCTGCTACTGATTTCTATTCGGCAAGTAGCCTTTCAAAATCAAGTCCCAAAGGACGTAGCAGCTCCCTAAGTTATGCAATGATACTTAGTATAGCGTATATTTTTATACCCTAAACCCATTGCAAATGGGAAATCAGGGTATAATGGTTTTGTTAAAATGTATGTAACAGGCAGAAGGAGGCGTGACAGACCCCATAATTTATATATATTCTTGATCAGAGCGATAAGCTGAGTCGATTCAGCCCTGTCTGTCTGTTTGTCTGTCCGTCCGTCCGTCGGCCTGTCCGTCCGTCTGTCCGTCTGTCCGTATGTATAAACGTGTCGATCTCAGAAGATAAAAGAGCTTGAGACTTGAAATTTTTTTCCGTATATTGCACGAACATATCGAGTAACTACTCCCATTTTTTTATATGGTCTAAAAACCATCGAAAATCAGTTAAAACATTAATTATATTTCCTACATCTTTAGAGCAAGAGTCTCAAATTATTAAATGTAGATTCATATTTTTTAAGAATTTCGGTTTGTGTCATATTCTACACCCAACCCCAAAATTCACCCCTTCCCTACGAATACACATATTTTAATGTTATAATCAGGGTCTGAAGATTGTCTGTCTACAAAAAAAAAATTAAACAATTAAGTTAGCACACACTGCAGCCCATGCCTGCTTATACGTGTGTGTGTATGTGTGTGTGAATGTGTAAGTAGAAGTGAAGCGTTGTTATCGAAATAACAGTTCTTCGAAGGGTTCAGGGGATCTCTTAGCTGAGCAGTATCGACTAGGGCTTACTTACTTGTTATTTTTATATTTTTATTTGGGCTACAGAATTTCATATTTTATTCAATCATATGTGTAAGATGTAGAACTTTATGATACACTGATTGTCGCTCCGAAGAGCAATTTCTTTTGTAATAATAATATATAATAATAGCTCTTTTCAAATATCATATGTAAGTATTTATATATTCATTCCTTAATATTTTTCCGATGGCAATTCTTTTTTAGTGATTACATGAACTGTCCACTTGGTAATGCATGAAATAATCTATTCTTTAAGCCTTCGCTTGTTATTAGCAGGATTCTCTGGTAGTCCATCTAGTTTTCTTTTCCATTTTCTATAATTGCATAGCACAGAGTTCCTTTCTTCATTAGTCGGCCTCAGTCCATCGTGGCGTTCTACTTGAACTTGAATCTCGTTGGTTGTGGAGCTCGTCTCTGGAAGAGATATGCTCTCCTGCCCATTGAGGTATTCCATTTGGGATAGTTGGGACAATCCTTTGAAATATTGTTGTTGCCACATCTTAGCTTGGATCTGCTTGCAAATCGAGACTTTCTTCCAGTGACGAAAGGATTCAAGAATATCCGCCTCGAGCTTCTATTTAAGACTGGCTTTCTTGAGCTGGTAAACGAATATGAGAAGACTTTGCCAAGGTAGAACTATTTATACTCGGTCTTACAACTCAAGAGCTGCTGTTGCAGCATTTATTTCATTTAATGACTCAAATGATTCACCTGATGGCTTTGGCTGCTTGGCGATCGTTTGCGGCGGCTCTAATTATTCAATTTAGTTTTTTGTTTGTTTTTAATTTGAACTTCCGAATTGTGTTGAGCTGGCTTATAGTCACATATGAATGTGCTTTAAAAGTCTGTTTATCACGAGAGACAACAAGGTATTTGGATTAAGTAGCACTAGGAATTGGGGATAGGAGCTAGATTGTTATAAGGTGTTATATATATATATATATATATATATATATATATATATATATATATATATGTTTAAGGACATTATAATTTTGATGTATTATTTATATATATTATTTAAAGTAAAAAGCATTTTTTTTTCATTTGGAGATATAGAAGATATACTTTTAACACTGATTTTAGATAAATTGTTATCGGTAACAAACTTGATCTGCGCGTGCTATAGAGGGATCTACAAAAATAATTTCAAGTCTCTAGCTCTAGTGCTTTCTGAGATCGACGCGTTCACACCTACAGAGGGCCCGACTAACAGACATGGCTTGATCAACGCAGCTCTTAATCTATCAAGAAAATATATACTTTATAGGGACTGCCACGCCTCCTTCTGCCTGTTACTTACATTTAACAAAACCTGTATACCAATGGGTTCATGTAAAAACATAGATCGTTCCGGGCTCAGGGGCGAATCGACTAGACTTTTCTTAAGTGCTTTTCTTTAAAAGGGTTTCTTTGCTGGCAGTCAATATTTAAAATTCAACGGTCAAAAATACTCACATAACTTAGGGAGCTGCTGCGGCCGTTGGGCTCAAAATCTTAGCGGTTATTTTTAAAAGGAACAGGCGTACAGAAGTGAGTAGCAGAGTAAAAATTGGTATATATGGCATAGTACAGTTACGTACTGTATGTTTAACATAAATCGGTTGAAGAACTGTAAATTAGCAGAGCACTATTTTTGTACTTTAAGCTATCATTTTTCACCCTATTACAAATTTGTGTGCGCCTGGAACTTTTCCTAAAAACTGCCGATTCAGGAATTGTAGCTCTGAAAGTATCAGGCGAACAGAAATCAGTAGTAGGGTGAAAAATGTTAGTTAACATCATCCTGTTAACGTATTTTTAAGTAAAATTTCTCACTCTGCTACTGATTTCCATTCGTCAAGTAGCCTTTCAAATTCGAGTCCCAACGGACGAAGCAGCTCCCTAAGTTATGCAATGTCGTTGATTTTTTAAAACCCAGCCGTGCTGTTGGCGGGAGATCCAGTACCACAGGCGAATGATGCCAAATATCTTGGAGTGATACTTGATCGAAGGCTCGCCTTCTCCAAGCATATAAACGCCATTACAATGCGGTTACGTGCTTCCGTTACAAAGCACTATTGGCTGCTCTGTTCGCGCAGTAAATTGACACTGTCAAACAAGGTGACAACTTACAAATTATTAATACAGATTTTTGCGCCAATGCATTGTATTGCAATGTGAAAGTATGGTTGTCAAATCTGGGGATTGGCTTGTGATAGCCGAATCAAAAGAGTTCAGGCTGTCCAAAATAAAATCCTGAGACTGAGACCTGGAGACCAGCTGCGAATGGTTCGTAAGAAACTCCACAATGCACCGAGACCTGAAAATGGCCGAATTAACTTGACGAAATTAACCAGCACTCGAGTCGGTACAATGACAGATTGGAGCGGCACAGTAACCAGCTAGCAAATATGCTCACTAGACGACGAACTCCTAGGAGGTTCAACCGAAGGCAACCAAGGGACCTAATTCACCGATCTCCTAAGATGGTGGTCAACAGACGTTGACGCATAGCTGCCACTATAGACTTCTGTATTGTATTGTATTATCCTGTAAATAGTTGTAAATATTAGTGTAGTTTAGTCAATTGTTACTGCTAACGTAGGTAATCCGGCGCGCCCAAATGGGCAGAATTAATAGAGACCAAGCTCACAAAGGGGCGTATGGTTCAAAAAACTTAAATAATAACATAATAATACATTGTAATATTAGATAGACAGAAATTAAAAAAAAAAAAATTAGTAGTCGCTTTATGAAATCGTTGGAAATGCGAATAATTTTACTTTTGATTTATGAAAACGTTGAGCGAGTATTATGTAGTCGTACTTACCTTTTGCTATATCTCTGAGTGTTTACTTTACCCATCTAGTATATTGAAACTACGTGAGCGACAAGAAAAATGAAAATACAGTATTTAAAAGAGGTATATATAATATATATATGTTTGCCTATCTGTCTGTCTGTGTAATTGTCCGATTTCTTGGTGAGTGGCTTCCTAATTTTGATAGTGCATGAAGACAAGTTTAAGACTTTTATATGTATGGCTGTAGCAATATTTATATTTAACTAAAACCTATTTAGAATGCTTGATACAGCAGACTGTATTCTTATTGACTATTGGTGGGGAAGACTAAATATGCTGGAACCTTTCTTCTCTGTTTGTTTGCCTATTAATCTGACCGTATGTCTGTCTGTATATCAGCAAATCTGTCTGTCTCTCTCTCTTCATCTCTCTGTCTGTCTACCTGCCTAACCAAAGCAAGCAACGAAATTGAGCTGCGGAAGATCATTTATGTTGTCTTTATGAGTTCAGCAATATTTGGTTACACTTACATTTAAGTTAAACTCATTTAGAATGCTTGAAGCAGCAGAGAGTGTTCTCATAGGTCACTTCACGATCAACTGCAGCGACCGCAACTCGACGCAGGCTCAACATTGGAGTTTGAGTGAAAGTCGCCCTATATAAAGAGCAGCAGCTGCAGCATTTCTTCAGTCGTCCAGGCCCAGTGGGGGCAATTGAGCAGTGCAGTAAAGTGAAAGTGAAAGTGAAAGTGAAGTGTGGTGAGGTAAATATTTTATTTGTTTATAATGTTAAGTACTTTAAGCAGAATCGTAAAAGCTAAATATTATTGTTAAGAATTGTTTAAGTATTAGATATAAGAAAAACTGTAGACATAAGATAATGTTGAGCTATGCAGTAAGGACTTAGGCTTAGAGGAAGGAAGACTTAGAAAATGTTGAAGACTTTAATTACTTAGAAGAATTGAAAGACTCAGAAATTAACCAAGACTTAAAAAACTTGACAGACTTAGAAAATTAAGAAGACTTGGAAAACTAAAAAGACTTAGAAAACTAGAAGACTCTAACTGCCTGAAGAATTGTGTTTCACAAAAAATGTATACCAACTTATTATCATCTAAGGGTTCAGGGGAACTCGTTGTCGAGGGGAACTCGAGGTCTCAAGAAAGACAGCAAGGTATTTGAGTTTAGTGGCACTAGGAATTGAGGATAGGAGTTAAGAGCAGCAGAGTTATAAGGTGTTATATATATGTATATATATTAAGCAATTTGAGGAGAAGATAGTTTTTATACAAATAAAAATAAGTCATATATAATTAGGTTTCCATATGATATACATATGCAGCTGTTCTTGATGCCTCGCTCAACTGCTCAGCTCAAATCGAGTCTAAGAACTATTCGACTGACATCAAATTACTTCCGGTATAAATATGAACTAACTAACTAATAAACAAACAAGTAAGAGTCTCTTGTATTTGAAAATTAGGCTTTAGAGCCGGTTTCAAAAATATAACTAAAATTGAAACTCAATAAAATACACATGAATTTTTATTTAAAGTTTGGAGACTCCAGGTCTAAAGATGTAGGATATATACTTTTAGATTTGATTTTATTTTGATTTGTGACAAACATGCTATTTGATTGTAGTGCGACCTCGAATGACTCGGGAAAATTATAATATTATTATATTATAATTAACTACTATCGAAATTATTTTGCATTTAGAAATAGGGGGCAGAGCAACTCTAGTTTTCTATAGTGTTCTTATTTAAAATGGATTCTTTTTCTTTTCTTTCACAACATAGCAAAGCATACATAAATAACTTACGATATTGCTGCGGCCGTTGGGCTCAAAATTTTAGCGGTTATTTTCAAAAGGAACAGGTGTACAGAAGTGAGTTGCAGAGTGAAAATTTGGGATTAACAGTTAGTGGGCATAGTACAGTTACCCTACTGTATTTTTAACATAAATCGGTTGAAAAACTGTAAATTAGCAGAGCACTATTTTTGTACTTTAAGCTATCATTTTTCACCCTTACTAATTTTTGTGCGCCTGGAACTTTTCCTAAAAACTGCCGATTCAGGAACTGTAGCTCTGAAAGTATCAGGCGAACAGAAATCAGTAGTAGGGTGAAAAATGTTAAGTAACATAATTCTGTTAACGTATTTTTAAGTAAAATTTCTCACTCTGCTACTGATTTCCATTCGTCAAGTAGCCTTTCAAATTCGAGTCCCAAGGGACGTAGCAGCTCCCTAAGTTATGCAATAATATTAAGTATAGTGTATATATTTGACAGTTGATTTTTGAACATGCAGCTCAAATGTGAAACGGCTGCCGACAGCTAAACTTTACCTTTAAATAACTTACTGCTCAAACTATGGACGATATTGGTTATATAAGGTCAAGGCAATTGATTTACATTCAAAGCTTAGATTTCCAGAACTATAGATATAGGAACAAGTAAGAAGAGCTACGAGATCACTTGAACCCTTTGAGGAACTGATTTTTCAATAATTTTTCGCCTCTTTTCCGCTTACACAGGAAACAAAACATGCACACACACATACATACGCAAGCACGCATAAGGAGGAATGCCATAGTAATCAATTTTCTTTTATTGCAGCTTATTGTCTAAGACTCTATAGCGCAGTCATCGCTAAACCTTAATTTATATGTGGGCTAGAAGCCAGTATTTACATCTTATCTAAATATCTAATTATTTACATTATTTATATAATTCTGTGGTCCAGAGAGTGCAGCCTTTTAAGCCTTCGCCTATTGGTGTTGTATGCCAGGTCTGTTGCTAGTCGGTTTGGGTGCGCAAGAAGCCTGTCCGCGTACGGAGCTCGAATTTGAAAGGCTACTTGACGAATAGAAATCAGTAGCAGAGTGAGATGTGTTACTTAAAAATACGTTAACAGGATTATGTTAACTGACATTTTTCACCCTACTACTGATTTCTGTTCGCCTGATACTTTCAGAGCTACAATTCCTGAATCGGCAGTTTTTAGGAAAAGTTCCAGGCGCACAAAAACTAGAAATAGGGTGAAAAATTATAGCTTACAGTACAAAAATAGTGCTCTGCTAATTTACAGTTTTTTCAACCGATTTATGTTAAGCAAACAGTACGGTAACTGTCCTGTGCCATATATATACCAATTTGCACTCTGATACTCACTTCTGTACGCCTGTTACTTTTAAAAATAGCCGTTAAAATTTTGAGCCCAACGGCCGCAGCAGCTCCCTAAGTTATGTGAGCTTGACCGTTGATTTTTATACAAAAAAAACCCATTTAAATAAAAACAATTTGGAAAGCTCTAGTCGATTTGCCCCTGAGCCCCGAACGATGTATATTTTTAGATATACGCATTTTTATACCCTGAACCCATTGAAAATGGGAAATCAGGGTATAATGGATTTGTTAAAAGTATGTAACAGGCAGAAGGAGGCGTGGCAGACCCCATAAAGTATATATTCTTGATCAGGGCGACGAGCTGAGTCGATTTAGCCCTGTCCGTCTGTCTGTCTGTCCGTCTGTCCATTTGTCCGTATGTTTGAACGCGTTGATTTCAGAAGATATAAGAGCTAGAGACTTGAAATTTGAAGCTGCAGGTCCGTATATTGCACGCGCAGATCAAGTTTATTTCTAAAAATCGATAACTGCTTCTGTTTTTTTGTTATCGATAAAAAACCTTATCGAAAATCAGTTATAAAATTATATCTTCTACACCTTTAAAGATAGAGTCTCCAAATTTAAAATGTAGAATCATGTGTATTTTTAAGAATTTCGTTTTTTGTCATATTTTACCCCCCACCCCTCATAACACCCCCTTCCTTACAAGTTTCCAAAAACCGTATTTCAAATACTAGAGACCTGTAGGTTGGTAGATACACACATTTTAATGTTATTATCACTGTTTGAAAGTTTTATCAAAATTGTCCGTCTACAAAAAAAGTTATTAAAAAATTAAGTTCCCACAGTAAGCCGACACAGCAGCCCATGCTTCGTTATACGTGCGTGCGTATGTGTGTATGTGTGTGTGCATGTGTAAGTAGAAATGAAGTGACGAATTATTGAAATATGCCTTCCTGGAAGGGTTCAGGGGATCTCGTAGTCGAGCAGTCTCGACTAGAGCTCTCTTACTTGTTATACCCTGAACCGATTGAAAATGGGAAATCAGGGTATAATGGTTTTGTTAAAAGTATGTAACAGGCAGAAGGAGGCGTG
This sequence comes from Drosophila hamatofila, assembly GCA_035045345.1. Lineage (NCBI taxonomy): Eukaryota > Metazoa > Arthropoda > Insecta > Diptera > Drosophilidae > Drosophila > Drosophila hamatofila. The sequence continues at coordinate 6,604,141 of JAWNPA010000039.1, read as the reverse complement.
GCAGACCCCAAAAAGTATATATATTCTTGATCAGAGCGACGAACTAAGTTGATTTAGCTTTGTCCGTTTGTCTGCCTGTCTGTCTGTCCGTATGTATGAACGCGTCGATCTCAGAAGATATAAGAGCTAGAGACTTGAAATTTTTTTGTAGGTCTGTATATAGAGCGCGCATATCGAGTTTGTTTTTAAAAATCGATAACTGCTCCCGTTATTTGTTTATCGATTAAAAACCTTATCGAAAACCAGTTAAAAATTTATATTATCTACATCTTTAGAGCTGGAGTCTCCAAATTTAAAATGTAGATTTAAATGTATTTTTAAAAATTTCGATTCTTGTCATATTTTACCCCCCACCCCTCGAAACACCCACTTCCCTACAAGTTTGCAAATAGTATTTCAAATACTAGAGACTTGAGCGTTGGCACACACACACATTTTAATGTTATAATCACGGACTGAAAGTTTTATCAAGATTGTCTGTCTATAAAAAAAGATATTAAACAATTAAGTTCCCAATGTAAGCCCACATGGCAGCCCATGCTTCTTTATACCTGCGTGCGTATGTTTGTATGTGTGTGTGCATGTGTTAGTAGAAGTGAAACGACGAATTATTTAAATATTAGTTCCTGGAAGGGTTCAGGGGATCTCGTAGTCGAGCAGTCTCGACTAGAGCTTTCTTACTTGTTTTTGATTAATTTTTTGTTTTTTATCAAATAATTTTTCAAGACTTAAAAAGTTGATGTAAAGTTTAAAAAAAAACTTGCGGTGTCAATAATTTAGTTCGTCACTGTAGATAAGCTAAGGATCGTTTTTGAAATACTCTTCCTGTTGAGATAATAAGATTAAATTAAATTTAGAATTTTTGTTCTTAGTTTTTGTTTTTATTTCTGTTTTCGTCGAAATGTTTTGTTTTTTTTTCTTATTCTCACAATTAGAATTTGATGGCATCATAATGCATAAAGTGCAGTTTATGGTATATAGAATATTATCGAGTTTTAATGCTATGTGAAGCAGACAAGAATTTTGATGCAAATGCAAAGAAAGCGACTAGGGAAAGCCGTTGAACCCGATGGTATCACTGTTTTATTTTTGCTTTTTGGCAAAGGATAAGCGACACCAAGGGCGAGCAGCTTTCACGGCCTTCTCCGGGAATGTTAAGCCTTTCGCGTGCTTATCGCAATATTCGTGCATGAACTTGACATAGCCCTTACTCAGCGAGTAGCTTGGTTGGGGACACTTCTTGATGCCGATGCGCATCAAGCGTTTGCGTGTCCCAGCGTTGGTCCTATGCTTCGTAGCGATCATCGATTTGGCGCGCGAACGACGTTTAACAATAAGTCCCGATGGCGACGTCTGCAATTGAAAATATTATTTATATATTTATTACAAGATTTGATTAGATTGAATTCGCAATGCGAAGCACTTACCGTGTCTGTAGAAGAAGTTTCTACTTCCATTTCAATTGAACTTTTGTTCAAATTTTCAGTTGAACTATTTGTTTCCATTATATACTTTTGGGAAAATTATTCTGCTCTACACGCAACGAGAAACGATTGTGTACTGAACTAAAATCAGTAAAACCAGCCTTAGCTGCCCTGCTTTGACGAAGTCAATTGCGAAGCCTACTTTGCAATGAAAATTATGTAGCCTAAGTTCATCTCAATACTCACACTCTCTTTTGAGTCAAGCATGCTTTATAGATGAGTTCAATATAGTAGGTTTTGAAATATTCGTCCTCTTTCTAGTTAGGCATGCTCTATAGATTAGGCTACGATAACTATTGAAATACTCTCTCTCTGTTGAGCCACGCATCTTTAACAGATGAGTTAGGGATAGATATTGATTTACTTTTTCACTTTTGAGTTAAAAATGCTTTATAGATTTGGCTACGATAACTATTAAAACACTCTTTCTTTGCTGAGTCAAGCATCCTATATACAGGGATGAACTAAATTATTGGCACCGCAAGTTCTATTTATATTTATTTGATAAAACAAAAAATTAAACAATGTGTAGTTTTCACTCATTTTTACCATCATATTTTGTATGATTTATTTTAGTAATTTTTCGATGTGCCAATAATTTTGTTTAATGAAATTCACGAGTTATTTGGGTTATTCAATTTTAGTTCATTCTACGTTTAAGTTTTGGGACAAGTTTTTCGTTTAATTTAATAATTTCCCTATTTGATTTGTTTATTTTTATACCCTGAACCCATTGAAAATGGGAAATCAGAGTATAATGGCTTTGTTAAAATGTATGTAACAGGCAGAAGGAGGCGTGGCAGACCCCACAAAGTATATATATTCTTGATCAGGCTCTGTTCGTCTGTTTGTCCGTCCATCCGTCCGTTTGTATGAACGCGTCGATCTCAGAAGATATAAGAACTAGAGACTTCAATGTTTTTTTTCTTAGGTCCATATATTGCACGCGCATATCAAGTCTATTTCCAAAAATCGATAACTGCTCTCGTTTTTTTGTTATCGGTTAAAAACCTTATCGAAAATCAGTTTATATATCAAAAATATATTTCCTACATCTTTAGAGCTAGGTCTTCAAATTTTTAAGGTAGATTTAAATATATTTTAAAGAATTTCGCTTTTAGTCATATTCCACCACCCCTAAAATCCACCCCTTTGCTTACAAGTTTGCAAAAATCGTACTTCAAATACTAGAGATTTATGCTAAGGCAAATACACACATTTTAATGTTATTATCATGCTCTGAAAGTTTTATGAAGATTGTCCGTCTACAAAAAAAGTTATTAAGCAATTAACTTCCCATAGTAAGCCCACATGGCAGCCCATGCCTGTTTATACGTGCGTGCGGATGTTTGTATGTGTGTTAGTAGAAGTGATGCGGTGAATTATTGAAATATCAGTTCCTGGAAGGGTTCAGGGGATCTCGTAGTCGTTTAGTAATTTTTTCGATGTGCCAATAATTTTGTTTAATGAAATTCACGAGTTGATTCTACGTTTAAGTTTTGAAACAAGTTTTTTTCGTTTCGTTTTATAAATTCCCTATTTATACCCTGAACCCATTGAAAATGGAAAATCAGGGTAGAATGGTTTTGTTAAAAGTATGTAACAGGCAGAAGGATGCGTGGCAGACCCCATAAAGTATATATATTCTTGATCAGGGCGACGAACTAAGTTGATTTAGCTCTGTCCGTCTGTCTGTCTGTCCATCTGTCCGTCTGTCCGTATGTATGAACGCGTCGATCTCAGAAGATATAAGAGCTAGAGACTTGAAATTTTTTTGTAGGTCCGTATATGGAGCGCGCATATCGAGTTTGTTTTTAAAAATCGATAACTGCTCCCGTTATTTGTTTATCGATTAAAAACCTTATCGAAAACCAGTTAAAAATTTATATTATCTACATCTTTAGAGCTGGAGTCTCCAAATTTCAAATGTAGATTTTGTATTTTTTAAAATTTCGATTCTTGTCATATTTTACCCCCCACCCCTCGAAACACCCACTTCCCTACAAGTTTGCAAATAGTATTTCAAATACTAGAGACTTGGGCGTTGGCACACACACACATTTTAATGTTATAATCACGGTCTGAAAGTTTTATCAAGATTGTCCGTCTACAAAACAAGATATTAAACAATTAAGTTCCCAATGTAAGCCCACATGGCAGCCCGTGCCTGTTTATACGTGCGTGCGTATGTGTGTGTGCATGTGTTAGTAGAAGTGAAACGATGAATTATTGTAATATTAGTTCCTGGAAGGGTTTAGGGGATCTCGTAGTCGAGCAGTTTCGACTAGAGCATTCTTACTTGTTTCATTAGATTTTTTTCGTATTTATCTTTCTAAAACTGCTTTGCTTTAATAACTCTGATATTCATCTCACTCATCTGCACTTTAACCTACACTCCTTAGCAGTCATCATACCCTCTCTCCAAGTCACATTCACTGGGTGGACGTTATTATAATTATATTCTGTTGCAGCTGTAGTCATAAAATATTATTTTCAGTGTACTGATTACTAGATAATCCAATTAATGGCTTGGTCAGCACGCAATACACTCGCGCGCAGCTACGTGCATAAATTGTGGACACAAATAATAATAGTTAAAATAATAATAGTAATGAGGAGGGAGATATTCAAGCAAACATCGCCCCGAATACCCTGCAATGGGCATCGCACGCTAATTGCGAGACAAAGAAATCGAGTTTATATAAATTTCATTTCATTTCATCAATTTTTTGTTGCTTAACTCAAGCTGAGATGAATTATTATATGTATACATTTGTGGAAATTCCGTTATTTACACACATTTTTCTTTGCTTTTTTTCATCTTTGTTTTTATTTTTTATTTATTTTAATTTTATTTTTTCTGCTGTTTGCCCGCCTGTCGCTTGGTCACTTTAATAGCACAATTGTGTTGGATTGGTTTTGTGGAACACATGCGTTAATTGTGCTGGTTTATTACCAGCCCGCGTTTAATTTAAACAATGCGCCAGCAATATTAATTAAAATCGCAGCATCCTGATTGATTCAACCCACTGGCTTGACCAGACCCAGCCTCAGGTCCAACCCCAACCCAAACCAACCCAATGCATTCCAACCCAAACACTATACGCTGTTTGCGCTCTCTTTCACTCGTTCTCATATTATTCCGATTTATTTGCTGAGTGGCCGTAGCAGTAGCAGCAGCAGCTTGAGCCGACTATCAAATGCACTCGAAAGTTGAGTGGAGTTGACTTAAGACTTGCTCTCTGCCGGTCTATAATATGATCTTAAAAGTGAGTTGAAAGTGGCTCAAGGAGCTAAGATGTGGCTAGCTATACATGTATACCAGTTGGTATACCTGCAGCCTGCTTCTATGTTGATTATACTCCACTTAATATGCGTTCATGACTAGCATGGAACATGCTTTAAATTATAGACAGAGAGGGCAAGTCGGTTAGAAAGAGAGAGAGAGAGAGAGAGAGAGAGAGAGAGAGAGAGGGGGAAACTAACATAGACGAACGTTGAAAAACAACATTTCGCATCTAATGTAATCAGAGGCAACACACACACACACACACACACACACACGCATAAAAAAGCTTAAAAACTGTCGGTAGGATCCCAAAGCTCAAGGCTTATCACGAGCTAGAGCCAAAAGCCTTAATAACTTTCTGTTGCATACTTTGCGGCGCATCCACAGCGCATTCTACTATTGATGGCTCCTGCTCCTGCTCCTGCTGCTCCTGCTGCTGCTGCTGATGTTGATGTTGATGCTGCCTCTGATGATGTTGTCAGAGCAACATAGCTGGAAATTTTCATTTCACAATTTGGTAACTAATACAGGTAGAAATGTAGACAGTTGTACGACTAGAAGATGCACTGTGTCCAACATTTACATAATATATAGAGGAGCAAAATGTATACAGGAATATTGATTAGCTCAACATATTCTCTATTCTAATTCAATCTTATGCACAACTTTATAATTTCAGTCAATTCAAATTATTATAAGTTATACAAAAACAGACGCTTGTTAATTCCCACTTTTGCCTCAGGCACGGACCAAAATTAAAAATCTAAATTGAAGCCGAAATATTCCTAAATGAATGATTATTCTATGTTCTCATAGTGCAGCTTTTAGATAGACAGAGAGAGAGAGAGAGAGAGAGAGAGAGACACACAGATAGAGAAAGAGCAACAGCAGCTGCATAAAATGCCTGCGGTGAATGTGTTTTTGTGCGTGTCTGATAGTCTGGGGTGTGTGGGGTGTGTGGGGTGTGTGGGGTGTGTGGGGTGTGTGCATCTGAAGAAGCAAGCTCTTATGGCAACTTAGCGCCAGGTATAACAAATCTTATTCTAAAGCACTTTCAATCAGTTTAATTTTATATGTACATACATAAATATCAATGTATTTCTCTGTTAATAATGCAAATGCAAATAACATATGTGTGTATGTACGTTTATAAATGTATTTTTTTAGCCTTCTTTAATCTTCTTTATTTTAAGAAACTTTTCTTTGGATATCTATTATTTACTTATTTTAACTGCTATGGCTTAAGTTGACAATCTCTCTCTATATCCACTCTCTGTCTTTTATTGCCTTGCTATCTTTCGCTCTCTGTCTCATGCTCCCTTTCTCTCTAAACCTCTACTTTTCTCTCCAATTACCACCCACTCTCTCTTTCTTTCTCTCTCTCCCTCTCTCTCTCTCTCTCTCTCTCTCTCTTTCGTTTTAACTACCTTTCACTTTTCTTCTCTCTTTTCCTCCCTCCCTTTGTGCTTTCTCTCTCCTTCTTTCCCTTTCTCTGTACCTCTCACTCTCTAGCTGTTTCTCTATCATTATGTCTCATCCTCCCTCTCTGCCCTGTATCCCCCTTTCATTCTCCACGTCTTTTTTGTCTCATTCTCTTATTCTATCAATACCTCTCTTCGTTTCTGTCCCTCTATCTTTTTCTGTCCCCGCTGTCCCTGTCTCTCTCTCTCTTTCTCTCCATCAATCCCTTTCTCTTTTTAGCTTTGTCTACCCGTTTTAGTCTTTTCCCTCTGGCAGAATATTTGTTCTCCTTTTCTTCTCTTCTCTTCTTCTCTTTGTGCTCCCTTTCCCTTCCAAATTCTCTATTCCTAGATATTTTACTACAGCTTCTTATTTACACCTTAGTCAACAGTCACTCCCACAAATGATGTTTAAGTACAGGGTATACCTATATACATAGCATACTCTTCCATCTTCATTTCTTCAATCTAGTACAATGCAGCATAGTCTCATTGTCTTTTAAGCCTAACGTAAGGTCATAAACTTTTTACAGCTTCAAGTTTAAATCGCAGCTGTCTCTTTGGCCATGCCACACACAATGCTATCGACAGAGCGAGAGAGAGAGAGAGAGAGAGAGAGAGAGAGAGGGAGTGAGTTGAGGGTGCCACGCTGACAGCTTGTCTCTGTGATGGTTATCGCCGTAATGAAGTTTCGTGCTACATATTTACGCGGCGAGATACCAGGCGATGTTATCGCCGATCGTCAACGGCAAAGGAATTTTGTGCCAAACTTCTCGCTGATGCGGCAGAGCCGTGTGCACGCTGTGCCCCAACTGCGACGCGGCGTAGGCGACAAGCTGTTATGGCTGGTATTTGCGGCGCTATTGACGCGCGTCTCTTCACTCTATTACTATCAGCACTTTTTTACACTTTTCACTTTGGCGCATTTTGTTTTCCGTTTTCAGTTTTCAGTTTTCAGTTGTCCTTTATTTTTATTTATTTTCTTTGTCATTTTCAGTTAACAGTTTATTGACTCTGAACACAACTTGTCGCCGTTATAATGTCAGCAAATTGTTAAAATGCTTTGTTTGGAATTTCAAACAATTTTTTGGCGGCAGCGATGCAGCGCATAATATCCATCTACAGCTAGACGACTTCAGGAGCGAGGACCAGGACGAGGGCACAACAACTGCAGGAGTTGAGCTCCAATAGATTTGTGTGTGTGTGTGTGTGTGTGTCTGTGTGTGTGTGTGTGTGTGTGTGTGTTGTTTGTTGTTGCTCACAAAATAGTTGGCTGCTCTTGGGCTTGTGGGTAATTTACCAGTAAAAATAACAACATCAACAACAACAACAACAGTAGCTGCAGCAGCATGTTCGGGTCACATTTAAGCGTTTGAACTACATAGTCATAAAATATTTGTTAAACATTTTGCACTCAGTTGCTCCTTTTTTTTTTACCATTTTGGCTAGAGGTCGAGAGCAGCAGAGAGCTTAGTCTTATCCCTGCTGCAGTCACTTCTCACTCTGCTCTCAAGCTGCTCAATATAATAACCAATTCGTAAGCACGATAACTTTGCCCTCCGACTACCAGCAACAGCTCGCCTTTTGGCCCGGCTAGCATGCTCCAAGTCCAGCTATATATTTCTGGCTGAGCCACAGGCTGTGGTGGGGTCTAATCAGGCTGGCCAACCAAGAGCAATATATATAGCCATGAGATATAGCATTGTTTCATTCTGTATTTTGGGGCTGCTTTCATTACCGTTTGTATGCAATATGAAATCATTCAAATGACCAACTTAGCTTTATTGTTCGTACAGTTCAACAGCTGGGATGGACTTATAATAGAATCTTACATATATATTTTTTAAATGTAAGCAATCTTTGAATTACATTTAATTAAATGGCAAGTCGTATACAATATTTAAAAATCAAATTGTGGTCAATAGCTGAAATAACTATTGATTTATAGCTATCCAAAATAATATCAATCTTGGTGGGTCACTCTATTCCTTGGTTTATTCTACTTTTCCACATACAAAAGTCAGCATTAAATTAAACGATGTCTACTTTTTTTTTGCACTTTCTATCAGACAGCTCCAAATTGTATCAAAAATTTTGCTGTTTGTTATTCTTGAATTTGAATTCTTAAAAGTACATCAAGATTTAAAACGCTTTAGACTCTTGAATGCATAAATATTTGAGCTTGCGTTTTTTTTTTCCTCTCTAATGTTGTTGTTTTTGTTGTTACTCGCATTGTCGGGCTATCTCACCACAAATGACAAGCAAACCAATTATGATTTTGTTTGCTCAGCGTCGGTTCAGCCAAAACCACAGCAACAACAACAACAACAACAACAACAACAACAACAACGGAAGCATCAGCTTGAAGCAGCTTGGCAAATGTTTGTCGCCAAACACCTAGCCAGGTGTTTTTGGTGACAAACCATATTATAATAAACACGCAGCAGCTAACGTTTCCATTGAAAGCAATTCAGACGAGCAGCCAACAAAAGCTATTTCGAGCAGTAGAGTAGAGTAGATTAGATTAAAAATGTAGTTGCTTTTGCCAGCAAAACGTTTTTATGCAGTATTTCTTAAACGAATAAACTTCTAACAACCCTAAGAGAAAATTGGGAAAAATTTGAATTTTATATTTTATATTTAAAAAAAAAAGTTTTGATCAATTAAATTATTTTAGTATATTAATATTTATAAATTTAAAAATATAATAATAACGAAATTTAAAGAGTGAAAAAGCTCTAGTTGAGTCTGCGCGACTATGAGATTGTCTGAACTCTTCGAGGAACAGGTATTTTAATAATTATATATATATAATATATATAATAATTACATAAGAAATAAGTAGCACAAGTATGAAAATATATATGGCCCCGATTTCTGGCGACATGGAGGATTAAATGACGTTTTATGCTGGTACAAGACATTTGTCTACTTGTACCTGTCGTCGATGTTGCTCGATCTGAAAGTGATTTTGCTAGATCATAACAGGACCATTGGAACTTGGATTTATTCAGAAATTAACAATCGTATTTCTGTGTCGTGGCACTCTGAAAGCTGTTTCTGTGTTGGTAGCCCGACCTTCGTTCATCCCTTGGTTTCATCGTCAGCTAATTAATGCATTACACGCGGAATAAATAGATTTTATTTCTGCAATAATTGGGAAAATTTTGAAATGTGTGGATTGCTAAAATTTTTTGAAAGGTATTCCAAAAATTATTTCAATCGAAAAGCAATATTAAATTCTAAAAGTCAAATAAGATATGAATTCCTATCTGCATATATAATATTAATATTTCAAATAAATAGATATATTCGAAAATTAAATTAAATCGTATTAAAAAAAAAAAAAAAACTGTCAAGTTACGAACAGCAGAAGGCCAATAATATGATTTGTTTTTTATTAATCATTTCATAATCAAATTAATATTTTTTAAGACAAATATGACTAAGTTAATGTTTAGTTTATAGAATAAAGAAACCTAATTAATACATTGGATAAAATGTTAGTATAAAAATGTTACAAGAAAATTCCAAACAAAAACCATTTTCTGTTCCGTTGAATTTTTTTTTCATTTTCTATGAATAAACAAAAATAAAACTTTAAATTACAAAATTGTTTGGAAATAAATATTTAGTATTTCTCAGCTATACAATAATTTTTTGTTCAAAAATATAATAATACAAAATATTCTTAAGCAAATATCATAAATATAATAGTATTTTCAATTCATTGAAGGCTAGCAATATATTTCTGTTTCAATTGAATTTTTTATTTATATTTAAACATCAAATTATAAAATATATAAAAATGTTCAATTGCGACCAGCTCATATTTAATACAATTATTGTTATTTCAATCTTTCTTTTTATTTCTTTCATCATTTTTGTTGTAAAGTGAATAAATTCTGACGCCTGTGTGTGTGTGGGTGTTTGAGTGTGGCAGGTCTCAATGCCTATTTGCAGCTCAAGCTCAACTCCAAAGACGATAAAGATCTCCAACTCAACAGCCAGCAAAGCTGCTGCCTTCCCATACATATATAAAATACTATATAAAATATATATGTACATATATACATATATATATATATTCGTATTGCTTATCTGACCGCAGCAAGCGTCGCTGTTGCGTTGGCTGTTAAGTTGTTTGGTTTTTGCTTTAGTTTACTTTCGAGCCTGCCAAAATGGAAACGGCAAAAAACTGACAGAGTGGCAAAAAAGGCAGCAGGAGCAGCAGGAGCAGCAGGAGCAGCAGCAACAACAAAGTTTTAGCTGAAAACCAAACAAAAAGTAAACAATGCAAAGTTGCAAAAGCAGCGGCGGCGACACCGCAATGCAAATATGCCAACAACAACAACAATAACAATCCGAGGAGCGCTGAAACAAAACGTGGATAACGCAAAGTGACAAGCCGCATACAGCGCCAACGCTTGAGGCACTTCCTAGAAAGATGGGACGTTGCGAACGGCAGCTGGACGCTTCATCCAGGACAACACACAGAACAACATAGGACAGATGGACTGATGGACGGACAGCTGGAGAAGGGAACAAGGGAATAGACGGGACGGGATTGTAGCAGAGGTTGCTGCCAGGGCATGCCCGGCCAGTGCCAGGCGGCTGCCACAGAGGCCACCGAGCCGCGCCCATTTACGTGTGACCCAAAAAATGGCAGCCATAACAAATTAAGAAGGTTACCTTTATAGACACGGCCAGCATAGACGGCCATTGTGGCTGCTGCAGCAGCAACAGCACACACAAATGCTAGATAGAAGTACGTGTATTTTAATGAAGCATTTTATGCACCTTCACATCCTGTTGGCTCCATAGTTAATTAAACTTGCCAAACATGAAGTTGCCAGTCTTCAGATAATATCAGATCAAAAGATCTCTTCTAGACTATCGACTATGGGGCAGATAAGAGCTACAAGTGTAACCAATTGGAAGATTAATCAATATTTAGTCTAATTATATATAATTTCTTATATCTTACAGGGCATAGCACAGTCATGTATGCCCGACTTTATTCATAGATAGATAGACCATCGACTATCCCCAGATATGAGCTTCAAGTTTAACCAATAATCTTTATTTAGTCTAATTCAATATCATTTCTTATATCTGACAGGGTATATCACAGTCATGTATGCTCACCTATAGTCATAGATATATAGACCATCAACTATCGGCAGATAGTAGCTGCAAGATCTATATTTAGTCTAATCAAATTTCATTTCTTATATCTGACAGGGCATAGCGCATTCGCGTATACCCGACTGCAATCATTTAATTACTAATGACTATAACACTTTTTAGACTTCTCCCAAGTCACTGTTGCACATAGTTTAATAAGTCTGCAAAGCCGGAACAAGTTTCTAGATGAAGTTTGAAACAAGCTAAGCAAGTGCTCGGGTTGGGAGTTCATACCTAGAAGCTGCGCGAACCCAGCGAAGAGCTGCTATTCCAATTATTCTATGCCTCTTGTGTACATAACAGAAATAGCCTGCTTGTATATGTGCCATAAAACAAATTATCGATTATTATCGAAAATAAGAAAAAATGATGGGCTCATGATTGCGTCTGGTGTACAGGAAAATGCACTCAAAGTCTTTCTAAGATTTATGGCTGATAGACTAACGAGTAAATGGATAGATGGATAGAAATATGGTACATAGTTTTATGTAATATGGAATGTACCCCATTCAGGGTTTACGACTATAGTCAGATAGTTTATAAATATAAAATATATATAAATTTCTTGACGAAATCAGAGCAAATATAATATTTCCAACTGCAAGAAAAACTAAGGTTTGGATAAGTTAGGCTAAAAAACTATTTTATCTCAATCCTAAATTCATGTTCTTGCGCTTAGATATCTTAATTTAAATTTTGCCTTGCTTCCTTTAGTCGTACCCAAAAAATCATAAGTGATGTGATATGAAAAAGTTATCAGACAAGCTTAGACTGAAGTATATACGTTATAAGACTTCTGTTACAAGAGCAGCTCTTGGCTTACAGATTGGCAGCAAGATGAATATTGCCAATATACAAGACCAATACATTTTTTTTAGGAAATAAATTAAAATAAGAGAATAATAATATATAATAATAATATATAAGACTAATATATATAAAAATATATAATACATAAGAAATAAAAATAATCCAGAGTTCATTGAAATAATCCTTTAAGACTTCATCCAATGGATCTCTTTAAAAGATTCCACAAATACCACTTCATTAAATTGTTGCAAATAATTCAAAAAAATTATTTTTTTTTCCATAAGCTTACTCTATGTAAAGATCATCTCTGATCATTTTTTTATTCTCCTTAAAGATAACACAATACAATACACATATTTTAAAAATAATCCTACCTGCACAAGAGCTATATATAACGAATGATTTAAATCTAACCTTTATAGCTCTATCAACCCTTAAAGTTATCCATTCTCAATAGCTTAAATAACTAAGTACATCAATGCATAGACACCTTCAGACACAAACAAAAAATAGAGCAACTTTAATTGATTATAATTTGTAGAAATATCCGTTTTGCAATGCAAGAAAACTGTCTGCAGCTCAGAGTTATCAAATATTTGAGAATAATTTGAAATAATTCATAATTCAATTGTGAATCGAAAAGTACAACGATAAATATGCCAGCTGAACGCTAGCCGTAGTCGGCACAGACATAAAGAAATATGAGGGGGCGGCACTAGGGGGAGGGCGTGGTCTGAGGGTCAGGTGCTTGAAGCTATTCAAATTGCATTGGCTACTTGGGGGCGTGGCAGGGAGTGGGCATGGGCATGGCATTGCCGCTTGTTTAATTTGTGGCCGCAACGGCTCTGTACGGGTGCGGGTACGGGTGAGAATACGGGTACGGCTACGGGTACGGTTGCACTGGACAGCGGGGAAAACATCGTCTGGGCCACGCCCACAGCATGCCAGACATTTATTGAATTTTTGACTTGAAGCATTTAAAATTTAAACGTAAAAGTGTCGCACGCATCCGTAATAATACCCGTTAGCTGCAAACCCGTAGACTGCGTAGCTGCGTGCCCATGGCTACGGCTACGGCTACGGCTATGGATATGGCTATGGCTACGGCTACGACGACTGCAACGCATCTTCCGCTGGCCCCGACTTGTCGCCCCTTTCGATATTTTCGGCACATAAATTGCCGGGCTGCCCCAGGCTTGCTGGTTGTTGTTGTAGTTTTGCTTGTTTTATATGTGTTGTCGGTGTTGGTGTTGTTGGTGTTGGTGTTGGTGTTGGTGTTGTTGCTACCGCTGTTGTCTTCCATTTAGGCGCAGGCTGTTGTTTTTTTGTATGTATATACACACAGATATATATCTATATATCTATATGTATATTTGACATGTATATATACAAACATATATATATGTATATTATAGGTGCGTGTGTGTGCTGAAAAGTGTTGGTTGGAGGCGTGTGCGTATGCACAACGGAAATGAATTGAAATTTTAAAACCCACAGCTGCGACCGCTTCCTGCGGCAAAAGTAGCATCCCACACTTCAGTGCGAATGCGAATGCGAATGCGAATGCGAGTACGCTCATGCATACGTATGAGTAAGTGAATATACATGCCAATCTGCACATGTATTAGTGTGCGTGTCTGTGTCCATGTGCGTGTGTCCGATTGTGATTGCTCTAGCTGCATGTTCTCCAAAAAAAATTCAACGGCGAAATAATAAATACGACAAATTGAAAGCTAGACAAATGTATAAAGTCGAAAGCAAGCCATTTACCATTTTAGCCTCCTCTTGTTTTCCCCCTCTCTCTCTCTCTCTCTCTCTCTCCCTCTGTTTTTTTTTAGCAGACGAACGTAACTTGTTTTACATATTACATAGTTCGAGCAATTTAGAGAGCAGAAATTGAAAGAAAGATGCTTTAATTTTTGTAAATTCAATTGAAAGAGCAAATAATGTTCTGTTGAGGGCGCACTGTTAAGTTTAACATGTTAATTATGTTAAATTACTGTTAACTAATAGCACAATGTTACGTTATGAATGTCAATCATTTATTGCAACTGTTAACCGTATGAAATTGATATTGTATACTCATGTCTATCAACTCTAACATTGCTCAACTTGTTAGCAGCGCTCTGTTAATGTAGAACTGTTTATTTTGTCAGACAATGTTATTCATTTACATTAAATTTTATACCTTTATTTATATTATATTTAATTATATACTTATTTATAACCCACATTTTAACAAAGACTTAATTTTGTCCAGGTTAATATTCTTAATGTTAACCCTCTGTTGATGGCACGCCGTACGAATTCTCTTGCTACAGCTACTATTGGTTATCTCTAAGATCATTTGTCAAAATCCGTGTTTATAATATTAAATGAATTCCTCTGTCAATGTCAAGATTCTATATATTCTGTATTCAATATATTTCTATTTCCATACAAATCGCATATCTTTCAAAGCTTTCCTTCTATGTAAATCTTACTATAAATACTCTGTTAATGGCACACTGTTAATGAATTTCTGTAACAGCGACTCTTAGCTGTTCAAAGCTTTTCATTATTGTATGTAGATGTATGTGTATATAATAATATCTTATAGTTGTTGAAGTTGTAATCAAAAACGCTTCCTTTCTCTCTAAATCCTTGCTCAAGTTTATAACAAGATTCTTTTAAGGGCGCAATGTTATTGGCATACTGTTAATGATATAATGTTATCAGATACTTTTAGCTATACTTAGCATATATAAATTGTATTTTAATTTAATTCATTCATATATTTATATGATACCGCAGCTGAGCAAGTTTACAAGCCTTAAATCATGGTCAAGAGAGGTAGAATAAAAATTTATATTAATTCATAAACAAACATATTTGTACAAAATTGTAATTTCGCGAGAGAAATTGATTTTTGGAATGTCTCGTTGATGGTTTGATATAAACAAGTGAAAATTTCGAGCGTATTTATTTATGTGTATTTACATCTACATGCAGAACGAGAGTTAATATCATCTATACACTTGGACGCATTCTTCTGCATGCGTGTGTGTGTGTGTGTGTACGTGTGTGTAAACACACACGCTCAACTTTATTTAACATATATGTGTGATCCTTCAAATTGTAAACACCTTATCTCAACAACTGAGAAATGTTTGCTAAATGTTTGTTATTTAAACTAGCCAAGTTTAATTGGAAATTGTTCAGAAAAAAATTGAGGGAAAACTTTTAAATTGAAACTAAAACACTGAACTTTAACTTCAATTTGGTTTATTTAAAGCATCAACTATATGCAGTTTATGTGTTGATTTGAAAACTGAATTGAAGACTTAATCTGATTCTCTTCTAGAGCTGAGCACAGGATAGAAATAGCTAAATAGGGAGGCAAACAGAACTAGAAACCTACCAGATATGACGTGACGTGACTGAGAACAATATAATCATTTTGAAATATATGTAATTACTTTAGTTTACTTAGTATACTTACTTATACTATAGCGAATCAATAATATCAATGTGTACGGAAGTTATTGATAACATAAGCAAAGAGTAATATCAAGTCAGTCTGCAGTGAAGAGAGAGGAAGAGTATCAGATAAGATAGCACAGAGAAAAGTGAAGTCATTCAGCAGCTTTATAGATAAAGTAAATGAATATATCAGGTTATTTGGAAGCTTTGTAAATAATTAATGGACAACTGAGCTGACAACAACTACTTCTCTGAGAGCTAGCTGGGATTCTAGTTTTAAGCTTATTCGTCGGGAACCCAACTAAATAAAAATGCTCTAGAATAGCACAGCATAAAATAAAAATAATAAATAATAAGAGTTAAGACGTATCTACTGGCATACTGGCCTACTCATTAGCTAAGATTTAAATGCGGTATAGAGTCTTGGACAAAAGCTACAATAATTAATTATACAAACATTTCATAATCTGAGAATTGGAATATTTTCCCTACGCAGAAGGCTATACAGATATACACCTGCGGCAAACAAAATTGTAGAAGTAGTAGCACTGTTGGACAAAAATAAACTTAGTGATAAATTCAATATTTTGAAAACTATTTGAAAAGAATATTAAGCCCAATATATATTATCATTAATTTAGATATCGATGTTAAGTTACTAAGTCTCTTTTTACAGCAACTGTACATATAACAGAAACAAATTTTAAAAAAAGAAAGTATGTAATTAAATATTTGTTTTATATATTCCCAATCAATTTATTCAATTTAATAACTGTTTAATATACATTTTTCATCAATAACAAGTTAATGCGTGCAGAGCGCTGCCCAAGACCCTACTCTACTCCTAGTCTGCTCCAATAAGTTATGCTGCTGCTAAGACACTGGCTGCATTCCAGCAAAACAGCTGCTGCTAAGACCCTAATTCCATTCCACGTTTCCACAGTGTCCAGCTTCTGCCCTGTGATGAATCGAACCAATTGTCTCTCAACGCTATTCTCGCTCGTCTGTAATGCTCAAACTATTCAAACTCGAGCACATTGTAATTTATGTGCTCCACTACAACTTGCCCTAATCAGATGCACTCGTCTGTGTTGTCGTGACCGAATCGCAACAGATATCCCCGCTCGCAGCCACAGTCATTTGTGAGTAGTGTTAAATGTTACTAATTCTGGGACAAATGTGTCTGTCCAGCGTTGAATATTCTTGGCCATGTCTGATCTCTATAGAGCTAATGCCTATTGTTTTATGGAGAGACGCTCTGCTCAAGTGGGCTGCCTTAAGTTTCTTACAAATGCTTTCTACATACATACTAATTTAAAGCATAACTTGCAAATAACGTTTCAATCTTTTGATTCTTTACTTGTTACGGTCTGTTCGCGAAATCAGCCGAAAAAATCATACTCAATCGCTCTCGCTCTTTTAGCTTTTGTTTTCTATTGAGCGCTTTGAGTTGAGCTGTTCATGTGACGCTCTTTTAGCGATCATCGTTTGGAAGAGAGACGATTGATGTTCGAAGAATGAAACTCAGTAAGTAAATAAATAACTGAAAGAGGCAATGCAAACGGTATCCTCATCCACTCAATTCAATTCAATTCAATTGATATATTTAGCGAACACACACACACATATACACACACGACTTTTTGCTTCATTTAACTCAACCAAACAACCAGAGCAAAACAAAACAAACAAATTAACCGCGTCTAACCGATCGCGACCGAAGTCGTTGAAGAACCGATGCAATTGGTTGCTCTCTGAGCTTTTTCTCAGAGTGTAAGTAAATGACACGGTGAACATTGATTGCGAGCTATGATTTAAAGATAAGTATGTACATATATATGTATGTATGTATGTATATATAAGCTTGCTTATGACTGAGTTTCTTTTCGATTTCGTTTTCAATCAGTGGGAGTATATATGTAGTATATAAATATATATATGTTGCTAATAGACATATATACATATGTACATACATACATCCTGGGCCCGATCAAACACATTAATCTCATGAAAGAAGGTGTGGTGGGAGCCCTTAAAGAAGAGGTCGATATCCTAGTGATAAAAATGAAATATTTTAAAAATCATATACTTGTGTACTTGATTTGAATGAGAATTAATATTAATATAATTAATATAAAACAAGTAAGAAAGCTCTAGTCGAGACTGCTCGACTACGAGATCCTCTGAACCCTTCCAAGAACTAATATTTTAATAATTCGTCGCTTCATTTCTATACCTGCATACACACATACGCACATAAGCACGCACGTATAAACAGGCATGGGCTGCCATGTGGGCTTACTTTGGGAAATTAATTGCCTAATAACTTTTTTTGTAGACAAACAATTTTGAAAAAACTTTCAGACCGTGATTTTAACATTTAAGTGTGTGTATGTGCCAACGCATAAGTCTCTAGAATTTGAAATACGGTTTTTGCAAGTTTGTAGGGACAGGGGTGTTTTGAGGGGTGGGGGGTTAAATATGAAAAAAAAAACGAAATTCTTAAAAATACATAGAAATCTACATTTTAAATTTGACGACTCTAGCTCTAACGATGTGGGGGATTTAATTTTATAACTGATTTTCGATAAGGTTTTTTATCGATAACAAAAAACGGGAGCGGTTATCGATTTTTGGAAATAAACTTGATCTGCGCGTGCAATACATGGACCTACAGTTTCAAATTTCAAGTCTCTAGCTTTCATATCTTCTGAGATCGACGCGTTCAAACATACGGACAGACAGACAGACAGACAGACAGACAGACGGACAAAGCTAAATCGACTCAGCTCGTCGCCCTGATCAAGAATTTATATACTTTATGGGGTCTGCCACGCCTCCTTCTGCCTGTTACATACTTTTAACAAACCCATTATACCCTGATTTCCCATTTTCAATGGGTTCAGGGTAAATTAAAAAATAAAATTAAATTAAAAAAAAAAAAACAACTATATTTTCTGTCAAAATTACGTCTTGCATAATTTTTGAGACACCCTGTATTAGCTTGCAAATTGTACATCTGATATATAGGGCACATCGGAGCCGCTGATACACAGCACATATGGCTATGGTGCACAGTCGTTGATTAATCTGAGTGAGATTTTTATTGAGTTTCTGTTTTATTTCATTTTCATTCAGTGGGAGTATATATGTAATATATAAAGGTATATATGTTGCTAATATACATCATACTTATGAACATACATACATCATGGGCCGGATCAAACACATTAATGTCATGGAGCCAGGTGTGGTGGGGGCTATTAAAAAAGAGGTCGATATCCAAGTAATAAGAATGAAATATTTAAAAAATCCAATACTTGTGTACTTGATTTGAATGAGAATTAATATTAATAATCAACTAAAATATTAATAATTAATATAAAAAAAAAAATCATGAAGCCCTGGGGCCCTCGCCCCACTGGCCCCTATGATAATCCGGCCTTGCATACACCATACTGTATACAACACACATATACATATTTATGTATATATTCATGTATTTCACGTATTTAGGTTGAAAGCAAAAGCAAAAGGCACAGGACATATAAACAATATGTCCATACGGTGGCTTACAACAGTATTTGCGCACCTATAAAATCAAAACTAAAAGAGATATAAACAAAACTTAAATGCCCGTTGCTAGACTAATGTTTTAACTTTAAAAATATTTGCTCACTTATTTTTTTTTAATATTTAAAAAACATTTTATAATAACTAAAAACTAAAAACTCAACCAACAATAGCTTCAAGGCCGGAAAATGAAAGAGTCTTTAAATTTTAAATAAAATCGATATTGATAATTTAATTGATAAAATTTGCAGAAAACAAATATAGAAAACGACTTGTTTAACATGTAGACAGTAATTTTATTTATGTGACAATAAAATTTGTATGACAGATATAAGTATGGAAACAGACAGGGCGAAACAGAAGGGAAAAGGGGCCCCCAAATTGATGGTTGCCTAGGGCCCCGTTGAGGGTTAATCCGGCCCTGCACAGCTTGATTATCGTAATATATTACGTGATACTGTAAAGCTCTGTAATAGCAGAGTTTGTTTACTAAATTTCCCAATTCGTGATTGGCTCTAACTGGTGCAGTAGTATTAGTCTGAGGATTGGGGTTGCTGCATAAATATTATCCGAGTGAGTTTGCGTCTTAGCTACACGCAGTTCACTCAATAAGATAGAGCGAGATAAAGATAGCTGTTGCTGAAAGCTGTCTTGAGTGTTGCTGTGTGAAAGCGAGACGGCCTGTTATGATAGTCAGCGAACGAGGAGAAGGCGAATGGAAAGTTAGCATTCTGCAAAAATACACTGTAAGAGATAGCTCAGCTGGAAGTCGTTGCTGGGCACAGTTGTAAAAGTATATAAATAGAATTCAAGGTGACAAATTTAATACAGCTCATATATCTATATTTATTTGTGTACATATTTATAAAAATCAAGTATGCGCACCTTGCTTACTTGGAAATCGCTTAAAAGCTACTTCAGTTTTGAAAGAAGTAAAAATTACAGCTACTATCAATGACAAGATTTGACAGAGTCGACAAACTATTTTATGAACAGCCATAGATAATGATAAGCAGAACATTCGACTCGCTCGGTCATCGGAAATCTTGTAATCTTCAATCAATCGCAGATAGCTTATCAAAATATTGATAGGCCTTGGCCTTATAAATGATCATGGCCGTATCTATAAATGGCCAGCGCTGGCTCTCGCAGCGATTCAGTTGTGCGCTAAGATGTCTACCAATTTGCTGCCCGTTGCTGGCTCAGTGCTGCTGCTGCTGCTGCTGCTGGCTGCCACGTGTCAGGCGGCGGCTGTGCCCGGCGGACGTGTGGTGGGCGGCGAGGATGCGGCCCGGGGCCAGTTTCCGCATCAGGTCTCGCTGCGCAATCGCGGCTCGCACAGCTGTGGAGGCTCGATTATCTCGCGCAACTATGTGCTCACGGCGGTGCATTGCGTTGTCTACTACGATGCCAATGGAGATGTCCAGGTCTATCCGGCCAGCCAGATCAGCGTGCGTGTCGGCTCCAACGATCGCTTCAGCGGTGGTGTCCTGCACAACATCGCGGAGATCGTGGTGCACGAGGACTATAGACCATTTAATACGAACGATGTTGCTGTGATGCGTATCGAGTCGCCCTTCATCTACTCGGAGAACGTGCAGCCCATTCCGCTGGCCAGCAAGAATACGCCAGGTGACGTCGATGTTGTCATCTCGGGCTGGGGCCTGCTCACGCATGGCGGCGATCTGCCGCGCTACTTGCAATGGAACACGCTCAGATCTCTGACGCTGGACGACTGCGAGAGGTGGATTTCCTGGGGTGAGCCGGGTGGCCTCTGCCTCATCCACGAGGCGAACAATGGCGCCTGCAACGGCGACTCCGGCGGCCCGGCGCTTTACAATGGCGAGCTGGTGGGCGTGGCTGGCTTCGTGGTGGGCGGCTGTGGCAACATCTACCCAGATGGCTATGCACGTGTCTACTACCACCTGGACTGGATCAAGCAGCACACGGATGTGGAGTAGACTCGAAATGTGTTCAGTTAACATTGAATTGATTTACAATTATTTTAAAACTATATTTTTTTTTTGTTCTCTCTCTTTTTTGGGATAAAATTATATAAAATATGTATTTTATTTTCAGTTTAAATATTATTTGTTTTATTTATTATTCAAGTGCTTATATTGATGCGCCAATATCTGCGGGCTATTGAAGGGGTTTTTTATTGGAGGTTTTTATTGGAGGGATGTTCGGGGAGTTGGGGCTACGCTGGGCTCTCGCCTCGTATTTTGCATATTTATCAGGCAATTTCACTCTAAATTTGCCAATTATGCGCATTTTTTTTAACAGCATGACCCGAATAGACACCAATACATATTCACACACACACATACACACACACATACGTAGGCGTGTGTATGTTTGTATATGCAGAATTGCTTTTTATGGATTCGCTACATTGTCTCATAGCCATTATTGTTGTGTTTATGTTTATCAAATGGCGAGAGCTGTTCATACGAATAATATATATATTTTTATTATTATTTTTAAATGAATAATTTAACAAATAAAATAATATGTGAATGTATATACAAAAAAATCGATATTAACTTAGTTTCAATTATTAATAAATTAATTATTATAATAATATTAAATATTTAAATATATATTATTATCTAATAAATTTCCAATCTTTTTATAAATTATTTAAACTTAATTGTTTAAACAATATACTTTGAATTTTATTTTGATAAGTATAGTTATATTGTTCAGCTATAATTGATCAGGTAAATTATTTTTATTAAATTTTAGGCATCAAAATATTTATACATAATTTTTAAAATATTAAAAAAAAATTAAAATTTTTTGTAATATTATTATATTTTAAATATTCATTTTTATTTATTGTAAAAATCAGATAAGAAAAAATATTTAAAATATAATAGTATTCAAAAAATATTAAATTAGTTTTTAAATTATTTTTATTAAATACAAAATGCCTTACGTTTTTTTTTTTATTAAATATAAAAATCCCAATTTCTTTATTCAAACTAATATTTTGGCATTATATATATTTATATATTATCAATATTTGTATGTTATATTTTTAAAATATAATTTTGTAGTTTTTTAATATTTAAATTTAATTCAAAGCTTAAAAAATTTTTATATAATTATTTTGTTCTCTTAGTTTTTGTTGTCCATAAAATGAATAACATTATTTAATTAAATTTAGCTTTACCTTTTTATATTTATTTTATTTTATTTTAATATATTATTTGTATCTGATTTATTAGACATTTCTTTATTTTTATTAAATATATACGTAGTTAATTGTTTTTTAATTGTGAGAAAACAATATGTATGTAAATATTTAATATTTTTATATTGATTTTTTTATCAATTAAAAATTATTATATATATATATATATTTTTTTTTATTTTAATTTTATTTTTTAGTCGCAATCATTTTATTTTAATTTGTTAGTTGTTTATTTTTTTAGTAACTTATTTATTGTGGAAGTCTTTCAAAGCGTTTTCTTCGCAGCAACCCTCGCTGCCTGTCCATGATTTTTTTCTGTGTTTCGGCTTTTCATATTGGCATAATTTATACTTTAGCAGCATTTTTATCGCTGCGCTCGGCACGAAATACAAAATACAAAATACAAAAAAACAATGAGCCCTGAACAACAATCGAGCGCAGAGCGCACAGTTGAGTTCAATGTTAGTCAACAACACGCCCTTACCAGCACCAGCACCCTCCTCTCCACCCCTCCTCTCCTCCCATCCTCCCCTCCTCTCATCAGAGCAAACCCTAACGCCGTCCATCCACATGCCAGAGATGGGTCTCTGGATGGCTTCACTGCATTTCTGTGTCGCACTTTGTGTCACTTTTCGGCTCTGCATTATTATATATACATATATATATATATATATATATATATATATATATATTTATTTATTTATATATTTGATTGTTTTTCGCTTTTTTGTTTTGAGTGCGCAGCGTATTTTTTATGATTTAATTTTTATTTGTATTTTTTATTTATCCATATATAATAATGCAAAGCGGCAGAGGCGGCGTATACGTAATGCCAATTGCATGAACTGCTGCTGCTGCTGCGCTTGATCTTTGCCTGGCGTTGAGTAGGTTTTTCACTTCTTCTTCTTTTTTTGTTTGCTCTAAATGATGGGTAATACAAACCCGCCCGCCCACCGCCCGCCCCCCGCCGCACCACCGACCCTGTGTTCAGCTCGCCAATGTCATCATTCATTTTCAGACACATTGTTCATTGTCAGCGAGTAATTAAAATAGAAAGTAATCATCGGCAATGATTTTTATCGCCGTTTGATGCAGCATTTTTAGCAAGCTTGAAAATATGGCAAACAAAAAATTAAATAGCTCTCGAGTTTTGCTGCAATTTTTTTTTACAAGTTGAAGTAGACTCTCTTCAATTGATTCCAGCTAAAATTTGTGACATCAACTTTAATGTTATTTAATTTTTAGATAATTATTCGTACAATTGCATTGCTCAATTGAACGTTATTAAATCTAGTTCAGTTGTACTTTATCTTAACAAGGTTCCAGGTAATATTCCTTTATACAGGTTTCAGGGTTTCAGGATTCACTCAGCACTCATTATAAATCATGATTATAGATTCCAATTGAGCTATACAGCTGGCACTCGACAGAAACAAAATTGAATCAGTCGATCTTCACGCATTGTTCACATACGGAAAATTATTTAAATGAACTAGTAAATGAACACGAGAACATGTTCATGTTCAGGTTCATGTTTTAAAAACTATGCAGCAAAAATTACTATAAATTCGTAACTTCATCATAAGCAACTCAACTGATCAATACGAACTGTTCCTATAGGAACTAGTAAGTAATATGAACAAGTTCAAGCACGAATATGGCTATGCATCAAAATTCACTCTTAATGTTTTGTAGTTGCATATATGATCAAAAGCGACTCAGCTGTCCAATACAAATCCTTCATATAAGAATAGTTAAATAGTGGAACTAGTAAATAATATGAGCATGTTCATGTTAGAATGAGACTATTCAATCAAACTTTCTATATATGCTATATATGATCATAGGCAACTAAACCGAATAACTTGAATCGATCATATAAGAAAAGTTAAATAAAGGAACTAGTGAACAATATGAACAAGTTCATGCTCATGTTCTTTATTCTCAATCTTTTGAAGCTATATATATGATCGTTCATATAAGAAAAGATAAATAGTTAAACAAGTCTGCAAAATGAACACATTCATGTTCATTCTCTAATGAGACTTTACAGTAAATTTATGTAGAATTCCTAATCTCTTCTAGCTATATATGATCATAGGCAAAAAAAAAAAAAGATCTATTCGAAGCGCTCGTATGAGAAAAGCTAAGGGAGTGAGCTTATAAGCCACATGAACCAGTTCATGCTCTTGTTCAAATTGAACTAAGCAGCAAATTTTACTGGAATTTTTAATTTCAGCTAATGTTTTTTAGCTATATATATGATCGTAAGTGATTCAGCTGATTAATACGAATTGTTTATGGAATAAAAGTTAATTTAATGAACTTATAAACGACATGAACCAGTTCATATTCAGCAAAATTCACTATTTCATTAGATTTTTATGTGTGAAGATCAAGTGATATTCGTTTGACTACTTTGCGAATTCATTCCCATCGCCCTCCTATGCGATTCTCATAACTATGCCTTTGATATTCTTTACTTCAAATACATTTTTTTTTTTTTTTTTTTTGTAAGCCTTCGCTTATTATTAATAAATGTTTCGACTTTCTGGCCAAGGACTCTAGTTCAAAGCTTGCAGCTGTTTAAAGTCAGAAATGTTTGTAGCACATTAAAAAAAAAATGTCAAAAATTTGTGCGGAACTTGAAGAAAATTTCGCATGCAATCGCTCTTCGGGTTAAGCGCTTTTAAATTTCGTTAGACTTAAAGTTTTTATTTGTTTGTGTGAGATGAATATGTATACATATGCATGTTAATGTATATTTTAGTGTGTGTGTGTGTGTGTGTGTGTGTGTGAGTGTGTAGCTGTAGTAGTACATGCAAAAATGGAGCCTGACGTGAACGTGAACATGGACGTCTCCATTGCTGCCGTTGCCTGTGTGGTTTATCTTTCATCTTTGGCAAAGTGTTTCACAACTATTTCACTGCACTTGAGTGCGGTCCGTTGGCTGGAGTGGGTTCAATGCGGGAGGGGGTAGGGTGTGTGGTGGGGGCGTGGCTGCGATTCACTCGCGTAGCAAAAATCTTGGGAAGCAACGCTTACCCGTTGCCCCCGTATCGAATTAAATACAAATAGGATGTAATGTAGAAGCGTATACCGATGCCGATGCCGGTGCCGATGCCGATGTCGATGCCGATGCCGATGACGTTGGCGTTGGTGTTGGCGTTGCCATTGCCATTGCCGATCCCGACAACATAGCGACCCGGTCGTCCGTCCGCTCACCAATTCGCCTCCACCCGCTGCTGGCTGGAGGACGAGGGCGACTCAATGTGCAAATTTATGAAGCGGACGACGACCGGCCGAGCCGACTGGAGGCTGCCAACAATTTTGGCAGCCAAGCACGTGAATTGAGTCCAAAATTTTGCGCACTTGTGCAATGATAGCGGCACAGAGCTCCAGCTCGAAATCAGCCAGCCAGGTATCTATGTACACACACACACACACACACACACACACACACACACACACACACACACACACACACACACACACACACAGTGCATATATGTCGTACTATATGCATTGGGATTACACATAAATATGTGCATAT
Organism: Drosophila hamatofila; assembly: GCA_035045345.1. Classification (NCBI taxonomy): domain Eukaryota; kingdom Metazoa; phylum Arthropoda; class Insecta; order Diptera; family Drosophilidae; genus Drosophila; species Drosophila hamatofila. The sequence continues at coordinate 6,578,124 of JAWNPA010000039.1, read as the reverse complement.
ATGTATGTGTGTGTGCATAAAGTGGCCAGAGAAGGAGCCGAAGAAGGCTAACGGATACAGCAGTCGGGGGCGTTGGCCATTTGGCACCGGTGATAGCCAAAAATATTAGTCATTGCCTTTAAGTTTGGCTTTTGATGCATGTGCCCAGAATGTGCTCATGCTTCAAGTCTATTGAACTCTTTAAAGTGCTGCATAAAATGCTCATTTCAATTGAAATAAACCAAATAAATCATTTTAATGTACATTTATCAAGAACTTTCTGAAATGTTTCACAGCTTGATTTCAATTTTTTATAAACGTACATTCAATCTGCTGACTTTAGACCAATTTTCCATATAAATTAATTTTAATAATTACAAATAATTTTTTTTTTTAAATAAATATAAAAAAAATTCTTATTTCTCAATTTTTTGTATATAAAAATTATAATTGTTACGGTCCCTGCAATTTTTGATAGATTTTTACGATATATTGTATATATCGCATATACAACTTCACAAATCAGTTTGTCTGGAATTTCTTTAATTTTTTTATTATTTATTTACAGCAAAAATTTAGTAAAAATAAAAGAAATTAATTTATTGTTATCGTCTAGCTGATGTCATTAAATTTTTCCCTCACCCTTTGCACGGCAATTATTATTTAGTATGAGCTATAATTAATTAACTAGCATAGACACAGCTTCTAGTGATAGTTCAATTCATAGTTGACTTTAATTCAATAAATTGATTCATTTTTACTAATTGATACAAATGAAAGATATTAAATTTTTAACTGCCCTGCGGTTTATTTTATTTATTTATGATTTAGTATAAAGTATAATTGAAATACCGACTTTGAAACCGTTTCTCATGAAAGTCAGGTACAAAGTTAGCTTTGATTGAAGCGAAAATAATTAAATAAAATATATATAATAAAATAATATATATATATATATATATATATATATATATATATATATATATATATATATATATATATATATATATATATATATATATATATATTAAAATATAATAAAATATATATAATGAAAACTAATAAAAATTAAATTAATGAATTAAAATGCTAAAAATGCTAATAAAACTAAATATATTAAAATAAAATACAAATAAAAAAAATATATATTTATATATTGAATTAAAAAAAATGAATCTGAGTCTAGTAAAAAGTTCACTATAATTCATTTAATGGAATGGTTTATTAAAAATAGGAAAAATTAAATTTTTAAATTTTTTGCTTCTCTTCAATATTAAGATTTAGTTTAAGGTATTGCTTAAATACTAAGCGCCTAATAATAATAAAATACAAAAATATCTGCTGAATTATGGTATAAATACATATATAAAATTGATTGATTTTGTAAAAATAAAAAAATAAAAGTTTTGAAGAACCCTAATATATCAAATAGATTGATCTAGTAAAAATAATAAAAATAAAATTTGTAAGCACCTTAATGTTTATTATTTTATACAGCAAATATACTCTAGTATAGATATATATTATAAGTTTACCTAGGTATAACTAAAGCACTAAAATAGATTTTAAAATTCAACGTTAACTTTAACTCAACAAATTTGTTTATTTTAAAATAATTAATAAAAAAAATTGAATCTTTAAATTTCATATAGTTCTCTCAATAATTTGTTTTTCTCTCAATATAAAGTTTTAGTATAAGGGGAATACACTTGTCTGCGATAGTGTTCAGTTCTGTATTACTCTTTATTCTTGTGGGTCTTATACCCAGACTATACTATCTAGTAAGTCATATTACACAGTGTATAAGACTCTATTCTTTGGCTGTCAATGAGTTTGCAAGACTCAGCGTTAGTCTGCCTATTTGTTCCTTCTCCATTTCTATTGCACTATCTACACATTTGCACTGAGTGCATAGAATGTTCACAATCTTTGCATATTTGTCTGTTCATGTCTGAGCATGAGGTGTAATTAAAATACTAACATAAGCTCAGCTCTTCTACATAGTTAAATGAAAAGCTAGCATTAATTGAACAAACTAATGCAATTCAATTCAATTAATTAGCTTGTGATATCTCAGTTGAGTTAGTTCATACGTAAAGCCAATTTTCATTCTGTGCCCATAACAAATGCCGCATGGGAAGAGCTTGGTGAGGAGATGAGTGAGAGCTGGCTGCCATTTAATTGAGCTAACAGCGCATTGTGTGTACTTGGCGTGGTTCTAATAATTATATTTCGATCTCACATAGATAAGGAGCAGGCATCAAAAACCGCCTGAATGGCAATGCCAAAAAGTTATTGAACTGTTGCCCATTACGCTTCAATTGGCCAAAGTTGGTTGACTCTGCCAGGCCAATTACGAGCGGAGTCGAGTCGGGACTGGGGCTGGGTCTGGTGCTGGGGCTGGGGCTGGGCAGAGCAAAGCAGCGTAAAGTGAAGCGGAGAGCCATTGCCATTGCCGCCACACTCTCTTATCGCCATTGCACATTGCTCACGTCCATGTCATGCCCAAAGTGCGATAGCGAAGGAGCAACCGCCAGACTGGGCCGAGACGGAGCGCATCTGCCACGTGCAGCGTCTGATTTAGTTGCGCGACAGTCAGGCTGGAGTCAACGACCAGGCCAGGCCAGGCCAGTCCAGCAGAGCAGAGTAGCTAGTGCTGGCCACCGAGAATTGAAATTAACATCGTTGGGGGAGTCAACTCGACCGGACTCCAACTCCAACTCCGACTCGGACTCGGACTCGGACTCGGACTCGGACTCTGGGCAGGCCACTGACACAGATGTCACTCGTCAGCCGTTGACAAACAGCTCATTTCACTTTCTCAAACTGATCGAATGCTGGATGCACACACACACACACACTTACAGAGACACACACACACTCGCACACACACACTAATGAAGAGAGAGCGAACTGGCCACGTCTGGCATTTTGCGTCCAATTGGGATTTCCTGTTTGCAGTTTGTCCAAAAATTAATTTCCATTTCGTAAGTTTAATGGATTTAACTTGTAGCGCATCAAGAAGCAGCACTCTGCAATTGTCCTGCCAACAACAGGACTCGCGATGTCAATCAACGGCCATGTCTGCGCAAATAGTACAGCGAACACTGTACTGCGCTTTTCACTCCACGCTATCAAAGTGCCCTTAAAGCCCAACTAGTTTAGCACTCAGAGCACATATATAAATAAATATATATATGTATATATAAATGGCCCATAAACACTTACAGTATGAGCGGAGGAAAGCCAATTTAAGCTGTTACTTCTGACTGCCCTAATGAAGAAAAGGTTAAGTGAGGCAGCGAAAGGAATAAATAGGGCAAATAAAAGAAATATATATACATAAGTAAGTAGAGAAGTCTATGGGAAATCTATGTCAGCTCAATGTTAGTTTTTATGTGAATTCAAACTGGTGTATATGCAGAATACATGTGGAGTCTATGTAAAGTCTATGTGGACTCAATGTGAAAAAGGAATAAATAAAGTAAATAAAATAAAGAATGGAATATATATATTAAATGTATGTGGAATCCATGTGGAATCTATGAAAAGTCTATGTTGAATCAATGTGTGAAAGGAATAAATAAAGTAATAAATGGAATATATATATAAAATGTATGTGGAATCCATGTGGATTCTATGTTGAGCCTATGTGGACTCAAGGTGTAAAAGGAATAAATATTGCAAATAAAAGACATATTTATATATATATATAATTAGGTATAAAAGTTTATATGAAATCTATGTAAAATCTATGTACAATACAAAGGAATCTATGTAGAGTCTATGTGGACTCAATGTGAGAAAGGAATAAATAATGTAAGTAAAAGAAATATTTATATACATAAATAGGTATAGCAGTCTATGTGAACTCTTCGTGGAGTCTCTGTGGAGTCTATGTGGAATCTATCTGGAATATACGTGGACTCCATGTGGAATCTGTGTGGATCATATGTGGAATCTTTATGGCATATATGTGGAGTATGGAATCTATGTGGAATCAATGTGGACGCTATTTAAAGTCTATGTAAACTATATGTTCGACTACTTGTAAAAACTACTTGGAGCTACCCATACTGCTCAATCTATATTAACTCAATTAAGATCTCGAGTAAGCCTTATCCAATTGGCAAACTCTGACTATGGGATGCAGCTAAAACAGAAAACAGATTGAATAGAAAAATGCCATTTTGATGTGTTTTTTAAGTTTTACGATTGACATTTCTGACATTCTACATAAAGGAATGGCTATGAGAGAAGGCATGCAAAGAATACTCATAATTTGATAATATGTTTTAATATTTATTATAGCAAACTTTAGAGATATGCTTTAAAAATTGTAGTAGCGAACGCTATTGATAATATGCAGTCCATTGATCGCGTGCTACAGAAAGATATACGTAAAAAACTATTTACCTTTAGCCAATATAAGTTCTAAGATAAGATAAAACGTATGGACAGACGGATAAATAGACAGACTAGACAGACAAATGGGTGGACAGACACGCAGATAACCGGCCATACTGTGGAATAGACAGACGGATGAATAGACAGACGAACGGACAGAAAGATGGATAAGTAGACAGCCGGACGAATAGACTGACAGATGAACATACAGACGGACGAATGGGCAGACAGACGGACGGACAGATGAACGAATAGATAGGAATAGTATAAAAAGACGGACGGATAGACAGACGAATGAGCAGACATATGGAAAGACAGACAAACGAACGAACTGACGCACGAATAGACAGACGGATGGACGGACGGACAGATGACCGAATAGACAGTCGAATAAACGAAGAATAATGAATAGACAGACCAGCAAATGCATTCGAATGTACAGTCGGGTGAATAAACAGACGGACGGACAGATAGACAGCCTTATCTATAGAGCGGAATCTACCTGATTATGATAAAAAAAAATCCATATGAACTTGATGGTATTAGCCACGTTTCCTGCTAAATATTACAAACAACTTTTTCAATTTTTTTCTACTCTCATTTTTCAAAATCCAAAAGCAATTTAAAAATATTATTCCAACAAATCGATATTGCGAACTGTCGATGTCATTTCATATGCTACTAAATAGTTTACTTCAAAAGGTATTTGAATTTCCCTGGAGTAAACTGAAGGGCTCAATGAGGCATTGGCCTTAGCATGCAGCTAAGATCTCACAGTTCTAATATGGAATTGAATTAATTCCCAAAAAAATAAATACACAATTTATGGGCGCAATAAATTTTATTTGCTGGACACACACGCAGAGGGAGAGAGGGAGAGGGGGGTGTGGGAGAGAGAGAGAGAGAGAGAGAGAGAGAGAGAGAGAGTTGCACGCATAGCCAAAGTGTTCACAAAACTTCAAATTCAGCTTCACTATACGCCTCTCCTTCACACTAAGCCTCTCTCTCTTTCGCTCTCTTTCTCACTCTCTCTCTCTCTCTCTCGCTCTCTTTCGAATGCACAATCGACTTGCACATATGCCCATGCATAATTTATGTTTTACTTTTTAATAAATATGCTCAAGTTTTGTGCTTGTGCAACTGAGGCTTCTTCATAAATTAGCATCCGATGCCACATGCGTTGAAAGCCTTTTGTCTGCCATTGTGTGTGTGTGTGTGTGTGTGTGTGTGTGTGTGTGGCATGGCCTATCGAGTGTGGACAATTTTACTACTATCTGCACAGTTAAATAGTTTTTCGAACAGAAATATATATATTCATTTATATTCAAATATATAGAAATGAAATTTGTGTAAACGAACTCATACAGAAATACAGAGCAATTGCCATTTTATTTACTATTGTTGTTCATTAATATATAAATGACATTTGACAAACTGAAACTAGTCAAACTGGAATTATCATTCTCGCATGAGAATCTCTCACATCATCGTCAAACCCGTTGGGAATTTCAGCTCCATACGCTGTGCAGTTGCCTAATTGGCTGGCGTCACCTGGACAACGGCTCAGGCGAGCCGAGTTAATTAACATAATTTGTTTAACCTGAAGCCACCATACTCTCTCTCTCTCTCTCTCTCTCTTTGTCTCTCTCTCTCTCTCTTTGTCTCTCTCTGTCTGTCATTATTATTGCACCACATTCTCTAATAAGAACTAGGCAAAGATTTTAAGCAGCTTTCGAAATGCATTTCATGCTAGCTGCGTCGTTGGCATCGTCGCCTGGCGACCCGAATCCAATTCAACTTTTCAATTCAATTTGGCTTTGGTGGTGGGGCGAGGATCGGGCTTAATGGTGGCTGGGGTGGTTGGCGGTGGGCGGTGGGCGGTGGGCGGTCCTCAGGCAATATGTACGGAACGCGGAATGCAACTACAATGCATGGAGTGGAGTGGCATACAAAAAGGAATACAAATATTTACTCCAATACACTAAACAAAATTGTGGCCACTAACCGAAATTGCATTGCGTGGAGGTGAATGCTAGAATTGCAGCTGTGCATAGGTGGTGCCGCTGTGGTGCTGGTGGTGGTGTCGGCATGCCTGCTGCTAGCTGCTCCAATTCCAGCTGGCGGCAGCAAGCACTTTAATGCTACATAGTAGCGCTGCAGCTCGTCGGACTGCCGCGCTGGCCGAGCATCTTCATTGCTCCTGTTATTGTTGAACGTCATAAATGATGTTGCTAAAAGACTCGGCCATAATCCGCTTTTGTGCGCATATTACAATCAACTGCCGCTGCTGCTGCTGCTGCTGCTGCTGTGGCTTCATTCCCAGCCCACTTCCCATTTCCTGCGCGACACCAAACATCTAATGGCAGCCAAGCAACTGCAACAGCAACAGCAGCACCACCTGCCACAACAATCCACAATCCACAATGCACAACAAAAACAACAGCAACAAAATGTTAATCTGGACGTGAAAGTTTTACTCGGAATATATTCCGAGCCCACTCAAACAGTTCTCTCTCTCTCTCTCTCTCTCTCTCTCTCTCTCTCTTTTCACAATATATATTTTAATTGTTAATGCATTTTTTATGACAGTCGCAAGAAAATCCTGCAACAGAGCAGAGATGTGAATTAACAAAATAAATGAAAATAAGTAGAAAAGTCCTCAAATCGGCCGACAACGACTGCATGATACTCGTTCACAGCTTGAAAACATTTAAATTCTTATTTGGTATCTCTAAAGAGCGGGATCTACAGCAATTTGAAAGTAATTTTTGTAGCTTTAGTTTTAAGAAATTTTGGAAGATATATTTTAAGACTTTCCACGCCTCTAATATATATAAATATTTTGTCTTAGTTCATGTACTCATGTATATATTCTAAATATAAAATTTCTTTCACTAATAGTGCTCAATAATATATTTGAATTTGTACAAAGATAGGATTTGCCCGTCGTGGGCGTGGGCTTATAATTTTTAAAAGTATAAAGCTATATACATAACATGAGCTACATTGTCTAAGAATATAATTTATATTCAGCAAACTTTAAATATTTAACTTCATTAGCTTCAATGGGTATTCATGAACGAGTATTAAAGTGAATACAAATACAATGTTCAAGGCTTCAGTTTTAATGACAGCGCAATGCTTACACAGACAAACCAATACCCCTTTTTTCCCTAATGAACGAGTATTAATTTAATTCCACAATGAAATCTGAAATACTTTACTTGTGAATATAATCTATTTTTACTAAATTTAATGTCCTTTGCTGCAATATCTTACAAACAGATTGACAGTCAAACCAATACACCCCTTTTCCCCTTATTAACCGGTATTAAGCTAATTCCATAGTAAAATCAATATTACTTTGCTTGTGAATATAATCTATTTATACTATATTTAATGTCTTTTGCTGCAATAGCTTTAAAATGGATTGACAATCTAACCAATATACCCCTTTTCACTTCATGAAATGGTATTAAACCTATCTCTATAATGAAATCTGAAGAACTTCACTTGTGAATATAATCTATTTATACTATATTTAAAGTCCTTTGCTGCAATATCTTCAAAACTGATTGACAGTCAAACCAATATACCCCTTTTCACTTCATGAAATAGTATTAAACCTATCTCCATAATGAAATCTGAAGAACTTCACTTGCGAATATAATGTATAGTTACTAAATTTAAAATCTTAAGCTGCAATAACTTCAAATTAGATAGACAGTAAAACCAATATACCCTGCTTCACTGGTATAAACGAGCATTAAACTATATACAAAATGAAATATGAAGTGCTTTGTCTGAGACTATAATCTATAATTCTCTTACGCCCGTCTCTCCGCATTATTATTAAGCTTAAAGTCAGCTTGAAAACTTTTGTGTTTTCATGAAACAAATAATGGATTTGCATATTTGTTGTGGCTAAGGTTAAGTACACCTGGCAAAAGTTGATTTTCGTATTTTCACATTTTCACATTCTCCATTTTTCATTTGCCATTTTTTATTTTTGTTAGCCAATCGATCGATAAGTTTGCTGCTTTGGCTCAATCATTTGGCTGCTGCTTCAGCTTAAATTCTGGGACAACAACGAAAACGAGCTTAGAGCTCAAAGTTCTCTATGTTTTTGGAGCTCTTTGATTGCAGCCTGTCGCCTTAATATGAGTTGGCTGGAGTGCGCCTCGTTTGTGACAAGCACAAGGGATTAGGCATTTACGGCTTCCAGTGTAGCTCCAGAGCCAAGTTCAAATCTCTCACTACTGTGGGCAATGTGTTGGGGCGAAACAAAAACATCGAACGCCATTAAAGGGTTGGCTAACTAAGCCCGAAGCCTCCAACAGATGCAGCTGTGTGTGTGTGTGTGTGTGTGTGCGTGTGTGTGTATGTGTGTATGTTTACATGTATGTTTGCCTGCCTTCTCATTTGGCCAATAAGCGTTGCTGTCGTTATTGAGCTGCAGCAATGCTAACGAAAAACATGAAAATCACCTTAAGGACACTGAAGACAAAAATAAATATTCCGAATCGGTTACAGCTTTTTAATTTCAGCTCTGCAATGTGGCATGCAACAGACGCACACCTATGCAGCAGCCAAGGAAAAAAGTTAAAAATGCAGAATTATATTGCAAGAGAGCTGGAAATTTGAGTGCTGCTGCTGCTTCTGCTGTGATTACTCCTGCTGCTCCTGCAGTTGCTGTTGTTGTTGTTTGTGCTGTTGCTGTTGCTGTTGCTGTTGCCATTGTAACCGCTGCTGCAATAGTCATAATCCTCGTACTCGTCATCGTCATCGTTATTGCCATCGCTGCCAGCTCGCATACGTCTCCAACTGTTACTGATCTTTTTCTTTTCAGAAATGCCATCAAAATTGCAGAGAAAAAGCAGCAGCCGCAGCAGCAGCAGCAGCAGCAAACAGTCTGTAAAATATTGTAGCCAGCAGCTGCGCAGCAGTTGACACACACACGAGCTAGGTGCTGGGTCTGTGGCGGGTGGAGCAAGTGGTGCCTGGGTGTAGGCATTCAAGTGGTTTGTGCGTAACATGATATTGGGGCATGTACGCCCTGTACGGCCTGGCAGGGAGGCTGGTAAATAAGTGAGCCTCATAGAACAATGAAAACATCGTCGTCACAATCATCGCCATGCGGCGTATTCTTGCCATTTGTTTCTCAGCCCGAAAAAACAGAAAGAAATAGAGAAAACAAAACAACAGCAAAATAAGAAAACAGAGCACAAAACAACTCCCCGGCATGCATAAAGCACAAGAAATGTCCCTAGCTTCAGCAGCAACAGCTACAGCCACAACAACAACAATAACAACAACATCAACAGCAACAGCAACACTAAAAACGTGGCCAACAAAACAAAATAATAGAAAAACAACTAAAAAGGAGTCCAGTTAAGCGTGCTCGACTAGCATATATCCTGCAAGGAATTTATTGTTCACTTCTGGTGTTCAAGGAACACAAATGTATGAGACGAGTGTATATATAGTTATTTATTCTCCTATATATGTACTCTTCTCTTGAATATCAGTTTCATTTTAAAATAAAGTAAATATTTGGAATATCTATATACAATATGTATTACTAAATCTAATCCTTTGAAGATCAAGTCAGGGTGGACTGATCATCAGAAATGATCATCAAGTACGAATTTCTAAATCTTCAATTATGATCGCCAAGTATTAAGACCAAACCTGATAAGTATGATCTTTCAATATGATCTCCAAACTTCAAATATGCTCTAAGTGTATGATCTTCAAGTATGATCTCTTAATATGATCTGTAAGTATAATATGTAAGTACGTAACATATTCAATTATGTTTTCTAGGCATGATGTTTATGTATGATCTCTAAGTATTCTACGTTTCTAGTATGATCTAAAAGTATGATCTTCAAGTATGCTCTGTAAGTATGATGTGTACGTGTCATACTCAACTATGAGCTCTAGGTATGATGTTGAAGTATGATCTCTAAATGCTCCAAGTTTTAACTATGAGCTTCTTGTATGATCTTCAAGTAGCATCTCTCAAGTATGATCTCTAGGTATGGGGTTGAAGAATGATCTCGAAGTATGTGTTTCAATAATGATCTTCAAGTATGATACTTTACTATGTTCTTCAGGTATGAATGATCTCCATGTATGATCTTCACATATTATCTTTAAATATGATCACTTAGTATGATATTTAAGTATGATCTAAAGGTATGATCTGCAAGCACTGCCGTTCTCCTAGAACTACACAATAAACATACATACATACACAAAAATACATACATATATATGTGTGTACTTGTACACTTATATTTATATACACACTGCAAGAGATATATATTTATACAAATATATTTATATATAATCTATACTATTACATACATATACAACGAATCTATATACCCTGATTGCATTCAAAACTCGACTTCGAGTGCATCAACAGCAAAGACACATACAACAAACTCGCATACAAATGGCACACAGAGGACCAGCCTTAAAGACTCTGCATGCCCTGCTCGAAGCCATTTCAGTTAGAGTATATTGAAAATTCCTGTGCCTTCCACTTGACAAGCCTGCTAAACAGAGCTCTAGATATAGCCCAATAAATATATATGTATGTATGTGTATGTATACTAATAAAAATTCCATAGTAAAATCTATCAAAAGATTACTGTAATATGTGTTGTTTTTTTTTAGGTAAATACAACAAAAATCAGTTAAAATCATGCCAAAAATTAGTGAAATTTATTTTGACATTAAAATAAAAAAATTAAACTTAAATAAATACTTGATATATTTATTTAATATCATTATGTGTTTATTAAATATTTTATATAAATATAAATAAAATATTTAACAATATATATCAAAAATTAAATAAATATTTAACATTTATTTTAGCTAAATTACTAATATAATATTGTAATAAGATTAAATAGTGAATAAAACTCTGAATTAAATTTGTTAAATCCAGTTTTGTAAATAAATTTTCAATTTATTTATTCGACAGGAATTTGATATGTTTTATATATAAAATCCAATTTGTTGACAATCCAAAATGCCGATACACGAGCGTTGTCTACAGTTTCGAGTCTCTGCAGTTGCCTGCCCGTTGACATGCATCTTACGGACTCACGCAGCACATGTACATTGTCTTTGATGTTGTTGTTGTTGCTGTTGCTGTTGCTGTTTCTGTTTCTGCACATCTTTTGCCATGTAGCAAGTGAAATGTTTCAGGCGTCAGCGGCAGCCGCTACATCCTGCTCGGATCCATCTACCGTTCAGCGATGCACAGTGTAAACACAAAAGCGTTGGCCAGACAATTAACCAACCATCAGTCATTTGATGCCCTGGAATACACACACACACACATGCACACAAGCACACATGCACACAAACACACATACACACACCGATATACACACTCACACACACACCAGGCGGGCATCATTCTCATGCTCTGCTCTGTCCCATTGTTCCCCTTTTGGGGTCACAAATAATTGTTAGGCCTCCCGCCAGGCAACTCTGCCACATACAGAGAGAGAAGGAGAGAGTGAGAGAGAGAGAGAGCGAGAGAGTTGGGGACAGCGACACATGAGCAACGCTCCAGTTCAGGACCAACTTCGATGTAAGAAAACCCGAACTAATTATAAAACAAAGTTAACTAGGCAACAGTGCAGCAATTGATACCTAAGCAGCTCATGCGATGCAGTGCAGATAATTCTAATTAATTGTATTGATTAACCAATTATGTAATTAGCTGGCAATTAGGTAGTCAATCAGTTGCCCCAAAGCATTCAATAGTTCGCCTCGACACAGCTCGGGCTGCAGCTCCATTTAAGGGTCTATCTGTGTGTGTGTGAGTGTGTGTGTGTGTATGTGTGTGTGTGTGTATTTAATTGTACTTTGTAGAATGTGCTTATATTTGAAACATAATATCTTTGAAAGCTTATTACGACATTGAAATTATCTTACATGCGACAAACAACTGAATGAATTAAAGAGCTGAAGGAAAAATATGTATGTAAATGCTTTAATTTTAATTTATTTTAATGCAAGACTTTATTTGCTTAAATTTGTGTATTGTTGACATTTTATATATCTATTATTCTTTTAGGTATTTTTTATATCCTTAGCTCATTGAAAATGGTAAACCAGGAAATAAAAATGTATGTAACAGGCAGAGAGAGAGACGGACGGACACGGCTAATTCGACTCAGCTCGTCGCCCCGATCAAGAATATGTATGGGGTCTGCCACGCCTCCTTCTGCCTGTTATATACTTTAAACAAAACCATTATACCCTGATTTCAGGTAAGAGTGAAGGCATCTGTGTTGAACTACATCACTCTAAATGAGCTAATATTACATATGTTAAGGAACCATTTGTCATATTTTAAATTATTTTTGTAAATCTAATTTTTATCATCAAAATCTTGAGATCATTTATTGAATTATCGAATATGTCGATTAAAAGGCCCAGCAGTATTAAAAAAGCAAACGAACGACCAGCAATGGCTGATACTTTCAACTTAGAGAAATAAATTTTGTAATTATTCATCAACATAGTTAAATTTTGTCGTTTTCTTCGAATCTCAAGCACATTTAGCTCTCTAAGCCTCAACTAGTCACTAAGTTTAACAGCCAGCACATCTTTAATTTAGCCTTTTTTAAATTTTTATTTTTATTTTATTTTTTGGGTTACAATATTTAATATTTTATTCAATCATATGTGTAAAATGTAGAGCTTTATGATACGCTGATTGTCGCTCCGAAGAGCAAATTCTTTTATAATAATGATAATAATATATAATAATAGTTCTTATCAAATATCATATGTGGGATTTAAATATTCGTTCTATAATACTTTTCCGACTGAAATTCAGTGATTACTAGAACTGTCGATATCGTCATGTTTGAATAAATCTATTCTTTAGTATAAATTTAATATTTTATGTTTATTATATTTCACTGTAGTCCAGAGGATGTAATCCTTTAAGCCTTCGCTTGTTATTAGCACGATTCTCTGGTAGTCCATCTAGTTTTCTTTTCCATTTTCTATACTTGCATAGCACAGAGTTCCTTTCTTCAGTCTTCGGTGTCAGTTCATCGTGGCGTCCAACTTCAACTTGAGTCTCGTTGGCTGTGGAGCTCGTCTCTGGAAGAGATATGCTCTCCTTCCCATTGAGGTATTCCATATGGGATAGTTGGGACAATCCTTGTTATTTCTTCCAGTGACAGGACAAAGGATTCATGAATATCCGCCCGAGCTTCTATTTTAGACTGGCTTTCTTGAGCTAGTAAACGAATATGAGAAGACTTAGCTAAGGTAGAGCTATTTATACTCGGTCTTACAACTCAATTGCTGCTGTTGCAGAATTTATTTCATTTAATGATTCAAATGATTCACCTGATGGCTTTGCTGCTTGGAGATCATTTACAGGCGGCTCTAATCATTCAATTTAGTTTTTTGTTTGTCTCTAATTTGAATTTGCAATTTGTGTTGAGCTGGCTTATAGTCACATATGAATGTGCTTTAAAAGTCAGCTTTTAATCAAGAGAGACAGCAAGGCATTTGATTTTGGTGGAACTTAAAATTGGGGGTAAGAGTTACATAGTTATTATGTGTTATATACATATACATATATAAAGCAATTTGAAGAGATGATAACTTTGATACAAATAAATTTAATTCATATATAATTAGGTCTCCATATGGTATATGCAGCTGCTCTTGATGCTTCGCTCAACTGCTTAACTCAAACCAAGTCTAAGGACTATTCGAATGACATCAACTTACGTCCGGTATAAATAATAACTATAAATAATAACTATAATAATAACTTTGCAAATTTGAAGGGAAAGGAGTGCATATGGGGTCAGTTTCAAAAATATAACCAAAATCGAAACTCTATAAAAAAACACATGAATCATTATTTAAGTCTTGGAGACTCTTAGTCTAAAGATGTAGGAGATACAATTTTAGAAATGATTTTATATAAAACTTTCAATCGATAAACAAATAGAGTTATCGTTAATAAACTTCATCTGCGCGTGCAAAAAGAATATCAAGTTTCTAGCTCTTGTGCTTTCTGAGATTGACGCGTTCACGCATACGGAGGGACCGACTAACAGGCATGTCTAGATCAACTCAGCTCGTCATCCTTATCAAGAATATATATACATTATGGGGACTGCCACACCTCCTTCTGCCTGTTACTTACATTTAATAAAACCTTTATACCAAGATTTCCCATTTTCAATGGGTTCAGGGTATAAAAATATTAATATATAATATATAAAAAAATGCGTATATTTGAAAACATAGATTGTTCGGGGGGGCTCAGGGGCAAATCGACTAGAGTTTTCCGAATTGTTTTTATTTAAATGGGTTTCTTTGCCGGCAGTCAATGTTTAAAAATCAACGGTCAAAAATACTCACATAACTTAGGAAGGCGGCCGTTGGGCTCAAAATTTTAACGGTTATTTTTAAAAGGATCAGGCGCACAGAGGTGAGTAGCAGAGTGAAAATTTGGAATTTCTAGTTTTTGGGCATAGTACAGTTACGTACTTTTTGTTTAACATAAATCGGTTGAAAAAACTGTAAATTAGCAGAGCACTATTTTTGTACTGTAAGCTATCATTTTTCTCCCTACGACTAATTTTTGTGCGCCTGGAATTTTTTTTAAAAACTGCCGATTTAGGAATTGTAGCTCTGAAAGTATCAGGCGAACAGAAATCAGTAGTAGGGTGAAAAATGTTAGTTAACATAATCCTGTTAACGTATTTTTATGTAACATTTCTCACTCTGCTCCTGATTTCTATTCGTCAAGTAGCCTTTCAAATTGGAGTCCCAACGGACGTAGCAGTTCCCTAAGTTATGCAATAATATTGAGTATGGTGTATATTTCTTACCGTTGATTTTTGAACATGCAGCTCAAATGTGAAACGGCTGCTGATAGCTGATATCAGCATCTTAAAATAACCTGCTGCTCAAGCTATGGGCGACATTGGCTATATAAGGTCAAGACAATTGATTTACAGTCAATGTTTAGATTGCCAGACCTATAGATATAAGAACATGTAAGAAGAGCTACGAGATCCCTTGAACCCTTTGAGGAACTTATATTGTAATACTAGAGTGAAATAAGTAAAATAAAAATAATATATAAATGGGCGAGCTTAGTATAAGGTTCGCTCAATGAAATCATTGGAAATGCGAATGATTTTACCTTTGTCTTATGAAAAAAAGTAGCGAGTATTATGTAGTTGTGCCCACCTTCTGCTATATCTCTGAGTGCTTACTTCACTCATAGAGTATATTAAAACTAAGTGAGCGACACGAAAAATGAAAAGAAAATATTCAAAAGAGGTTGACAAACTGTTTATGCCTTTTTCACACATTGCATTGTAGGCCTACTCTATGTGTGTGTGTGTGTGTGTGTGTGCGTGTGTATGCGTATGCCCATAGATATTTGGGCAAGTTTTGAGGCAAGCGGCAACGTCACCGTCACCGTCACCGTCACCGTCATCGTCACCGTCATCGTCATCGTCATCGTCATCGTTGTTGTCGTTGTCGTTGTCGTCATCTGTGTCAGCAGCATCGTTAAGGCGTATCCATCATATAATCTATCAAGCAGGCAGTGCCACTGGAATAATTCATTTATATTAATACAACATCCTGAGCAAACAGAGAAAGAGAGAGAGAGAGAGAGAGAGAGAGAGAGGGAGGGAGAGTAAGAGTGATAGTAAGATCTAACTATATAAATTTGCAAGTATCTTTAGCTGTGTCTGCATCTTAAGTCTTGTATCTTGTATCTTGTATCTGTATCTTGTTACTGTGCATCTGCAACTGTTACTACAACTGCAACTGTAGCTGTAGCTGTTCGCAGTTGCAGCTTTCGACATGAGCAACGACAGCTTAAAGTTTGAATTGCTGTGCAGTCATCAGAGCAGGAGGCAGGAGGCAGGAGGCAGGAGGCAGGAGGCTCCCTGGCATCGGAAAGAATGGCAGCCAGCAAGTGGAGCGCACCTTTGGCTTCTCCAGCTGCTTTCATGTGTTCATGGCGCAAATAATCGCCGTCATCAACAACACAACACAGCGACACGGAGACAGAGGCAGAGACAGACACACACACACACAGGACACACACAGGACATACACACAGGACACAGAGACGGCCATGATGAGTCGACGCTGACGCCATTAGCACTGAGTTTTGCAGCATCCGCGACAAACTTTAAATTGTTGTGTCATTACAATCCGAGTTGGGAGCAGAGCTCCGCAGCGCTGCGTCGCGTCGCAGCAAAGCGCACAAAGCGGCCCGCCTTAACGGGGTGCAGAGGTCCTGCCACAGCCAAAAGAAAAGGCCACATGTGCACATTTCAGTCCAGCCCAGAAGCAGCAACAGCAGCAACTGAAACAGCAGCAGCATCAGCTTCAGCTTCAGCTTCCAGCATCAGCGTCAGCGTCTTGTCCTCGTTACTGTCATGATTGATGTTGACTTCAAAGTAATGCCGGCCAAGCCTTGCCAGTCATTTTTAGTCCCAGCAAAAACACACACACATGCAGACACACACACACACACACACACACACATGTGCACACACTCGCACACTGAGCAGCGTAAATTCATGTACCTGCACTTAAAATATATAAAAAGAACAACATCAACATCAACATCAACATCAACTGAGCTGTGAAGTCAAAACTGAGCTCCATACGACACGCCCACCTCAAACTATCTGCAATCGAAGTTAAAGCGAAACTGCAGCTGCAGCCAGGCAGGTAAACATTAGAATAGAAGTAGAAAAACATCCAACTGAAGGAAAACTAAAGCTATTGATGATCTAGTATATGATTGTTTATATTAAAACAGATTGCAACTAAAACGAAAATTTAAAAAATCAATTAATAAATATTCTAGTATATGAAGGAAAAGCTGATCTGTGAGCACATCAATTTCCTATTAGACAATCATGTTTAAGATCTGAGTCTAAGAGCTGAAAAGTCGCTTATAATGCTCTTATGTGGAAGCAAATTACAGCTATGCATTTTCTTATTAGACAAATCAGTTTGGTCTGTCATAAATGTTAAATGACATTAAATCTAAGAGTAGAGGAGGCACTTGTTATTCTCTTTTGTTGATCTTAGATCAAAGAAATGCCATGAAAGGGTACAAAGTCTCTTCAGAGAGGGAAATAAATTAGTTCTTCCTGTCCTCATGGGAACATTTTGTGCAGGCAAAACAGAGTGACGAAATATGTATATTTCAGGGACCGTAACAATTACAATTTTTATACAAAAAATTGAGAAATAAGAATTATTTTTTAATTTTTTTAAAATAAAATATTTTTAATTATTAAAATTAATATATATGATAAAAATCAAAAATAATTATTACACATCAATTTTTATTATAAAATTGAAAAATAAGAATTATGATTTGATTTTTTTTTTTTTTTTTTATATAAAAATTAAATTGCAATATCATTTGAAATAAAGAAGCTAGATCATATATAGACCTATATATATAACCTACGCATCAATACCTTTCATTTGATATATAATATGTATGTAAATATTTACTTGTACATACACATTTATTATTTATTAATTTTATAATAAAAATTGAAAATAAGAATTATGATTTTATTTTTCTATAAAAATTGATGTGTAATAATTATTTTTGATTTTTATCATATAAATTAATTTTAATAATTAAAAATAAATTAATAATAAAAAATTGCAAATAAAAGTTTATCCTGTTTTTGAATTCGCCGTAAAAAAATATCCTTTGTATATTTTTACCACTCTTCTTGGAGTTTTTTTTGAGCCTCAATTTTTTTAAATTCATAATTCTTATTTGCGGTCCCTGGTATATTTTATCTATAGTATACAGCTTGAAGTATACAGCTATGAAGGAGCTGCCATAAGCTTCACTAACAGTTGAGTCCAGTATTATAAACTTTACTTTATATCGCACTAAACTCTTAACTAATTTTAACTACTTACATACTAAGTCTACACTTATTCATTAGTGATTCTCATTGTTAATGCCAGATTTCATTACCAAGAACTGTCCCCTCCTTAGCAGAACTTCCACTCCAGTTCATCTACTGGCTCTCCTATTTTTCTTAGTCTTTACTTTCCACTTTTTTTTTTTGGTGCATAATTCTTAGAAGTTGCATAGCTATCTTCCATTTAATAAAGACGGGTAATCTACAGCACAGGATCTTTTTATTTATCATCGACGTCGCCATTTCAACATTTGGTCCTTCGAGCCAAAGATCTACATCCAACATCCACATCAATCACACCAGCAATCCTCAGGACGCCAAGATAAGTACCACACATTAGCATAAAATAGTACATATACTGGCACTTCTAGTCCGCCATATTCCGTGTATATATGTATGTACTAATTTGGCAAAATATCCATCACATGTATATATACACATATATAGATATAGATATAGATATGTACTCATCTGTGTTAAAGTCAAATCGACATACATATACATATATTTCTACATAACTATAGATGTGTGTATGCATCTGATATATAAGTCTAATGATTCACACCGACTCACACCATTTACAATTTTTTAAATAAAAAGAACAATATCCTTTGTTGATTTTAATACATTTATTTACATATTTTGACTTTTTGATGTATATACATACATATATATGTATGTCCATTTGTTAGTATATTTGTGTGTGTGCTAATTGGGTCTCCAGCTGTTGCCGCTATTGCATTGGTGCATTTATGACGGTTATTGGCCACAGCTGATACACTTGAGCATTTATCAAGTTGAGTAATAAAAATCGAAATTGAGAGTAATATTGATTTTTTTTAATATGGGCTCTCTCTTTGATCATGAATATTGCTTGCTGCTTCTAGTTTACCAGGTGAATACCATTGTTTTTTTTTTTTAATTTGTTTACAGGTAGGTACATAACTAAGGGGAATAAAGTAGATTTTAGAGAGTAGAAAATATAGGTCTGGCTCATAGAGTCATTCTGAATGAAGAAGGTGTTCTGGTCAAGACACAATCCAGCAAGTCTTGAGGAAGGGGGCGACTAAGTCTTCTCCTAGTAGAGGTGCGGAGGCAGGCGGAGAGGATTCCATTGCTGTTTAATATAACTCCAAGAATCGCCAAAAATCGCGTGACAAAAAAAAAAACAAATTTCGTAGTATTCCTTCTTAAGAAGAATATTTTCTTTTATTGTTCACAAAAATAGCTAAATCTGTTAATAATCGAGTAATCCCAAATTAAGAAAAAAAAAATTTTTTTTTTTGGCAAACTTTTTTTGTTTTTTTGCCCTATTTTTATTAATTTCGTTGCTATTAAACATTTCAGTCTAGAATTAAGTGAACTAAGTAGAAAAACTTTTTATTTTTTGGTATCTTTTTTATTTTCAATATATCCTTCTCTCTTTGCCAAGGATGCTATTAAATATTTTTGGGGAAAATAAATCTAAGACTGAGAGATATTTTTATTTCGAAATATTTTTTTAATATATATTTTTCTTTTTTATTAATTGTTTTATTGTTCCCCATCTTCGTTAATTTAATTGCAATTGATATTCAATATTGGCCGCTGCTAATTCGGCTTAGAATCGAGTGAAAGTTTGAAGCTTGAAGAAATATTTCTTTTGCGGCAATTTTTTGTTTTTAATATTTTCCCCACTCTTTACTAGATTATAAAATCTATTGCTCTTAAATAATTTGTCTATTGCCAATTCTGTCCAAAATCGAGTGTAAATAAATCCCAAATTGGCTAGAAATGTACCTGCTACATATTTCCCCTGCCTTTCGCTTTATTAATGAGTGAATCGCATTGCAGTTAAATATGTTGTCCCTTGCGCCAATACACAGGGGCGGAGTGTGTGTGTGTGTGTGTGTGTGTGGACAATGGGCAACGAATATATGTGTTAAGGGCATTGGCGGTCGCTAACTGGCGAATGCCTTGCACTGTTTTACTTTAGCCGTACTTTGTGGCTTTTTGCAATTAGGCAAAAAATTCAAATCAATAGCCCAGAAAAAGTTTTGCTGCAGCACGTTACGATGATGCGGCAGCAGCAGCAGCAGGAGCAGGAACAGGAGGCGGGCTGGGGTCGATGGCAACAGCCAAATTGGCCAATGCCAGCGGCTGAGTACGTGTTCGGCCAAATAAGCCAGCCAGCCGGGATCTTTGGTCCGTGTCGCAAACGGGGCCAGCCAGGGCCGCTGCAACAAGCGAAGATGTTGCACAATGAGTGAGGTCAAACTGAGCCAAGGCTGGGGGAGTTTGGGGCTGCAGCTGAAGTCGAAGCTGGAGCTGGAGCTGGGCTGGGGCTAATGTGATTTCGTACGTTCAATTTGTGAATTGCCTGTGCACACACGTACGCAGAAGTCGCATACAGTGCACCACGACATATGCATAAATACGTGGCATCTGAATTTCCCCATTCCCTACTCCCCATTCCCCACTCCCCGTGCCCCATTCCCATCCCACTCCCATTGCCAATCCCGATTCCAATGCATTTTTTGGCAGCCACTCATTGTCGTGCAACAATTTAGCATACAACGCGACACGACTGTAACTGAGGCAACAATGCTGTCAACAACATGATTACTTGCACAGAAGAAGACAGACGCAAAAGAAAGAGACACACACAGAGAGGTAGAGAGAGAGAGAGAAAGAGAGAGAGAGAGAGGGAGGAACTTTATCTCTATGAAAACGCGACTTGCTTCAGCTCCAGCTCCAGGAGCTGCCAGCATAAGCCAGTTGAGGCAGATGGACGACGACGACGACGATGGCTGTGTGGATAATGTGTGTGCATTATATGTAAGGCACTGTGCCAGAGACAGGCACAACACACACACACACACACACACACACACACATAGACATTGCCAGTGCTTGGCGACAGAATATTTTGAATTAATATTAAGGAAATTTATAATGAACCGAAATTGTCGCTCGTTCCGATGCAAGCAGCGTATTGTATACTACACACACACACACACACACACACATACACACACACACACACACACACACACACACACACACACACTTGCATAAGTACATAATGTATCTATTAAATATATGTATGCACATATTTCATATACACACATATATGCATACATATTTCATATACATATATGCATATGTATGTATGTATGCATGTATGTATGTATGTATGTATGTATGCATGTATGTATGTATATACGTGCACTGCCACACAATGGCATCCATGGCTACAGATTCTCGGCAGCTTGTCCAGCCTCTGCCACGCAGCCCCATTATGGGTAATTTATAATTTGTACATTTCAATGATTACAATGCGAGGCAGTCAACTGTCGGCAACATGCTCTTAAGAGCTGTGCATACCTTCTCCAACATATCGCAGTCTATCGTACGCTCGGGGCCAGCCTCTACACAGTGAGCGAGTTATACAACAACAACAACAATGCAAAATATAAAAAAACATTAACACATTTGTATTGAAAGCCTATTAACTGAAATGCACTTTAAGGGCAAAACAGCTTTGTAGCGTGTTTAAAGTTGATGAGAATTGCAGAGAAAGGCAGCGCAAAACTAAAACAAACCCCATTATATAGTCCATTATATAATTCAAATGCATCTGATTTGATAAGTTAAGAAAACTCAGCTGAAAAATAATGAGAGCTTTAAGAGTAAAACAGCAAATAGAAGAAAATTGTTATATACAGTTCAATTCTTTAAGAGTTTACTTAATCTAAGTGCAGATGAGAAAAGAGGCAACAACAGCTTGGGCATAACATAGATGATGACTAGTTCCTATGAGAATTGCCTTCGTTTTCTCCAACAGGAATGCAGTGCTGGAAGTGCCCAAAAACAATCATTGAGTAAATGTGCCAAATTAAGTGGAACAAAAAGAGAGAAACACATTGAGAGAAACATTTTAAATTAAAGCTTTAGCTTCAGCTTCAGCTTCAGCTCCAGCTCGAGGCTATACTTAGTCATTATCCATATGACACATTCAAAACCGATGTATGTGCTTGTAGATGGAACATCTATCAATCTACCACAGCAATTAAAATGTATGCAGCAGCTTCCATTCCACTGCCTCTCAAACTTCTCGAATCCTCTACTTCCAAGCTCGATCAATATGAATATAAGAGTCCTGAAAATAAGTATATAGTTGCCCACTATGCATAATTATCACTGATGCCATTTCAGCTTTTTCCCGACAGATCTGGCGTGGCAAAAAACATGAAGAGGGAATTCTAGCTTTTTAGAAATACGGAAAGACTTTTTTTCAGTTTTGCTTTCGGGTTTTTTATATTTTGAATTTTTTCTTAATGGTAATGAGTTTTTGTATTAGAATTTAGTGTTGTAAATTACCAACTTATCTGGAATAATGTCTTAAAATCACGAATCTGTTTTTTTGGATTCGTTTCCTGCTAGATCTAGCTTTGTGTGCTAGATTACAACACTGATTAATTGATGCTCTCTGTGCTCTTTACTTTCTCAAACGTATATATGTATGTATGTAAAAATAATCAAAACAATAATCAAAGTACCAAAATATCCTAGCTTCACCAACAGGCAAATTTTTGATCAAGCTTTCATCAAGCTTTGATTGAAAACCCCTAAATTAGTAAAAAACAAGTAAGAGGGCTCTAGTCGAGACTGCTCGACTAGGAGATACCCTGAACCCTGCAAAGTACTGATTCCAATCATTCTACACTTCTTTCATGCACATATACAAAAACACATACACCCCAAATATACGCATGCATCCACACGAACGCATAAGCAATTGCTCTGCTAACTGCGCAGTTACTGCGCTTGGGCTGCCGTGTAGGCTATATTATGAAAATTTGTTTGTTGAATAAATCTTGTTGTAGTGGGACTATCTTCATCAAATTTTTAGAACGTGATAATAACATTCAAATGTGTGTATATGCCAAAGCACAAGTCTCTAGTACTTGATATACGTTTTTTCAAATTTGGGGCGAAGGGGGCGTGGCATCCAAAATCTGTAAATAACAAAATCTTTGTATTCATCACATAAATCTACACAGTAAATCTAGCTCTAACAGTATTCAAACTAGGCTTTAAAAACAAAGTCAGATTTTCGATTGTTATGGGGTCTGCCACGCCTCCTTCTGCCTGTTACATACATTTTCACAAAAACATTATACCCTGATTTCCCATTTTCAATGGGTTCAGGGTATAAAAAAAAAAAAACATACTAAATTGAAGTGGAATGTCGGAAATATAATATAAGTTCCACCGATATATAACTTCCACCCAGATCTAGCTGCAGCTCCAGCTCCATGCTACAGATTAGGCACAGGCCAAGATCCAATAGAAATCTCCCTCACTCTCTAACAAGGAATTCATATATTAATGGAAAGCTTTACTGAGTGAATAAAATACGAAATTGAGAGAATCGTTTCACATTAAACATGAGATGTTAGATTAGTTCCAGCATATAAGACACAAATTTTCTAATACAGAAAAAAAAAAAAACAATTTTCTAATAAGAAATCATACTTTGAGTAAAAGTGGCCTATTCAATAAAAACAAAAGTACTAAATCAAAGGAACTTTCCATTTGGAGAAGTTGGATATTTGAGAGTCCCATTTACAGAGGGACTTAGGCATAGAAGCTCAGACATGCATATGTAGCTTATACATCTTAGCCCTTAATAAGATTAACCCTCAGTCCCTAACAAGAAATGTAATCCCAACAAGAAATGTGATCCGATCAGCGCTAGCTGCAACTACAGCTCCAACATAGACATATGTAGCTTAGACAGCTTATGTTCCAATAAGATTTTCCTACGTTTGCTAATAAGAGATCCATATTTGAGACAAAAATGTGCCAAATGGAGAGAAAAGTGTTAAATTGAAT
Organism: Drosophila hamatofila; assembly: GCA_035045345.1. Classification (NCBI taxonomy): domain Eukaryota; kingdom Metazoa; phylum Arthropoda; class Insecta; order Diptera; family Drosophilidae; genus Drosophila; species Drosophila hamatofila. The sequence continues at coordinate 6,553,849 of JAWNPA010000039.1, read as the reverse complement.
GGAATAGGAAATAGGATGAAATATCTCCAGTTGCGAGCAATTGATTTCACTAGATTAAAATTTAAATTTTAAATATTTTAAATAAATATATTTTTATTTAAGTTCATATTTCACTTCATATTTAATTCTTTGTTATTTCAATTTAGTTCATCAGAATTTATTTCAATCATAGCAAATTTTTGCTTTAATTAAGTTGCACTTGATCTTTTTGAATGAAATAATAATGCATTCAGCTAGCTGCCATCTCTTGCTAAAATTCACTTTGGACGTGCAATAACTAGATATACCATATATATATATATACATATATATATATATATATACATATTATATAAATTGCAAAACCTTTTGCTTGGCATCAAGCATGAATATTTGCAATTATAATATTTATACCCTGAACCCATTGAAAATGGGAAATCAGGGTATAATGGTTTTGTTAAATGTATGTAACAGTCAGAAGGAGGCGTGGCCGACCCCATAAAGTATATATATTCTTGATCAGGGCAACGAGCTGAGTCGATTTAGCCATGTCCGTCTGTCCGTCCGTCCGTCTGTCCGTCCGTCCGTCTGTCCGTCCGTCCGTCTGTCCGTATGTTTGAACGCGTCGATCTTAGAAGATATAAGAGCTAGAGACTTGAAATTTTTTTTGTTAGGTCCGTGCATTGCACGCGCAGATCGAGTTTATCTCCAAAAAACGATAACTACTCCCGTTTTTTTTTTATCGATTAAAAACCCTATCGAAAATCCGTTTTAAAATTATATCTCCTACATCTTTAAAGCTAGAGTCTCCAAATTTTGCATATAGGTTTAGATGAATTTTACAGAATTTCAATTTTTGTTATATTTTGGATACCGGCTCCAAATGTGACCAAACTCCCCTTTGAAGGTCAGTTGCATGTATAGCTAATTGTGAATGAGTTGGCATTTTTATAAAATGTAAAATATTCAATAGAATATGTACATAATATGCTAAAAGTTTCATTAAATTCCGTTTAGTCAACACAAATTAATAAACAAAACGTTTGGCCAACTAACAAACGCACGTGGCAGCAGCAAAAAGAGTTTTCCTATACGTGTGCACACATACACTCAAACCTCTTCTAGCATATTCTAAGAATCAAATTGCGATTTATTGTGTTAAAATTCTCAGCTGTTAGTTTAGTTTAGTTTTACTAGATGGCGCTCTAGCGGTCAACTTATTGCAGTTTTGTCGTTTCGATTTTAAGTGGCGAGGTGGCGTTGTTATTAAAGGCGAGGCGCGCCTTTCGACTTCGGAGGCAAAGTCGGTAGAATTTAATTTTTCAATCTTTTTAGCATGAGAGCATGAGGTGACTTTTTGAGGTGATCGAGGTGAACGTTCATCGAGAATTTCTCGGTTTGAGTCTTGGTGTCTTAATAAAATGGAAAGTCAACATTTTGGATAGCGACCATAAATTTGAACAAATTCTTTAAATTGCAGTGAAAATATGTGAATGATTTTTTATTTTTAATAAATTGAAAATAAATAAATTATTCAATTCTTTTACCCACGCAAATATTTACATTTTCTTTTCTATTTACATCTTAAGCAACTTTATAGCATATGCTAAGTTTAACAGAATCAAATGATAATGTTCATAATATAGAATGTTTCTAATTGCAAATAACTAAAGCGCGTTGCGCCATCTATTAATTTGTTTTGGCAATACATATGTATGCACACATGTATATGCTAACATAGTCCTACATTTCTACATATACATAAATGTTTGTATGTATAATTGCAAGTATTTTCGAGCGTTACACACATACACCCTTATATATACATGTTCCAATTTATCCATATGTATGTACATGCTGCAAAGTATCATCACTATTAAAATGAACTTTTAAACACTGATCTGCAGCATTGAACAGGCGGGCTTTTTAAAAAAATTAAAAATATTTTTATTTGAAATATATTGAAGTCTAAGTATTTAACCATATTAAATGTATTTTGTGTTTGTTTGGTTCAGGGTATTATCTAGTCGAGCACTCTCGACTAGAGTTTTCTTACTTGTTTTGTTTTGTGTTTTTATTTTAGAAACGTCTAACTGAAAGTGGGTATATAAAGTGTTTAGAATTCAGCCCAAATGGAAAGGCCAAATTTTTGCATGCAGTCAAACTCTCATTTGATTGACAGTAAAATAGAAATATTTCAAATTGGTTAAACTCAAGTCAGTTTTTTCAGGATATCTCTTAGTCGTCCAGCTTTGACCATTTGTCAACTGTTATCTGCTCTCCATGTGTGATAATTGCAAACGAGTTTTCTCATTTTTTGGTTTTTATTATTATTATTATTTTTATTTTCATATTTTTGTTGTTGCTGTTGTCATGTATATTTATTTAGGACAAACATTTGATATTGTTTCCAAATGTTTTTGTGCTCATTTTAGTTTCGCATTTGCATTGAAAATATTTACAATTGTTATTGTTCTGGTTGCGGCCGAGATGGCCGTGCGATATGGCCAAATGTTCGACTGTTTGCATTGCATTTTTGTTGCCTGCCGTCCATTAGTTGAGCACGTCGAGCGTCGAGCGTCGAGGGTCGAGGGTCGAGCACGCATTATGCAATGCACTCGCCTAATAAGAATGAAATGATGAAAAATGTCAATACAAATTGTATTTCACCTCGGCTCAAATAGTTTTCAAATTGATTTTACAAGTGGTTGCCAAACAACCAGCAGCTGTCGGCTGTGGGTGGTTGAGGGTGGCTAAAGGTGGCTAAGGGTGGCTAAGGATGGCTGAGGGGCGGGTGGTGGTTGAGGCAATAGGTTCAGCTAGCTGCAACTTTATTGAAATGCTGCCGATGTCGTTGATAACAGACAGATAGACAGAGAAAGAGAGAGATAGACAGACAGACAGACAGACAGATGAAGGCAAGCGTTGGCTGGGCCGACGCAACAAGGTAATCAAATGCAATTGAAAAGCAGCACAAAAAGTTGATCCTTGCATTTGACGACGTACAGTGGGGCCTTTGCCCAATTTTTGATGCAAAAATCATAGCTTTGATAACTGCGATAACAAGGTGCTTCACAGTCTTATGTTAAACATAATGTGATTTTGGTTTTTTAAAAATACATGATTTTATATGAAAAAAATTACCTTTTTTTAATGAAAATGAATTAATTTTATTATTTAAAGTAATTATCACTATTTAAAAAAATATATGCATATATAACATAAAATTTGTAAACAAAAATCTTTGGAAATTTAAAAAAAAAAAAAAAGAACTCAAATGCTTTGGTTTTTAATAAAACATTTTTCGCGTTTTTATGCCGAATCGGGCAGCCCATCTTTTATGAATATTGTGAAGGCTTATGCTCGGAGCTCTTCGGCACTAAAAAGATGCAATCTACTTTATGTAAAAAAAAAATATTTAAAATTTTGAGGGTAACTAGAATGAAGCTAGCTCCAAAAATTAATAATCAGAATAACATCATTTTTTTTAAGTTACTAGAAATAAGCCAATCTTTCCAGCAATGCCTAAACATTAACAATACGTACAATATATTTCTTTCACTTCAATCGACAAATTTTAAACAAATTTCGATGTTTCGTTTCATTTTGCTAATTCACCCAAATTTGAAGGGTAATAACTACCCTTAAAATTCCTCAATTTTCAAAATTCTTTTGCATTCTGTTTCCATGATTAATTTCCAATCATATGACATCAAAAAGTCAAAAGTCGGTGATTATCACTTTGGCTATTTTTGCCACGCTCTGGCAGCATAGGCCCCACTGTGCGACGCTGCATGCTGCACGTTGCACGTTGCACGTTGCACGCTGCACAGTGCTCGCTGCACGCTGCTCGCTGCTTGCTGCATGCTGCACGCCGTCCGATTTGCTGTTGCCATTGCAACGAATTTAATCAAAAGTTACAATTCCAATTGTCCGCAAGCGGGTCACTCGTGTTGCGTATTAAAAAAGTTGCGCTGCGGTAGATGGAGATGGAGCTATAGATGGAGCTGGGGATGGAGATGGGGCTGGAGATGGGGCTGGAGATGGAGATGGGGCTGGAGATGGCGAGGCTGCACCACGATTCGGTACGATTCCACTTGGCATGCCTCGACTATGTGGGTCATCAACTTTCTCTATTTCGAAAATGTTACGAGCTTAAAGTAAAGATAACTAAATATATGCAAGTGGGCCAGGCCAGATATAGCTATATATACATACATATATCTCTTTCTATATATATACATATATACTCGCATATAACAGAGCTCAGCATATATCCGCAGCTCTGATTAATCCTATTCACGCGCCCATATCTTTGCATATGCGTGTCTATGGCATCAGCATCAGCATCAGCCTCAGTGCTGGCTGCTGTTAGCCAAACAATTACAGTGAGCCATCAATACGCTCAATTGTCCTGGTCTGGGCCAGGTCCGGGCCAGGTCCTGGCTGGCTGCTGCCACAGCCGCAGGCAGCAGCTAACACTGGCTGGTTGGCAACTGCTGCAGCTGGTTGTCCCAGCTGCTCCACCTCCTGCCCCTCTCTATTTAGTCACTTCTTTGCTACGCATGTGTGCGTGCGTATGTGTGTGTGAGTGTGTGTCCTGCTGCTGCTGCTGCTGCTGCTGTTGACAGAGTTTTGGTTTTCGGTTTACCACTTGATTGCGCGACCACACGCAAACACGATTTGCCGTGTAGCCGCCTGTGGCCTGCGCAACTCAAGCCCAAAAAAAAAGTCCTTTAATGCCGAAAAGTTTTTAGTAACTTGGTCAAACACACATCCTGGCGCAGTTCGCGCTATTATTTTTGGCCCAACTCATGCCCAAGCGCGCGCCCAGCCTGATATAATCATTTTAGAATGTGCCGCACAGCATCGCTGGAACATTCATCCATCTCGATAGTTCTACACTTTAAAGCACTTTTGATAAATGTTTCTGATTATAAAATGAGAAAGCACTTGACCAATTAATTAATTGACTGATTGAGTGAGTGACTGACCAAGTGAGAGGCTGACTAGGTGAGAGCCTGGCTAAGTTTCTGACTCAGACTCAACTCTGACTTTGACTCAGACTCTGACCAATTAGGTAATTGACTGATTGAGTGAGTGACTGGCCAAGTGATAGGCTGACTAGGTGAGAGCCTGGCTAAGTTTCTGACTCAGACTCAACTGTGACTCAACTCAGACTCAACTCAGACTCAACTCTGACTCTGACTCTGACTCTGACCAATTAAGTAATTGACTGATTGAGTGAGTGACTGACCAAGTGAGAGGCTGACTAGGTGAGAGCCTGGCTAAGTTTCTGACTCAGACTCAACTGTGACTCAACTCAGACTCAACTCAGACTCAGACTCAACTCTGACCAATTAAGTAAGTGACTGATTGAGTGAGTGACTGACCAAGTGATAGGCTGATTAGGTGAGAAACTGGCTAAGTTTCTGACTCAGACTCAACTCAGACTCAGACTAAGACTCTGACCAATTAAGTAAGTGACTGATTGAGTGAGTGACTGACCAAGTGATAGGCTGACTAGGTGAGAGACTGGCTAAGTTTCTGACTCAGACTCAACTGTGACTCAACTCAAACTCAACTCAGACTCAACTCTGACTCTGACTCTGACTCTGACTCTGACTCTGACTCTGACTCTGACTCTGACTTTCTTCTTGGCCCTTTAAATGTAAGCTTCTTACATTGGCCCTTTAAATTGAAGCTTCTTATTTTGGTCAAACATTTGTGTGCTTAAAAGCTGGCCAACCGAGGAGGCATAGCAATGCCTTACATTGCTTCACAGTATTGGAAGCAATTCTAACTTCTGTTTATTAGGGGTAATTACAGCCGTATTCATATTGCCTTGTCACGATAGTTACGCAAATAGTTCTCTTTATGAAGTCTAGCTGACATCATCATCATAATCAGCATCACCATCATCATGATCATCATCATTGTTAATGGCAGCTCCTTTTGACAATTGCAAGTTAATTAAGTTTCACTGAGCACTTGGCATATTATTTGCCCAGCTTCCTTTGCTCGTTGCTGCCCAAAAATTGCCATTTACAAACAATTTTGCATACATTTTTATGCGGCAACTGTTGACATACCACTATAAATTTTCCTTCTCACGCAGTGTTGAACCTGCAGTTACAGCAGACCCATTCCCCACAACGCTCTAACCTCCCCTCGCCCCTCATCCAAATGCCAAACATGAATGCGCCTCAGTATGGTGTTTCAGTCCATGCAAAAACTGCCTGACTGATGACTGACTAGATGGATGGCTGGCTGGCTGGCTGGCTGGCTGGTTGGCTGGACGCTTATTGTTAGATGGACGGATGGATGATGTGTAGCTGTTGTTGCTTTGAGACAGCACTAGCACCAGCACTAGCACCAGCACCAGCAACAGCACCAGCACCAGCAGCAACAGCCTCGCTGCAGTTGTTGTAATCTATCTCCACACACTCAACGCACACAAGCGGCAAGAGTCACCGAGTCCAGGGCCGATAGAGTTGATGATTTGTGGCGCAAAATACGAAGCTGACAGCACGCTTCCGCTTAAAGGAAATTGAAATTCTTCTTTGCACAAAATTGTTGACGTATTTACACGCTTTCCACAATCCATTTTTTTTTTTCTGTTGCCTCTCTTTTATTTTTGTAGCCTTCACAATTGATACCATAATATGAAAAGCAATAATAAATAAAGGGGCAGTCAGGTTTTTTGCTATTCTTGAAGTGGATAAAGGTGAAAGCCAATTGACAGTATTTAGTTAATCGACATTTACTATTTGCATGCAAGAATGGGCTTTCAATATGTATATAGAAAGCACTTTCGCATCTAGAGTGGAACGGGGTCTTGACATAGGCGGATAGACAACTTGCTCCCTTTTTGTGTTTATACCAGGAAATTTGTTGGATATGAATGAAGAAGAGATTTTGATTTTAGGTCGACAAAAGATAAGCTATTTACGATATACGATATTCTATATACAATATTGGACTATAATGTTCGACATATACGTAGTACGTAACGTAATGCATATACGTCATACGTAATTCGTATACGTAATATTTTGTATACGTAATATGTTGTATACGTAATGAGTATACGTAAAACGATATATGTAGGTAATGCGTATACAAAATGAGTAAACGTAATGCGTAATGTCATTACGGGAGACGTGATATGTATACGTGATATGTATACGATATGAAAGTATCAGGCGAACAGAAATCAGTAGTAGGGTGAAAAATGTTAGTTAACATAATCCTGTTAACGTATTTTTAAGTAACATTTCTCACTCTGCTACTGATTTCAATTCGTCAAGTAGCCTTTCAAATTAGAGTCCCAACGGACGTAGCAGCTCCCTAAGTTATGCAATCATACTTAGTACAGTGTATATTTCTTACCATTGATTTTGAAATATTCTCTTTTGCCTGTTTTAATATCTAAGGACGAAAGGTTCATTAATTATGTTATACTCTTATTCCATTTTCTTTTAATAAACTTTTCACAATACATTGTAATATTAGATAGAGTGATATAAGTAAAATAAAAATAATGCAGAGTGTATATAAAAAATATAAGTATGTGATATTTAAAAAATTAAAGAAATAAATTTATCATTTTTTAAAAATAAATTTATGTAATAAATATAAATATTTAAGTATGTATAAGGTATTAAAAAAATTTAAAAAAAAGTAAAAATATAAAATAAAACTTAATGTACAAAAAATATAACTATATAATTCGAGTATAAATCGATGTCTATGGATTAAGTTTTATAGCTGTCTAGTCTATGCTAGTATATAAACTTTTGATAGCTTATACTTTATATTTGGTACTAAATTATAAACATATACTTATATTTTGTATAAAGTAGATGTAGAACATCATTATACCAATACCAATATCAATAGTAGCATACCAATGATAATACGCATATGCCAAATAATGTATGAAGTATCTGCCCATTTAGTATAGCTATTTACTGCTGCGGCAATTTAGTTAGATTTACTTTGGCCAATAGTTTATCGAACCGATTGGTAAATGTGTGTGGCCAAGTTGGGGGCTCAACATCATCAGAATTATGCCTTACGGTTCATGGGGCCAATTGATTAGCTGTAGGCTTTGGGCGCTCTTCGACATGCCGATAATGTGACTGCATTCATTAGCTGTCAAATGTTTGGTGGGCAAATGCTGAAATAACTAAAGTACCTGGCGGCTGTGGCTCGTGCTGTTTTCGGTTAGTTCAAGTGCATGATAACAATGATAATGATGGTGATGGCGATGATGGTGATGGTGATGGTGATGGTGATGGTGATGGCGATGATGATTATAATGTCAGCACACGTTACATGAGTCAGCTATGTAGAATTGTGCGTACAGCGACGGCCAGCGAGATGTAAAGCAAACGATGCGAAAAAATGGTATTTGCCATGGCATTTTAAGCTAAACGCAAACAGTAGCGAGTTGTGGCAAACATACATACATATATATATATATACATATATAGATAGGTATGTATATCTAACATACACACAGGTGGAGGTGAAGGTGGGCTAGGGAGGGCACACTGCGTGGCACACGGTCGCTGACATGCAGGTCATCTAATTGGTTGCATTGCACGCTAGACAGCATATGGCAATCAACAAATGTCCAGCGGCTTATGTGTCGTATTCCTCGTAGTTGTCGTGTCCATTTCCAATTGTGGTATTTCAGTGTGCACGTGTATTGGTGTGTTTGTGTGTGTGTGTGTCTGCATAAAGCCATATCTGTAGGTGTATGTGTGTACACGTGTATTTGTTAAAATTTTGCATGTTTGGACGGAGATATGCAGCTGGCTGGCATCTTCAACAAATTTTGTGGCTTTTTATTCGAAACTTTAAGCGCGCTCTTCAATTTGTTATTTTGGGTTTGTTCTTTATGCAAACTTAAATATTATTTTACGAGCTTTAAATTTAGGAATAGTGCTAAAATCGCACTGCCTACGATATATAAGTATGAAGAAAATAGAAGTTGCTTGCTTAAGGGTTGGGTGTGCGCAAATATGTATATAGGTTCGATCTACGCAGAATATATTTATGTAATATATATACATATATTCACTGCACGTCATCAGGATAGCCCACAAATTATGTTCTCCGTTAATGTTGAAAATTCTATATTTTTAGGGCTTAAGTCCCAAAACATTCTTTCGATTCGGCTCCGAATAAAATAGAATTGTACTCTGAGCATTTCACAAAATATTTTATTAAAATCTTTTAATAAACAGCTTTAAAAATAAAACCAATTGCTAAAAAGGTGTCATTAGGACAACGCACTCAAAAAAAAATTGTGAATACCTCACTTCACACACCAGAGCTACCATTTTTTATACCCGGAACCCATCGAAAATGTGAATTCAGGGTATAATGGTTTTGTTAAAATGTATGTAACAGGCAGAAGGGGGCGTGGCAGACCCCATATATATACATATATTCTTGATCAAGATGACGAGCTGAGTTCTAGCCATCTCCGTCTGTCCGACCGTCCGTCTGTCCGTCCGTATGAGCGCAGAGATCTCGTAAACTTCAAGTGCTAGAGACATGCAATTTTACATGTATACTCGTGTATCCATACACAGTACGAGTTTATCATATTTTTTCGACAGCTCATTTCATTTCTTTTTTATCGATAATAATCGGAAATCTGACTTTGTTTTTAGGCCTAATTTGAATACTCATAGACCTAGAGATTTCAGATTTACTGTGTAGATTTATGTGATAAAGACAAAGATTTTGTCATTTACAAATTTTGGATACCACGCCCCCTTCGCCTCAAATTTTAAAAGATTTATTCAACAAATAAATTCTCATAATATAGCCCACAAGGCAGCGCAGTCGCTGGTAACTGCGCAGTTAGCAGAGCGCGTGTTCATGTGTTTTTGTATATGTGCATGAAAGAAGCGCAGAATGATTGGAATATCAGCACTTTGCAGGGTTCAGGGTATCTCCTAGTCGAGCAGTCTCGACTAGAGCACTCTTACTTGTTTATACCCTAAACCCACTGAAAATGGGAAATCAAGGTATAATGGTTTTGTTGAAATGTATGTAACAGGCAGAAGGAGGCGTGACAAGCCCCATAAATTATATATTTTCTTGATCAGAAAGATAAGCTGAGTCGAGTTATTAAATGTAGATTCATATGCATTTATTAAGAATTTCGGTTTGTGTCATATTCTACCCCCAACCCCAAAGTTCACGCCCTCCCTGCGAATACACACATTTTAATGTTATAATCAGGGTTTGAAGATTGTCTGTCTACAAAAAAAGTTATTAAACAATTAAGTAACCCCACACTGCAGCCCATGCCTGCTTTTTTATTTAGGTTACACAATTTTATGTTTTATTCAATCTTCTGTTTAAGGTGTAGAACTTTATGATACACTGATTGTCGATCCGAAGAGCAAATTCTTTTGTAATAATAATATATAATAATAGCTCTTTTCAAATATCATATGTAAGTATTTATATATTCATTCCTTAATATTTTTCCGATGACAATTCTTTTTTAGTGATTACATGAACTGTCCACTTGGTAATGCATGAAATAATCTATTTTTTAAGCCTTCGCTTGTTATTAGCAGGATTCTCTGGTAGTCCATCTAGTTTTCTTTTCCATTTTCTATAATTGCATAGCACAGAGTTCCTTTCTTCAGTCTTCGGTGTCAGTTCATCGTGGCGTCCAACTTCAACTTGAGTCTCGTTGGCTGTGGAGCTCGTCTCTGGAAGAGATATGCTCTCCTGCCCATTGAGGTATTCCATTTGGGATAGTTGGGACAATCCTTGTAAATATTGTTGTTGCCACATCTTAGCTTGGATCTGTTTGCAAATCGAGACTTTCTTCCAGTGACGAAAGGATTCATGAATATCCGCCTCGAGCTTCTATGACTGGCTTTCTTGAGCTAGTAAACGAATATGAGAAGACTTTGCCAAGGTAGAACTATTTATACTCGGTCTTACAGCTCAAGAGCTGCTGTTGAAGCATTTATTTCAGTTAATGACTCAAATGATTCAACTGATGGCTATGCAGCTTAGAGATCATTTACGGGCAGCTCTAATTATTGAATTTAGTTTTTTGTTTGTTTTTAATTTGAATTTGCAAATTATGTTGAGCTGGCTTATAGTCTCATATGAATGTGCTTTACAAGTCTGCATTATTTCACGAGGGACAACAAGGTATTTGGGTTAAGTAGCACTAGGAATTGGGGATAGGAGTTAGATTGTTATAAGGTGTTAACATATATATATATATATATATATATATATATATATATATATATATATATATATATATATATATATATATAAGGACAATATAATTTTGATATATTATCTATAGTAAAAAGCATCTTTTTTTTTTAATTTGGAGGTGTAGAAGATATACTTTTAAAACTGATTTTAGATAAGGCTTTCAATCGATAAACTAAAATAGTTATCGTTAACAAACTTGATCTGCGCGTGCTATAGAGGGATCTACAAACAGAATTTCAAGTCTTTTACTATCTGAGATCGACGCTTTCACACATAAGGACGGACGAAGGGACAAACAAACGGACATGGCTCGATCTGGGACTGCCACGCCTCCTTCTTTAACAAAACCTTTATACCATGATTTCCCATTTTCAATGGGTTCAGGGTATAAAAATGGAGACAAAAAATATATAATATATGTATAGATAAAAATGCGTATATCTATAAACATAGATCGTTCGGGGCTCATGGGCAAATCGACTAGAGTTTTCCAAATTGTTTTTATTTAAATGGGTTTCTTTGCTGGCAGTCAATGTTTAAAAATCAACGGTCAAAAATACTCACATAACTTAGGGAGCTGCTGCGGCCGTTGGACTCAAAATTTTAACGGCTATTTTTAAAAGGAACAGGCGTACAGAAGTGAGTAGCAGAGTGAAAATTTGGAATTAGCAGTTAGTGTGCATAGTACAGTTACGTACTTTTTGTTTAACATAAATCGGTTGAAAAAACTGTAAATTAACAGAGCACTATTATTGTACTGTTAGCTATCATTTTGTCACCTTACTACTAATTTTTGTGCGCCTGGAACTTTTCTTAAAAACTGCCGATTCAGGAATTGTAGCTCTGAAAGTATCAGGCAAACAGAAATCAGTAGTAGGGTGAAAAATGTTAGTTAACATAATCCTGTTAACGTATTTTTAAGTAACATTTCTCACTCTGCTACTGATTTCTATTCGTCAAGTAGCCTTTCAAATTCGAGTCCCAACGGACGTAGCAGCTCCCTAAGTTATGCAATGATACTTAGTATAGTGTATATTTCTTACCGTTGATTTTTGAACATGCAGCTCAAATGTGAAACGGCTGCTGATAGCTGAATGTTATCTTAAAATAATTTGCTGCTCAAGCTATGGACGATATTGGCTATTTAAGGTCAAGACAATTGATTTACATTGCTAAAGCAACTATATAATGTATGCTAAATTTATTTAGATTGCCAGACCTATAGATATAAGAACAGGTAAGAAGAGCTACGAGATCACTTGAACCTTTTGAGAAACTGATATTTTAATTTTAGTAGTTCATCGCCTCTTTGCTGCTTATACAAAACACAAAACATGCACACACACATACGCACGCATCCATACGAACGCGTAAGCATGCGCTGTGCTAATTGCGCAGTTACCAGCGACTGCGCTTGGGCTGCTATGTGGGCTATATTATGAGAACTTATTTGTTGAATAAATCTTTTTGTAGTGGGACTATCTTCATCAAACTTTTAGAACGTGATAATAACATTCAAATGTGTGTATATGCCAAAGCACAAGTCTCTAGTACTTGAAATACCTTTTTTTTAATTTGGGGCAAAGGGGGCGTGCTATCCAAAATCTGTAAATTACAAAATCTTTGTATATATCACATAAATCTACACAGTAAATATGAAATCTCTAGGTCTGACAATATTTAAATTAGGCTTAAAAAACAAAGTCAGATTTTCGATTATTATCGATAAAAAATAAATGGAATGAGTTATCGAAAAAAATATTATAAACTCGTACTGCGTATGGTATACACGAGTATACATGTAAAATTTCATGTCTCTAGTACTTTTAGTTTACGAGATCTCTGCGTTCATACGGACGGACGGACAGACGGACATGGCTAGATCAACTCAGCTCGTCATCCTGATCAAGAATATATATACTTTAATACTGTTACATACATTTTCACAAAAACATTATACCCTGAATTCCCATTTTAAATGGGTTCAGGGTATAAAAACCGAAATTAAAAAAAAAAATACATATGAGTCTATATTTATTTATAATATTTAGAGACTCTAGCTACAAAAAGGCTTATAACTGATTTTCGATAAGAGTTTTAATATAAAACAAAAAAAACGGAGTAGTTATCGATTTTAGGAAACAAACTCGATCAGCTCGTGCAATACACAGATTTAAAAAACAAAAAAAAAAAAAAAAAAAAAAAAATTCTCTAGTTTTTATATCTTCTGAGAACGAAGCGCGTGTCACACATACGGAAAGAGCGACAGACAGACGGACAGAGCTAAATCGAATCAGTTCGTCACCCCGATTAAGAATATTTATACTTTATGGTGTCTGCCACGCCTCCTTCTGCCTGTTACATACTTTTAACAAAACCATTATACCCTGATTTACCATTTTCAATGGGTTCAGGGTATAAAAATATACGCTATACTAAGTATCATTGCATAACTTAGGGAGCTGCTACGTCCGTTGGGACTCGATTTTGAAAGGCTACTTGGCGAATGGAAATCACTAGCAGAGTGAGAAATGTTACATAAAAATACGTTAACAGGATTATGTTACTTAACATTTTTCACCCTACTACTGATTTCTGTTTGCCTGATACTTTCAGAGCTACAATTCCTGAATCGGCAGTTTTTAAGAAAAGTTCCAGGCGCACAAAAATTAGTAGTAGGGTGAAAAATGATAGCTTACAGTACAAAAATAGTGCTCTGTTAATTTACAGTTTTTCAACCGATTTATGTTAAAAATACAGTAGGGTAACAGTACTATGCACACTAACTGCTAATTCCAAATTTTCACTCTGCTACTCACTTCTGTACGCCTGTTCCTTTTAAAAATAGCCGTTAAAATTTTGAGTTGAGCGAGTATTTTGAAGTCGTACTTACCGTATTTACTTACTTTTCTATATCTCTGAGTGTTTACTTTACCCATCTAGTATATTGAAACTACGTGAGCGACAAGAAAAATGAAAATAAAGTATTCAAAAGAGGTTGACAAACTATTTATATATATATATATATATATATATATATATATATATATATATATATATATATATATATGTATGTCTATCTGTCTGTCTGTGTAATTGTCCGATTTCTGTGGGAGTGGCTTGAAGTGTATGAAGACAAGTTTAACGCCTTTATATGTATGGCTGTAGCAATATTTATATTTAACTAAAACCGTTTAAAATGCTTGATACAGCAGAATGTATTCTCATTGACTATTTGTGGGGAAGACTAAATATTCTTGAACCTTTCTTCTCTGTTTGTCTATCTGTATATCTGCAAATCTGTCTGTCTCTCTCCCTCTCTCTGTCTCTCTCTCTCTCTCTCTCTCTCTCGCTCTCTCTCTCTCTCTCTCTCTTTATCTCTAAGTCTGTCTGTCTGTCTGTCTGTCTGTCTCTCTGTCTGTCTCTCTGTCTGCCTGCCTAACCAAAGCAAGCAACGAAATTGAGCTGCAGAAGATCATTTCTGTTGTCTTTATGTATTCAGCAATATTTGGTTACATTTACATTCAAGTTAAACTCATTTAGAATGCTTGAAGCAGCAGAGAGTGTTCTCATAGGTCACTTCACGATCGACTGCAGCGACCGCAACTCAACGCAGGCTCAACATTGGAGTTTGAGTGAAAGTCGCCCTATATAAAGAGCAGCAGCTGCAGCATTTCTTCAGTCGTCCAGGCCCAGTGGGGGCAATTGAGCAGCGCAGTAAAGTGAAAGTGAAAGTGAAAGTGAAGTGTGGTGAGGTAAATATTTTATTTGTTAACAATATTAAGTACTTTAAGCAGAATCGTAATTGTTAAAAATAATTGTTTAAATATTAGATATAAGAAAAACTGTAGACATAAGATAATGTTAATGATCGTTGAGCTATGCAGTGAAGAGATAATCTTAGATGAAAGGAAGACTTAGAAAATATTGAAGACTTTAATTAATTAGAAAAACTGAAAGACTCAGAAAATTAGCAAGACTTAGAAAACTTGAAAGACTTACTAAACTGGAAACACTTAGAAAAATTGAAAGACAGAAAATTAGGAAGACTCTTAGAAAGCCTGACAGACTTTAAAAACTTGAAAGACTTAGTAAACTAGAAGACTTTAACTGCCTGAAAAATTATGTTTTCTAAATAATTATCGCAAGTACTTTTACAAAAAATGTACACCAACTTATTATTATCGTAAGGTTCAGGGGAACTCGTAGTCGAGCCGTCTCGACTAGAGATTTCTTACTTGTTATTTTTATTAGGTTACATTAGGTTATTTAGGTTTATTTAGGTTACAGAATTTTATATTTCATTCCATCATCTATGTAAGAGCAAGAGACTTAGCTAAGGTAGAACTATTTATACTCGGTCTTACAGCTCGTGCTGCTGTTGCGAAATTTATTTCAATTGATGATTAAAATGATTCATTTATTACGGTCGGCTCTAATTATTCAATTTAGTTTTGTTTTCTTTTTAATTTGAATTTGCAAATTATGTTGAGGTGGCTTATGGCCACATATGAATATGTTTTAAAAGTCAGCTTTATATCAAGAGAGACAGCAAGGTATTTGAGTTTAGTGGCACTAGGAATTGAGGATAAGGTTATATATACGTATATGTATAAAGCAATTTGAGGAGAAGATAATTTTTATACAAATAAAAATTAGTCATATATAATTCGGTTTCCATATGGCATATGCAGCTGTTCTTGATGCCTCGCTCAACTGCTTAGCTCAAATCGAGTCGAAGAACTATTCGAATGACATCAAATTACTTCCGGTATAAATATGAACTAAATAATAAACAAACAAGTAAGAGTCTCTTGTATTTGAAAGTTAGGAGGGAGGGGGTGGCTTTGGAGCCGGTTTCAAAAATATAACTAAAATTGAAACTCAATGAAGTACACATGAATTTTTATTTAAAGTTTGGAGACTCCAGGTCTAAAGATGTGGGAGATATACTTTTAGAACTGATTTTTATTTTTGTTTTTTTTTTTTTAATTTTTTCTTTTTTTGCAGCTTATTGTCTAAGACTCTATAGCGCAGTCATCGCTAAACCTTAATTTATATGTGGGCTAGAAGCCAGTATTTACATCTTATTTAAATATCTAATTATCTAATTATTTACATTATTTATATAGTTCTGTGGTCCAGAGGGTGCAGCCTTTTAAGCCTTCGCCTATTGGTGTTGTGTGCCAGGTCTGTTGCTAGTCGGTTTGGGTGCGCAAGAAGCCTGTCAGCGCACCTTGAGGAGTGGCGTCCAATTAATTCAGCAATTGTTGGCAATTTTAAGTAAACAATTAATAACTTGTCCTGTGAATTAACTATCTTCATAAAAATTTTTAGACCAAGATAATAACATTAAACCCTAGGTGTTCGTCAAAGCACAGTATTTGAGATGCGCTTTTAAAAATATTAATATATATTTTTAAAAAATGCGTATATCTAAAACATACATCGTTCGGGGCTCAGGGGCAAATCGACTTGAGTTTTCCAAATTGTTTTTATTTAAATGGGTTTCTTTGCTGGCAGTCAATGTTTAAAAATCAACGGTCAAAAATACTCACATAACTTAGGAAGGCGGCCGTCGGGCTCAAAATTTAAGTGGTTATTTTTAAAAGGAACAGGCGCACAGAAGAAAGTAGCCGAGTGAAAATTTGGGATAAGCAGTTAGTGTGCACCCTACTACTAATTTTTGTGCGCCTGGAACTTTTCTTAAAAACTGCCGATTCAGAAATTGTAGCTCTGGGAGTATCAGGCGAACAGAAATCAGTAGTAGGGTGAAAAATGTTAGTTAACATAATCCTGTTAACTTATTTTTAAGTAACATTTCTCACTCTGCTACTGATATCTATTTGTCAAGTAGCCTTTCAAAATCGAGTCCCAAAGGACGTAGTAGCTCCCTAAGTTATGCAATTATACTTAGTATAGTGTATATTTTTATACCCTAAGCCCATTGAAAATAGGAAATCAGAGTATAGTGAGTTTGTTAAAATGTACGTAACAGGCAGAAGGAGGCGTGACAGACCCCATAATTTATATATATTCTTGATCAGAGCGATAAGCTGAGTCGATTCAGCTTTGTCCGTCCGTCCATCCGTCCGTCTGTCAGTATGTATAAACGTGTCGATCCCAGAAGATAAAAGAGCTTGAGACTTGAAATTTTTTTCCGTATATTGCACATATCGAGTATCTACTCCCATTTTTTTTTATATGGTCTAAAAACTTATATGGTCTAAAAAATCAGTTAAAACATTAATTATATTTCCTACATCTTTAGAGCAAGAGTCTCAAATTATTAAATGTAGATTCATATTTTTTAAGAGTTTCGGTTTGTGTCATATTCTACACCCAACCCCATAATTCACCCCTTTCCTACGAATACACATATTTTAAAGTTATAATCAGGGTCTGAAGATTGTCTGTCTACAAACAAAAAATTAAACAATTAAGTAAGCACACACTGCAGCCCATGCCTGCTTATACGTGCGTGTGTATGTGTGTGTGAATGTGTAAGTAGAAATGAAGCGTCGAATTATCGAAATAACAGTTCTTCGAAGGGTTCAGGGGATCTCTTAGCTGAGCAGTATCGACTAGGGCTTACTTACTTGTTATTTTTATATTTTTATTTGGGCTACAGAATTTCATATTTTATTCAATCATATGTGAACTTTATGATACACTGATTGTCGCTCCAAAGAGCAATTTCTTTTGTAATAATAATATATAATAATAGCTCTTTTCAAATATCATATGTAAGTATTTATATATTCATTCCTTAATATTTTTCCGATGGCAATTCTTTTTTAGTGATTACATGAACTGTCCACTTGGTAATGCATGAAATAATCTATTCTTTAAGCCTTCGCTTGTTATTAGCAGGATTCTCTGGTAGTCCATCTAGTTTTCTTTTCCATTTTCTATAATTGCATAGCACAGAGTTCCTTTCTTCATTCGTCGGCCTCAGTCCATCGTGGCGTTCTACTTGAACTTGAATCTCGTTGGTTGTGGAGCTCGTCTCTGGAAGAGATATGCTCTCCTCCCCATGGAGGTATTCCATTTGGGATAGTTGGGACAATCCTTGTAAATATTGTTGTTGCCACATCTTAGCTTGGATCTGTTTGCAAATCGAGACTTTCTTCCAGTGACGAAAGGATTCATGAATATCCGCCTCGAGCTTCTATGACTGGCTTTCTTGAGCTAGTAAACGAATATGAGAAGACTTTGCCAAGGTAGAACTATTTATACTCGGTCTTACAGCTCAAGAGCTGCTGTTGCAGCATTTATTTCAGTTAATTACTCAAATGATTCAACTGATGGCTATGCAGCTTAGAGATCATTTACGGGCAGCTCTAATTATTGAATTTAGTTTTTTGTTTGTTTTTAATTTGAATTTGCAAATTGTGTTGAGCTGGCTTATAGTCACATATGAATGTGCTTTACAAGTCTGCATTATTTCACGAGGGACAACAAGGTATTTGGGTTAAGTAGCACTAGGAATTGGGGATAGGAGTTAGATTGTTATAAGGTGTTAACATATATATATATATATATATATATATATATATATATATATATATATATATATAAGGACAATATAATTTTGATATATTATCTATAGTAAAAAGCATCTTTTTTTTTTAATTTGGAGGTGTAGAAGATATACTTTTAAAACTGATTTTAGATAAGGCTTTCAATCGATAAACTAAAATAGTTATCGTTAACAAACTTGATCTGCGCGTGCTATAGAGGGATCTACAAACAGAATTTCAAGTCTTTTACTATCTGAGATCGACGCTTTCACACATAAGGACGGACGAAGGGACAAACAAACGGACATGGCTCGATCTGGGACTGCCACGCCTCCTTCTTTAACAAAACCTTTATACCATGATTTCCCATTTTCAATGGGTTCAGGGTATAAAAATGGAGACAAAAAATATATAATATATGTATAGATAAAAATGCGTATATCTATAAACATAGATCGTTCGGGGCTCATGGGCAAATCGACTAGAGTTTTCCAAATTGTTTTTATTTAAATGGGTTTCTTTGCTGGCAGTCAATGTTTAAAAATCAACGGTCAAAAATACTCACATAACTTAGGGAGCTGCCTGCGGCCGTTGGGCTCAAAATTTTAACGGCTATTTTTTAAAGGAACAGGCGTACAAAAGTGAGTAGCAGAGTGAAAATTTGGAATCAGCAGTTAGTGTGCATAGTACAGTTACGTACTTTTTGTTTAACATAAATCGGTTGAAAAAACTGTAAATTAACAGAGCACTATTATTGTACTGTTAGCTATCATTTTGTCACCTTACTACTAATTTTTGTGCGCCTGGAACTTTTCTTAAAAACTGCCGATTCAGGAATTGTAGCTCTGAAAGTATCAGGCAAACAGAAATCAGTAGTAGGGTGAAAAATGTTAGTTAACATAATCCTGTTAACGTATTTTTAAATAACATTTCTCACTCTGCTACTGATTTCTATTCGTCAAGTAGCCTTTCAAATTCGAGTCCCAACGGACGTAGCAGCTCCCTAAGTTATGCAATGATACTTAGTATAGTGTATATTTCTTACCGTTGATTTTTGAACATGCAGCTCAAATGTGAAACGACTGCTGATAGCTGAATGTTATCTTAAAATAACTTGCTGCTCAAGCTATGGACGATATTGGCTATTTAAGGTCAAGACAATTGATTTACATTGCTAAAGCAACTATATAATGTATGCTAAATTTATTTAGATTGCCACCTACCTATAGATATAAGAACAGGTAAGAAGAGCTACGAGATCACTTGAACCTTTTGAGAAACTGATATTTTAATTTTAGTAGTTCATCGCCTCTTTGCTGCTTATACAAAACACAAAACATGCACACATACATACGCACGCATCCATACGAACGCGTAAGCATGCGCTGTGCTAATTGCGCAGTTACCAGCGACTGCGCTTGGGCTGCTATGTGGGCTATATTATGAGAACTTATTTGTTGAATAAATCTTTTTGTAGTGGGACTATCTTCATCAAACTTTTAGACATTCAAATGTGTTCGGGTCTGGCATCCAGGACTTCTAAGCAAAATAAAAAAGCTCTTCCCAGCGCCTTACTTCGGGATCTTACGATCGTACCTGGATGGCCGACAGTTTATGGTCAGAGTACGGAACATCTACTCGACTCTTTGTCAGATGAGAGCTGGAGTTCCACAGGGTAGCGTATTAGGGCCGTTGCTCTACTCCATATACACAGCTGACTTACCCTCCCCTAGCGTGCACCACATGGAAACTCCTAGCAAAGCTCTTCTCGCTACATATGCAGACGACATTGCAGTACTCTACAGTTCGAAATGCCGCACTGAGGCAGCAAACGGAGTGGAAAGATATCTGAATACTCTGACAGCTTGGTGCAAAAGATGGAATATGAAGGTAAATCCACAGAAGACCACCAATCCATGCTTTACGTTAAAAAAACTGATCAGACACACCCCGCCTATACGGTTAGATGGTGTTATACTGGAACAACCTTCGCAGGCAAAGTATCTTGGCATCACCCTCGACAAACGCCTAACATTTGGCCCTCACTTAAAGGCTACGGCCAAGAGATGTGGGCAACGCATGCAACAACTGCGGTGGCTGATTAATAGACGTAGCACTATGTCACTTAAGGCTAAGAGAGCGGTCTATATCCACTGCATAGCCCCGATTTGGCTATACGGTGTGCAGATTTGGGGAATATCCGCCAAATCCAACTATAAGCGCATACAGGTCCTGCAAAATCGAGCATTGCGGGCAATTACAAATTGCCCATGGTATGTCCGCGACTCTACCCTGCATAGAGATCTGGAACTGCACACTGTGGAGGAACAGATTGGGAGACACACGAGCAGATATGCTGACAGATTGGTTAGACACCGCAGCAGACTGGCGAGACGATTGCTCCCTGCAAGGCCACTAAGGCGGCTAAAACGCTTAGGTTTTGCCAAAAATATTAGACCACGTTAATGCACTAATATTTGTATATTTATATATCCTCCTGTACATATCAGAAGGTTAGGCTTCATATTTTATGTTCGAAATGTGTTGTTATATTACTAATTTGCATTGTAAAGATTCTACACTTGAATAAACAAACAAAAAAAAAAAAAAAAAAAAAAAAAAAATTCAAATGTGTGTATATGCCAAAACACAAGTCTCTAGTACTTGATATACTTTTTTTTTAA
The DNA here is from genome assembly GCA_035045345.1 of Drosophila hamatofila. Taxonomy (NCBI): domain Eukaryota; kingdom Metazoa; phylum Arthropoda; class Insecta; order Diptera; family Drosophilidae; genus Drosophila; species Drosophila hamatofila. Next base: position 6,532,386 of record JAWNPA010000039.1, on the reverse strand, counting down.
TTTGTGGCAAAGGGGGCGTGCTATCCAAAATCTGTAAATTACAAAATCTTTGTATATATCACATAAATCTACACAGTAAATATGAAATCTCTAGGTCTGACAATATTTAAATTAGGCTTAAAAAACAAAGTCAGATTTTCGATTATTATCGATAAAAAATAAATGGAATGAGTTATCGAAAAAAATATTATAAACTCGTACTGCGTATGGTATACACGAGTATACATGTAAAATTTCATGTCTCTAGTACTGTTAGTTTACGAGATCTCTGCGTTCATACGGACGGACGGACAGACGGACGGACAGACGGACATGGCTAGATCAACTCAGCTCGTCATCCTGATCAAGAATATATATATTTTAATACTGTTACATACATTTTCACAAAAAAACATTATACCCTGAATTCCCATTTTAAATGGGTTCAGGGTATAAAAACCGAAATTCAAAAAAAAAAAAAAAATACATATGAGTCTATATTTATTTATAATATTTAGAGACTCTAGCTACAAAAAGACTTATAACTGATTTTCGATAAGAGTTTTAATATAAAACAAAAAAAACGGAGTAGTTATCGATTTTAGGAAACAAACTCGATCAGCTCGTGCAATACACAGATTTAAAAAAAATAAATAAAAAAAATAAAAAATAAAAAAAAAAAGAATTCTCTAGTTTTTATATCTTCATAGAACGAAGCGCGTGTCACACATACGGAAAGAGCGACAGACAGACGGACAGAGCTAAATCGAATCAGTTCGTCACCCCGATTAAGAATATTTATACTTTATGGTGTCTGCCACGCCTCCTTCTGCCTGTTACATACTTTTAACAAAACCATTATACCCTGATTTACCATTTTCAATGGGTTCAGGGTATAAAAATATACGCTATACTAAGTATCATTGCATAACTTAGGGAGCTGCTACGTCCGTTGGGACTCGATTTTGAAAGGCTACTTGGCGAATGGAAATCAGTAGCAGAGTGAGAAATGTTACATAAAAATACGTTAACAGGATTATGTTACTTAACATTTTTCACCCTACTACTGATTTCTGTTTGCCTGATACTTTCAGAGCTACAATTCCTGAATCGGCAGTTTTTAAGAAAAGTTCCAGGCGCACAAAAATTAGTAGTAGGGTGAAAAATGATAGCTTACAGTACAAAAATAGTGCTCTGTTAATTTACAGTTTTTCAACCGATTTATGTTAAAAATACAGTAGGGTAACAGTACTATGCACACTAACTGCTAATCCCAAATTTTCACTCTGCTACTTACTTCTGTACGCCTGTTCCTTTTAAAAATAGCCGTTAAAATTTTGAGTTGAGCGAGTCTTCATAATACTCGTTCGTACTTACCTTTTCTATATCTCTGAGTGTTTACTTTACCCATCTAGTATATTGAAACTACGTGAGCGACAAGAAAAATTAAAATAAAGTATTCAAAAGAGGTTGACAAACTATTTATATATATATATATATATATATATATATATATATATATATATATATATATATATATATATATATATATATATATATATATATATATATATATATATATATATATATATATATATATATATATATATATATATATATATATAAATATATTTGTCTATCTGTCTGTCTGTGTAATTGTCCGATTTCTGTGGGAGTGGCTTGAAGTGCATGAAGACAAGTTTAACGCCTTTATATGTTTGGCTGTAGCAATATTTATATTTAACTAAAACCGTTTAAAATGCTTGATACAGCAGAATGTATTCTCATTGACTATTTGTGGGGAAGACTAAATATTCTTGAACCTTTCTTCTCTGTTTGTCTGTCTGTATATCTGCAAAACTGTCTCCCTCTCTCTCTCTCTCTCTCTCTCTCTCTCTCTCTCTCTCTCTCTCTCTCTCTCTCTCTCTCTCTTTATCTCTAAGTCTGTCTGTCTGTCTGTCTCTCTGTCTGCCTGCCTAACCAAAGCAAGCAACGAAATTGAGCTGCAGAAGATCATTTCTGTTGTCTTTATGTATTCAGCAATATTTGGTTACATTTACATTCAAGTTAAACTCATTTAGAATGCTTGAAGCAGCAGAGAGTGTTCTCATAGGTCACTTCACGATCGACTGCAGCGACCGCAACTCAACGCAGGCTCAACATTGGAGTTTGAGTGAAAGTCGCCCTATATAAAGAGCAGCAGCTGCAGCATTTCTTCAGTCGTCCAGGCCCAGTGGGGGCAATTGAGCAGCGCAGTAAAGTGAAAGTGAAAGTGAAAGTGAAGTGTGGTGAGGTAAATATTTTATTTGTTAACAATATTAAGTACTTTAAGCAGAATCGTAATTGTTAAAAATAATTGTTTAAATATTAGATATAAGAAAAACTGTAGACATAAGATAATGTTAATGATCGTTGAGCTATGCAGTGAAGAGATAATCTTAGATGAAAGGAAGACTTAGAAAATGTTGAAGACTTTAATTAATTAGAAAAACTGAAAGACTCAGAAAATTAGCAAGACTTAGAAAACTTGAAAGACTTACTAAACTGGAAACACTTAGAAAAATTGAAAGACAGAAAATTAGGAAGACTCTTAGAAAGCCTGACAGACTTTAAAAACTTGAAAGACTTAGTAAACTAGAAGACTTTAACTGCCTGAAAAATTATGTTTTCTAAATAATTATCGCAAGTACTTTTACAAAAAATGTACACCAACTTATTATTATCGTAAGGTTCAGGGGAACTCGTAGTCGAGCCGTCTCGACTAGAGATTTCTTACTTGTTATTTTTATTAGGTTACGTTAGGTTATTTAGGTTTATTTAGGTTACAGAATTTTATATTTCATTCCATCATCTATGTAAGAGCAAGAGACTTAGCTAAGGTAGAACTATTTATACTCGGTCTTACAGCTCGTGCTGCTGTTGCGAAATTTATTTCAATTGATGATTAAAATGATTCATTTATTACGGTCGGCTCTAATTATTCAATTTAGTTTTGTTTTCTTTTTAATTTGAATTTGCAAATTATGTTGAGGTGGCTTATGGCCACATATGAATATGTTTTAAAAGTCAGCTTTATATCAAGAGAGACAGCAAGGTATTTGAGTTTAGTGGCACTAGGAATTGAGGATAAGGTTATATATACGTATATGTATAAAGCAATTTGAGGAGAAGATAATTTTTATACAAATAAAAATTAGTCATATATAATTCGGTTTCCATATGGCATATGCAGCTGTTCTTGATGCCTCGCTCAACTGCTTAGCTCAAATCGAGTCGAAGAACTATTCGAATGACATCAAATTACTTCCGGTATAAATATGAACTAAATAATAAACAAACAAGTAAGAGTCTCTTGTATTTGAAAGTTAGGAGGGAGGGGGTGGCTTTGGAGCCGGTTTCAAAAATATAACTAAAATTGAAACTCAATGAAGTACACATGAATTTTTATTTAAAGTTTGGAGACTCCAGGTCTAAAGATGTGGGAGATATACTTTTAGAACTGATTTTTATTTTTGTTTTTTTTTTAATTTCTTCTTTTGTTGCAGCTTATTGTCTAAGACTCTATAGCGCAGTCATCGCTAAACCTTAATTTATATGTGGGCTAGAAGCCAGTATTTACATCTTATTTAAATATCTAATTATTTACATTATTTATATAGTTCTGTGGTCCAGAGGGTGCAGCCTTTTAAGCCTTCGCCTATTGGTGTTGTGTGCCAGGTCTGTTGCTAGTCGGTTTGGGTGCGCAAGAAGCCTGTCAGCGCACCTTGAGGAGTGGCGTCCAATTAATTCAGCAATTGTTGGCAATTTTAAGTAAACAATTAATAACTTGTCCTGTGAATTAACTATCTTCATAAAAATTTTTAGACCAAGATAATAACATTAAACCCTAGGTGTTCGTCAAAGCACAGTATTTGAGATGCGCTTTTAAAAATATTAATATATATTTTTAAAAAATGCGTATATCTAAAACATACATCGTTCGGGGCTCAGGGGCAAATCGACTTGAGTTTTCCAAATTGTTTTTATTTAAATGGGTTTCTTTGCTGGCAGTCAATGTTTAAAAATCAACGGTCAAAAATACTTACATAACTTAGGGAGCTGCCTGCGGCCGTCGGGCTCAAAATTTAAGTGGTTATTTTTAAAAGGAACAGGCGCACAGAAGAAAGTAGCCGAGTGAAAATTTGGGATAAGCTGTTAGTGTGCACCCTACTACTAATTTTTGTGCGCCTGGAACTTTTCTTAAAAACTGCCGATTCAGAAATTGTAGCTCTGAGAGTATCAGGCGAACAGAAATCAGTAGTAGGGTGAAAAATGTTAGTTAACATAATCCTGTTAACTTATTTTTAAGTAACATTTCTCACTCTGCTACTGATATCTATTTGTCAAGTAGCCTTTCAAAATCGAGTCCCAAAGGACGTAGTAGCTCCCTAAGTTATGCAATTATACTTAGTATAGTGTATATTTTTATACCCTAAGCCCATTGAAAATAGGAAATCAGAGTATAGTGAGTTTGTTAAAATGTACGTAACAGGCAGAAGGAGGCGTGACAGACCCCATAATTTATATATATTCTTGAACAGAGCGATAAGCTGAGTCGATTCAGCCCTGTCTGTTCGTCCATCCGTCCGTCTGTCCGTCTGTCCGTATGTATAAACGTGTCGATCTCAGAAGATAAAAGAGCTTGAGACTTGAAATTTTTTTCGGTATATTGCACGAACATATCGAGTAACTACTCTCATTTTTTTTATATGGTCTAAAAACCTTATCGAAAATCAGTTAAAACATTATATATCCTATATCTTTAGAGCAAGAGTCTCAAATTATTAAATGTAGATTCATATTTTTTAAGAGTTTCGGTTTGTGTCATATTCTACACCCAACCCCATAATTCACCCCTTTCCTACGAATACACATATTTTAAAGTTATAATCAGGGTCTGAAGATTGTCTGTCTACAAACAAAAAATTAAACAATTAAGTAAGCACACACTGCAGCCCATGCCTGCTTATACGTGCGTGTGTATGTGTGTGTGAATGTGTAAGTAGAAATGAAGCGTCGAATTATCGAAATAACAGTTCTTCGAAGGGTTCAGGGGATCTCTTAGCTGAGCAGTATCGACTAGGGCTTACTTACTTGTTATTTTTATATTTTTATTTGGGCTACAGAATTTCATATTTTATTCAATCATATGTGAACTTTATGATACACTGATTGTCGCTCCAAAGAGCAATTTCTTTTGTAATAATAATATATAATAATAGCTCTTTTCAAATATCATATGTAAGTATTTATATATTCATTCCTTAATATTTTTCCGATGGCAATTCTTTTTTAGTGATTACATGAACTGTCCACTTGGTAATGCATGAAATAATCTATTCTTTAAGCCTTCGCTTGTTATTAGCAGGATTCTCTGGTAGTCCATCTAGTTTTCTTTTCCATTTTCTATAATTGCATAGCACAGAGTTCCTTTCTTCATTCGTCGGCCTCAGTCCATCGTGGCGTTCTACTTGAACTTGAATCTCGTTGGTTGTGGAGCTCGTCTCTGGAAGAGATATGCTCTCCTCCCCATGGAGGTATTCCATTTGGGATAGTTGGGACAATCCTTGTAAATATTGTTGTTGCCACATCTTAGCTTGGATCTGTTTGCAAATCGAGACTTTCTTCCAGTGACGAAAGGATTCATGAATATCCGCCTCGAGCTTCTATGACTGGCTTTCTTGAGCTAGTAAACGAATATGAGAAGACTTTGCCAAGGTAGAACTATTTATACTCGGTCTTACAGCTCAAGAGCTGCTGTTGCAGCATTTATTTCAGTTAATTACTCAAATGATTCAACTGATGGCTATGCAGCTTAGAGATCATTTACGGGCAGCTCTAATTATTGAATTTAGTTTTTTGTTTGTTTTTAATTTGAATTTGCAAATTGTGTTGAGCTGGCTTATAGTCACATATGAATGTGCTTTACAAGTCTGCATTATTTCACGAGGGACAACAAGGTATTTGGGTTAAGTAGCACTAGGAATTGGGGATAGGAGTTAGATTGTTATAAGGTGTTAACATATATATATATATATATATATATATATATATATATATATATATATATATATAGGACAATATAATTTTGATATATTATCTATAGTAAAAAGCATCTTTTTTTTTTAATTTGGAGGTGTAGAAGATATACTTTTAAAACTGATTTTAGATAAGGCTTTCAATCGATAAACTAAAATAGTTATCGTTAACAAACTTGATCTGCGCGTGCTATAGAGGGATCTACAAACAGAATTTCAAGTCTTTTACTATCTGAGATCGACGCTTTCACACATAAGGACGGACGAAGGGACAAACAAACGGACATGGCTCGATCTGGGACTGCCACGCCTCCTTCTTTAACAAAACCTTTATACCATGATTTCCCATTTTCAATGGGTTCAGGGTATAAAAATGGAGACAAAAAATATATAATATATGTATAGATAAAAATGCGTATATCTATAAACATAGATCGTTCGGGGCTCATGGGCAAATCGACTAGAGTTTTCCAAATTGTTTTTATTTAAATGGGTTTCTTTGCTGGCAGTCAATGTTTAAAAATCAACGGTCAAAAATACTCACATAACTTAGGGAGCTGCCTGCGGCCGTTGGGCTCAAAATTTTAACGGCTATTTTTTAAAGGAACAGGCGTACAAAAGTGAGTAGCAGAGTGAAAATTTGGAATCAGCAGTTAGTGTGCATAGTACAGTTACGTACTTTTTGTTTAACATAAATCGGTTGAAAAAACTGTAAATTAACAGAGCACTATTATTGTACTGTTAGCTATCATTTTGTCACCTTACTACTAATTTTTGTGCGCCTGGAACTTTTCTTAAAAACTGCCGATTCAGGAATTGTAGCTCTGAAAGTATCAGGCGAACAGAAATCAGTAGTAGGGTGAAAAATGTTAGTTAACATAATCCTGTTAACTTATTTTTAAGTAACATTTCTCACTCTGCTACTGATATCTATTTGTCAAGTAGCCTTTCAAAATCGAGTCCCAACGGACGTAGCAGCTCCCTAAGTTATGCAATGATACTTAGTATAGTGTATATTTTTATACCCTAAGCCCATTGAAAATAGGAAATCCAAGTATAGTGAGTTTGTTAAAATGTATGTAACAGGCAGAAGGAGGCGTGACAGACCCCATAATTTATATATATTCTTGAACAGAGCGATAAGCTGAGTCGATTCAGCCCTGTCTGTTCGTCCATCCGTCCGTCTGTCCGTCTGTCCGTATGTATAAACGTGTCGATCTCAGAAGATAAAAGAGCTTGAGACTTGAAATTTTTTTCGGTATATTGCACGAACATATCGAGTAACTACTCTCATTTTTTTTATATGGTCTAAAAACCTTATCGAAAATCAGTTAAAACATTATATATCCTATATCTTTAGAGCAAGAGTCTCAAATTATTAAATGTTGATTCATATTTTTTAAGAATTTCAGGAACAGTAGCTCTGAAAATATCAGGCGAACAGAAATCAGTAGTAGGGTGAAAAATGTTAGTTAACATAATCCTGTTAACGTATTTTTAAGTAACATTTCTCACTCTGCTACTGATTTCTATTCGTCAAGTAGCCTTTCAAATTCGAGTCCCAACGGACGTAGCAGCTCCCTAAGTTATGCAATGATACTTAGTATAGTGTATATTTCTTACCGTTGATTTTTGAACATGCAGCTCAAATGTGAAACGGCTGCTGATAGCTGAATGTTATCTTAAAATAATTTGCTGCTCAAGCTATGGACGATATTGGCTATTTAAGGTCAAGACAATTGATTTACATTGCTAAAGCAACTATATAATGTATGCTAAATTTATTTAGATTGCCAGACCTATAGATATAAGAACAGGTAAGAAGAGCTACGAGATCACTTGAACCTTTTGAGAAACTGATATTTTAATTTTAGTAGTTCATCGCCTCTTTGCTGCTTATACAAAACACAAAACATGCACACACACATACGCACGCATCCATACGAACGCGTAAGCATGCGCTGTGCTAATTGCGCAGTTACCAGCGACTGCGCTTGGGCTGCTATGTGGGCTATATTATGAGAACTTATTTGTTGAATAAATCTATTTGTAGTGGGACTATCTTCATCAAACTTTTAGAACGTGATAATAACATTCAAATGTGTGTATATGCCAAAGCCAGGTCTGACAATATTTAAATTAGGCTTAAAAAACAAAGTCCGATCTTCGATTATTATCGATAAAAAAGAAATGGAATGAGTTATCGAAAAAAAATATGATAAACTCGTACTGCGTATGGTATACACGAGTATACATGTAAAATTTCATGTCTCTAGTACTTTTAGTTTACGAGATCTCTGCGTTCATACGGACGGACGGACAGACGGACATGGCTAGATCAACTCAGCTCGTCATCCTGATCAAGAATATATATACTTTAATACTGTTACATACATTTTCACAAAAAACATTATACCCTGAATTCCCATTTTAAATGAGCAGTCTCGACTAGAGCCCTCTTACTTGTTTTTATATCTTCTGAGAACGTAGCGCGTGTCACACATACGGAAAGAGCGACAGACAGACGGACAGAGCTAAATCGAATCAGTTCGTCACCCCGATTAAGAATATTTATACTTTATGGTGTCTGCCACGCCTCCTTCTGCCTGTTACATACTTTTAACAAAACCATTATACCCTGATTTACCATTTTCAATGGGTTCAGGGTATAAAAATATACGCTATACTAAGTATCATTGCATAACTTAGGGAGCTGCTACGTCCGTTGGGACTCGATTTTGAAAGGCTACTTGGCGAATGGAAATCAGTAGCAGAGTGAGAAATGTTACATAAAAATACGTTAACAGGATTATGTTACTTAACATTTTTCACCCTACTACTGATTTCTGTTTGCCTGATACTTTCAGAGCTACAATTCCTGAATCGGCAGTTTTTAAGAAAAGTTCCAGGCGCACAAAAATTAGTAGTAGGGTGAAAAATGATAGCTTACAGTACAAAAATAGTGCTCTGTTAATTTACAGTTTTTCAACCGATTTATGTTAAAAATACAGTAGGGTAACAGTACTATGCACACTAACTGCTAATCCCAAATTTTCACTCTGCTACTTACTTCTGTACGCCTGTTCCTTTTAAAAATAGCCGTTAAAATTTTGAGTTGAGCGAGTATTTTGAAGTCGTACTTACCGTATTTACTTACTTTTCTATATCTCTGAGTGTTTACTTTACCCATCTAGTATATTGAAACTACGTGAGCGACAAGAAAAATTAAAATAAAGTATTCAAAAGAGGTTGACAAACTATTTATATATATCTATATATATATATATATATATATATATATATATATATATATATATATATATATATATATATATATATATATATATATATATATATATATATGTATATATATATATATGTTTGTCTATCTGTCTATATATATATATATATATCTATATATATATATATATATATATATATATAAATATATTTGTCTATCTGTCTGTCTGTGTAATTGTCCGATTTCTGTGGGAGTGGCTTGAAGTGCATGAAGACAAGTTTAACGCCTTTATATGTATGGCTGCAGCAATATTTATATTAAACTAAAACCGTTTAAAATGCTTGATACAGCAGAATGTATTCTCATTGACTATTTGTGGGGAAGACTAAATATTCTTGAACCTTTCTTCTCTGTTTGTCTGTCTGTATATCTGCAAAACTGTCTCCCTCTCTCTCTCTCTCTCTCTCTCTCTCTCTCTCTCTCTCTCTCTCTCTCTCTCTCTCTCTCTCTCTCTCTCTCTCTCTCTTTATCTCTAAGTCTGTCTGTCTGTCTGTCTCTCTGTCTGCCTGCCTAACCAAAGCAAGCAACGAAATTGAGCTGCAGAAGATCATTTCTGTTGTCTTTATGTATTCAGCAATATTTGGTTACATTTACATTCAAGTTAAACTCATTTAGAATGCTTGAAGCAGCAGAGAGTGTTCTCATAGGTCACTTCACGATCGACTGCAGGTAAGAAGAGCTACGAGATCACTTGAACCTTTTGAGAAACTGATATTTTAATTTTAGTAGTTCATCGCCTCTTTGCTGCTTATACAAAACACAAAACATGCACACACACATACGCACGCATCCATACGAACGCGTAAGCATGCGCTGTGCTAATTGCGCAGTTACCAGCGACTGCGCTTGGGCTGCTATGTGGGCTATATTATGAGAACTTATTTGTTGAATAAATCTATTTGTAGTGGGACTATCTTCATCAAACTTTTAGAACGTGATAATAACATTCAAATGTGTGTATATGCCAAAGCCAGGTCTGACAATATTTAAATTAGGCTTAAAAAACAAAGTCCGATCTTCGATTATTATCGATAAAAAAGAAATGGAATGAGTTATCGAAAAAAAATATGATAAACTCGTACTGCGTATGGTATACACGAGTATACATGTAAAATTTCATGTCTCTAGTACTTTTAGTTTACGAGATCTCTGCGTTCATACGGACGGACGGACAGACGGACATGGCTAGATCAACTCAGCTCGTCATCCTGATCAAGAATATATATACTTTAATACTGTTACATACATTTTCACAAAAAACATTATACCCTGAATTCCCATTTTAAATGAGCAGTCTCGACTAGAGCCCTCTTACTTGTTTTTATATCTTCTGAGAACGTAGCGCGTGTCACACATACGGAAAGAGCGACAGACAGACGGACAGAGCTAAATCGAATCAGTTCGTCACCCCGATTAAGAATATTTATACTTTATGGTGTCTGCCACGCCTCCTTCTGCCTGTTACATACTTTTAACAAAACCATTATACCCTGATTTACCATTTTCAATGGGTTCAGGGTATAAAAATATACGCTATACTAAGTATCATTGCATAACTTAGGGAGCTGCTACGTCCGTTGGGACTCGATTTTGAAAGGCTACTTGGCGAATGGAAATCAGTAGCAGAGTGAGAAATGTTACATAAAAATACGTTAACAGGATTATGTTACTTAACATTTTTCACCCTACTACTGATTTCTGTTTGCCTGATACTTTCAGAGCTACAATTCCTGAATCGGCAGTTTTTAAGAAAAGTTCCAGGCGCACAAAAATTAGTAGTAGGGTGAAAAATGATAGCTTACAGTACAAAAATAGTGCTCTGTTAATTTACAGTTTTTCAACCGATTTATGTTAAAAATACAGTAGGGTAACAGTACTATGCACACTAACTGCTAATCCCAAATTTTCACTCTGCTACTTACTTCTGTACGCCTGTTCCTTTTAAAAATAGCCGTTAAAATTTTGAGTTGAGCGAGTATTTTGAAGTCGTACTTACCGTATTTACTTACTTTTCTATATCTCTGAGTGTTTACTTTACCCATCTAGTATATTGAAACTACGTGAGCGACAAGAAAAATTAAAATAAAGTATTCAAAAGAGGTTGACAAACTATTTATATATATCTATATATATATATATATATATATATATATATATATATATATATATATATATATATATATATATATATATATATATATATATATATATATATATATGTATATATATATATATGTTTGTCTATCTGTCTATATATATATATATATATCTATATATATATATATATATATATATATATAAATATATTTGTCTATCTGTCTGTCTGTGTAATTGTCCGATTTCTGTGGGAGTGGCTTGAAGTGCATGAAGACAAGTTTAACGCCTTTATATGTATGGCTGCAGCAATATTTATATTAAACTAAAACCGTTTAAAATGCTTGATACAGCAGAATGTATTCTCATTGACTATTTGTGGGGAAGACTAAATATTCTTGAACCTTTCTTCTCTGTTTGTCTGTCTGTATATCTGCAAAACTGTCTCCCTCTCTCTCTCTCTCTCTCTCTCTCTCTCTCTCTCTCTCTCTCTCTCTCTCTCTCTCTCTCTCTCTCTCTCTCTCTCTCTCTCTCTTTATCTCTAAGTCTGTCTGTCTGTCTGTCTCTCTGTCTGCCTGCCTAACCAAAGCAAGCAACGAAATTGAGCTGCAGAAGATCATTTCTGTTGTCTTTATGTATTCAGCAATATTTGGTTACATTTACATTCAAGTTAAACTCATTTAGAATGCTTGAAGCAGCAGAGAGTGTTCTCATAGGTCACTTCACGATCGACTGCAGCGACCGCAACTCAACGCAGGCTCAACATTGGAGTTTGAGTGAAAGTCGCCCTTTATAAAGAGCAGCAGCTGCAGCATTTCTTCAGTCGTCCAGGCCCAGTGGGGGCAATTGAGCAGTGCAGTAAAGTGAAAGTGAAAGTGAAGTGTGGTGAGGTAAATATTTTATTTGTTAACAATATTAAGTACTTTAAGCAGAATCGTAATTGTTAAAAATAATTTTTTAAATATTGGATATAAGAAAAACTGTAGACATAAGATAATGTTAATGATCGTTGAGCTATGCAGTGAAGAGATAATCTTAGATGAAAGGAAGACTTAGAAAATGCTGAAGACTTTAATTAATTAGAAAAACTGAAAGACTCAGAAAATTAGCAAGACTTAGAAAACTTGAAAGACTTACTAAGCTGGAAACACTTAGAAAAATTGAAAGACAGAAAATTAGGAAGACTCTTAGAAAGCCTGACAGACTTTAAAAACTTGAAAGACTTAGTAAACTAGAAGACTTTAACTGCCTGAAAAATTATGTTTTCTAAATAATTATCGCAAGTACTTTTACAAAAAATGTACACCAACTTATTATTATCGTAAGGTTCAGGGGCACTCGTAGTCGAGCCGTCTCGACTAGAGATTTCTTACTTGTTATTTTAGGTTACATTAGGTTATTTAGGTTTATTTAGGTTACAGAATTTTATATTTCATTCCATCATCTATGTAAGAGCAAGAGACTTAGCTAAGGTAGAACTATTTATACTCGGTCTTACAGCTCGTGCTGCTGTTGCGAAATTTATTTCAATTGATGATTAAAATGATTCATTTATTACGGTCGGCTCTAATTATTCAATTTAGTTTTGTTTTCTTTTTAATTTGAATTTGCAAATTGTGTTGAGGTGGCTTATGGCCACATATGAATATGTTTTAAAAGTCAGCTTTATATCAAGAGAGACAGCAAGGTATTTGAGTTTAGTGGCACTAGGAATTGAGGATAAGGTTATATATACGTATATGTATAAAGCAATTTGAGGAGAAGATAAATTTTATACAAATAAAAATTAGTCATATATAATTCGGTTTCCATATGGCATATGCAGCTGTTCTTGATGCCTCGCTCAACTGCTTAGCTCAAATCGTGTCGAAGAACTATTCGAATGACATCAAATTACTTCCGGTATAAATATGAACTAAATAATAAACAAACAAGTAAGAGTCTCTTGTATTTGAAAGTTAGGAGGGAGGGGGTGGCTTTGGAGCCGGTTTCAAAAATATAACTAAAATTGAAACTTAATGAAGTACACATGAATTTTTATTTAAAGTTTGGAGACTCCAGGTCTAAAGATGTGGGAGATATACTTTTAGAACTGATTTTTATTTTTGTTTTTTTTTTTTTAATTTTTTCTTTTTTTGCAGCTTATTGTCTAAGACTCTATAGCGCAGTCATCGCTAAACCTTAATTTATATGTGGGCTAGAAGCCAGTATTTACATCTTATTTAAATATCTAATTATCTAATTATTTACATTATTTATATAGTTCTGTGGTCCAGAGGGTGCAGCCTTTTAAGCCTTCGCCTATTGGTGTTGTGTGCCAGGTCTGTTGCTAGTCGGTTTGGGTGCGCAAGAAGCCTGTCAGCGCACCTTGAGGAGTGGCGTCCAATTAATTCAGCAATTGTTGGCAATTTTAAGTAAACAATTAATAACTTGTCCTGTGAATTAACTATCTTCATAAAAATTTTTAGACCAAGATAATAACATTAAACCCTAGGTGTTCGTCAAAGCACAGTATTTGAGATGCGCTTTTAAAAATATTAATATATATTTTTAAAAAATGCGTATATCTAAAACATACATCGTTCGGGGCTCAGGGGCAAATCGACTTGAGTTTTCCAAATTGTTTTTATTTAAATGGGTTTCTTTGCTGGCAGTCAATGTTTAAAAATCAACGGTCAAAAATACTCACATAACTTAGGAAGGCGGCCGTCGGGCTCAAAATTTAAGTGGTTATTTTTAAAAGGAACAGGCGCACAGAAGAAAGTAGCCGAGTGAAAATTTGGGATAAGCAGTTAGTGTGCATAGTACTGTCTGTAACCGTACTTTTTGTTTAAAACGTTGAAAAAACTGTAAATTAACAGAGCACTATTTTTGTACTGTAAGCTATCATTTTTCACCCTACTACTAATTTTTGTGCGCCTGGAACTTTTCTTAAAAACGGCCGATTCAGAAATTGTAGCTCTGAAAGTATCAGGCAAACAGAAATCAGTAGTAGGGTGAAAAATGTTAGTTAACATAATCCTGTTAACGTATTTTTAAGTAACATTTCTCACTCTGCTACTGATTTCTATTCGTCAAGTAGCCTTTCAAAATCGAGTCCCAACGGACGTAGCAGCTCCCTAAGTTATGCAATGATACTTAGTATAGTGTATATTTTTATACCCTAAGCCCATTGAAAATAGGAAATCCAAGTATAGTGAGTTTGTTAAAATGTATGTAACAGGCAGAAGGAGGCGTGACAGACCCCATAATTTATATATATTCTTGAACAGAGCGATAAGCTGAGTCGATTCAGCCCTGTCTGTTCGTCCATCCGTCCGTCTGTCCGTCTGTCCGTATGTATAAACGTGTCGATCTCAGAAGATAAAAGAGCTTGAGACTTGAAATTTTTTTCGGTATATTGCACGAACATATCGAGTAACTACTCTCATTTTTTTTATATGGTCTAAAAACCTTATCGAAAATCAGTTAAAACATTATATATCCTATATCTTTAGAGCAAGAGTCTCAAATTATTAAATGTTGATTCATATTTTTTAAGAATTTCAGGAACAGTAGCTCTGAAAATATCAGGCGAACAGAAATCAGTAGTAGGGTGAAAAATGTTAGTTAACATAATCCTGTTAACGTATTTTTATGTAACATTTCTCACTCTGCTACTGATTTCTATTCGTCAAGTAGCCTTTCAAATTCAAGCTCTAACGGACGTAGCAGCTCCCTAAGTTATGCAATGATACCTAGTATATAGTTTTATCTGTGGATGACAAATGAAAAATTGCAATTTACTATGATTTCTTACTACCCTTACCAAAAATCTCTATAAAAGCTGCGAACTCTGCTGAAAAAAATCATTAGCATAAGTATTCACACAGAGAAAAACAAATAATGTGCACGACTTGTCTTGAGATTTACAGAAAAGAACTGGCTTTAAAGCTAACTTTTCAAGGGTTTGGGCATTTATTTGAAAAACTTTTTTAAAAATTTAACCACCGCTCAACCGTGCTCAAAAGGAAACTCACTTTCATTTCGCTCCAACATATATACATATATGAAGTGGGTTTCTCTTGTCTTTCCAGGTGGCTTTTCGGGAGGGTATTACTACCTACCTGAGGTACATAAAGATTACCACGACTTAGACATTCTATACATCGGGGTGGGTGAAGTGGAGTGGAGTGAAATGGAAAACTTTATTTCAATCTTACATCTTCGCATTGCAGTATTCATATTTAACTTTGAATACCGATAAAAAAAAAAGAATTCACTCTGATATCTCTTTTCAATTACTGAAAAAATGTATATTACTTTCTTAATATTTTCTGCCAACAATTCTATTATTGGCCAGCAATACTTACTGTCTCACTTAGCTCTTTTTTTTAATTAAAATTTCCAGCTATTCTCTGCCAGCGACTCTATAATTTTGCAGAGATATTTACCTATTCCGCTAATTGTTTTTTTCTGCTTTAATTAAAATTCATGTTCATTAACAATTGCATTGTTAAACTGCAGAGACATCAAAATCCGTTTCTCGACCTCAGCAAACTTTGATGTTTTTTTCCCTTTGAACAAGTTGATTGTCATTCATTTGGCTTAATGCAGGCACGGACTCGGTCAGCGGCAACGGCAACCATCTAAATCCTCTTTGCTGGCTATACTACATACACACAGTATATACACATAAACCCGTGAATATTGAGCAGCTGAGAGTCTAGTCAGATGCGTAGACTGGCAGAGGGGGCTGAAGCTCAGCTGAGCTGAACTTAAAATATGAAATGTTGGCCAACAAAGCGAGAGAGAGAGAGAGAGAGAGAGAGAGTGCTGCATTAGCCAAGGAGCTCCCCATGGCTGGTGAGCCACTGATGCGGCTGGCAGTGGGACAGTGGAGCAGTGGAGCAGAGGAGCAGAGGGAATCGTTTCAAGTATCGCGATGGCATTGGCGACGTTCGTATCGGGTTATCAAGCTATCATGCTAGCATGAAGAACCAGCTGCCTGCATATCGATTTGATGCGATTTTCATTAAAAACTCAGCGCAGGTACCAAACAAACCATAAAAAAGCGATACCAACTGAGCTGACAACCGCGCATTGTACAAACCACATGAGTGGTTCGGTTTCGGTTTCGGGTTTAGTTTCGGTTTCGACTTTGCTTTGGTTTTTGGTTTTTGGTGTCGCTCGAGCGCAGACAGAAGCTGTGGGGTCAAAGGGATTTATGGCAAATCGCTGTAAAATCAGCTTTGCGCTCGTCTAAAACGAAACAAAACAAAGCAAAAACAACAAAAATGACCAACGAGTAGAATGTTGAATTGGCATTGAAACAAACGTCATATTAGGCAGCAGCAGCAGCAACAGCAGCAGCAGCAGCAGCCAGGGGCAAAGCAGAGCTCAAGGAAATTAAAAAGAAGCAAACAAATCGATTATTAGCACGCTCAAGTCGAACTGAACGGGTTGCCCTCTCGAATACAAAGAAAAAGGCTAACAACAACAACAACAAAAAAAGAAAAAGGAAATCAATAAAAAAAAAGATGTTAATATGGGAATATATTTAACGAAACATGAATACCCTTGATGAAAGATATACTGATAATCAGTTAATACTTATAGTAGCCTTATGAACAGAGGGGCAAAAGAAATGCATAGAAAATATGTTTCATACTTTTTATAGAATTTTCAGTATATTCAAATTTTAAAAAAAAGTTTAATAATAATATTGAAAGTAAAAATATGTCAAAATTCTCTTATACCTGTCACTCACATAAGTTAGCTGATCTGATCTGTAAACGTAATATGAGCTTTTAAGCACTATATATAGTTTTTAAATATTTTATATAATTACAAAAAAAAAAAAAAATGAATGATCATTTCTTTTAATAAATTATAAAAATAATAATCTGTAATAATTTTATTTTAAAAAAAATTTTAATTTTAATTTTAATTAAAAAAAAATATTTAGCTGATCAGAGCTACCCACGAAATCCGATAATGAACTCTAATTGGAAATCATGTTTAAACACTATTACTTTTTTTAATAAAATTTTAACAATTTTTGTAAGCTTGCAATATGCCAAAAACTCAGAATATTAACTCTAACTGGAGATCATGTTTAAACTCCAATATTTTGTATCATAATAATAATAACTTGAATTCAAATAAATATCTGCTGAAAATTCGCTTCTCTTGTGCCTTCCTCTCAAGCTAGTTGATCAGATCTGCTCACGTTTGCGTATACTTAATATATCATGATGATATTAGATTGACCACAGGGTATAAATGGACATGGACAACAACAACAGAAACAGAAAAAAAGAAGAGAGAGAGAGAGAGAGAGACAGAGAATAAAAAAATAGAAATACTGTCGCTGCATCTGGTTGTCGTTGCTGTTGTCGGTTGGTCATTGTTGTTGTTGTTGTTGCTGGCTGCTGCTTGGAAATCTGTTTTCTGTTTTCCGTTCGATAAATTTACGCATGATTTATGACCCCGTTAACAAGTAAAAGTCTCAACGTGCGCCGCCCGCCAGCCGCCCAAGAAGATGAAAAATGAATTTCTCGTTTTAGCCCTGTCCCAAACCCCATCCCAGCAAAACAAAAACAAAAATGAAGTGGCCGTCCAGCACGTAAGCCCACGCTGGCCCTAGACTCGTGTTAGGGTTCAGCCTTTGGATTCAGGCTCGAGCCTTCCATTTAGAGGCGTTTCACATAAAGTTGCCGAAATCACGTCTAATTTAAAGGCAAACATTTGTGCAAACCAGCATAAACAAACACAGGGACAACGGTCCCAAAGAGGGCGCCTGCCACGCCTCCCTCTCTATCTCTCTCTCTCTCACTCTCTCTCTCCTACCAATAATACATTATCATTTTAACCCTAAAGCCCCAACTATATCTGAGATAACAGAACAGATAAGTTGATGACGAATCTTAAAAATCTAGTCTATCATCAAACAATTACATCCCAGTTATTGGAAAGAGTTTTAAAAAGCTGAAAAGATTAAGGTAAATATAGAATATAGAATATAGAATACATTATATAGAATATAGAATATAGAATATAGAGTATAGAATATAGAATATAGAATATAGAATATAGAATATAGAATATAGAATATAGAATATAGAATATAGAATATAGAATATAGAATATAGAATATAGAATATAGAATATAGAATATAGAATATAGAATATAGAATATAGAATATAGAATATAGAATATAGAATATAGAATATAGAATATAGAATATAGAATATAGAATATAGAATATAGAATATAGAATATAGAATATAGAATATAGAATATAGAATATAGAATATAGAATATAGAATATAGAATATAGAATATAGAATATAGAATATAGAATATAGAATATAGAATATAGAATATAGAATATAGAATATAGAATATAGAATATAGAATATAGAATATAGAATATAGAATATAGAATATAGAATATAGAATATAGAATATAGAATATAGAATATAGAATATAGAATATAGAATATAGAATATAGAATATAGAATATAGAATATAGAATATAGAATATAGAATATAGAATATAGAATATAGAATATAGAATATAGAATATAGAATATAGAATATAGAATATAGAATATAGAATATAGAATATAGAATATAGAATATAGAATATAGAATATAGAATATAGAATATAGAATATAGAATATAGAATATAGAATATAGAATATAGAATATAGAATATAGAATATAGAATATAGAATATAGAATATAGAATATAGAATATAGAATATAGAATATAGAATATAGAATATAGAATATAGAATATAGAATATAGAATATAGAATATAGAATATAGAATATAGAATATAGAATATAGAATATAGAATATAGAATATAGAATATAGAATATAGAATATAGAATATAGAATATAGAATATAGAATATAGAATATAGAATATAGAATATAGAATATAGAATATAGAATATAGAATATAGAATATAGAATATAGAATATAGAATATAGAATATAGAATATAGAATGTATATCAGAAATGAGAAAACATAGAACATCGAATATTGAATAGATGCCCATTTACTCCCGGTATACTCCATTCGGCCATTTGTTACACCGGGCATTCGCAGTTGAAGGCTCTGCCTGTAGCAGCGGCGACTGATGCCACCGGTGGCTGGCATTGGCGCCGCATCAATCATCTTAGCGCATAACGGTAACGGTTAGAGCCGGTAACAGCCGGACGGCACGCACTGAGGCTGGAAGCGGCTATGAGACAGATACAAATTCGGGCGGAACGCGTCGCCCCGTATAGTTTAGTGGTTTAGTGTTAGCAACTGCTTTTTTCGGTCGTTTCATCTGTGTAACAGTTTTCGAAAATGCTGCCACTGCGATGAGGCGCAACGGGGAACGCAGGAACCAGACCAGTTGCCACGGGATGATGCTGCACGCGTGCTGTTGATGGGCCTCGGGACTCAACGGCGCACTCGTCTCCCACGCCGCCTACTTTTGCACCTGCTGCTGCCGCCATCATGTTTTGTTTGCGCGGCGTGAGCGGCGTGAGCGGGTGTGTGGGTACTCAACCGTGTCAGTTACCTGTGGCAAGCTGTTAACTAAGCGTATGGCAAATGTTTGCCAGCAGGAAGACGTTTAACCATGCTTATTAAAACAACAGCAACAGTCTGAACACCAGAGCCATCCAACTGCCAGCCAACCAGCTGCCACTGAAGGCCACAGGGGGCATGCCATACTTTTGCTTTCGCTCTCAACGGCGATTTGGCATCGTTAGCGATAGCATTGCCCCAGCCCACAGCACAACACACCTACCTGCCCCGCCCCCTACTCCCCTCCCCTATAAATATTTATGATGTTAGTTTTAAATTAGCAAAACCAAACAGCGTTACCATTAACGTTCCCATTTTGATTCCCTGTCGCGCCCTTTCCATTTGTCAAACATACAAATGTATTCCGTATGCCGTATGCCGTATTCCGTTGAGCTCTGTCCATTCTCTCTATTCTGTACAACTAATCCCCCAATTGGCTCACATACCCAGTTGCATACATACGAGTATGTATATGTGTTAGTATGTGTATTTCTTTTAGAAAGTGATTAAGCGAATCCTTTCAATTGTTCAAAGGGAAAGTGTTCTAAATTCTGAAAATATATTAATAGAAAAAAAAATAGATATATATATACAATATATGTATATATAAATATAAATAGATATGCAAACAAAAATACATGTACATATATTTAAACAAAAAATAATAATAATAAAATAATAAAATAAATACAATAATAATAATAATAATAATAATAATAATAAAAAAATGTAAATACATATATAATTACATTTATATATGTATATAAATATATATAAAATCTATAAGATAAGTTTTGCTAAGATTCACATGTCACTGCTAACAATTAACACATACATACATTAACAAGCTAAACTATAGGTAGATAGCTAGATTATACGATATAGGCAAACGATTCCAATATTCTCTATTCAGGCTCATCGATAATGCTCTCATCTGCGTCATCCGCTCGCTGTTAAGCCGTCGGAAGCGAATTCGATACGATTTCATATTTTCCATTAAGCTGCAACATTGTTAAAGCTTGTCTTAATCTGTATATGTATCTGTATCCGTATCTGTATCTGTATCTGTATCTGTCTATGGCAGTTCGTTCCGGCAGCTGCCAACGGATGCTACCACAGCTCTGTTTCTGTTTTGGGCTTGCAACGGACAAAAAGCATTTTGTGGCTGCTGCGGTCACACGTCACATAGGCTGACCACACAACTAAGCTGCAAAAAAAAAAAAAAAAAGAAACACACACACACACACACACATAAAAAGCAAACAAGTTCACTTTAACGACTCGACTAGTGTTCAAATAATATTTAGCTTTTATAACTGAATGCCTGCCCATCACTATGCATGCTATCAATACGTTTGCATTGAGCACCACAAATCACAGCCAATTAAATGAACAGCCGTGCTTTAATTAAAGCTGCAGCAGCAGCAGGAGCAGCAGCAGGAGCAGGAGCCGCATCTGGTCTGGTCAAGGCTCGGCTCAGTCAACAGAAATGACCAAGACTTTTTGGTTAAACTTTGGCTTTCAACATCGCTTTGTTGAACGGCAAATAGAACTGTAGCTGGTTCTTCTTATTCTTTGTTCACTTCATCGCAGCAGCAGCAGCAGCAGCTCTCAATGCAAAGTTCATTTTATCTGCAAAATAAATATATAAACATTTACATACAACAAAATTGATATATTGACATGGGTAAATAAAGTTGCCCTGCTGTGTTAGGATATACATACATATGTATGCTTAAATATACATATGTACATATATGTAAAATCATAGAATAATAAAACGTTTGTTGGGTTTGCAATTTTGTATGAATTTAAGTTTGTTTTCGATTATCGTTTGCTTTATTGATATGTATATAGACAGATATATATATATATATATATAGTATACACTGTATATTGATATATCGTCTTACAGCAAAATGCCAAAAAGGAATTATGTTAATACAATACTATATATATATATACATATAGTACAGTAGAGTCCTGATAAATTGTGCACTGCTTAGTCGATAATCTCAATAATTCGTAAAAACTTCTGTCTCTCTAAAAAAAAGAAATTAATTCGTAAATCTGCTATACATTTGTAAGAAATATTACATCCACACAAATAATATTTTAGCTCTTATAAATAGAAATATTCTTTCGCAATCTCTTGCCATTCATGATACTGCAATATTAAGAGCAAATTCTAATTTCTAAATCTCCAACTTCGTGATTGGCTGCTACTGTTGCAATAGTATTAGTGGGAGACTGATGGTTGTTGCATAAATATTATCCGAGTGAGTTTGCGTCTTAGCTACACGCAATTCATTTGTAGCTTGTATCCTCCAATTAGAAATCTACGGAAGGGAGTGAGAGAGACGACGAGACAAATATACCTGTTACTGCACGTAGTCTCGGGCACTGGTAAGTGAGAGCGGGATGGCTATTTAGGTCAGGCGGCCATGTTCATTATGATTATCAGTGAACGAATGGAAGACGACTAAAAATTGGCATTCTGCAAAAACATATTGTGAGCGAAAAACAGCACAGCGAGAAGTTAATTTTGAGCGCCGAGCTAAAACTGTAAAATTGGAATGAAAGCTAAGCAAATTGAGATGACATATAACACTATCAAGCAAAGTATGTATTTGTAACATATTTATAATATAAAATGCATATTCAATGCAAAGAGATTAGATGCAGACTAGAAGGGATAAAAATAGAACTGAAAATATATAGATATATATATGTATGTATTTATGTACATATGTGTGTGTTGTTTGTATACATGGATGTATGTATGTACATACATATATAGACAGACAAACTATGTAATTATGTACATACATATGTAATCGTATGTATGTATGTAAGTGCTCATGTATGTTTGTATACATGTATGTATGTATGTGTGCATAGAGACAATCTAATTAATATGTATGTATGCCTGCCTGCCTGTATGTATGTATGTATGCTTGTATGTATGTATGTACATATGTATGAGTACGTGTATATATGTATGTATACAGTCAGACAATGTGAAGTAATTATATCTTGTCTAGCAAAATAATCAAGCAACTCATGAACTCAACTCAAGTTTAATATTGATTTTGGCTAATCTCACGATTTACCAATTGAGCTGCAAGACAACTTCTTCAATTTACAGATATTGATAAAAATTGGGTCAGCTCAGAATCGCAGCAAATATTAATGTTAAATAAGCTGCTTGAAATATTGCACTCCCAGTCTCTCCCAGTATCTCTCTCTCCCTCTCTCTCTTTCTCGCTCTACTGCTCCAATTTGAGGCGGTGCAAAAGTCGATGAGGCGAATGGCAATGGCAACGGCGACAGCGCAGTTGATGCTGCCATTTAAAAGAGTAAAAGTAAAATACTACGTGGAGTTTATATAAAGTTTGTTGTAACATAAAATGCTGGAACTTTTTGATGTTTTATTAATTAACTTTTTGCAGTGCACACAAAAGGAGAAGGAGGCGGAGGTGGAGGCGGAGTCGCCGCCAGTGCACGCTGAAGTGGTTTGGCGGTGCGCGCGGGTGGTGTGAACCGAGTGGCTGGGCAAGCGTGTGGTTAAAACTTTGATGCCTTTTTAGTGACGTACAGGCGCAGGCGTTTCACACTCGCAACACTCGCACACACACACACACACACACACACTAACGTACTTGGAGCGCATATTTAAATATTTATAATGATGTCCGGGACGTGAGGGACGCGTGTGGGTAGTGGGGGCGCATGGGGGCGTGGTTGTGCAACTTTTTGCAGCTTTTAGGTACACAAATGTTTCGCAAGTACTATATAGCCATCTTTCACCTAATTGCTCGTAAAATGTTGCAGATGCCATACAAATAAAACAAAGAAAAGAAACCCAAGAAAAAAATCTGCTCACAAATTGCACAAAACTTTTCGTTAGTGAAAATCAGTAGAAAAAAGATAAAGAGTAACTAAAAGCAAAAAAGAGAGATGTGTTTGACCATTGACAGCGTGAAGCGAGGAGCACGCGTTCTTATTAATATATTATTGAGTTGAATGCAGATGAAACTAGAAAATGGGACAAAGCACAGCCTGAGACTTCATTATAAATCTTCGAAAATATGCTATAAATAATGCAAACAATTTGCCAACGCAGAGAAAAAAAAAACAAAAAGAACCATTCAAAGGGCAGGCTAAGAACAGCACACACAGAGAGAGAGAGACAGAGAGAGGGAGAGGAAGAGAGACAGACAGACAGGCATAAGCTAACACATACAAAGCAATGCCAAAAACGAAAGTGCACAGCACACAACAAGAGCCACAAAACGGCAAACAGCAAACGCAGAAATTGGGCTATTGGCTAACAGAAACAAAGAAACCCAACAAGACAGCAGCAGCAGCAGAAGAAGAAGCAGCAGCAGCTCCGGTAACAACAAAAGCGCAAAAGCCGATCTCAAGCAAAAAGCACAGACCAATGAATACCCTCACCTAATATACGCCTGTCCCCTATGAGAGCAACCAAAGCTCTTGACATTGAGGATTTCAAAATAAATTAAATAACATTAAAATGTACTAATTTTTTTAAAAGAAAAAGCAAAAGAAAATGTTTTTAAAATTAATTTCACATTTGAAAAGTTGGCTGAAGAACATGAATCAAGATATATACAATAATATATTGTACAAAATATAAGCTATTATATTTTAATGAACCTATTAATTGATATATATATTGTATATACATTTCTAATTTCTTTTATACAATTTTTTTTTAAATTTTTTATTTTATATTTGATTGATAAATTTTAATTTTATCTTTAATTTTTATTTTTATATCTGTAATTTATAAACTTTTTATTTGAAAAATAAAATTATTTTTATTTAAAATATTTTTATTTCTATGTTTTTTATATACCATATTTCTTTATATGTTTCAACTTTTTACTATATATTTTATTAATAAATTTTTATTTTGTCCTTAACTTTTATTCTTATCTGATTTTTGTTTTAATACCTTTATTAATTTTTAAACTTTTTTTAATTTTTAATTTATAATATTTTTCTCATTCCTTTTATAAAATAATTATTTTTATTTTTCCAATTTTTACTATATTTTATTAAAGGATTTTTATTTTGTCCCTAATTTATTTTTGTAATTTAAAAGTAAAAAAAAAGTTTTAATTTTTATTTTTATTAACATTTTTTTTTTAATTTATTTATTTATATTTTATACTCTTGAGATTTGTTGATTGATTTTAATATATGTATATTGCTTTTAAGCTTCCATTTTTATTGTTTTTATTTTTTATTATGCTATTTTTTATTGTCATATTTTTTTGTAAGCGGTTCATTTTATTTTAATATATATTTTTATTATAGATTTTAAAAATGTTATATATTTCATTCGCATATTTTTGTATACCTTTTTTATATTTTTTATTATTCAATTTTTATTATTTAAATTTGTTCTTGTCTGTATAATTTTATATATGCATATATTTATATTATATTTTTATTTTATTTTTTTATAATTTCATTCGTATTATTATTGCGTATTGTGCGTAAACTTTTTTTTAGATTTTTAATCAAACATTTTTAAAAATTCCTATTTATTTTTTATTTATTTATTTTGCTTGTGTATATTTTGTTTTTATATATTCTTTTAAAAAGTTTATTATTTATTTTTAAATTTTTGAGTTCCATATATTTTTTTTAAAACAAATTTTAATCAAAAATTAAATGGACTGCTATAAATAGGCCCATTACTAAAATACTATTTTTGTAGTGATTAAGTTTGTGAATTTTACAAACTATAAACATAACAATAATTCAATTATATGCCTAACTGATAGATATTAAAAATATGTTTTCTTTAAATACAACTCCTTTTTATCAAATAGCTTTAATAATAAATTTGCCTCTGCCAGTATATGCCTTTAATTTATGCCTGGCCTAGGGTATACATGGCTACAACATGAACAATAACAACCGACAACTGGCGAACTTGGCAGGCAAACTTGAATTTGGCGCGGCAATAAAAAAAATTGTGCGCTCCTTGCGTTGAATTAACAGACACCGAGAAGCACCACCGAAAACAGCAACAACAACAACCACAGTCGGGTCGAGGTGGGCGGTGGTAGGGGCGGTGCTGTTAGAGGGGGGAGCGAGTGGGATAACGACACAACAATGCGCACCAGGCACGAGTACAAAAGTACAATAAAATTGCATACGAAATCAGTTTACTGCAGACGAAAAAATTAAATTAATGAAGAGAAATGGTAATAAAGCGTTAGTCAC
Source organism: Drosophila hamatofila (assembly GCA_035045345.1). Lineage (NCBI taxonomy): Eukaryota > Metazoa > Arthropoda > Insecta > Diptera > Drosophilidae > Drosophila > Drosophila hamatofila. The sequence continues at coordinate 6,506,094 of JAWNPA010000039.1, read as the reverse complement.
GTGTGTCTCACCGACATGCTATCTTCCTGCCCTTGCCATGCCCCCCGATTCCTGCTACCTCCTAGCCAGTTTCGACTCGCCTTCCTCTGCCCTCTCCTCTCCTCTCCTCTCCCCTCTCCTCTGTCCTGCCCTTTGTGTGTGTGCCTTTGCCTGTGTGTTTGCTTAAGTAAAAGCAAAATGAGCAGCAAAGCGAGCTGGCAAAAACTAGTCTCAGCTCATAGTTAGCAGCAGCAGCGGCAGTGTCAAAAGGCAAAGCGGCAAACGAAGACTGTTTGTGCAGCCTGATTGAGTGATTGACTGATTGACTGACTGACTGACTGACTAACTGAGGCACTGACTGATTAAACAGGTCAACAGAATCTATTGAAACTGAGTAATCAAGAATTTCAGCTAGTATCTGTTACCTAAAAAGAACTATTCGATTAGTGAAACATGTTGAGGAGCATTTGAGATTGTACTGTATATGCAGAAGATGTAGATTAGAGCTTATTTCTATATATAATATGTCGTAGCGTTGCTTTCATTATCGCCTTCGACAACTCTGCACTTCACTTGCTAATAAGCTCTTGCTCATCCTACAGTCTTGAGTCCCTAGTGCCTCTTCTGACTATGAATGTCAAGCTCTCCATTTCTGCTCGCACTTTTCTTGTTTATCAAAATCATAGCAACCCTATGCGAAAGAGACAAGTAGCCCTCTCGCTCACACTCAGCAACACCCGAGACCTCGTTCAGCAACAGCTATTGTTGTCTCCAGGGCCGGATTAACAAGTAGGTAAAGTAGCCTGGGGTCCCCAAAAAATGAAAGAGTCTTCTAAAATTTTAATACAAACATAAAATTTCGACATGCTTAAAATGTCGATAGTAATTTTATTGATATTATTGCATAGCGATAATTAAATTTTTATGAAGTTTGTGAAAAAAGGGGTCCCCAAGTTGATGGTTGCCTGGGCCCCGTTGAGGGTTAATTCGGCCCTAGTTGTCCCTCTCCCAGGGACAATACATCTTTTATTTGTCACTAATTTCCAACTCACTCGGATAGTACGAGCTGTCAATTTCTCCGTATTTCTCTTCAATCACGACGTAGTAACTGCGATGAAGTTCAATTCAATATTGCTCTTTATTCTTCTGAGGCTAGGTTTTATTCAATTTTTTCAATTATAAAAAAACATGTTGGAGAGCATTTGTGTCTGAAGTATTGAGACACAGGTTTTTTTACTAATCAACTATATTTATAGCATTTGTATATGCTGTTGCGGTTAAATACTATAAGCCGAATAAAATGGAGCTTTAACTACTACTAATAATAATAATTATAATACTTTAAATAGTTTTTGTGAACAATTATATTTTGGGGATTCTTTTTGTTCTTATATCCTGAGGTGTATATATCCGAACTTTGGCAATAAAAAACATTTGATTGCAATGTTAATTTTAATATTCGTTTCAAATTGTTAAAAATAAATAAACAAATAAATAAACCTATCATCAAAGTGTGTTGTCAAACATCTAATGCTTAGTCCCGATACTTTTTCTATAACCGCTTTTTTCTATAACCCATAACATATTTATGCCATATATGCCAAATGAGTGGCTTAAATGTAAGGGGAAAAATATCTCATCTATTTCTAAAAAGCTAATTTTTATTAAATGGCAAGCCTTTACAAGTACTTTACTGTTTCCATACAATCAATAGCTTAACTAGCTCTTAAAATACAGCTATTGCCAGTAGTATCACTCTTGCTGAGTCACCTCTGACTGTTGCTCTTTAGGTTTGCAAATTGAATTATCTTTTGCCCCAGGTTAATTTACTGCCAAACTACCACATTGTGTGTGGGAGTCATAAGAGTTAATAAACTTAACTATGCTGCATCATTAAATAACATAATTTTGAAAAATATATATATTAAATTTTATTTTATTTTTTATATAGTTTTATAAAAAAAAATTTCTATGAAAAATGAAAAAGAAAAAATTGGTTTGTTAAAAGCTGATTATTGACTCAAAAAGAAGAATGAGCATAAAAACACAAAAACTTCATGCTTCATATTATTATGCTCAGTCACGAAACTGAAATGAGTATATTGGTTTTGATCAATGTCCATCTTGCTGTCCGTCCGTCTATCCGTCCGTCTGTCCGTATGAATACAAACGATTTTGCCACTGTTGAAGCTAGAGACTTGAAATTAGGAATATATACTCGTGTATGCCCCCGAATTATAAAGAGTCAAGATTTTCTCGATCTGCCCACTGAGGGCGTGGCAAATCGAAAGTACATTTTCCGATATCTCAGAAACCATGATAATTGAACTGCTAGAGAGTTAAAATCAATCAAAAATAATCGGAAAATCGATCTGGCAGCGTTTGGCCCGTGAATGAGTATTCTGCAGTCGGTAACGCCCTCCTGCAACGGTCTTACTTATAAAAATATATATATCTACATATTAATGAAGCATAAGATAAGCTCTTAATTATAATATGTTTAAACATTTATATATATGTTTCAATTCAATTAACACTCAAAGTAGACAAATAGAAACTTAATAGTTTTTTTTTTTATTATTTTCATGCAAAAATTCAAATGTGAAAATTTTTTTTTCATAATAATGTGATTTTATGAATATTTATTGAATTTAATCCTAATTATCATATTTAAATATTTAAGTGCTGCACTTATTAATTAAGATGTAGAAATGCGATATTTGAGCATTATTTACGTAATGCCAAAATGTAAATATGAAAAACTAATTGAAAACATTATTTTGTTATTCACGCCCGAATAAATTTGAATTTGAATTTGTATTTCAATTGATATTTGAATTGGAGTGTGTGTATGTATTTATGACATCTGCACAGTTCACAGATAGAGTTCACAATAGGAGCTATCAATCTGCTAGATAAACAACTAAGTAACGGCTGCGATAATCAGAGTGCATGCAACTTAAATCAAATTTCGCTGATTAAAAGTTAATTAATGATTGAGCTTTAAATGCCTGTATATAAGTCAATGTTTTCCTTCCTTTTTTTTTTTTTTTGCATTTTATTTCCCATAGATTCTTTGCTGTTTATCGTGTACACAAATGTGTGTGTGTGTGTGTGTGTGTGTGTTTGTTTGTTTGTATGGAACATTCCACTATTTACACCACAAATATGGCTCAAAAGCAAATCAAGCATAATCAAATTATTTCCACCCGATTGGTGTTTATTGATAAATTATACCACATACAATATTTTGATAACATCAATTATAGTCTCCAATAGCAGCTGCAACGATAACCCCAACACGAGAAAGAGTCGCCAAGCTCCAGTCCCCACGATGCCACACACACACACACACACACACACACACACACACACACACACACACACACACACACACGTACAACACCCTTAGGCAATATTGTCATTGATTTAACTGAAACCCGATGCGGACTCATACAAATTTCTTTGAGCTGTCATCATTTTCTCTTATTGTGACTGCCTTTTGTATACCCTGTACCTTGTATAAGGCATATTTAGATTTGACTTCTTTACATTAAAATGTTTTTTAAATCATTATCTCTTTATTTTACTGACTGACTTTTGTATACCCTGTAGAGAGTGTTTGATGAATGAGCAAATGTATTTAGAGGGCTTCAGGCAATTAAATCTTTACAAATTGAAATGTGTCTCACATCATTTATAGAATATTCCATATTCTATAATATCTACACTCTCTATTCTAATGACTGACTTTAGTATACTCTATACAGAGAAATGGACTCAAGTCATATTTAGATTGTATTATTCAATTTGAATAGTCAAAGTATTCCACATTCTATAATATTTACACTCTCTATTATGTAGACTGACTGTTATATACCCTGTACATAAAATAGATATATTTAGATTATACTATTTAATTTGAGTAGGGCTTTTTTGACTTCTTTACAAATGCAAATGTTTTACAAATCAATTATAGAGTATTCTACATTCTATTTTATCTACACTCTCCATCTAAGTGACTGACTAACATTTACCCTGCCCAGAGTGAATGGTGAAAAAGCAAATGTACTCAAACTATACTCAGATCACATTATTCAATTTGAAATGAAATGTTTCACAAATCATCATTTAAAGAGTATTCGTCATTCTATACTATATCTACACGCAGCACACACACATATGCTTATTCATACCATTGTGTGTATATGGGGGCATACCTCTGTGTGCATGTGTGTGTGTGTATGTATGCATATGCACATACACGCACTATGTCCTGCATGGTTAGCTTGACTTAATATCGCGAACAATGGTTTGGGCCTCGTTTGTTTGTTTTTTCCTTCTTTTTTTTCTCCGCCCCTCTTGCTGTAGTTTTAAGGCATCAAATATTTATCAGATGGCGCGTACGATAAATGCAGATGTGCTGAATTTTCATTATTTTAATCAGTGTCATATTACATGCTGGCCCATGCGCGGTTAATACCTTAATAAACATAGATATCCGTATGCTTTTATCAACAAAAAATAACATTTTTTCTATCACACTTAGTTGAGCCGCTTTTTTTTCCGCCTCGCTCTGCAGCAGTCGAGCGTTAAAAGCATTTTCAACACGTTGCGTATATACAAAAACATATGTATATACATACTATATGTATGTCATATATACACATGTATGTGTATAAATACATATCGATATGAAAAACACTCATTTTTTGTGCATAAGCAATTTTTGACGAGTTAAGCTCAAGCGTTGAACGACAAAAATAATCAAAGTGGAAATACAAATTTATTTATATATATGTATATATGTATATGTTATATGTATAGCCTGAAACCATTAAAAAGGCAATCCGGTTCATAAAGAACTTGTTAAAGTGTATATAACAGCCACAGGGAGGTATCACCCCATAAACCATATCAAAAGCCGTATCGATATAGGTTTATTCGGTATGCAGTATATGCAGTACAAGCTAACATATGATTCCATATCTCTTCTCACCTTCATACTATCGATAAATATCGATGTCTGGCCCTATAGAGCATAGTAACAGCCGTATATATCTGATCTTCCATTTGTCTATTGAAACTCTTCAAGAAAAAGTTTATATATATATATTCGTATTCTCTGGCCATTTTTATACTATCGATAAATATCGATGACCGACCCAATTGGGCATATTGAGAGCCGTATCAATCTGCTTTTTATTCCATTTGTCTACTGAAACTCATCAAGTACAAATTTGTATAATTTGCCATATTCTCTTGCCTTAGCCGATAAAATCAATAAATATCGATGACTGGCCCTATAAGGCATATAAAAGCCGTATATATCTGCTCTTCATTAAAATTCATCATGTTCTCTAGCCATTGACCCAATATCGTATCGATCTGCTCTTCATTACCTACAAGCCTTTATAAATAATTTGTCACATTCTCTTGCCATTTTTATACTATCGATTAAATCAATAAAAGTCTATGGCTGATCCCATACGGCACATCAGAGCCGATCTTGGCCAGTTTATCATTTTATTGCTCCATTGAAACTCATCAAGTAGTCCATAAGTTTATACATTTTGCCATCTGCCTGGCATTAGTATCGATAAATATCGATACTTAATCAGATTAACCTTATAGGTCATATCAAAAGCTTTATTGATCTAGGTTCGTATTTCTATTCATCTAATAAGACTCATCGCAACAGCATGCTGTTCAAGTCTATGGAATTTGCCATATCTCTTTACATCGCATTCCATTTCCTCTCATTTTCAATATCAATGCATTTCAATGTTGAATTTGTATTTGTAAGAGGTGAACTACTGGTAGGCGCTCTCTGTGCTTTCCTATTTCTTTTCCTATGCAGTTGAACATATGAATATGTATTATAGTGTAAAATTAAAGCTAATATTGCGAATTGAATAGTTTTGGAGCTGGTGTTTTCGTTAGTTTCTTGTTATGTTATGTTGCCGTTGTGTCAATATGTCCAGAAGTATGCAGAAATTTAAAATATTTCAATTTTCAAAATGCCAATCATACAAAAAAAAAACCCACAAAATTTACTAGTTTAAAATAGTAGAATATTGGGCTATATCATGTTAACCAAAAATATTTAAATAATAACTGAAATGCTTTAATGAACGAATGAAAGCAACAGGAAATTCCAGCATTTGACATGCTGAATTGGAATCTGAAACCTGAAACCTATACCTATTCGAGAGGTCACTTGAGACAGTTGAGTGTAGGTCCGATTTCGATTAGGCATAATATAATAAGTTGCCTACTATAGTAAATACTCAAAGTGTGTGGCTCAAACGGACTTATTATCAATAAACAAAATTGAACTCCGTGTAAATATTTTATATGCCTAACTTGCCACACACTCAAGTTCAAATGGATATTCTAATTTCAAGCACATCCAGCTCTATATACACCCATAAGTATGTATATATTTCATGCTAAAGTACATATTTAGTATAAGGCAATCTACTATTAGTTAGTTTATTGGCGTACGTGCTGCAAACTTTGGATAAATGTGGCTGAGAGGCCGAAACAAGAGGCTGATACAATTGCATGTAGACAAGGGTAGGATGGTGAGGGGTGGGGGAGGAGGGGAGGAGGGGAGGAGGGGAGAAGGGGAGGGGGTATTGGTGTTTGGTCACATGTGTTTTTATGTCTGGCCGCAATTGATTTGTAATCTTGGTAAACAGGATTTAACAGATTAGACGTGTAACAAGCGACCGATAATCACAGGACACGCACCCAAAACACACGCACACACAGACAAACACACACAAACGCACACAAACACACACAAACACACACACATACAGTCCAGCTGATACACGTGTCAGTGGAGCTCTTCAATTTTGGTTGCCTTCATTTTATTTATCTTTTTTTGCTGTTTTCTTTGTATGTGCATTGTTCGACACACACACACACACACACACACGCACACATACTTACACATTGTATGATTGATACTTAATGCAGCTTTTAACATCGTTAGGATATCGTCGTCCTGTTTGGCTACGCATTTTGCTTCAATCGTCGGCTTTATTGGTATTTTCTCTGGCTTTTGTTTGACTTTCAGCTGGCTGCCAATTAGCCGCCTACCGATTGAGAACTGTGCCAAACCTATATATATATATATATATATATATATTCTTACATTTGTCAACGTTAATTGATGATGAGCACTCATTTAGTGGCCATGGGTCAGCAGGTGAATCACCTGAATCAGTAGTCAGTCCGTCCATCACTCCGTCCGTTCGTCTGTCCGTCTGTCCGTCCGTCCGTCTGTCAGTCGACTGGGCCTTTCATTTAATTTATGCGTTTGCTTCATTTTAATAACTAGCCCAATGGCAGGCGGCCATATTTGGGCTCTAATGAAGCGACAATCTGGGCATATGTGTGTGTAACCATGTGCATACATTCAGCTTTGGCCATTAAGGACCATTTGCAATTTAGATTATGGCCGTGAGCTACAAAATGTGCGCTGCTGAGGTAAATTCGCCTAATTGCTATTCATATTCACGCACAGTCACAGTTCGCACAGTTGCTATGCAATCGATAATATATCGCTTAGCCTATCGATAGCAAATGTCTTGACATCGTTGGCTTTTCATTTCCCCTCATCCCATTAGCAATTGGCTAATCAGCCAGCTATAACTTGATCATCCATCCATCGAGAATGGATAATGGATATTTTCAACACTCTTGGGTAAGTGAAATTCATTCGTAATTACAATTCTGATTGACAGATTGAGTGAATGATTAACGAACAATTGGCACATTCATAACTTGCATTACGCATGTATTTGTTATCAAATATGTTGACTGCCTCATTGATATACCATCTGACGGACTATCGAACGGACTGTATGACTGATTAGCTATAATATCATGATTAATTGAGTAGCTGACTGACTGATTTATTAAGTGATAGCCTAACTAAGCGATTAACTGATTGATTGACTGATGGGTAGATGAATATAATAGATATTGATTGAATGATTAATTGTCGAACTGGTTGATTGACTGATTGTGTGATTGACTGATGAGTAGATGGACTGAATAAGCGAGTGAAATATTGACTGACTAACTATATAAATTAATTGAGTAATTTATGGGTAGATTGACTGACTGACTATGAATATTGATTGAATAAACTGATTGATTGACTGATTGTATGATTGACTAATTGATCGACTAATAGGTGTATGGACTGACTAAGTGAATGACAGATTGACTGGCTGACTGACTATATATATTAATTGATTGATTGATTGTCTAACTGAGTGATTGACTGTTTGTAAGGTTAACCGATGATTGTCTTATTGATTGACAGAATGACTGACTAAGTGAATAACCGATTGACTTGTTGAGTGATTGACTTATCAACTGATTGAGTAATGGCATAATTGAGGGATGGTGTAATTGAGTTATTTATTGATTGAACAGCAACCTAAGTAATGATCTGATTGACATGTGATTAATTGACTGAATGTGAGATTGACTTATTTGCTGCCTAGCTTATTAAATGATTGAGTGATTGACCGATTGAGTAATAATGTGATTGGGTGATCGGCGGATTTAGTGAATGATTGATTGCATATTTGGCATGTGATTGATTGATTGACTAATATAAGAAGTAATTAAATGATTGACCAAAAGACAGTTCGAATGAGCCATCGATCATCAATCACTCATTCAAACAGTAACATTTTCAATCATATCAGCAATTCGTAAATTATTCAGTTTTTTTTATTGATTTATTATATTATTGACTGTTTAATTGATTGTTTTTGAACAATTGACTGGTTGAGATACACAGAGCTGGTTGTGATCAGTAGATGAATGAATAAGAAGAAAAACTATATGGTCTGATTGACTCAATAATTTATTAGGTCAATACAATCAATATTTTGAAGTAATTGTTGCTAGGCCCATTGTCTTTATAAATCGAAACAGACCGCAATAATTCGCTCAGATTTCGAGAGAAGTATTTCAAACATGGATAGCGCCAAATGGAACTAATTGAATAGCTGGCAAAGTGCTGGCTCAATCGTTTCTGCAACATTTAGAAGCAGAGTTTTACGCAACGTGGCTTTGTGACATCCATAAAAATTGCAGGCAATTATCCGAATCTGTAGCTCCTGTGCGTGTGGCGATGCCAATTCCAATTCCAACTTGTTACTGAAAGCGAATGTGCACGCTCCCAAATACGCGGACAAAATATATCGAAGCCAATTTTGGCTGGAAACCGTGGGGCTAGTAATCAGACGCTTAATTAATATGACACATCAGCACGCACTAAAGCGCCAGGGATAGGCGCAACATTTAGGGACTGCATTTGTGGAGAGAGAGAGGGAAAGAGAGAGAGAGATAGAGAGAGAGAGGGAACGGGGGAGGAGATGCTGGCCAGAACGAAGCAAGGAAAGACCCATTGGCAATTTTCAATGTCTGGCGATTTTTGGTGGCGACGCGACTGCCCGGCAATGTTATTCGGTTTGGCATATATCTGATAACAGCCCCGGTAATGAACGGCCCAACTGCAACAGCAACAGCAACAGCAACAACTACAACAACAACAACAACAATAACTGGCTCGAAGGCTCGGATTGCCGTAATTGCTTCATAATTGAACAATTATGCAAACGTGATTGAAGTGATTATTGGACCACTTAGGCGCCAATGTTTATGTCCTCGTCACTGATTTCTGATTCCTAATTCCCTGATTCCTGCCCATATTTCCGTTTTCAGTTGCCTACTTAGTGGCCAGTAATTGCCTCATGGTTTTTGCCACTTCTTCGTACAGTTGTTATCAACGAACTTTTTATTTCCGATTACGGAGCGAGCTAATTCGATTCCCCATGCAGAGGGTATTGAAATCTGACAGAATTGCAGAGAAAAGCAACGCCAAGCGAAAAGACACACAGTGAGAGAGAGAGAGAGAGAGAAATAAAAAGGGAGTGATAAAAAGAACAAACTAAGAGAAGAAAAGATGTAGAGAGAGAGAGAGAGAGAGAGAGAGAGAGAGAGAAAGCAAGAGAGAAGGATGGAGAAGAAAGAGAAAGTGAATGAGGGAACAAAAGAGGGAGAGAGAGATAGAGATTGAAAGGAAAAGGGAATGAGAGAGAGAACAAACTAAGAGAGAAAAATAAAAAGAGAGAGAGAGATAGAGGCAAAAGAGAGAGAGAGAAGCAGACAAATAGATAGAGACAGAACGAAAACGAAAAATAACAAGAGAGACAGAGATATTCATATAGGGAGAGACAGTCACTGAGAAACGGGAAGATTGAGACAGTAATCATGTAAATAAGAGAGAGATAAAGAGAGATAGGCAGATTGAGTAAGTGGAAGAGAAAAAGGAGGAGAACAAGAAAGATTCGAGAGAGAGACAGTCACAGAGAATCAAAGAGAGTAATAGTGTAAATGGGAAAGATAAAAAGATAAAAAAGAAGAGAAGAAAGAAAAAACGAGAGAGACAGAGGAAGAAAAAAAAAAGAAATATTGATAGAGAGGAAAAGAAGGAGAGATATATATGGTGGGAGAGGGAGAGAGAGAGAAATGACAGAACGGCGATGATGTGTATGAGAGAAAGAGAATGTCGGATTATGATCGACAGTTATAATAATGACAGAGAGCGTGCGAGAGTGTTTTAACTTAAGCTTTAGGAGGGCACAATCTCCTCTTTATACGAAACACAACTAAACCATGAAAAAAGATATACTCCTGGTCTTTACTTCGGTATGTTCCCAGCATGAGTTTATATGTATATTATCTTAGAGTTCCATTGCATATTTAATGATGAAATTGGGATTCTATGGAATAGCAATCATTAAAGTCTCTGAGTGGATAATTATGAATCGATTTAAACCACACTTCGTGAGTATTCTAATCATACTACAATATGTTATTAAATATCAATTTGGGAAATTTTTGTAAAATATTTGAAATACTTTCTGCAATTCTAATAGTTAATTATTATTATGCATTATTATTGAATCACTAAAATTCCTAATTAATATATTAATATAATATACTTAATCTATTGCATTTGATACAATCATCATCAGTACTTCACCCACAGACACTCGTATTTCGTGGACTGCAGCCTAAATCAATTATAATAAATAGTTAATTTGTAAACACAGTCGACTCGTCTCGACTCGACTCGAACATTTTGAATTGGCTGCCAAAGCGATAATGCGCAATAGACAAATCAGAATCAGAATCAGAATCAGAATGAGAATGAGAATCAGAATCGGAAGCAGAAAACTACATAATAGGCAAATTTCTATGCTTTGAGCCTTGGCAAACTTGTGAATCGAGGCAATTGTTGTTGTGATAAAGCGAACTTAAGCGATTTGTGCAGCTTACAAAGTCGTAAAGTCGTAAAGTCAGAGAGCCAAAAAACGACAAGAGCTGAGCTGGCAAGAACAATTGCCGAATTCAAGAGCGAATGACTTGACTTATGAAAGGATACTTGTTGTGTGATGGAAAAAAAAATAAAATAAAAGCAAAAAAAAAAATACACACTCACACACAAAAAACATAAAAAGGGAAAACGCCAAAAGCAAATCAAAGCGCGTTGAGAGGCGACAAACACGCCCAACATTCCAAACGCATAGGAAACAAAAAAAGTATATATATATATACATATATATATCTATGGAAATGGGAATAAGGCTAAGACGGGGATTTAGATGGCGGCACTTGTAAACTGAAACTGGGCGTTGCAGCCCAAATAATAATAAAACAAAAAAAAAGTCAAACCGACGAAGAGCAGAAAACACTTGAAGCCAAAAACCAAGTGGATCTTTATGTTGTGGCATGCTTATTTTTTATTATTTTTACTATTATTACTGATACTTGCGTCGTTTTATTGCATAAATTGTTTATGAATTGGAAAATTAAATATCTAACTGCGACTCTATATGTATATACATATGTACATATCTGTGTGTGAGTGTATGAAAGTTTATTTGCTGGCGCAAAGTTCAATTCAAATTGCATGCTTCGCAGCACAGCGCAGTCAGAAACGCCTTATGCCCCACACACACTCACATGCGTACACACCCACACACACCCACACACACTCGTACAGCCCCACACACACTCACTCATGTTTCACATGCCTCACTTCAACTCCGCCCCAGCTTCAGTTCAATTTGACTATTGTTTTATTCAACTCGAAAAAAAAACAAGTTTTTCTTCCATTTTCTTTTGGCTTGACAACAAATCAAGTTGACAAATTTCTCAAAAAATATAAAGCTTAAATGATAAAAAAAAATGTTTTAAAATTCAGTTTATTATTAATTTATTTGAGTAGGAAAGGCATATTTTCATTGATTGTCAGGCAAATCTACCCTTCCAATCCTTTCTGCTTTTTTAGTTCCCTTTACTTCTAACTCTTCTCACATTTACATTTTTCTTTCTATTTTTGATTTGATACTTTTGTAATTTTAATTTAATTTGTAATATTTCTTTTTGTAACTACACTTAAAATTCTTAAAAAAAATATTTTTTAGATTACGAGAACAAAATTCTAATTACATGATGACTCTATAATATCACCAACTATATTTATGCATAGCTAGTCGGTTGGCCAAATAAAATACCTCTATTAAGTTTGTGTTATTATTGAACACATATTTTTATACTCATTCACGAAAGAGAAATGAGTATATTGGTTTTTCTGTCCGTTTTTCAATCTGTCCGTTTGTCCATATAACTACAAACCATTTCGCATCATGTATATAATCGTGTATACTCTTGTCAAGATTTTCCCGATCCGCCCACTAGGGGCGTGACAATTCGGAAAATGCATTTTCCGGTAACTCAGAAACCATGGTTGTTGAAGTGTTACAGATTTGAAATTTGACATATCTCTTAGATTTTGGGTTGACAGCCCAAAATCACCAACATATGGCGGATATATCTTCGCCCATCGGGTGCGTGGCCAAAAGCTATATTTTCTACAGTTTTCGAGCTATAAAGTCAATATTAAAGACTTGACATACATATATATATTAATTGGGGCGTGGCACATCGGAAAAAGAATCCGGCAGCGTTTGGGCCGTAAATGAGTATTCTGCAGTCGGTAACGCCCGACTGCAACGTTCTTACTTGTTTTTATTTGACAGATTTATTTATTTCATCAAAATAGATTTTGTATTTATTTATTTATTTACTATTATTTATTTGTCAAGCTGCCCAAGCTATGCAAACTATTTTTACTGCTTAAACGAATCTTTAAGTTTCCCTTAAATTTAAAACCAACTCCCAATTATTTCTATTTATTTAAAAAAAAAAAATGTTGTCCAAGGCATCTCTAAACTTGTTAATGGAAAAACGCATTCAAACACTTCGGTAGCGAGAGCTCCATTGTCATTCAGCTGCAATCCTTGGCATCGCTGATTGACCGACAACGAACAAACAATTCTGGAAACACAACAACAAGAGGCAGGAGAAGAGCGACAAATTAGTTTTGTTTCATTGCAGCGTTGGGTGACGCAGCGCAGACGACGACTATCTAATGCCAAATGTATATATGCATATATATATATATAGAGTAAAGATATATTTGTTATATATATATACATATATATGCATATCTATGTATTTATGTATCTGTTAGTATATGTATAGCTAGCTAGTCTTTTACCTTACCATTCAGCCAACTTGATTTTGCAAAGCTTTGATGCCTTCACATTTCCCAGCATATTCTAAATAATTTGTTGGAAACTACATAAATCCAAGTCTATTGGAAGACAAAAAACATATTAAGCTTAAAACACGTATCGATTTTTATCGATAATAAATAAATGGGATGAGTTATCGAAAAAAATATTACAAGCTCGTACTGCGTTTGGCATAAGATGTAAGATTTAAAGTCTCTAGCTTTTGTGGTTTAAGAGATCTCGGCGTTCATACGAACGGACGAACAGATAGATGGACAGGGCTAAATCGACTCAGCTCATCCTCCTCATCCTTAGAATGGGTTCAGGGTATGAAAATAAAGAATTGCAAACTGAACAAAGACCACGGCTTAAGGTTCTTTTGTGCCTAGTTCTAGTTTAAATACAAATATATAAAAAAAATTTTTTTTCAGAATTTTTGATAGTTTGATATGCTTTGATTTCTTTCTGTTAGAGCTTTGATTCATAGTGAAAATAAAAATAATTTCTGAGTTTTTTTGGGGCAGTTTCCGTAAAACTTTGTGCAATTTTAGTTAACTTTTGGTGAGAAAATTCAGTTCGAATAGCTTGGACTGTGCATTGACCAATCAGTCAGACTGTTTTCATCTATATATACATACAAACATACACACACACACATATATATATATATATATATAAATTGTATGTGAGTATGAATGTAGTGATACATATCTATCCGGACATCTATCTGCTATGCGAGGCAGCCATTCAGCTGTCATTTCATTATTTATACTGCTGATTAAATTTCCGCTTATACTCATTAAGTTCCATTGTGAAACCACTTCCGTTGCCATCGTCACCAACACCATCATCAGCAGCAGCAGCAGCAGCAGGAACAGGAGCAGCAGCAGTCAGGAGCAGCCAAAGGACACATATAAGCTAAGGCCAGGACCACAGTCAGAGTCAGAGTCAGAGTCAGAGCCAGAGTCAGAATCAGAGTCAGAGCCAGGAGCTTGGAGTGAGGCCCCCAATCCAAGTGTTAGTCCAGAGTTGATATTAGACTCCGTGTCGGGGATAACAAACTAATTAAGTCGACGGTAGCTGCAATAGCAAAATGTTTTGTAGGTGCGAAACTTACAAAGCACTTCAAAATTACAATTGAGCCCACAATTAACAAGATAACAGAAGGCGGCAAGCAGAAAGAAGCGCAGAGCGAGAGAATCATCTAGCCAACTGCAGGCAAAAGACAATCAAACTTTAGCAATGATTTCTGCAGATAACGCCAAATCACGCTACTCAAATTAATTAAATAAACAAAAACTAAAAAACTAGACGAAGAAAAACTAATCAAGTGACAAATTAAATCAACAATCGTAAGTAGAAAAACTTTCAGTGCACCAAAGACAAGAGACGGCGACAAAGTTCAAGATTCTCAGCTATATCGAAACTTTTTCATTGTCAAACGTTGATAGCTGAAAGAGTAGAAACTTTGAAATCAGCTGAAATATTTACATTATTTTTTGTAGATATATTCTAATTGTGCTTTTATTAGTCGCAAAGAAACTTCCAGGAAATAGATTTTTCAATCCCATACACCTAATTACTGAAACTTTTCTCATATCAAAATGAAAACATATTTTAGTTTGTATCAAAGTCGATAGGAATACATTGAAATATCTGAAGCTGTTCACATTAGCATTGTAATATATTGGTTTTATCTAATCCAAAAACATTTTTACAAAATTTAAACAATTATAGAATAGAATTTTCTAGTCATATAAAATATATTGAAAATAAGTTTTCAAAATTTATAATCAATTTTATAAAAGTTTTTTAGTTTATTATAGATTTTAACAACAACAAGATATTAAATATATTTTTGGTAAAAGCAATTCTTAAATTAATTAATTAGTTTTAGAGCAGACCTTTCTAATTTTACAATAAATCTGGGCAAATAAAAGCCGATTTGAGTACTTTTAAACATCATAGCTCTATTTTTGAATATATATCAAACACATAGCTCAAAATTATCAAAAACAACTAAGTATAAATAAATATATTTGCAAAATGCAAAGCTTAGCCTGACTCTAACTAACATAACAAATTTCAATTTGATTTTCTTGAACTACAATATTTGCCTCTATTTAACTAAAATTAACTATTCATATTCTATTTCTAGATATTTTCTATTTCTATATACAACTAAAATGTATTTCGTTGATTCAGTTTGCATAAAAATATATTTTGTGCTTGGACTAAGTGCGTCTAATTCATGGGAATGTTGCAACTTTAGCAAAGGAAGTTGCATATCAATATTAATTGCTTGCAATTTGATTGTGTTTAGCTAACATAAAAGCACGCACGCTCACACACACACACACACACACACGCACGCACGCAAGCACACGCACACACATGCACACACAGACAGAGAGAGAAACCCGGAAGTCATGTTGTATAGCTACAGAGCTCTTCTCTGCTGCTAGCGGTAAATACCAAAAACAGTTTTGACTTCTCCCACTAAGTTGCGTTCGGAACACGGGCAACACAGCCGCCGCCAGGTTGGGCAGGTTAATGTGTGGCATGCACACACACACACACACACACACACAGAGAGAGGTAGCACGTGCCTGTGTTTCAAAAATATATTTTTACAAAATATATCTCGTATTTACTTAACAAATCCAAAAGCCAACATCAACCGAACCATAATAAAACTTTAGCTTTGCTTTGTTGTTGTTGTTGTTGTTGTTGTTTTTTTGTTTTTAACTTATTAACTTGAAACAGATTCGTGACTCTTGACATGCTCGTGTCACGTCGTCGAGGACATGGCACGCGCGTCTCTAGACGCTCGCGTCTAATTTTGCTGTTTGTGCCGCCTTCTTCTGCGCCTGGTTGTCAATATATATAAAATACATACACATACACATATATATGGATATGTTTTTTTTTTATTTAGTTTTGTTTTGATTTGCTGCCTTATTCATTGCGACAGCATTGCAGTAGTCGTCGTCCTGGCGGCTGCTGCTGCTGCTGCCGCTGCTGCTGCTGCTGCTGCCGCTGCCGCTGCTTACGTAATTTCCAGGATAAGCTGCAAAGTTACAACATTTTGCAGCAGCAGCGGCAGAGCCAACTGCAACATACATATGCTGCAACCGGAAGACACGAAACTGTGCAGCGACGTCGACTGCGACGGCGACAGCAGCAGCGACAGCGACAGCGACAGCATCCAGCAGCTCCTGTAGAGCAATGCAAAAGCAGCCGGGAACCCACAGACTGCACTGCAACAGCAGCGAAGCAGAGAGCATAATAAACAGATAGAGAGACACAGAAAGAGAGAGAGAGAGCGAGAGAGAGCAAAGGCCTAATACTCAAGCTTTCAGAAGCTTTCATGCCGTCCGTCTGCAACTGCACAATAAACAAAATAAAAACGACTGCACTCATGCAGCTCAGCGCTCAGCTCGCTCAGTTCGCTCTCTGCTGCTGTTAATGTTAAGCTGCATTAGCCGGCTCTGTTATGTTATGTTAAGTTTGGCTGTTAACAGACAGCTGCTGTTAGCATGCGCCTATATCTAAAACCAAATTAAACCAAATTAGTTTGATTTGCTGTGGGAATTTTTCGATATGTGGAAAATGAAATTTGGTAAAAATACTTTAAGGATTTAGGCAATTTATATGAAAAATGTTATATTTGGCTGTATGTACATACGAAGATGCGACTGTATATAACTACAATATAAATATGCACTTACAATTCATTAAATACTAAATTCTTTTATTGTGCATTGTATATGTATATGTATGTGCGAATGTACACCTCTAGTCCAAAGTATTTACACAACAAAAATTTCTTTTTGGATTGTTTAGTATAGAAGATTTCTGTTGTGTTGTAGTTGAGGTTATCGAACTCAAATCTTTTATATGCAGTGGCTTACAGCTTTAGCTTTAGGCGAGACTTCTAATTTTTGTTGCATATCAACTTTGTGGTAGACTAGCACTGAAATTATCATTTCTGGGTGTCATGAGCTGCCCAGCTCTTCCTCAGCATCATTGGCTGATAGCCTTGGCTGGTTCCGTGTTTTCCGGAGCATTTCTGATTTTATTATCCGTTCTAAAGCCTAGAAAACGAAATATGGATCTATACAAATATGGATCTATACTCAGCTGCAAAGTATGTGGTTGAAATAAGCTGTGAAACTGTTTTTGGCTGATTTTTCAGTTTTTAATTACATTTAAAATGTTTGAAAACAAAATTTTAAAAACAAGTGAACTGTTATTTTATAAATTAAATCATTAGACTATAAACTGACATTTTGATTTTATTGATCTCTTTTTTTAGTTCAGATTTTAAAGAAGCCCAAAATTTTTTTTAGGTGGTGGTTGAAATAAGCTGTGAGCCACTGTGTATACAAATATATGTACATATATCAATATACCAAACAAACTGATCCAAAAACAGTTCGTAGATCAAAAATTAATGCAAGTGAGCTCATTTTAATTTCAATATTTACAAAACAAAAAAAATAATAATAAGTATAGTTAATATAAAAAAATAATTAAGTTTGTGCAACTTTTTTTTATAAGACTTAGCTAAAAGGTTGGATTTCATTTCAACATAAAACTTAATTTTGTTTAAGACAATTTTAAAATCAGCTAAAAACTAAAATTAACAATGGTATTAAAGGAGGGTTTAAAATATATTGTATTTACATATATACTTCTAAAAATTACCAAAATGTTTAATTTTATGATTTAAACATCTTTCTTTTGTTTTAGACTTTTCTTTCCATTCCACAGATCGAACAAATATAATGACAAAAGAAATAATATTTATAATTATTATTATATATAAGATTTAATAATATAATTTTTATTTTTATTTAAAATCATTGAATTTAACAAACTTGCAGCAAAATATCATGGAAGTGTTTTACAATGTGTTGAAAAATGTTGAAAAACTAAAAGAATACTGAGAAAAATACTTCTGCGTATGGATATGTACATATACTTATATGTATGTCTGTATTTAGTTGAATGCATCTTCATGAATTCAAGTCTGAATGATACGAATTACAAAAGAGTTTCGCCAGCTGCTTTTTAGCGCTCTCCAAACTCATTTTCAAACTTAAAACTTCAATTCACTCCACTGTGCGGTCCTTGAAATTGTGGTTTCAAAGCAAGCTAACTCGACTGACCCAGATATCAGCGGATATGTTTAGGGATTGTTGGCGAGGAATGTGTAAGCATATAGAAACAAAACAATACAAAAGCTATTCGAAAAAATTTAATTCGGCTTTTATTAAACTATATTGAAGATATAGCTGCTAGGACTACAGACAACTCATTTTGTTTGAAAATACATAAATATACATACAGCTGTGTTCACAAAAATAGCAGCTCAGTAAATGCTAACAGAGGTTGTACAAATTTTTACATATTCCTTTTTATAGATTCAGTTCTTTAATTTTGTTTTTGTAAAATGGAATATAGACATAGGAAAATCGAACCAGTTCCGTTAATTTTACCAAGTTATTGTGCGTTTTGTTATATATCTTTTTAATATGATTTATCAATTTTGAAGTCAAAACTCAGGGACACAGCTTTTTTGTGAACACAGCTGTATATTATTTTTGAGTAAATCAATAGAGGATGTCGATAGTAATTAAGTCAGAAATAATTTGCTAGACGTAGATATATCCGACATATCTTATTTATCTTGACTCTTTATAATGCGAGGATTAATTCGAGTATATGATCCAAATGTCCAATCTCTAGCTTCAATAGCATCGAAATGCTGTGCATTCATATGGACTAAAAGACGGACAGACGGCTAGACGGACGGACGGGCGGACATTGTTGAAAACCAATATACTCCTTTCAGTTTTACGCGTGAGTATAAAAAGGAAAAACTACTCTTCCTTGTATTTAAAGTCACTTGAAAATTGTTCAAATCTTTCATATATTTATTTTTTACTTTAATCATATTATATTCTTTATATAGTTTTATATTCATGCATTACAGTTAGCACAGAGCAAACTCGAGTAAATTCGATCGCCTGGAAATAGTTTGGCCCAAGCAAATAATGGAAAAGAAAAAAGAAACTATAAAAACTATTGGCGCATGCATAAGAGGACAAGCTTCTTAAAAATAAAAAATAAATAAAAACAGCAATAAGAGCCACTTTAAAATAAGAAGAGAACAAATTTATGAAATTATTCAAACTTAAGGAGCCACCAAAAAAAAAAAAAATAGGTATATATATATATAAAGTTATATACATATATATATATAGAAGTGATTTATTTGATGTCACAGAAAAGCAGTCATGCATAAATATTTAGCATAGCCCTCAGTTCGCCAAAGATATTTAAATCAGCACAGTACACACACACACACACAGAGATAGATACTTAGATATGCCAATAGATGAGAATGGAGGAAGGCACTACAAATACATCGATGGCAGGGCAAAAGTATAAAGATATGCTTTATAACTTTGTAAGCTGTAGGCGGAATGAAGGTGGACGACGGACGCTGGACGACGACTGCGACGGAACGGTTATCTAAATGTAGATGACTCTCTCCCTCTCTCACTCCCTCACTCTCTGCCTCTCTCTCTCTCTCTTTCTCTCTCGTACTGTCACTGTATGTGTGATAGTTTTTTATTGGTAGAGCAAATGTGGTTGCTATAGCTATAGGGATAGGGGGCAAGACGGTGCGGTACGGCCGTACTCTGTCCGCCGTACTCCGTCCTCCGTCCTCCGTTCGCAGCGACGCCTACTTCAATATGTTCCACGAGGCGAGCTAAACAAGACATATAAAAAGCCATAAGCTTCGTGGACCAATGGCTCATGTGGCATCAACAGGACGCTGGGCCCCCCACAGGAGGCAAATCAAATATGCGCAAATAAATAAAAATGAAAATTCAAAGCGAAATGCAAGGAGCGCTGAAAAAGAATGAATCTTTAACTGTTGATACATTACGGCAGAGCAAAAAAGAATGAGAAAAAGAAAAGGGGATGCACACACACACACACACACACACACACATAAACACACTCACACACACACACACACACACACACACACACACAGTTGCTGGTGTGCAGGCTTAAGGTGAGCATTGGCCATGGTTGAAAAACACTTTATGGTATTTTTATAGTTTTGATATATTCATTGAAAGTGGTTCGGTTTATTTATTTATTTTTTTCTTTCTTTCTTCTGCCTCAGCTTCTTCTTCTTTCTCTTTATGTGTCTAGAAATGCTTTGAAATATTTATGAATCAATAAGAAGGACAACAAATAAAAACCTGCTTGCCAGTCTCCCGCCTGTCTGCCCATTAAGTATTGCCCAAAGGTTTCGTCACAGCGTGACTATCTATATATATATATATGTGTGTGTGTGTGTGTGTGTGTGTGTGTGCATATGTGTGCGTGCGCTTTGTTGGTCCTGGCAGCTGCCCAGGCAATTGTGGAGTGTAAGTTGAGTGTTTGGTTAAGCAATTGTTTATGTAAAACTTTACCGATTGGGATATGTAACTGCATTGCATTGTAGCCAGGCAGCCGAAAACTTTTGACAGACAGTGTACTTTAGTCTTGGCCACATCCGGACTTCTGTGAGATTGCCTTAAGCACAAGTTTCCTGCATATTTATATCGCACATGAGCAGCTGGATATAAAAAACAATCACAAGGATTATCAAGTAGCATTCAATAGAATTTTACAAATTGTTCTCAACAAGCAAAGGGAGAGAGGGCTGCGAGAGAGAGGGAGAGAGGGCACTGCTTGACTAGCAGATACCCTGTAAATACAGAAAGCCAAATTGAAAATGTGAAGGGTTTGTATGTAAGTTATCTGAATTATCTTTACGATAATCTATATTGATGAGATCTTCATTTTAATCGATTATATAGAAAAAGAGATAATAAAGAGTTGTTCGACATATGCTATACGAGAATCTACAATTCAAGTATTTAGCTGTACAGGACGAGCAGACAGACAGAAGAAAGATATCCAGATTCCAATCAAGATAGATATTTATCAAATAGATATTTTATTATCGTTTGCCATATGCATATTTAGCAACAAATTCAACCCTACTCAGCTTTTTCAATGTCAATCTACGGTAAAATTTATGAAATTTGGTAAAACTGTCAGATATTTATATTTCTTCGTATTTCAAATTATTTTAATTGATTTCAGATTTAAATTTGTCAAAATTAAATCAAATTTTCCCCAATATAAATTTATTTGACAGCCGAACAATTTCAGCAAAAATTTTCTTTATAAATATTTTTGCTTGAAATATTTTTGAGCAAATAAAAAAAAACGAATATGAATGTGAATAAATAAAATTATATAAAAGTTAAATTAAAAATATACATGTTTATATACATACATACATACATGTATACAAATTTGGCCTAGCTTGGGCATAAGAAAAAAATAGTAGTGCGATTAATATTAAAAGGTAAACGTCTTACAAAAAAAAACTATTCGCACTACTATATACCTTTGAGCAACCTCAGATGGGTCCGTCGAATATGGACAGCCCTGTATACATAGATATATGTATATAATTATTACTGTATAATTAAATTAAAGTATATGTACATACATATATAATTAATACAGAAATATTTATAATGTGCTCAAATCTTTGTTAAAGAAAAGCTGCATTCGTGCTGCAAATCACAAAGTTTTCAAAGTAAAATGCACTCCAGGCAGATGCTGCTTTTCTATCAGAATAATAAACATGTTTGATGATTTGCTAAATTTGGTATATTAAATGTTATAGAAGCAAAAGAAGCAGTAAATGATTTAGAGAGAAAGAGATTTAAATTAAAATACATATATATATATACGAATATATACGAATAATTTTAATACCCAGGCACACAAATAGACGCGTTTGACTCTTCGGTTGTTCGACTTAATACTCTAACAGTAGTCTATATTTGATGGAAGAGCGAGCAAAACTAACTCATTAAACTATAATTAAGAGAGACATATATGTATGTATGTACATACATACCTTTGTTTGTATGTACATAAGCATAGTTAACCATAGCTCTCAAAAGCCTGCTGATCGTTTCTCGATGTCTGCAAATAAATGCAATTTACTCACACGCTGAGAAAAAGCTCTGAGAGCAACCGATTGCATCGGTTATTTAAAGAGTTCGTTTGCAATCAACTAGAAACCGTTTTTTATACCCTGAACCCATTGAAAATGGGAAATCAGGGTATAATGGTTTTGTTAAAAGTATGTAACAGGCAGAAGGAGGCGTGGCAGACCCCATAAAGTATATATATTCTTTATCAGGGCGACGAGCTGAGTCGATTTAGCCCTGTCCGTCTGTCTGTCTATCTGTCCGTATGTTTGAACGTGTCGATTTCAGAAGATATAAGAGCTAGAAACTTGAAATTTGAAGCTGTAGGTCCGTATATTGCACGCGCAGATCAAGTTTATTTCTAAAAATCGACAACTGCTTCTGTTTTTTTGTTATCAATAAAAAGCCTTATCGAAAATCAGTTATAAAATTATATCTTCTACACCCCCCACCCCTCATAGCACCCCCTTCCTTACAAGTTTGCAAAAACCGTATTTCAAATACTAGAGACGTGTGAGTTGGTACATACATACATTTTAATGTTATTATCACGGTTTGAAAGTTTTATCAAAATTGTCCGTCAACAAAAAAAGGTATTAAACAAATAAGTTCCTACAGTAAGCCTTCACAGCAGCCCATGCCTGTTTATACGTGCGTGCGTATGTTTGTATGTGTGTGTGCATGTGTAAGTAGAAATTAAGTGACGAATTATTTAAATATTACTTCCTGGAAGGGTTCAGGGGATCTCGTAGTCGAGGAGTCTCGACTAGAGCTTTCTTACTTGTTTTTTTTTTTCTTTTTTGTTTGTTTTGTTTTGTCTTGTTGTTTGGTTGAGTTAAACGAAGCAGTAGAAAAGTGTTTTGTGTATGTATTGTTGCTTTGTACATGTGAGTGTGAATGTGAAGTCCGTTTGCAGTGTGCCTTTGATCGTCTCTCTTCATAAACGATATTCGCTAAAAGAGCTGCACACGAATAGGAAACAAAAACGAAAAGAGCCGAAGTCTCTTGCGCAGAGCGAGAGCGAGCGAGCATGATTTTTTGTTTGCAAACAGAACAGACGAATAACTGTTATTTGCAAGCAATGCTAACTATGTACATATGTATGTACATATGTGCACACATTTGTATGTACATATGTATGTCTATTGCCATCATTTCTCACGGCCTGTAATTTGAGTACAAGTGTTTTACTTATCTCTCCATATTCGATCATGTTAAACAATGTGTATATATACGTACATACATATGTACATACATACGTACATATATACATATGTATATACATATGTATGTACATAAGTACTGCTTGCAGTAATTGTTATAAAAGGAAAACCAACTCAATAATAATGCATAATTAGACATAATTTTCTTTAGTGCATCCAAACTTTATTGGCATGCCTTTCTTGTTTTGTTTCGTATATTTCAAATAAGCAATGAAACATACTATATACATATGTACATATGTATGTACATAGAATACATGTCATAGCAACATAAAAATTGAAGAAGATGATTTATAATAAATGTGTTATTTAATAAAAAATTAAATTTAGTCTATAGCATGCCTAAGTGTTATTCCTTTTTTACCACCAAAGTTTTGCATTGAGCTTGTACGAAAATTTATTCTGGCATCTCATCCACTTTTTTATTTACAAAATTCAATATTTTATTAAATTAAGTTTAAAATGTATCTAAACTTTATTTGCTTACTGTATATATGCATCTTTTAAGATCATTAAACTATTTATGCTTTCATTACATATATATGTTAGTTAAAGCTTATCTGATAGTTTCAATTGCTGCAAGAAATAAGTCTAAAATAATAGAAAAAAATTAACATTTTATATCCATATATAAATGAAAAATTCCAATTGGAAAAAATCAATATATTACTCCAATTAGACATATGTACATACATATATGCTTATATGTATTCATACATTATATGTATATAATTCTGCCTCATCTCCAAAAATTTGTACATCGAATGTTTCCACACACACTCACCTTTTGCCAAGAGAAATCGAAATGAATGAAAAAATTCATCGCTTATCAATCAACTCATTAATTGACAGAGTGTCGAGCACTGCGAATCCCCGGCTCGATTTCCAGCAGTTAGGCGCTGCCTAAGACAGGAAATTAAAATGAAATGCATCAATTATCCAGCCAAAAGAGTTCAGCTGTCAATGTTAAAGATGAGCTTAAGTGAGGAACCATTCTACGGAAGTGCCGTAGGCTCTAATCTGCTTGCTCTATCTGGCGCTGTAATTGCTTGCAGCAACGCCAGCTTCAACTTCAACTCCCATTGCTGCTGCTGCTGTTGCTCCACCTCCTCCTCCTCCTCCATCTTCTCCTCTGCCGCCCCACACATCTTTTACCACAAGAGTGAGCCCACAAAATTTAAATCATTTACGAAATATGCAGTAAGAAGAATAATACAACAAC
The DNA here is from genome assembly GCA_035045345.1 of Drosophila hamatofila. Lineage (NCBI taxonomy): Eukaryota > Metazoa > Arthropoda > Insecta > Diptera > Drosophilidae > Drosophila > Drosophila hamatofila. Next base: position 6,480,899 of record JAWNPA010000039.1, on the reverse strand, counting down.
AACAGCAGCAATTCAGCAACTACAACAGCTCCAACAATGCCGCATGGTATCTGGATGTGTGTGCGAGTGTGTGTGTGTGTGTGTGGCAAGGCATAATATGCAGACAAGAAAAACAAGTACCACGATAATACATTACATATAAAGCAATACGAACTCTTAAATGCTCTTTAAAAGAGAAAGATTCGATTCATAGATTACGATCTCTTTAGGTTGATTTTCGAAAATATCTTAGATTCAATTCCTAGACTCCGATCTCTTTAGCTCGCTTTCCCTTAAAAGTATCGATAACTATTCATAGTTATAACAAAAACTAAGTAGATTTGAAAAAAAAACCTATTAAATTATATTCATTTTAAATTATTTTATTTTACTAAAATTTAAAATTTAAAAAATTTAAAATTTACTAAAATTTGCATATACAAGTATCTATAATAATCGCTAAATTATCGATAACTATTGATAGCTATAACTGTAATTATGTAGATCTAAATAAACTTTTAACATATATTCAATTTTGTTTTACGACGTTTTTCATCTAAATTTGCATATGCAAAATCTAAAATTTTAAAGTTTGCATATGCAAATATCTATAATAATCGCAACATACTCGAAGAACTATTGATAACTGAAACTATGAAGATCTAAAAAAATCTTGTAAGTCTATTTAATTTTATTTTACGCCGTTTCTCCGCTTCTAAAACTTACATATAGAAATAACTAAAAGGACCGATAAATTATCGATAGATATCAATAACTATCGCAAATATATGTTATAGCTATATAGTTATAGCATATATTTGCGAAAAAAAACTTGCTATAACATATAGTTAAAAAAAAAAAGTAGCTATTCTATTCTATAACTATTGTATTTTATTTTACGACGTTTTTCCACTTCTAAAATTTGTATCGATAAATAATCGATAGAGTCCAATGAAATTTACTAAGCTCAACTGTGTTAGTTTCATTTCCTGTTTGTGCAAAATTCGACTGCATGCGCGAAGTTCAAGCGTTATCGAATGGGTAACATCTGGTTAACAGTGTCTGGAAAGTAAGAGGACATAAGGCCACGACATCTAAGGACTAAAAAGGCAGCGACCAAAGGCACAAGACAGCGTGTGGGAAGCGTTGTGTGTGTGCATGTGTGTGTGTGTGTGTGTGTGTGTGTGTGTGCATGTGTGTGTGTGTGTGTGTGTGTGTGTGTGTGTGTGTGTGTGTGTGTGTGTGTTGAGGCCGGTGCACTGCCTGCCTGACGGTGACTGTCATGTGCCACAAACCCACTAAACTAATGAAAAATGTGAAGCGACGGCACAAAAGGAAGCGCAATTTTTGCACACACACACACACACACACACACACACAGAGGGAGTAAGAAGTGGGAGGGGGAGGGGTAGGGGCTGGGTGTGTGTAGCGGTAAGAGACGGACTAACGGGCCCAGCGGCAGTGACAGAGTTCGTCGCCCATATGCAAAAAGCGGCACAACGAAATGTTAATTCCGTAATACTTTAAATGCGGCAGGCATCGAATGACATTTGCACTTTTGCTGCCACACGGTGCGCACAGTGGGGCCACTGAAACGAATACTGACTATAATACATATATGTATGCAGGCAAGTGAAAGCGTTGTCCTACTATATGTGTGTGTGTCTGTGTCCGTGTGTGTGTGTGTGTATTTTGTGCTAATATATATTTGTTGGCTGAAATATATAGAACACTAGGTACAAAAACAAGCACAGGAATTACACGTGAATGCAAAGCGAGCTAAAGTGAAAAAGTGAGAGAGAGAGAGAGAGAAAGAGAGAGACGGGGGGAGAGAGAGAGTGAGAGTGACAGAGATGGGCGTTAAGATAGGGATAGCTATAGAACAAGCTGACCGCAACACAGCACACAACACACACACAATACAAAGGCAGCAAAAGGACTAACAAAATACACACACAGAGACACACACACACATACACAGAGAGCACGCAGTAATATTTATAACAAAAGAACTGGGGCCCAGGCCATGAGGCCCTGGGTCAGTTCGCACCTTCATTTGTGCGCTCGTTTGGCCTTTAACAAATGTGTGGCGCTGCTTTACATTACAATGACAGCGAATGCTACAATAGAATATGACATGCAGGCGATAAAATTATGCTTGGGGCTGAAAGCGCCTCCAAGTCAAACGCAGTGAAGGAGCGGGAGAGAGAGAGAGGGAGACAGAGTGAGGGAGAGAGACAGAGCTAACAAGACAAGAACAGAAGCCGTAGCAGCACCAAAACCTGACTTTAGAGAGGCAGCAGCAACTCTGAACTCAGGCATCGACTGCGTCATGCACACAGTTGGAATCCAGCTAAGAGCTGAGCAATTGGTGTTAGTTTTGGTCACACACACACACACACACACACACACACACACATGCATACATACATCTTGGCGCAAACACTGAGTGCCACAAATGCCGTTGCGGCAGTTGTGCTAATTTGTTTGTTTGCCGTTATCATTCCTTGTGTGCCCTGGACCTGAAGCTGAAGCTGGGTCACCATTGTCACAATGGCACAAAAGCAGCTCAGCAAAAGGCAGCGGAGACAGAGATAGAGATGGCGAGCGCTGCAGTGAGCAAGCGAGAGAGAGAGAGCGAATGAGCGGAAGCGAACGATCAGGAAAGAGAGAGTGACAGAACAACAGAAGAGGTCAACTGGGAATAGTTGTTCGACGGTTTGAGTGCTTTAAGCCATCAGGCGACTTATCTTACTGGCAGGAAAATACTAAAAATACTAGAAATACTAGAACTACGAGAAAAAGTCGAAATACTAGAAAAATTAGAGCTGCTAGAAATACACGAAATACTAGATATAAAATATATACTAATACTATTAGGATTACTAGAACTGCAGAAAATACTACAACTGTGAAAGAACTAGAAATACTGGAAATACTACTAATACAGGAAAAGCTAAATATACGAGAAATACTAAAGCTATTAGGAATATTAAAACAACTAGGAATTCTTGAAACATAGGAAATACAGAAAATACTATACATAATAGAAAAACGAGAAGTACTAGCAATATTATAATAGATACCAGAATTACTAGAGCTACTAGAAATTCTAGAACTACTAAAAATATTTGAAGTAATAAATATAATTATAAGTATTAGAAATACAGAATATAATAGAAATACGAAAAATACTACACCACTACAAATACTAGATAAATTAATAAAAATATTGAGAAATACTAAAAATAAAAGAAATATTAGAAATACCGGAAATATTAGAGCTAGCAGAAATACTGGAACTGCTAGAACTATTAAAAATACTTGAAATACAACAAATAATGGAAATAACCGAAATACCAGAACTGTCAGAAATACTAGATTGGACTTTTTTATTTTTTTATTTTTTAATTAAGTGTAGAACCTGCACTATAACTATAAGTACAATAACAACACAAGGGAAGAAAATTATAAATAGAACCTAATCCTATAACGAGTCATGAGGATTTCAAATGATGGAGATCTTATTGATGACTAGATTAGACTATATTCGAAATTCTACAAATACTAAAATAAAAGAAATACTATATATATTTAAAATACGAGAAATACTAGAACTATTAGAAAAACCATAAATTCTAAAAGGAGTGGAAATACTAGAACTTCTAGAAGTATTCAAAATATTGGGAATGCTTTCTCTTGAAGAACTACAAATTCTAAATATATTGGAAATTATAGAAATACTAAAAATAAGAGAGATGCTAAAAGTAATATACAAACTTGAAATACTAAAAATACGCTAAATGCCAACAATACCAGCAATACTAGAATAGTATACTATAATACTTGATTACTAAAATACAGGAATATTAGAAAGACCTTAATTACCAGATATGCTATTAATACTAATAATACTATATGCACTCGAGTACCAGAGAATACCTAGTCCCCTCATTCAAATGACTCGTGGATGACTGCAAACGTTCAATTCCCAAAGCTCTAGGTATGTGGGCAAAGCACAACAAAAAAATCATTGCCTACTTATGAGCGCAGAGTACTGGGCATCAAGCGAGACAGCGTCTGTGCCTTGTCTTCATCTTTCATCTGGCATTCCGGCAACTGTGCGTCAGTTACGCCAGCTCCCACTCCAGCAGCAGCGATTCCTGCTTATTTATCGTGTATTTTGTGTTGTAGCGCATATTAATCATAAAGCGGACACGCGTCGCTTTACGCACGTTTGGCGGTTGGCGGATACGGACACGACAGCGCCAAGAAGACAAGCCCGTCCATAGAACAGGACGAGGACACCGAGCAGGGACCACGACCACGACCACGACCAGAACCAGAACCAGAACCAGGGCGAGAACCAGAGCAGCGACAACGACAACGACAACGACGACAACGGCGACAACGACGACAACGACGACACTGCGAGACAGCGAGACATCGAGACAGTGTGTAACCCGACTACCCGCCATTGCGTCCGACTTCTCGCATGAGAACTGAGCGTATTAGATTTAAGCGCGTTATAAATGAGCAGCGCATATTTTGGTTTTGCTACTCCAACTCATAAATCAAAATTTTCGTTTTTTGGCATTTTTTTAAAGGCAGCGCAAGAACTTACTTACTTACATACTTGCCCCGGGCCGAGCAACCGACCGCACTGTGGCCAAAAGCAGAAACAAGAAAAAATGCTGCAGGCGCAGGTACGTGACGATTAGATACCCTGTAAGCTGATTGACTAGAGCATGCTCTAATCAAGGCAAAGCAAAGCAGGGTCAAATTTGGTAAAGGCATGCGTAAAAACTTTAAAGCTATTCAGAATTGAATTAAGTAATCCTATATAGGCCAGAAATAATTTTCCCGGAAAGGAAATCATCTAAATATAACTAGGCCATACAAGACCAAGATCTAATTATAAAGGAGAATTTTATCAAAATCAATATTAAATCTAATTGAAATTGGTATTTCTACTATATAGAACAGAAGGAATTATTGTTTTAAAAAGAAATCATCGAGATATAACCATGTCATATAAGAACACGATCTAATTATATGAATCTTTTAGCAAAATCAATATTAATCCTTTAATCAAATTTATAATCAAATTTTCAACAGCCCTACTCCTTGTTCCCAATAACCTCAACAAGACTCTTGATCTTTTTTTAGAAAAAATATATACCCTAACATAATAAACCTAATCCCGGCAACAATCAACAACCACTCTAGCCGTTCACGACCCATTGTCAATAGGTACTAGGTATGAAAATCCCTTTGGCCACCCACAATATCGTCGCCCAACCCAGCCACGCAGCCCCTAACACCGCCTAACGTCTGTTGGCCGCTGTCCATGACGGATGATTGGATTTTATGTTGATTACAAAAATGTGCAAGTCGAATTCGGTTTTGAATTTTTTTCCTTTCCACTTTCAGACGCGCTTCGTCAACTCAACGGGAGTATATTGGCTTTCGTGCATTGCAAATCTAACTCTCAAAAAGTTTCAGCTTGGAAATAATCAATAATTGCTATGAATATTCTTCATTCTTTTAATTGGCAATTGCTCTGTGAACAGAGTATTGCGCAGTCAGTTGGAGGCGAATGCAAGATTTGATTTTGTTCTCTGCGTCTCTTATTACCAAGCATTTACCCATGGTCAGCAAACATCGTCATAATCACCATCATCATCATCATCATCATCATCATCGTATCATGGATATTTGGTTGTTATTGGCCATATTTTAATGTGCTGGCCAACCGAGATTTGTCGTGGTCCATGTTTGATTTATTTATGTGTTTATTTGGCTTGTTGTTCTTCTTCTTTTTATAGACCTCGGTAGGGTATCGGGTATATGCACAGTTACATATGTCAAGTCAGCTGCATCATTGTCATTGTCATTGTCATTGTCATTGTCATTGTCATTGTCATTGTCATTGTCATTGTCATTGTCATTGTCATTGTCATTGTCATTGTCATTGTCATTGTCATTGTCATTGTCATTGTCATTGTCATTGTCATTGTCATTGTCATTGTCATTGTCATTGTCATTGTCATTGTCATTGTCATTGTCATTGTCATTGTCATTGTCATTGTCATTGTCATTGTCATTGTCATTACTCAATATTCAGCTCCTTAATACGACTGCATTACCTATGGTCTGATAAAATAAATGTGTTTTTTAGGGCATTCAATGTGCGACACTGTCCAGATGAGGCTCATGCTTGTTTCTGTTATTGTCAGCTATGCGTCTGTGATTACTCATAACGTTTTATGACTAGCCCAATCTTGGCCTATGCCTATGTCCGTGTCTCTGTCTCTGCATCTGTCTCTGCCTCTGTCTCTGCCTCCGTCTCTGCCTCCGTCTCGTCTCGATTTGTTATTCGATTTGCATGGTAAGTACTAGAGTTTTATTTGCATTCGACATAATATTTTAATTTTATTTGTTTAGCTGCATCCACATCGCTCAAGCCAGCTGCTATTATTGTTTGTTTTGGCTAATGGCACCTTGGTGGGGTCCATTGATTGTATTGAGGGCGTTAGCGTACCAACTGGGCCTAATGCATTGCATGTGTCTATTGGGGACACTAAATGCCACTAGCCACGCCTATGCGCCCACTAGCCATCATATCTACATACATATGTCCATATGTATATGTATGTATGTGTGTGTGTATGCATGTGTTTGTGTGTGTGTATGTGCTTTACTTTAGTTTTGGACATTTTTCGCATTTGTACAAATGGTTTACTTGCAATATATGTATATGTATACCCTGCAGCTTCAGCTAATTGAAGGTATATTCATATTAATCTATTCATATCAGTTATATATACATTATTCATATCATTGAAAGTGAAATAGAAGACTAAATGAATAAGAAAGTTGTTTCAGGAAGGCTTTTCTGGCATTAATCTCCTATCCAACGGATTTAAACTCAATATAGCTTACCTTATAGACTTATTATCTTTATTTTTATTCTTATATTATATTATATCATATTATATTATCTTATCCTTATCCTTATCCTTATCCTTATCCTTATCCTTATCCTTATCCTTATCCTTATCCTTATCCTTATCCTTATCCTTATCCTTATCCTTATCCTTATCCTTATCCTTATCCTTATCCTTATCCTTACCCTTATCCTTATCCTTATCTTTATCTTTATCGTTATTTTTATCTTTATCTTTATCTTTATCTTTATCTTTATCCTTATCCCTTTCCTTATCCTTATCCTTATCCTTATCCTTATCCTTACCCTTATCCTTATCCTTATCTTTATCTTTATCGTTATTTTTATCTTTATCTTTATCTTTATCTTTATCTTTATCCTTATCCCTTTCCTTATCCTTACTTTTATCCTTATCACTATTATTATCCTTATGCGTTTCCTTATCCTTATCCCTATCCTTATCCTTATCATTATACAGATCTTATTAGCAACTTAGCCCTACTGTATTTAGACTAACATAACTCGAAGCTTCAACTTGTTGGGAATTGCAAGACATCAGCGAATCCTTAACTTACCTCGTGTTGCCTTAAATTATTTTCCTCTATACAAAATATAAATATTTACAGTTTCTTCTATTCATTAATATTTCTATATTCTACCCCACAAATTGGTATTCCATAGTCGCACAAATTGTTGAGAGTTCATGTTTGTTATTTTGTTAATGCTTTTGGTGGTTCGCTTTCATTTAACTGCGCTGCGCTAGCCACGAGAGGGTCGACAATTGCTGCAATCTTTGGAGAGTCTTCCCAGGAAGCCAGCCAACCAGTCGTAAATTAGTAGTTGCCACCAACCACAGCAAACACACACACATACACATGCCAGATATACACTGAGAAAAATGCACTCAATAGAAAGTTATAATAAAAGAAACAAAAAGTCAAAGAGTTGATGTTATTTTTTAATATTCTTCAAGTGAGAGTGCTCAGGTTGGAAGTCCCCAACTAGAAGATACTCTGAGGTTAACATAGAGCTGCCATCCCAATCATTTTACGTTTTCATTTACTCACTTGGGCTTCATGAGCTTGCATGAGCTCTACTAGGAGTGCTTAATTGAGGAATACATTTGGTTCTAGTTCATATATCTTAATCATTTAAATCTATTTGACAATGCAGAAATCTTTAATCTAATCTTTAAAAGACTATTATTTTTAATTTTGAAATAAAAGTAAAGAGATCCCCAAAATCCGAAATAAGCACAGGTACCCAAACAGCTAGTTTTGAATTTTAATCTTACGCTTAAGAAGTGAAATAAGTAGGTATAAGAAAAAGATGAGTTATAGAAGAAAAAAAGCATAAGCTTGTAGTGCGCATAGTTAAACTTATTGAGAATACATTGATAATTTCTAGTCTCTATATTTTGTGTTCATACGGAGGGCAGAAAAACGAGAAGAGAGATAGACATACGGAAAATCGAGCAGACGGAGAGACGAACAGATGACCAGGCGAAGACATGATCAAGTTGAACAGACGGAGAAGCGAAAGGGCCTTCAATTGATCAGACAGACAGACGTAGAGACGGGCAGACTACGGCCTGACGAAGAATCGGCCCGACAGTCAAACGGAGATACGGGGACATGGACGTGGACATACGGATCAACCCCCACAATTCGTCTTGTTAATTAAGAATACATAAATATTTTCACAAAACCATAAAGGCCTATTAAATATATATGTATATGTAAACATATATATATATGTATATACACATATACATATATGTACATGCATACATATCATAATCAATAAAATTTTAAGTGAGCTTAAACGCAATTCAATTTGAAAACTTCAACTTCCTTCACTTCAACTTGATTCAAGTTCCAAGTGAACTGCAGAGAAATTCATTAATTTAATGAAACTTTCATAATTCAAGTGGATTAAATTTTCACATAAACTCTCTAGAATTGCTTAATTTAAGCCAACTTGCTTAACCGCAACGTGATTTTGGTTTTGTGGCTAATGAAATAATCGAAGTTTTTAATGTGAATTCGAATCGAGGCGGGGTCACGCGACGGATTTTGCAACGAGTTGCCCGACATTAAATATGAATGCAATTAACTAGGGGTTAGTTGAAGAAAACATAAATACAGAAACATGGAAAAAATGAAATAAAATAAAAAATAAATATAACAAAAATATAATAAATAAAATATATACAAATTACAAACAACACACATTTCCTAACCCGAAAAGCCAAAAAAAAATATATATATAAATAAAAACTAAATAAAAAATAAATAAAACATTTACAAAAAACCAATAATTAAATATAAAAGGTTAAATAAAAAAAATTACAGACATAAACATTCCATTACTTGAAAAGTCAAAAAAATAAATTAAAATAATAAAAATCACAAAAAAATAAAATTAAAATAAATTTAAAAAAACGTACCTTTAAAAAATATTAAAAATGAAGATAAATAAAAAATTGCAAACAAACAAATTCCCTAACCCGAAAAGCCAGCTCTGAAAGGAAAAATATTTATTTAGCAAAAATTAAATAAAGAAATAAAAAGAATACAAAATACAAAATTAAAACAAGAAATTCAAAAAATAAAAATAAGTAAATAAAATAATAAAAGCAAGAACATTTTCTAACCCAAAAAACCGAAAAAATAAAAATACAATACAAAATAAATAAAAAATAGAAAAAGAATATAAAATATATACATACAAAAATTATAAAGAAATACTAACACTAACCCGAAAACCCAAAAAAAAAATAATTAATTATAAAAATAATAAAAAATATGAAATAATAAAACATAAGAAAAATAAATACTAATAAATAAAAATAATAAAAAATTACAAACACATTCCCTAACCCGAAAAGCAAAAAAAAAAAAAATAATATATATATATATATATATATTAGTGCTGCAAAAAAATCGATATTTGGCAGTATCGATATTTTCGATATTTCCAGAGAAAAATATCGATCATATCGATATATCGACCACTTTTTTTTTAAATATTTATTTTCTTGTAAATGATCTATTTTAATGCTTATATGAGTTATAACTTCTTAATGGATAAAAAGGCAACCATTTCAATATTTAAATAAAAGCAACAGCTCAAACAAAAACAAATTTATTAAAACAAACAAGCCAAAAACTTTATAGTCGTATAACTGGATGTTTTTTTCATTAACCTAAATCCAACAAATAAAAATAATTCATTTAAACTAAAAATTTAAATCCATTATGCGTTTCTTAAAATTAAATAATAATAATAAAAACCAGTGCCTCCATGGCAATTTGAGCGAGATCATATACTATACATTATACATATATATATACTACTACTATACATTACTATAAAAGCTAAGAGAAAACTATATTATCAAATCCCGATGCTTGAAATTAATTAATAATTAATAATAACAAAATCAATTGCCTCCATGGCGATTTTAGCGAGATCTTTCGCTGTATTTAGAAATCTAAGAGAAAACCCATCGGTTCTTATTCAGAAAAGATAGCTTTTTAACTGTAACTGGTTTTAACGATGCTCGTCTAGAATTAGCAATTATTCCAGCTTTACTGAACATTCGCTCACTTTCGGCAGATGTTGCCGGAATGCATAAATGTTTTTTTTTGCCAGCGTTTGAAGAGCTACGTCGTTGTTGGCGTTCTGAAAAATTATATATTCATGAATATAGAAATATTAGTTTGTGCATTAGTGCAATAATTACCTTCCAATACATTAAAGGATCCTGATTCTCATCCAAATTTTTCTTTTTTAAAGCAATAAAATTAAAACAATCCAATTTTTATTGAAAAATTTAGCATAATTTGATAAATGTGCTACATACCCATTTAAAAAAACGCAAAGATTGACCGTTTTTTCGATACGTCGATACTAAGAAAACCATATCGATGTTTTTCCAAATTTCGAAAATATCGATTATATCGATACTGATGCGATATTTTTGCAGCACTAATATATATATATAAATTAAAAAATAAATAATAAATAAATATAAATGAAAACAAAACAAAAAAATAAATACTAGAAAATAAATAATAAAGAAATATAAATTAAAACAAAACATAAAAGTAAATACTAAGAAATACAAAAATAAATAAATAAAATAAAAATTACAAACAAAAACATTCCCTAACCCGAAAAGCCAAACAAAAAAATATATATATATATATATAAATAAAAATAATAAATAATAAATAACTATAAATGAAAACAAAACATAAAAATAAATAATAAATAAATATAAATTAAAACAAAACATAAAAGTAAATACTAAGAAATACAAAAATAAATAAATAAAATAGAAATTACAAACAAAAACATTCCCTAACCCGAAAAGCCAGTTCTTAAAGGAAATTATTTATGTAACTTATATACAGACATGTATATGAATATATATGCAGATGTGTAGGTATGTTTGTGTATATGTATGTGTATATACATATATAATTGTATATATGCTATCATTTGGAAGTTGCCAGCCGTGAGGCACTGTAGCACTGTGGCACTGTGGCACTGTGGCAGCGCGCACGGCACACAAATGGCAACTTAACGTTCAATGCAATTTGGTTCTTTGGTCGGTTGCCGTGGCCAATTATTTGTGCTGTTATCGTGGCCGTCACCGTTGCCATCAGGAAAAGAGAGAGAGAGAGAGAGAGAGGGAGAGAGCTGTGGCAGCCAGCCGACGCGACGTTGACGTTGGGAATCGTCTTGCGAGTCTTTGCAAAACTTTGCAAACTAACAGCGGCAGAGTCGCGGCGACCTTCTTCTGTTGACCCCAATTTTGGCCAATAAGGTTGCGGTTTTTTTGCACATGGCAGGTGGTATGCCTTCTGCAACAACTCATTGTTGTTGTTATTACTATTTTTTTTTCTTTTTTTTTTTTTTTTGGCAACATATTGAAGTGCAAGGCACGAAGCCCAGTGGACTGAAGTGGACTGGCAGCGACACGGCTAACAGCCCATTGGCCCAAGTCGAACTGACAATTTCGCTCAGTGTACTTTGCGTATTTTTCGTCTATTTTCATTTTTAATGGCAGCCGGGCATAATGAGCCGCAAGTACATATACATATCTACATGCATCAATGTGTGTGTGAGTGTGTGTGTTTGTGTTTGTATTGAGAGTAAACCATGTTTTGCATATGTGTGTGTGCTAGTGTGTGTGTGTGTGTTCGGCCCATTAGGACTTGCCAACTCAGCGCGCTTTCCCCCCTCTCTCTCTCTCTCTCTCTCTCTCTTTCACACCCATCTCTCTCTCTCTCCCTCTGTCTCGGCCAGCATTGACACAATAAAACTTTTTCAGCACATTTTTCATTCGTGCCGCTTGTGTTGCAAGTGTAGCATTCTGCATTTATTGACGCATTTTGCTCTTTTGCATATTTGCGGCGGCCGCGTTGCATGCGACAAATGGAAACAGTTTCGCCTCAACGTTCGTTTCGGATTCGTTCGCTTGGTTCGTCACTCGATTGTCGTTTGCTTTTTGCATTTTTGCATTTTGCTTTTCATATCTTCTTTTTTTTTTTCTTTTTGGCCATTTTATGTCGTTTGGGGCAGCAAACATGCGACAATTCATCGATGGAAAACAAGTGCCACCACAGCCCGACCACTGGCCCACCCCACTTAGATCCAAATTGAATGGAGTCAAGTGCATTGCATTTGGCATACTAATAAATATATGTGTGTGTGTGTGCGTGTGTGTGTGTGGGTGTGTGTGTGCAGATGCATTTGGCAAAAAACGTGCCAAAAGCTCCAAATAAAATATTAAATGGTATTTAAAACTGACAATGGCCGTCGATGAGCTGCATACGTGCTCAATGCAACAGCAAATTGACACCATAAACAATGAGGAAATGAAATTACAAATGAACGGATTTCCTAGAAGTGTTCATCAATTTATATTTTATGCACAAGCGGCAAGATGATGAGCCATTCAAATGCACGCAAATACCCTGTAAATAATCATAAATTAACTAGAAGTATTGGTAAATCCAAGATTTTTTAGATATTAATTAGATATATTAATTAGCAGAGGGAATACCCATATTAATTTATATTTTATGCACTTGCGGGTAATGAGCAATTCAAATGCACACAAATACCCTGTAAATAATCATAAATTAACTAGAAACGTAAGTTAATTTGAATGTTTTTAAATATTTAAAAGAGAGAGCATTACGTATAGATATTCCCTTTATCGATTTATATTTTATGCTCATGCGGGAAGATTATGAGCCATTCAAATGCACTCAAATAACCTGTAAATAATCATAAATTAACTAGAAATATTGGTAAATCCAAGATTTTGTAGATATTAATTAGGCAGAGCCATTTGAGGGGGAATATCCTTAATCAATTCATATTTTATTCGGGATGATAGTCCACTCAAATGCACTCACATACTCTGTAAATAGTCAAGAGTTAGCTAGAAATGTAAGTAAATCTAAGTATTTTTGGAATACGTGTGCAATACGTAGAGGGAATACACTTTATTAATTCATATTTTATACACGTTCGAGATGATAACTCATTCAAATTCATTTATATACCCTATTAATGACTATAAATTAACTATAAATTTAAGTAAATCTGAATGTTTTTAGACATGAATTAGGCCATTAGCCATTTGTAGGGAATACCCTTTATCAATTCGTATTTTATGCTCATTCGGGATAGTCCACTCAAATGCACTCATATACTCTCTAAATAATCTAAAATGAACTAGAAATGTAAGTATATCTTAGTGTTTTTAGGGAGAGCAATACGTAGAGGTATTCCCTTTGTCAATTTATATTTTATGCATATTCCACTCCACTCATATGACCTATAAGTACTCAAAACTAACAAATTAATATTAAAGACTATTAGATATTCAATGGGCTATAGCAATAATTAAGGATATTCCCTATACATACACATATGATATAACATTTTGTAATTTGTACGTTTTGCGAGTAAAAATTGTGTATAAACAAAACAATTATAGAAGCAAATATCTAAATATAGTTGAGTCAATGAGGTGTTCCCTATATACATATGTATATATACATATATAAAAGTAATTCTTAGTTTGAATTTAAAATTTCATGAAGAAAAGCCAATCAATGAAGTCATCTTAAATAGTTTAGTCGAGCCCTTAACAATGGTATAAGGGGTATACCCTATATATTGTGCCAGCATTTTGTAATTTCAATTGTGAACTGATGTAAGGGGCAGCACCTAAATATATTGTGGAGCAAGTTTGTAATTGTCATATTGTCAGCTTAAATTAACAAAATAAACAAATAATTAATATGCTTTATTAGTCAAGAGCAATGACAATACATGATAAATTAGCAAAAAAAAATTCACACTCCATTTTTGACTACAGAATGTTGAATACATAATTATGAAATATAAATTGTTTGCTAGCACGTACATATAATATATTACAATTGAAGTAAATTAAAATAATAAAAAACTAATAAAATTGAGAATTTGAGTTATTAAGAAGAGTTTGTTTAATTTGAGTTTTTGTATGAGTGGTATTCCCATTTTGTAATTATACCCTGAACCTATTCATGTATGTACAGGCAGATAAAGGCGCGGCAGACCCCATAAAGTATATATATTCTTGATCAGGGCGACGAGATGAGTCGATTTAGACCTGCCCGTCTGTCCTTATGTATGAACGCGTTGATATCAGAAGATATAAGAGCTAGAGTTTTGAAATTTTAAAGGTTTTTGTAGGTCAGTGTATAGCGCCGATCGAGTTTGTTTCCAAAAATCCAGAACTACTCCCGTTTTACTGTTATCGATTAAAAGTCTTATCGAAAATCAGTTATAGACAGATATAGACTCATATGTATTTTTTAGAATTTCGGTTTCTGTTGAAGGGCCAGTTGATGAGGGCACGCTTGCGACTGGTCAGGCACTCCAGCAGATGCAGCGAGTGTTTCTTCTCCACCAGGTAGTTCTGCCTCTTAATCAGTACGTCCTCAATGCAGCCCAGCCGCAGTCGCCGCTAACTGCGCTGTTCGCTGAGCGCGTGCTTTTTGTATGTGTGCATAAAATATTGCATAGAATTATTGGAATATTTGCTCTTAGCACGGTTCAGGGGATCTCCTAGTCCTGCAGTTTCGACTATCATTTGTGACAACTTTGTCACCTGCGCTGCGCAAGTACACAGTAAATATTGTTTTTAATGAAAAACAAAAAAAATAAATAAATAAAAAAAATATAAAAACTAAATAAAATATAATAATAATAAATAATATATATATATATATATAAATTTTATATGGGTAAATAAAAGAGGTTAAAGCATTTGTTTAGAATAACGACGATACAAAAGTTATAGAAATTTTAATAGAAGCTTTAGGCTAAATGGAATTAAAAATTGATATAATTAATAAATAAGAAAAAAGTTTTAATTTTTAGGCGAAATTATAAAAAATATTTAATTATGTAAACATTTTATTATCATGCTTTTGGTAATAAGAAATCCCTTTGTACAGGAAGAATTTAATATTGTTAGACTTAGAAATAAACTTGTAGAATGAATCCGAAATTGTTCGACGCTTTTTTAAATATTTGTTCAAAAATGAGATTCTTAAAATTAAAAAAAAAAATTTGTTTAATATAATGGGGAAGGGAGCTTGATTCTCTCGTAGGGGGTTGTTATAGAATGATACAAATAAAAACCATGGTAGGGTAGGGTGG
The DNA here is from genome assembly GCA_035045345.1 of Drosophila hamatofila. Lineage (NCBI taxonomy): Eukaryota > Metazoa > Arthropoda > Insecta > Diptera > Drosophilidae > Drosophila > Drosophila hamatofila. Next base: position 6,465,232 of record JAWNPA010000039.1, on the reverse strand, counting down.
AGAAAGCGGGTGCCAAACTACACCTATGGCCTCGCCTATTCTTAATATTTTTTTTTTATTCTGGTATGAAAAGCCTGTGCCCGTCTTCCCTTCTCGCTTCTTCGGTCATGAGGACCCTCTTTGTAGTGTTTTAACAAATTTAAGATGTATGTACTCAGGTCGTAAAGGTAGCCAAGAGCCCCCGCCGTATATTATCTACTAAAAGCTATAGAAATTCTAACATAGGATACATAACTTAGGGAAAGAAAACAGATTTTAGAGAGTAGAACATATGGGTTAGACCTTTGGAGTCATTATGAATGAAGAAGATGTTCAGGTCATGATACGATCCAGCAGGTCTTGAGGGTGGAGGCATTTAATTCTTCTCCAATTACATGTGAAGGGGCTGAGAGAACTTTGAGCTGCAATACCTAGACACCTAGCTATTTGGATGAGAATTTAATCTCTAGGTACTTTAGATACTTAGGAACAAATAATCCACCTCCTGGATTTTTTTCCAATTAGAGCAATCTTGAGGTCTCTTTCTTCTTTTCAGTCCCTCGATCTCACGTAAGAAGGAGCAATAAAAAATCTTTAATATTTAGTTGAAAATAAAGTTAATTTTATTTACAGAGCAATCAAAAATTGCATTTTATAATTTTTTTTTCTTTAGGTTTTTTCTTTTGAATTACATAATTTTGTAATGCAAATTTATGTCGTTTGTCAGACTTGGCATAAAATTTGAAATATTTATGTTGATTTGATCGATTGAAATAAATAGAATAAGTACGTTGAAAGCGGGCCTGCGCTCGATTCGTAATCGAGCTAGTGAAGCGAATGCTGTACAATGGAATGGGGGAAAGTCCCGCATTGGGATCATTGTACGGCACTCGCTGCACTAGCGCGACAGCGATATTGACAGCTACGTTATGTTGCTGGAGCGGTTCGAGACCCTGTAGCGTAGTCGTCTGGTGGGCACAGGTATGGCCATCTTTCGCAGCATCATGTAGTCCTTGTTGAGCATGCGGCACAGCTCGATGAAGGTGCACAGTTTGGGCGACTTGAGATTCTTGGCCAGCTGGTAGGCCCCGTTGAGCACCTCCGCCTGGCGCTCATACTTGCAGAGCACCGCGTGCGCCTTCGCCTGCACCATGGTGGCTAGAAACTCCCAGATTTTACTATTCGCCCGCCTGGCCTCATCGATGGCACGCTTCGCATAGAGCAGGCATTGCACCAGATGATTCTGCATTAGCAAACTGTCTGCGATCTCGAACAGCAAATAGCTACGCTCGATGGGCAGCTTGGAGAAGTAGAGGCGCTTATCCAGCTCCGCTTTGGCCAGCCTAAGCTTAGGCATATTTGAACTATCTCCCTTGCTCCCAGGGTCCTCATACACATACGAGGGTCGTCTGCCAAACACAACGGCATGCACCTCGGAGGGCTTGAATGGATTGACGCCGAGCAGACGGCACATGGAGTCGTTGTCGTAAGGCGACACCTTGTAGTTGGGTATATTGTATGCCTCACACAAGCTCAATGCCAAGTGATTGTATACCTCGTTCATAAACTCGATTTTCCACGGCATTATCGTTTTCGTCTTCAGCACAACAAACTCGCCCATTACCTTTGACACAAACTTACGCAGGCGCTATTTAAATAATTATTAAAAACATTTAATATCAATTTAAATTTCGAAATAAGGTAGCCTAAAGTTTATATACTAGCGAAAGTATTCAGATCTGAGTTACACAGTGTCTGCTTTTAAAGATGATAGCTCTAGTACTTCTACTCGTTCACTGAGTGAAGAAAATATATAGATATTTTGTAATGTCTCTCTGACTGTGTATGTGAATATCCGTCTGACTGTCCGTCCGACTGTCCACCCGACTGTCCGTCCGACTAACTGTTCAACTGTTCCTTTGACTGTCCGTACGACAATCCTTCTAGTTGAGCGTCTTCCTGTCCATCCAACTGTTTGTCTTGCTGTCCGTCGGACTGTTCGTCTGTCTATCCGTCCGACTTGCAGTCTTGCTGTCCGTCCGACAGTCCGTCTAAATTTCCGTCCAACTGTCTATTCAACTGCTTATCCGACTGTCCGTACGACTGTCCTTCTAACTGTTTGTCTTGCTGTCCGTCGGACTGCTCGTCTGATATTTCATTCTTATTACTGGGATATTAACTTCTATTTTAGGGGCCCTCACCACAACTGACCCCATGACACTAATGTGTTTGATCCGGCCCTGGACGAATACTTCGAATATCTCATAACGTAGATCAATAAGAACAGAGAAAGTGATTAATGTGGGATGGGATGAAAATTTTATTAACGACTCAGCAACAAGAGAAACGAGTACTTTGATATGCTGGACTGGTAGATACTCTGAACACTGGCTGAGCTGATGTTGACTGCAGTCTAACTTTCCCAATATACGCTATATAACTATGCTTCCAAAAATCTAAGAAAATTTTACTTTTTGAATGGGTTTATATGAAAAACAAATTCAATTAATTGCATACAATTTTGAGGAGGGGCCATAGTGTTAAATATTCAATACTCCTCTACTCCAGAGATGAATTTTTGGATAAAATATTCCAAGCTACAGCTCATTAAATGATTTAGGATGTGCCCAAATAACTAAAATGAGACATCGATATTTATCGATTTATTTAAGATGCAGAAATAACTATCAATTGTGTGAAAGAAACTTTATGGAGGGATCTATGTGTACAATTTCTACTCTACTCCTACCTAACTTATAGGTTCCCTCATTCAAAAGGACTTCCGATCGAAGAAAGCTAAATTGACTCGGCTATTGCTCGAAATCAGTAATATCTATACAAAAATATACCCTACAGACCCATTCGCAATGGGTATATAGAGTTGACGATCATTTGAGACTAGCTACTTGTTGACTCACCTGCACGTCCTTCTGTTCGCGTATGGCGCGTATAGTGCGCAGTATCGATAGCATATTCCGACGCGCCTGATACTGTATGCGATACATATTGGCCTGATGGAGGCGTTCCATGATCGCCGGATTAGACAAGCGTTGGTATTGCTCATTGTACATGGGACTGCGACAGTGTAGCATTTTGATGAACCTTTTCGTACTCAGATAGGAATCATTCAGATACTCTCTGCGTTCCTTGGCGGAATTGTAGTATTTGTCCAGCAGCACAATGGGATTATTACGAAGTGTCTTCAGAAAGGCCACGTCGATCCAGGAACCATTCAAATAGTTTTGATTATAGATTTTCATCTTACGCTTGCGTCGCGCCATCTCCAATGGCGATATCCAAACATTTTTCGCTTCCTTATAGCTGTTCACGTCGCACTCATTGAGATCCTTCATCACCTTCCAGCGCGTGACTGGTGTCGCCAGCTTTTCCGGTTTTATTGTCTCCTCATGGATCTTGGTCATGCGCGCCAAGTTCTTCAGAAAGAACGGACCCAGACTATCGCCCACACTGTCCTGAAAGTTGCTGTTCACAATCAGCATCCGATGATTGAACGGCATCCGCTTGGTGCCCGTGAGCAGCAGCGAATTGTTGTGCAGCGACATCTTGTTCTCCTCGAACCTATTCAGATCGTATAGCGCGTCGGCTACCTGCAGATTCACGTATGGATTGTACGGCGCTGTCTCAGCCGCCCGTTTGCTATCCTCCAGGGCCTGCTCCGATTTGCCGATCCTTCGATTGAAATCGCTGCGCATGCAGAGCGCCATGAAGTGCTTCGCATCCTGCTGATCGATGCTCTTGTCAAAGTAATACATCGCCGCCGTATTGTGACGGACTCTGGCCAGGCTCTGGGCCCAGCTGCGCCATATCGAGCGATTCTGCTGCTCTGACCAGGGATGCGCCTCCCACGACTTCAGTTGCGGTGCCACTGCGGCTGGCGGTGCCACCCAAGAATCCGACATGATGCCACCAATTTGACTCAATAAATTATATTTAAAAAAAAAAAAAACACGCTTTTTGGCTAAGAAAATAAATGAAAAAATTCTTATAAAAAAAAAGAAAATCTAACAAAAATTATTTAAATTGAAAACAGATTTAAACGAAACTAAAATCCAAAGCTTTTTATAAATGTATAAAAAAACGAATATATAATGACAAATATATTCGGAACGCTTTGACTATTTTTATACCCGGAAATCAGAGTATAATGCTTTTGTTAAAAGTATGTAACAGGCTGAGGGAGGCGTGGCAGACCCCTTAAAGTATACATGTTCATGATCAGGGCGTCGAGCTGAGTCGATTTAGCGCTGTCCGTCTGTCTGTCCTTATGAGCGCATCGATCTCAGGATATAAGAGCTAGGGACTTCAATTTTTTTTCTGTAGGTCCGCATATTGCTCGGGCATATTGAATTTGTTTCCAAAAATCGATAACTACTCCCCTTTTTTATTATCGATTAGAAACCTTGTCGAAAATCAGTAAAAAAATTTAATTTCCTACATTTTTAGTGGTGATTCTCCAAATTTTAAATATAAATTTATATGTCCCTTATAGAGTTTCAAGTACTAGAGACTTGTGCTTTGGCAAATACACACATTTTAAAGTTTTTTTAACGGTCTGAAAGCTTTATAAAGATTGTCCGTCTACAAAAAAAGTTATTAAAAGATTAAGTCCACACTACAGTCCTGAGGCGACCGAATCTAAAGGGATACTTACTAGTCGATGATGACATTAAGTTTCATCGTTAACTAGGGAGTTTAGGTTCAATAGGTTTTATTATTTATTTTATTTATTTTTATTTAAAAAAGAAAAAAAAAAACAAATAGAAATAATGAATAAATAACAATAAAAATTTAAATATAATTCAGTATTATTTTTTATACATATCTATGAAGCATTTTTATGTTACTGTCGGATCAACCGATTGAAAAAAAAAAAAAATAAGTAAATAAATGAAGAAACCAAATAAATAAAAATAAAAAAATAAAAAATATTAAAAAAATGTAAATAAATAAAAAAAAAAAAAGAATTAAATAATAATAATAAAAATAATAATAATAATACAAATAATAATAATAAACAAAGAAATTGAATAAAACTATAAATGGAACAAATAAACAAATAAACTATAATAATAATACTAGCAATAAAAATTTTTTTCTCGCAAATTTAATAACGGTTTAGGCTTAGTTAATTTAACATGCAAGGCAGAAAAGCTTACGAGAAACCAAAATTAATTTGTAAGCAAATTTATAAGAATTTTTTTTTTTTTTTTGTATTTTGTTTTATACCTTTTATACTTGCTGTTAATAATAAATCTACAAAAATTAATTTGAAATGGTCCGATACATCTTAAATAATTTGTGTCACAAAAAAATGAGATTTTGACTTTGAAAAAAAACCATGGGTTAATATAATGGGGTAAGAAGCTCTGGATTCCTTTGGGGGTTTTTATATAAAGCTCACCATAAAAACCATGGTAGGGTAGGGTGAAGAAAGCGGGTGCCAAACAACACCTCCGGCCTCGCTTATTCATTTCCTGGTATGAAACCTTTTTTTTCGGTCATACGGACCCTATTTGTACGGACCCTATTTGTAGAGTTTTTTTTTAGGAATCTTAAAAAAAATTAAGATTTATTTATCGAGGTCGTAAAAGTAGCGAAGAACCTCCCCACACTCCCGAAGGAGCTAAGGGACCATACATAACATATACACTACAACTTTGAATGTAAATCAATTGTCTTGACCTTATATAGCCAATATCGCCCATAGCTTGAGCAGCAAGTTATTTTAAGATAACATTCAGCTACCAGCAGCCGTTTCACATTTGAGCTGCATGTTCAAAAATCAACGGTAAGAAATATACACTATACTGAGTATCATTGCATAACTTAGGGAGCTGCTACGTCCGTTGGAACTCGAATTTGAAAGGCTACTTGACGAATAGAAATCAGTAGCAGAGTGAGAAATGTTACTTAAAAATACGTTAGCAGGATTATGTTAACTAACATTTTTCACCCTACTACTGATTTCTGTTCGCCTGATACTTTCAGAGCTACAATTCCTGAATCGGCAGTTTTTAAGAAAAGTTCCAGGCGCACAGAAATTAGTAGTAGGGTGAAAAATGATAGCTTACAGTACAAAAATAGTGCTCTGCTAATTTACAGATTTTTCAACCGATTTATGTTAAACAAACAGTACGGTAACAATACTATGCTTACTTACTGTTAATCCCAAATTTTCACTCTGCTACTTACTTCTGTACGCCTAGTCTTTTTAAAAATAGCCGTTAATGTTTTGGGCCCAACGGAAGCAGCAACCGTAAGTTATGCCATGCTGTGCTATATTTTGCGTATTCTTGACCGTTGATTTTTAAACATTGACTCCCTCAAAGAAACCCTTTTAAAGAAATACAATTTTTAAAAACGTCGATTTGCTCCTGAGCCCTGAACGATCTATAAATATGTGTCTTTTCTTCACCCTTTACGAAAATATTCAGCGAGCAACCAATTTACCGGTTCTTCAATAAATGTTATGGTCATCAACAAACAAAACCAAATACGTTAGCAAATGGTTATAATTTAACTGATCGCAATTACTCGCGCATATTCAAAGCTTTTGTAAGCTTTGAAATGTTACCGCGTAAAAAGCTTCGAAGGACTGCATAAGATAAGCTTTAGGCGGGTGCAGCAAAAGCTTCGTTGTCGCGCAGGCGCAGCGGCTGATCTTGTCGCCGCCGAGCTTATTCAGCAGCTACAACGAGAAGCGCAGCCAACTTTAGGGGCAATAAAATCGAAAGCTTTTATTTTCGCCGAAGTTATAAAAGCAGCTGAGCTGCAAAAAGTAGTTCTTTTTAGATGCACGTTGCCAATTAAATAACTATTGACCCATATATATTTCCACGGAATTCAAGGTATGAAAAAAAAAGAGAATAAATTTAACAACCAAAACTTCCTAAGTTTTTCTAAAAAAAAAATCAGAATTTTGCCACCCCTAGCTTTTATGGGATACTTCGCCCGTGTCAGAGTAGAGCACGTCAGTATTTTTCTGTTAAAAAAGAAAAAAAAACTCCGGCTCTGCACACGGGCGCTGCGAAATTGATGCCCTCCGGAATTTGTGCCATCTTTTTGCAAGTGGACACATGTGAGGATCATCGGATCGCCGAACCAAAAAAAATTGTACCCGGCAGCCGCATGCAGCAGTGCCATAAGTAACATGGAAAAAAATACAAAAAACTATTAACTTAGTGCAGTGACCTTTACAAAACACTATACAAATTATAAAAAGTTACATAAGGCAATAGTGCAGAAACATACAACGAAATAAACAAAAACGAACGAATATTATAAAGTAGTGCTTCTATGCTAAATGAAATAATCCAACGTGCACAAAAAATAATTTCATCCATGTGAAAGTACACTGGAAAAAATTTTTCTCCAGAAAAAAAAAAACTTAAGTTATTAAAATATATAGCTAAGAGAAAACAAAAACCTCTACAAAAAAATCAAAAGGAGTTAACACAATTAAATTAATTAAAAAATAAAAAATAAACGACATTATGTATATATAAGCAAATACTCTTTAAAAAAAAATGGAAAAAATATTTTTTTGAATAAATGAAAATAATACATAAATAAATAAATAATCAATAAATAAAGAAGTATATACAAATAATGAATAAATAAGTTACTAAAAGAATAAATAAATAAACCAAGAAAAAATTTATATATAATAATAAAAAAAAAATTTATTAACAAAAAAAAATTAATAATAATAAAAAAAAATTTATTAATTAAGCATTCGTTAGTTTTTTTCAACCCTTTTTTTATTAAAGAATAAAAAAAATAAAAAAAAATTAATCGAATTAATGAATATATACCAATAAAATTTTAAATATAATTATATATTAATTTTTTTCTAAATATATATGAAGCATTTTTATGAAACTTTCGGATCAGCCAATTGAAAAAAAAAAAATTTAAATAAAATAATTAAATAAAAAAAAATAAAATAAAAAATGAATTAACTAATAATAAAAGGATAATAAATATATATTAATAATAATAATAATAATCATAAAACTAGAAATGAACAAATAAACAAATAGACAATAATAATACTAGCAATAAACAATTTTTTTCTCGCAATTGTTATAAAGGTTTAAGCTTAATTAATTTACCATGCAAGACAGAAATGCATACAAACAACCAAAACCAAGTTTTAAGCAACTTTTATAATAACTTTTTTTGTAAATTTTATTTATACTTGTATACTTGCTATGTTAATAATAAATTTACAAAATGTATATAGTCCGATACATCGTGAATAATTTGTGTTAAAAAAAAACAAAAATGATTTTTTAATTTTTGAAGCCAATGGGTTAATATAATGGGGTAGGAAGCTCTGGATTTTCATTGGGAGTTTTTATATAAAGTTTACCATAAAAACCATGGTAGGGTAGGGTGAAGAAAGCGGGTGCCAAACAACACCTCTGGCCTCGCCTATTCTTTCTTTGATCCTGGTATGAAACCATTGTGCTCGTCTTCCCCTTTATTTGTTTTTTTTGGTCATGCGGACCCTATTTGTGAAGTTTTTTTAGGGATCTTATAAAAATTAAGATTTATGTATCGAGGTCGTAGAAGTAGCGAAGAACCCCCCCACACTCCCGAATGAACTAAGGGACCAGGAGATCCCGCCTAGCTGCTTTTCGACGCCGAACAGTATATCCGTAATGTACACGCGGTACACTCGAGATCAGATCAGACATACATTACATAAATTTTTTGGCGCCCATTTTGGGGCCTACTAGATTCGAGAAGTACATTACATTACATATACACCACATATACACTTCAAAAGCTCGCTCGAATTAGCACAAGTCTTCTCTGTAGTGTATTGAATACATATACTTACACATGAATATACGTATGTATGTACGTATGTATGCCTTAAAATAAATAAAGAACGTCTGTTTGGTTTCAATGTTGAGCTCTGACTGCTCTCTTTTTATTGTAGTCTTCATGTTGTATGCTTATTTTATGATTCGTCTATGCTTAGTTATGTCCCACTTAACATCCGCTGCTGCTGTTACTCTTGCTGCTGTTGCTGTTTCCTCTACACGGTGTGTAGAAAGAGAAGGGTATTCGATTGGTAACTCTCGCGCTCGGAGCGAAACCGTTTTTTCTATTCTGTTTTGTGCTGGTTGTTCCAAGAACATTTCGTCGTGTTAAATAAAGCAAACGGTCTTTTGCGTATGTATTGGTATACATTCACACGCATAGGCAAATTCATCGTAAAGCGTCTGTTTTTTAGACGAAATTTATTAATTGCGGTGTGAAGTTGTAAAATATTTGTTGTGCAAAATGGGAAGAGACTTGAATAAAAAAGTGCACCAATTCTATATATTGTAAAAAAATAAATTTGAAGACCGTTTGCGTTGAGTTTTTCTTTTGCTGACCCCCATTGTGCGAACGTTTCTCGTTCTGTTCTTTACGCACTGCTCGTCGAAAACCCGACAGCGGTTTGTTCAACGAAAAGAGCTCAACAGAAAACATAAATGAGACAGCAAGAGTCCCTTGCTCAGAGCGGGAGCGATAGAGTACGATCTTTTTCGGTTTTGCTCGCAACAAGAGCGCAAGAAGAACAAGTAAAAAAGCTCTAGTCGAGACTGCTCGACTACGAGATCCCCTGAACCCTTCCAGGAACTAATATTTTAATAATTCGTCGTTCCACTTCTACTTACACATGCACACACACATACACACATAAGCACGCACGTATAAACAGGCATGGGCTGCCATGTGAGCTTACTTTGAGAACTTAATTGTTTAATAACTTTTTTTGTAGACGGACAATCTTGATAAAACTTTCAGACCGTGATAATAACATTAAAATGTGTGTATGTATCAACTCACAAGTCTCTAGTATTTGAAATACGGTTTTTGCAAACTTGTAGGAAAGGGGGTGTTATGAGGGGTGGGGGGTGAAATATGACAAAAACCGAAAATCTTAAAAATACACATGATTCTACATTTTAAATTTGGAGAGTCTATCTTCAAAGGTCTTGAAGATATAATTTTATAACTGATTTTCGATAAGGTTTTTTATCGATAACAAAAAAACAGAAGCAGTTATCGATTTTTAAAAATAAACTTGATCTGCGCGTGCAATATACGGACCTACAGTTTCAAATTTCAAGTCTCTAGCTCCTATATCTTCTGAAATCGACGCGTTCAAACATACGGACAGACGGACAGGGCTAGATCAACTTTTTTTGTCGCCCTGCTCAAGAATATATATACTTTATGGGGTCTGCCACGCCTCCTTCTGCCTGTTACATACTTTTAACAAAACCATTATACCCTGATTTCCCATTTTTAATGGGTTCAGGGTATAAAAACGGTCGACAGTTATTTGCAAGCTAAGTTTTCTAGTATATAAGTAGCATAGGCATTTTTGAATTATTACACTTTTTATTTTTGTAGCATAGGCATTTTTGTATTAAATATAGGTTAGGTATAACCGATAAGCCCACTGTCTTTGTTAACATAGGGTAGCAACAAAGAAACGCAGCAGCGGACAGACGCAACGACAAGACGGACAAAGACAGAAGACGACAGAGGAAATCTAACGGCGCTCAGCCAAAGTACAGGCTGCATTGCTCGCTGGGCAATGCACACAGCGGAGCATAGCAACAACAGCAACAACAGCAACAACAGCAACAACAACGGCATGCAGACAACATCGGACAGAAGCAACGGACTGGGACAGAGAACAATGCTAGGGCCTTAACGGCGTCTCTCTGGTGTTTCGTAGCACAGCGACTACGCGCCAAAGAGAGCACGTAGCAGCGGCGCTAGCAGAACGAATAGCGCAGATCCGCACTGAGAGCCATGTACATGCGCATGAATCGAGAAGGCACATAGCCGCGCGCCGATGCGAAGCTCGTTCACTTTTTTTCGAGCTCTGAAAGCGACCGGACGTGTTCATGGAAAACTAACAGACTGACAATACCGACGGCACCACGTGACTGACAAGATGACGCCTGCTGCTGCAGACCGTCTCGTCACAGGCCACGGTGGTTGCCGCTCGATTCTGCCCTCGCGTTATACACGAGAGCTGGGTCGTGGCGGTAGCCAGCTTGGCTGTGCGCCAGACTGGGTTGTTGGCGGCGGGATCTTTTAGGCGTCTCGCCACAGACCGCAGCGGATGCCGCGCGATTCTGCGCCCGAGCTGGGACCCGGGATTAATGAGAGTGGCATCTTTCTGGGGTTAAAGCCCCGTTTGGAAAGAGGCACACAAGGCATTAGCACAAATTTGCAGGGAACTAGGCAGCAGCAATTCATAGAAAACAGAAAGAAACGGGTAGAGAATCAAAATAAGTGGCCGTCGAGATCGGCAAAATCGATGAGTAGCGAATCACGAGGCGGCACTACTGGTAGGAATACACGTATGGGAAAGGTTACGAAACGGCATCGTTAGGAGAATGGCGGAAAACGGGGAGAAAGAGAGAGAGATCGGACTGAGCCGAGGCCGTTTTTCTAAAAAAATACAAATTTTGCCACCCCTAGCTTTTATGGCATACTTCGTCCGTGACAATATCCCTGTGTTGTCCAGTTAATCTATGTGTTTTACGACCTTCACAAAGCCAACAGTACATCTTCCTACTCATTTCTTCTCTTCCAGCAATGACGCCATCGTCTCACCCCGTACAGCCATCCGGCCCCAACTCCTTCCGGTGCCGCGTGTGCAGGGGGATCCACGTGCTGCGGAAGTGCCGCCGTTTTCTGGGGCTTCCGGCTGAGAAACATCTGCGCGCAGTTCTAATTAACAAATACTGCGCGAACTGTTTGGCCCACCAACACTCTGGGCAATCCTGCCGGAGCAGAGGGTGCAAGACATGCGGCCAGAAACACCACACGCTGCTGCACCTTCCAGGAGCTCGACGAAACCGGCGAGCTTCAAAGTGTCGCCCCGCCCAGAATCCTACTAGGGCGGCTACTCCCCCGCTGACGACTTTGATGCAGCACAAGGCTGTCAGCATCCTTCCGCCGGCCATCATCACCATCGCTAACGGAGAAAAGGAGTTCGACGTGAAGGCTCTCATCGACCCGTGCAGCCCTACCACTCGGATCCATGCTTCATTGGCAACGACCATGGGTCTCTCCGTCACCAGCGTGGGTCCGGGAGAGGTCTGCACGGCCATCATCCGGTCCAAAGTCGCAGCCTTCACGTACGACGCCATCCTTCAGTTGGACCCACAGCTGAATTGCCGGACGCCGATTCGGCCGATCGAGCGTGCGACCAGTCCGACTGGGATCACGCTCTCTGACAGCACTTGGGCTCGCCCGAGCTCTGTGTTCGTGGTGTTGGGGGCTGACGTGTATCCTCACGTCATCCTTCCAGGAATCGTCCCCAGCACAGACGGCCTGCCGATGGCTCTGAACACCGTGTTCGGGTGGGTCCTTTCGGGCTCCTGCTCCTGAAGTGACAATTGCAATCCTTGCAAGGGGGGAGTATGCTAATGCCAGATTAACAGGAACTGCTCCTCCCATACAGAACCCGGTTATGCTATTAACATATTCTGTTAATAACATGGCTGGAGGCTTGCGGTACTTGGCTCTCTGCTAAGTACTGAGCGCTACTCACTCTTTTTTTTCATACACACGATTGTGAACGTCGGACATTTTGTTCTAGTGAAAATAAAGATATATATTAAAACCAAAATTCGAGACTTTTTTTGGAAATAACTCACTGGAGCGCCTTCACTCCAAACAATAATAATAATACAAATAATAATAATAAACAAAGAAATTGAATAAAACTATAAATGGAATAAATAAACAAATAAGCTATAATAATAATACTAGCCATACAAACTTTTTTCTCGCAAATTTAATAACGGTTTAGGCTTAGTTAATTTAACATGCAAGGCAGAAAAGCTTACGAGAAACCAAAATTAATTTGTAAGCAAATTTAAAAGAATTTTTTTTTTTTTTTTTTTTGTATTTTGTTTTATACCATTTATACTTGCTGTTAATAATAAATCTACAAAAAGAAATTTGAAATGGTCCGATACATCTTAAATAATTTGTGTCACAAAAAATGAGATTTTGATCTTTGAAAAAAACAATGGGTTAATATAATGGGGTAAGAAGCTCTGGATTCTTTGGGGGTTTTTATATAAAGCTCACCATTAAAACCATGGTAGGGTGAAGAAAGCGGGTGCCAAACAACACCTCCGGCCTCGCTTATTCATTTCCTGGTATGAAACCTATTTGTAGAGTTTTTTTTAGGAATCTTAAAATAAATTAAGATTTATGTATCGAGGTCGTAAAAGTAGCGAAGAACCTCCCCACACTCCCGAAGGAGCTAAGGGACCATACATAACATATACACTACAACTTTGAATGTAAATCAATTGTCTTGACCTTATATAGACAATATCGCCCATAGCTTGAGCAGCAGGTTATTTTAAGATGCTGATATCAGCTATCAGCAGCCGTTTCACATTTGAGCTGCATGTTCAAAAATCAACGGTAAGAAATATACACTATACTGAGTATCATTGCATAACTTAGGGAGCTGCTACGTCCGTTGGAACTCGAATTTGAAAGGCTACTTGACGAATAGAAATCAGTAGCAGAGTGAGAAATGTTACTTAAAAATACGTTAACAGGATTATGTTAACTAACATTTTTCACCCTACTACTGATTTCTGTTCGCCTGATACTTTCAGAGCTACAATTCCTGAATCGGCAGTTTTTAAGAAAAGTTCCAGGCGCACAAAAATTAGTAGTAGGGTGAAAAATGATAGCTTACAGTACAAAAATAGTGCTCTGCTAATTTACAGATTTTTCAACCGATTTATGTTAAACAAACAGTACGGTAACAATACTATGCTTACTTACTGTTAATCCACATTGTGCGAACGTTTCTCGTTCTGTTCTTTACGCACTGCTCGTCGAAAACCCGACAACGGTTTGTTCAACGAAAAGAGCTCAACAGAAAACATAAATGAGACAGCAAGAGTCCCTTGCTCAGAGCGGGAGCGATAGAGTACGATCTTTTTCGGTTTTGCTCGCAACAAGAGCGCAAGAAGAAAAACGGTCGACAGTTATTTGCAAGCTAAGTTTTCTAGTATATAAGTAGCATAGGCATTTTTGAATTATTACACTTTTTATTTTTGTAGCATAGGCATTTTTGTCTTTGTTAACATAGGGTAGCAACAAAGAAACGCAGCAGCGGACAGACGCAACGACAAGACGGACAAAGACAGAAGACGACAGAGGAAATCTAACGGCGCTCAGCCAAAGTACAGGCTGCATTGCTCGCTGGGCAATGCACACAGCGGAGCATAGCAACAACAGCAACAACAACGGCATGCAAACAACATCGGACAGAAGCAACGGACTGGGACAGAGAACAATGCTAGGGCCTTAACGGCGTCTCTCTGGTGTTTCGTAGCACAGCGACTACGCGCCAAAGAGAGCACGTAGCAGCGGCACCAGCAGAACGAATAGCGCAGATCCGCACTGAGAGCCATGTACATGCGCGCAGCGACGCTCAGCCGAGCAGAGCCAAAAGCCCATGCGTAGCAGAGTGCGTGCGAGTGCATACGGCGGCTGCGCAGCTCTGCGCAGCATGAATCGAGAAGGCACATAGCCGCGCGCCGATGCGAAGCTCGTTCACTTCTTTTCGAGCTCTGAAAGCGACCGGACGGTTTCGCCTCCTGCTGCAGACCGTCTCGTCACAGGCCACGGTGGATGCCGCTCGATACACGACGTTAGTCTTAAGATCAAAGACACTAGGCAGTCGCATTAGGTAGGAGAAAGTACACTACGTTAATCATAAGTTTGTAATCCCACTCCCACAGCATGAACCAACAATCGGAAAGCGGACCCCCCGGGCACTGCAGCCCCTAAGGACCCGCCGGGAGGACGGCAACCGCTGGGCGGCTTGGGTAGTCCAGGAGGAGGAGGAAGTAGTTGCGGCGGCACGGCGGGTTGAGGAAGCCCGCCGGGCAGAGAGAAGGCGGCAACAGCTGGCCGCCCACATCACACGCCAATGGGTGGATTTCCACCAGCGCCACTACCTGGTAGTGACGGAGGAACGCCACCGAACTCGCCTTGAAGCCCAAAAGACCCGAGCTGCAGCCTTCGCTCCCGGGAGGGGCACCCGGTTGGCAAGGGAGGAGCGGGTGGACCACCTGCCAGGGTATAGACGGCCCTCGGACGTGGCCATCTTCGAGGAGGTGTACCAGGCGGTGACGGCCGAGAGGGCCCACCAGGTCACACCCACCGTCGACGCCCAGAGCCCCGGCCCCGCTTGTGTTAGAGCCTTCCGGGTGACCGAGACGACGGATTTGGACGGACCACGACCAGAGTCTGCCCCCATACCCACCTCAACCCAGTCCGATGACAGCACGGTCAGCCCCTGCAACCCACCCCCTTTTAATAGAGTCACGCCCACCTCAACCCAGTCCGATGACAGGACGATCAGCTCCTGCACCCCACCCCCTTTCAATGGAGTCACTCCCATCTGGACCCTGTCAGATGACAGTGGCCTAGACGGGGAGGAGGAGGCAGACCGTGTGATGTGAATAAAATAAAGAAAATTTTTGGCAAAGTGTGGACTGGTGGTCGGATATACCCCAGGACCGAGCGTGAACAAAAGTGAGCATAGTGGCTTAACGGGCCAAAGGCCATAAAACTTGAGCGCACAGTGGGCGCTAACTAATGTGAGACTTAAAGCGAATTTTGTTAAGTGCGAACTGGTGGTCGAATACACCCAAGACCGAGTGTGAACAAAAGTGAGCATAGCGTCTTAACGGACCAAGGGCCATAAAACTCGATGGATAGCGAAGATGCGAATGAGGATTAAGGAGGATCCGGAAAAGTTCGCAGACTACATCGAGGAGAACGGACAGCTATACCGTCACCTGGGCCACCGAACGGATGATGAGGATTATATTCCATGGAAGTTGTGTGTCCCCACCAGTCAAAGGAGTAGGGTGCTGCAAGAGTACCACGACGCTCCCACGGCAGGGCAGCAAGGAGTGAGGAACACGGCCACCAGACTGGCGCAGCGGTACTATTGGCCAGGCATGTTACGAGATGCAGCCAAGTACGTGCGGTGTTGCGAGGTGTGCCAAAAGTTCAAAAGAGAACAACAAAAGCCGGCCGGGGAGATGCTGACTCGACGAGTGGCGGAGCCAATGGCGGTCTTGTGCGCTGACTTCGTGGGTCCCCTTCCTCGCTCTAAGCGCGGGAACACGATGCCTTCCACCAAAAAGAAGAGGAAGCCCAGAAGATGGAGACAGGAGACGGATCCCCGTCACGGGGGCGGGACGACGGCATGAAGCACGGTCCCTCCGTCACCAATCCCGCCCCAGAGACCGCGGCGCGGGACGGCGAGAAGAGTAAAGCGGCGGCGAAAGCGCCTTGAACTTGACGGTGGCGGCCTCAGGAGCCGAAGTCGTCTCCTTGTTAAGTAAGGGGGGGTGTGAGATGGCTTTTTGGCGACCCACCTCACATAGAGTTTTGTAGCATTAGTTTGGTAGTATTAGTTTTGTAGTAGTTAAGTTTAGTAGTTTTAAGAAATTGTTGTTAGTACATAAGTTAGTTCGTAAGCATATAATTCATAGCCGTTAGGTTTTAATTTTTAATCAAAATTTGCACTGCTTGGTCGCGGCTTGAGCGCGGCTTGAGCGCGCGCACTCTTGGCGATCGGCAGTGCAACTCTGCCCAGCGCTGCAAAAGCTCGAGAGAGCAGAGAGCGCACGCTGTGGTGGGTTGCATTGCCGACGCCGAGGGAAAAGTGCACTGCCGAAGTAGGCGAGCGGCTCAAGCGCGCGTGGGCGACAAAAAAAAAGCTTAGCTTTAAGTAGAGAGGGTCGGTAAAATGAGCTCAAGATGAGCAGAAGCGCGTGGCGCTTAGACTTTGGTACGAAATTGAGAAGCGAGCGCACGTGCGCGGGAGAGCGGAAGAAGAAGTTTAAGTATAGTAAGCGAGTGAAACGAAGAAAGACACTGAAGTTAAATAAAAGTGCAGTGAAGCAAACGAAACCCGTAAGTTATTTTATGTCCAAACCCTTCAACCCGACTAAACCTAACCGGCTGGCTGGCGCTGGCAAGGGTGACTACGCCATGCCCAGTGATTCCCGTCGGCACGTGGGCGGCCCTAACCTCCACCAGTAACCATCCCCACCCATCTCTAACCTCGAGTCAAGAAAATAAATGTCGTGTAAGACCCTGGGCAGACTGAGTCTGCCCCAGCTGAAAATCTCTACCTTACACAATCTTTTAGAGAGCGAGTGCCGAGTTGGAAAGCCAAGTTAGTGATTTAAGAGACTCAATGAAAAGAATAAATATTAAAGTGAATTATACTGAACTTCGAATATATAAGGACTAGTGCTTGGCGACGGGATCTTTAAGGTGTCTGACCGCAGGCCATGGTGGATGCCGCTCTGGCGTTATACCCGAGAGCTGGGTCGTTGCGGTAGCCACCTTGGCTGTGCGCCAGGCTGTTGGCGGCGGGATCTTTCAGGCGTCTCGCCACAGACCACGGCGGATGCCGCGCGATTCTGCTCTCGCGTTGTACAAGAGAGCTGGGTCGTGGCGGTAGCCAGCTTGGCTGTCACCGCTCCTACCGCCAGTTTCGGCAAGTGAACTTGCGCCCAATTCTTGAACTTGAGGTAATCGCAGAGCGGCTGCGGCGGCGGCCAACGATGTCAGCAGCGACAGCGCAGACAGTCCGCTGATCGGTTTCCAGTCAGCATAACTGCAACTGTGTTGCAATAGCTGGCTGTGAGTGCGGCTAAGTGGCGAAAGTGGCAGGGGAGGCAGTACTTGGGCGCGTCAGTATAATTCCAACTGTGTTGCAATAGCTGGCCGCGAGTGGAGAAGTAGTGGCAGTATGTAGAAGCGGGGGTGTCCGGTTGGAGATAGGGTAGAAGAGGGATGCTCGGCACTGGCTGGTGTTAACTTATATTATCGAATACATCGATTAGAAACATACGAGTGGCGCCAGATTACCATAAAATACTTAAAAGCAGCTCAAAAATCATTGTCTTCATTCGTCTCTTAGACGAAATTTCCATTCAAATTGTATGCAGGTTTTTATAATTTTATTGAATTTCAAAATAAATCCAGAAGTTTCCTGAACTTAGTTAACTTAACGTTTGATGTCAGTCGAGAGCAAATGCTGAGCTGGCCTTAGTTTGATGTGACATTCGATTTTCATTCGAGTTCTCCTTCAGATAACAAAAAAATAAATCCAGAAGTTTCCTGAACTTAGTTAACTTAACGTTTGATGTCAGTCGAGATCAAATGCTGAGCTGGCCTTAGTTTGATGTGACATTCGATTTTCATTCGAGTTCTCCTTCAGACCTGTATAACCTGTAAGTTTTTTTTTTTTTTTTTTTTTTGTATATTTTATATTGCTTACTGCAAGATGAACTCGAGGCTGGTTGCGCCATCTAAGAAGGAGGTACCGCCTCATATCGAGCCGTGAATGGAATTTTTGAGCCGCCCGGGATGCCGCCTCGGGCTAGAATGGGCCCATTCGCACCAACGTGCTGGAGAGTATGAAGTCGGTGGTGAGGTCTCTGGGGAAGAGTCGCTGGTCGCGGTACTTCAGATACCTCGTCGATGCGATTGCTCTCGGCAGTCCGAACTACCGCGGACCTGAACACCATTCGCGAAGGCCTAAACAACAATAACTACTGGCGGGCGGATGAGGCGATCGCCGACGTCAGTTCCATATGGAGGGCACCAAGGTGCACACCGCCGGCAAGGAACTGCGCGACCTCTGCCGCCAGCGTATCGCCATGCTTGACATGAGCAACGAGACGCAGCTGATTGACGAAGCGATGCTCCGGAAGTGCAAGGTGGAGTTAGTGCAGCAACTCTTACAAACTTAAGCCAACCCAGAGCATACGGAGCCAGTCGTAGCCAAGGCAGCTAACCCCAAAACTAAGCTCGAGTCTGAGACTGGGATTCAGCCCAACTCGGAACCCATTGAGAACATACTGATTAAGTGGCAGAACTTGGTGGAGAAGAACCACTCGCTGCACCTGCTCGAGTGCCTGACCAGTCGCAAACAATGCTGAAGAGAAACTGGTCTGGGGCAAATTGCGGGATAAGCTCGAATACGATGAGTAACAGAACTTTGAGCAGTTCGTCGGGAAATTAAGAAATATGTTCCAGAACGCCTTGACCCGTTTTCCGGACGAACCAAATGAGCGATACTGTTTTAGCTATCCAACTAAAATCTTCATTATCTGACCTATTTAGCTAGCTAGCTATATCCTTTGCGGCGACTGGAATGCCAAACACTCCTGGTGGGGAAGGCCTCGTACGTGCGAAAGAGGAAAAGCGCTCCACAAAGCAGTGCACTCGCACAGGCGCTACAATATTTTGGACACACAACGAGGACAGCCCTCGGCCACAGACTTGCAGTCTACGGCAGAATGGACGACAGACGGCTGAGCATACACTGCACAGTGGGCCTGGACTCTGACCACCTGCCGTGGAGAGTAGATCTGTTTCCTGGAAGAGGTCGCCGCTTTATAGATCCACCTGCCAACACCCGACGACTGATGCCGCCAAGAGCACATATTGGAGGCGCTCGATCGGCTGATCCATCTGGAAACAGAGATTGCCTCAAGCGAAGACATAGATGACGCCATTGAAATCTTCCAATCTGCAACCTGCAAGATGCAGCAAAAATTAGTATTGGTGACAGCCGCAGAAACAATAGCAAAAGAGCAAACAGACAACGGAGACATGGCAACGCTTACCTTCCGCTGGATGATATGTGTGGAATTCCATTCCCGTTTCCTCCAATCAATCCACAATAGTTCTGTAGATGTCACTGTCATTAGGGAAGATTCTGACCGTTTCCCCTTGATTGGTTTTGACAATAACGCTATTCAAGATTGCCACTTCGCTTATAAGCTCAAAAAGGTCATCAAAGTTGCTGATATTGAGTACAATTTGAGGTGGTTTTGAGGGCCCTTAAGCTGCTGATCACAGGTTGATACTTCTGGCTGAGTATTGAATGTCTGATGATGTTCATTTATACATAATTGTGGCGAGCGACTACATCTACACGCATCGTGTCTACCATACATGGGCTTGCCATTATACCCCGAACCCATTGAAAATGTGAAATCAGGGTATAATGGTTTTGTTAAAAGTATGTAACAGGCAGAATTAGGCGTGGCAGAAGTATATATGTATATTCTTAATCAGGGCGACGAGCTGAGTAGAAGTAGAAGTAGAAGTAGAAGTAGAAGCCCTGTCCGTCTGCCTATCTGCCTGTTCGTATGTTTGAACGCATCGATCTAAGAAGATATAAGAGCTACGGACTTAAAATTGTTTCTGTACGTTCCGCATATTGCACGCGCATATTGAAGTTTCCAAAAATCGATAACTATTTCCGTTTTTTTGTTATCGGCTGAAAACCTTATCGAAATTAGCTAACAAATTTGTTTCTTATTGTATGGCAGGTACAGCCTATTGTAGTAGTTGCCATTGGGTAATTGGTGCTACTGGAGGCACTGGTAAATGTTACAATCGTTGTTGTTGCGCAGTTGCTTTGGGTAACGGTGTGTGATGATCGTTGGATTTCTGAGGAACACTCAGATCGAATCACAGAAGGTAGTTTTCCTGCTGTTGAGAGCATTTTGTCATAATCAATTGACTTATTACTAAGCCGAGAGTCAGCGAGAATATCCTCATACACTGTTTTAATTTATACCACAATTACTTGAATCGTAATATGCAGTACGTAATAAACGGTGCACAGAATATTAACTTAAGGAAAGTTCTTATTGCCCCTCTGGTGCGGCAGTGCGATGGAGAGGGGAGAGGGAAGAGGGGAAAGAGAATGCAGTTATACCGCAGTTCTCTTTGTGTTTTGGTTTTTGTCCAATTGTTGACACCGCGCAAAGCAGCGTCCGAATTTTATGGTGTGCTGTTTTTGGCACACACGAGAATGAAAAGTTAAAGCAGAATAGAGAAGACAATTTTGCAAGCGCGACTCAAGCGATCTCTTTAAAAGCAGATTAGCGACTTTTCCCCATGTTTTTAATGTTGCTAATAATAATAATTTTATTTGGTTCATGTAGATTTGACTGTGAAATCTCAATACAAAAAAAATTGCTTGTTTTTATTAAAAAAACAAGTAAGAGGGCTCTAGTCGAGACTGCTCGACTAGGAGATACCCTGAACCCTGCAAAGTACTGATTCCAACAATTCTACACTTCTTTCATGCACATATACAAAAACACATATACACACCCGTACGCATGCATCCATACGAACGCATAAACAATTGCTCTGCTAACTGCGCACTTACTGCGCTTGGGCTGCCGTGTGGGCTATATTTTGAAAATTTGTTTGTTGAATAAATCTTTTTGTAGTGGGACTATCCTTATCAAATTTTCAGAACGTGATAATAACATTCAAATGTGTGTATATGCCAAAGCACAAGTCTCTAGTACTTGATATACGTTTTTTTCAAATTTAGGGCGAAGGGGGCGTGGCATCCAAAATCTGTAAACAACAAAATCTTTGTATTCATCACATAAATCTACACAGTAAATCTGAAGTCTCTAGCTCTAACAGTATTCAAACTAGGCTTTAAAAACAAAGTCAGATTTTCGATTGTTATCGATAAAAAAGAAATGGGATGAGTTATCGAAAAAATATGATAAACTCGTACTGCGTATGGTATACACGAGTATACATGTAAAATTTCAAGTGTCTAGCACTTGTAGTTTAGGAGATCTCTGCGTTAGTACGGACGGACGGACGGACGGACGGACGGACGGACGGACGGACAGACGGACATGGCTAGATCAACTCAGCTCGTCATCCTGATCAAGAATATATATACTTTATGGGGTCTGCCACGTCTCCTTCTGCCTGTTACATACATTTTCACAAAAACATTATACCCTGATTTCCCATTTTCAATGGGTTCAGGGTATAATAAAACATGGGACCGTTGAATATGGGCAACCTCAGTTCAAGGATTTACGTTTTCGTTCTTTGTTTATACCCTGAACCCATTGAAATGGGAAATCAGGGTATAATGTTTTTGTGAAAATGTATGTAACAGGCAGAAGGAGGCGTGGCAGACCCCATAAAGTATATATATTCTTGATCAGGATGACGAGCTGAGTTGATCTAGCCATGTCCGTCTGTCCGTCCGTCCGTCCGTCCGTCCGTCCGTCCGTCCGTCTGTCCGTCCGTACTAACGCAGAGATCTCCTAAACTACAAGTGCTAGAGACTTGAAATTTTACATGTATACTCGTGTATACCATACGCAGTACGAGTTTATCATATTTTTTCGATAACTCATCCCATTTCTTTTTTATCGATAACAATCGAAAATCTGACTTTGTTTTTAAAGCCTAGTTTGAATACTGTTAGAGCTAGAGACTTTAGATTTACTGTGTAGATTTATGTGATGAATACAAAGATTTTGTTATTTACAGATTTTGGATGCCACGCCCCCTTCGCCCTAAATTTGAAAAAAACGTATATCAAGTACTAGAGACTTATGCTTTGGCATATACACACATTTGAATGTTTTTATCACGTTCTAAAAATTTGATGAAGATAGTCCCACTACAACAAGATTTATTCAACAAACAAATTTTCATAATATAGCAGTTAGCAGAGCAATTGTTTATGCGTTCGTATGGATGCATGCGTACGGGTGTGTATATGTGTTTTTGTATATATGCATGAAAGAAGTGTAGAATTGTTGGAATCAGTACTTTGCAGGGTTCAGGGTATCTCCTAGTCGAGCAGTCTCGACTAGAGCCCTCATACTTGTTTATATTATGCTATTTAGCATATTCCATTCTTCTTCAGAAGGGAAGAAATGGGATTTTACAGCGAAAAAATTTCAATTTTTGTGAACTGCTGCTTGTGCCTACATAAGTATGTATGTACATATACATACATACATACATATGTATATATTTGAGAGAGCAGAGAGAAGAGAGCAAAGAAAATATGGATCATATTATTACTTTGTTTTAAACACGACCATCTCGGCCGAGCGCTTGAAGCGGAATGATTATGCTTTCGCATATTTTCGTACCCCGAACGTAAAAGTAAAAGGCACGAGCAAATACGAAGTTGTGTGCGTTCTGAACAGTGTTGTCACAACACTGTTGTGTCTATGTGTTATATGGTTAGTGCTGTTACCAGTGCTGTCATAATTTTTCGAGTAAATAGAGCTAGATCGGCAAAAAAAAAGAAGCTAAAAAAGCTGAATTCAAGAAAAAAAATAAGCCAAAATAAATAATAAATAAGCCAAATTAAAAACACTATTTTCTTGATTAAATTATATTATATTTCTTATTGTTCAGTTGTTTTAAATTTAGTAAGAAAGCTCTAGTTGTCACTGCCCGACTACAAGATCCCCTGAACCCTTCGAGGAACTGAAATTTCAATTTCAGTAATTCGTCGCTGCTTTTCTGCTTATACACGAAGCAAAACATGCACACACACATACGCACGGCTGAATCGATCTGCTCGTCGCCCTGATCAAGAATATACATATGTATGTATATATGTACTTAATGGTGTCTGGCACGCCTCTTTCTGCCTGTTACCTACTTTTAACAAAACCATTAAACCATGATTTTCCATTTTCAATGGGTTCAGGGTATAAAAACGATTGGCGTTTCAAATGCATTCGTGCAGGCCTCTAATCTATGTATATATGTACATACATCTACGTGTACATATGTATGTGAACATACATAAATAACAAGTAAGAGGGCTCTAGTCGAGACTGCTCGACTAGGAGATACCCTGAACCCTGCAAAGTACTGATTCCAATCATTCTACACTTCTTTCATGCACATATACAAAAACACATACACACATCCGTACGCATGCATCCATACGAACGCATAAACAATTGCTCTGCTAACTGCGCACTTACTGCGCTTGGGCTGCCGTGTGGGCTATATTATGAAAATTTGTTTGTTGAATAAATCTTTTTGTAGTGGGTTAGTGGGGTAGTTTAGGAGATCTCTGCGTTAGTACGGACGGACAGACGGACGGACAGACGGACATGGCTAGATCAACTCAGCTCGTCATCCTGATCAATATATATACTTTATGGGGTCTGCCACGCCTCCTTCTGCCTGTTACATACATTTTCACAAAAACATTATACCCTGATTTCCCATTTTCAATGGGTTCAGGGTATAATTAGAATGCTTATGATTCACATCCTTGCATAAGTCAGGGTATCTGCTAGTCGAGCACTCCCAAAAAGTACGCTCGTACTCTCTGCAGATTATAAATCATCACTTCGACTATTCTCAGCTTCAAATACTCAAATTAGTCACTTGACAGGAAACTACATCAATACATATACGTATATATGTTTATGTATATATGTATGTACACATATGTATGTATGTATTTGTATGTATAAATGTATTACAAATTTAATCATAAAGCTTTAACAGTTCTTCGAAAAAAATACAATTTTTAACAATTTCACAACTTAAATAAATTTATGAATTTTCTCAAAATATGTGTAAATATTATTTAAAAAAAAAAAATATATATATATATATAAGGCATACTATATAATATATGATATATCCTTATCAAATTGATGCCTTACGATTAATTAAGAAGACATAATGCCGTTTACTTCTGCCCCTGTCCCTGCTCCTTCTCTTGGAATGGATCTTTGCCTATGTATTTGTCCAGTTGCGCAGCAGCGTTTTCCTCCACTTGGGAGAGCTCCGAGAAGCCCTCCTCATCGACGAAGCATATCTCGTGGCCATCGGGATCGGCCAGAATTAGCACCGTGACGGTGGCCTTGCCGGGCGTGTCCAGTGTTATCAGTGGCTTTAATATGGTGCCGCCCGCCTTCTGGACCTCGTCGAACAATGGCTTCTGAACGGCAGCAGGCACCGCAAAGGCTATGCGACCATAGGCCTTGGCCCGATCCAGGGGCTCTTTCAGCACTGTGAGACGCAGCGCCGTTTGTTTCGTATCATAGGCGAGCAGAATGGAATCCTCGCTGGCATTCAGCAGCTTCATCTGGAGCAGCTCAGTCCAGTACTTGCGAGTTGCATCCAATTTGGTCACATGCAGCTCAACCTGTTGCATGGGATCCGCGCCGGGCGCTGACTCCACAATGTAGAACTTGTAGCCATCCGGCGAGGTTAGCACACTCTTATCGCCCTGCTTGGCAATGGGATATGAGTGCTCGGCGGCACGCTTCAGGATATCCTTGGAGTTAATAGTGATGCCGCCAAAGTCGTTGCCTGCAAGAGAACGATGAGGGTGTGAGAAGATGGGAGGAATGAGATGGAGATAAAGCTACCCAGATCGTAGCTCTTCACGCCATAGTTGTAAGTTAGCTCAATGACAAAATGCGACTTCTCTGGCCCATAGCCCACCATGGTCTTGCTCCAGCGGTTGTCGTAGGGTCTGCTCATAGAAAGTAGAGATTAGAGAATAGAAATATATATGTACATATATTAAGAGTGCTCCATGGGCATACCCATTGCATTCCGCATCGCAGCCTTCCTTGAACTCCTCGTGCCTCAATACCTATTGTTAACGAGAGAGAAACTTCAAATCAGTGGCTTCTTATCTAATATCTATTATTAGTGTATAATAAACAATTGTTAATGAAATTGCCAAGTCACGTTATTCAGATAAAATATACATCTATTCACAATTCTAATTGCCACACATACATACATACATGCAAACTAACACAACACATACAAGCCATGTTTATAACCGGGTTTTTGCAACTTAGGCAATTAAAGTGAACTTCATCTCACCTGCATTCCCAGAATCGTGCGAAAGAAGAACGAATTCTTGCTGCGATCACCAATCTTGAATACATAGTGTAGAGCTCGTCCTGGTATGGCCGTCATATTATATTGCCGCTACAAACAATTTTGAGATGTTTTCAAAAGCTTATAAACTGAAGAGACGAGTGAAACTTGGACACTTGTTACTTGGAAATGTTCAGTTGTGTTGTCTGTTAAGTGAGGAGCAAGTTCTGTTATGTTAACATATACTTTTATAGAGCAATCGATATATTTGAGACCTTGGCGGGCAGCCATTTTTCATTTAGCATTACAGGTGATTTGCCTACATGCAGTTCATTGCCGGCACTTACAGATTACTAAAACTAATAATCAAGACAAATGATGCAGTAGGTTAAGCAATTACATTAAAAGCAATGTTCGTTTAAAGTTTGCTAACAAAAGAAAATTTGACATTTAGAAATAGTTGAGCAGTGCTGCCAACCTGTGCGCTGCTTTGAGGTTGTTGTTTTCACATATCGATAACACTTATAATTATTGCTGTCAAACCACATCGCTAAACAACTGGATTGCTCTTGTTGTGTAACTGAAACGCATAGATTTATTAAGTATAACGATATTATTCAAGCTAATATGCAAACAATTTTACATACAAATTCTACTTGCAGGCGTCCACAATGTCAGCATCCGCCGCCCGAGGTTCAACGTCGCTGCTGAAGCGTGCCTGGAACGAGATTCCCGACATCGTTGGCGGCTCCGCCATGGCCATTGCAGGCCTCATCATGGCAGGCATTGGCCTGACCAACTACTATGCCAAGGATGGTGACAATCGACGCTACAAAATGGGATATGTGGTTTTCCGGCACGATGATCCACGCGCTAAGAAAGTGCGCGACGATGAAGATGATTAAATCAAATAACTGTGTACCCTTTGTTTTCATTCTTTCGCGCTGCCGCAATACAAAAAACAAAACAAACTAGCTAAGTAAAACAAACAAATTTATTCAAATAGTTTCAGTATGTATATATATGAATATATGTAGATATTTAAGTCTAGTGAGAGAGGCAGCAGCTCTATTGTCCACGAGTATAGAACATGAACTGAGAGTCGCGATGGTTGACTCTGTGATGCTTTTGATAGGCAGCCAGCGTGTGATACCAATGATCACAAAAAGCGCACTGATAATTGATTGTCGAGCTGATGGATGAGTTGCTCTTTGGGGCCAGATCCTGGTCCAACTCTGACTCATCGATTATGTCTCCTATCTCTGTAGCTATAAAAAGTGAACAGGTTTATATATTCATATCTAAGGTCTATTCAATGAGAACTTACCCTCATTTGGCTCGTGTTTGAACACAATGGTTTCCTCCTTGATGCCAGAAGCATGGGCTGGGTCAATGGGCTCCAGATTTGGCTCAATCGGCTTGTATTTCATTGACAACAGATCATCGGAAGACGTGGACATTGGCTGAGTTAGACGAGATCTATTGAGACGTTGCTCGAATTTTAAGGCCACGGTGAATTCATTGGTTGCAGTTATCCACTTATTATTAAATTCATAAGTCATAATCAGTTTCTTGACGCACACCCGGCATATTTGCTTGGGATAGTCATCGTCCTCGCGCAGCACTGGAAATGTTGCAGTACTGGGCAAGCAGAACGTCAATAGCTCCGATAGTAGAATGTGTTTATCCTGCACCGCAGCGCTATCCTCGAAGATGTCCAATGCATCCAAACATTCGTTGCCGCAAGTGCGACACATATTTTCAAAAATATCCATGGCGAATTTTAATGTCGTCAGTTTATATTGTATGAGTTGAATGAAGAGCACTTTTTTTCTTTGTTGTTAAAAATTTCCGCTTATTTCTAAGAACTTTGCACTTTGAAAAATCGCGATCAAGCAACTGCAACGGCGACTTTTAACTGCACAAATAATATATTTTAGAGACGCCAACATACAATGACAAAAAACGTTGACAAATATCGATGAGCTGCAATTGGCAATCGTGATAGATACTGCACGCGACTGTCTATTGTGCACATCACTAGGTGTCTCTCACTCTTTACTAGTTGGTACGAGCAAAGCAACAATGGAACGAAACTTATTTTGTTCAGCGACCAGGCAAATGTAACGGCGGCTTCTAATAACATAATTAACATATTTAGCGACGCCAACATACAATGATAAAAAAACGTTGAGCAAATATCGATGAATTGCTATTGGCAATCGTGATAGATACTGCAAGCGTTTGTCTTTTGTGCACATAACTAGATGTCTCTCGCTCATCTCTAAATAGTACTAGCAAAACAACAATGGAGCGAAAACTAATTTTGTTCAGCGTTGTCATCCCGTTCCTGGTCATTAATCCGGTCAGCCATGCCATTCAGGCGCGCAGTGACAAGGAACAGCCCCAAACTGTTGTCTCCGGCACGGCTGTACAATCGGTGGTGCCCGTCCAGGCCCAATCTCAAGTTGGTTCCAATTCGCAAGCAGCTTCCGCTTCCAACTCGGCGTTCAACCCGCTGGGACCGAATGTGATGTGCTCGTTTCTGCCACGAGATTTTCTGGAATGCAAAGAGCCCATTGATCATCGAAATAACGATTCGGCTCGCAATGAAAAGGGCTATGGCTGTCTGCATTTTGGTGGCTCCAACTATGAGGACGTAGAGCACACCAAAGTCCAATGCACCGTCTACACGGATATCGACTGCTACGGCGCACGCACATTCTTCCGGGATGGTGTGCCATGTGTACGCTATACGGATCACTATTTTGTAACCACACTGATATACAGCATGCTGCTGGGCTTCCTGGGCATGGATCGTTTCTGCTTGGGACAAACCGGCACTGCGGTGGGCAAACTCTTGACAATGGGCGGCGTTGGAGTCTGGTGGATTATAGACGTCATACTGCTAATAACAAACAATCTCTTGCCCGAAGACGGCAGCAATTGGAATCCATATGTCTAAGCTAAAGAATATATTATTGTGATAATACTAAGTAGGGCAAGCATTGTAAATAAAATAAATGTTAAGGTGAATTTTATTGCGATTTTATTTAAGTATCTTTTTACATGCATATCTAATTGCCCTCATAGACTATATATGTATATTACTAATTATCAATGTAACATAGTAAAATGACTAAAAATTACATTACATTTGATTATTTTTAAATTTTCTAGAACTTTGCTCACAGCAATAATTGATATTTCAATATAATCAACCCTACCCAACTATCGTTGCTGTCATACGTATCGATATTTTTGTCATCACTTCAATGGCCGCTTATCGGCTACTTTGAAAAGAAAAGAAACAACGCATATAAATTCAGCCTAACTAAACTCTTCAACAGTTTGCAATTGCAGCTGGTAGCTGTCAGTCAACTAAATCAAATTTGCAAAGCCTACACTTTTATCTATATTGACAAATATATATATATACATTTGTATATATTTTATTCTACATACATATATATACGATTAGCTGGCTGTGCTCTGACAATTTTTTCAATTGCGTTTCAACGCCATTTTGACGCAGCTGTAAAATGAAATCTTTTATAGCGACTGTGACGCTGCTGGCCCTGGTGGCCGTAGCTGTCGCCATCGAGGATGATCCGCATATGCTAAGCGATGAATTCATCGAGCTGGTGCGCAGCAAGGCAAAGACATGGACGGTAAGTTCTAAATATTATTATTGTCAACTGATGACGTGACATTTCCATTGTTTATGTCCATTAGCCTGGTCGCAACTTTGATGCATCTGTATCGGAGGTACATATACGCGGCTTAATGGGTGTGCATCCCGATGCGCATAAGTTTACGCTGCCCGAGAAAAGCCAAGTGCTGGGCAATCTGGTTGGCGACGATGGTGACGAGCTGCCCGAATCATTTGATGCACGCACTGCCTGGCCCAACTGTCCAACAATTGGGGAGATACGGGATCAGGGCTCATGCGGCTCCTGCTGGGCCTTTGGTGCCGTCGAGGCGATGTCCGATCGCGTAAGTTGCGATGCCCCACTGACCTAAGCCTCTCACAACACAGACACACACACAAACAAAAAACAAAGCAGATGACGCAGCTGCCTTTGTGCTTATCATTATTTAGATTATCGATTTCACACAATTGCGTTAAATTGCTGTATCTGTGTGTGTGTGTGTGTGTGTGTGTGTGTGTGTAAGCTCTGTTTAGATTGAACAATTTGTTGACGCGTTTTATTTGTAGGTGTGCATACATTCCAATGGCACTGTAAACTTCCACTTCTCGGCTGACGATTTGGTCTCCTGTTGCCATACTTGCGGCTTTGGTTGCAATGGCGGTTTCCCTGGCGCCGCCTGGAGCTACTGGACCCACAAAGGCATTGTGAGCGGTGGCTCCTATAACTCCAATGAGGTAAACCTAGCCAATACTGAGTTGCAATCCACAGTTGTTAAATGAATGTTTGCTTGTTGTAGGGCTGCCGTCCCTATGAAATCGAGCCCTGTGAGCATCATGTCAATGGAACACGCCCACCCTGCAAAAATGGCAAGACCCCCCGTTGCCAGCATCAGTGCGAGTCCAGTTACTCCGTTGACTATGCCAAGGACAAACACTTTGGCTCCAAGTCCTACTCGATCAGCCGCAATCCACGTGATATCCAGCGCGAAATCATGACCAATGGACCGGTGGAGGGCGCATTCACCGTCTATGAGGATTTGATATTGTACAAGACGGGTGTCTACAAGCACGTCCATGGCAAAGAGCTGGGCGGCCATGCCATACGCATCCTCGGCTGGGGCGTTTGGGGCGACAGCAAAGTGCCCTACTGGCTGATTGGCAACTCGTGGAACACCGACTGGGGCGATAATGGCTTCTTCCGCATTGTGCGCGGCGAGGATCACTGCGGCATCGAGAGCGCCATCTCCGCTGGCCTGCCCAAGCTGTAAGGCGCATTTAAAAAGCCAACTAACTGCTTAATATTGCTTAATTAATGCCTTCAAATAATGTCAATACGATATTACAGACGTTTTCAATACCACTATACTGTATGTAAAAAAAAAACAATTAGTTGCAACTTTAGAGAGTAAATAAATTGTAATAAATTTTAATGCACCTACTATGTACATATATCGAATATCAAAACTTATACCCCTCAAAAAAAAAAGCATTGCAGATTTTCGAAATTTTTCTGCGCTGACAGTGGGATTCCGCTCATGTGATCCCGCTATGGTTTATCAGCAATTCAGCAACGACAGCTTTCAATTAGTCAGCCGCGGAACGAGCTCAATTATACGTTACGCCGATCGCCCCTTATTTCCAGCTCTTGTCTGTTTTGCTTTACGGTTCAAGCACCCCCAGGCTTTATAGTATATACATATATAAAAGATTATTTGTTTTTTTTTCACATCTTTTTTTTTATTGGTTTTTCTCATTTGTAACATCAAATAGAACATTTTGGTTTTTTTTATGAACATTTTTTTTTTTGTTTTTGTTTTTTAAATAGTTTTTTCTTTGCACATTATTTACTTGAACTGCATATTGCCTTCTCGCTCTCATTTAACAAACAGCTAACATAGATCGAAAAATATTTGGACAGCAATTTGGAGTTGAAGCAACTTTGAGGCGAATTCGAATTTTGGATAACAGCTTGTCCACAGTTGTTCAACAATAACTCGTCCTACTATCTCTCTCTACAAAGTTTACTTTGTGGAAAATGTATAGATGTATAGATACATATATAGATATATATATATATATATATATGCTTTCTTCTCGCACTTGCATATGTATCTATATGCGTCTCCTTCTGAATGCAGATTTCGCTTTTCTCTTTATAATCTTCTTTTGTAAATATATTTTGCATCTGGAATTGCTCCATTTTTTTTCAATTTAGATATAGATTTTCTTTTCTTTTTTTTTCTTTTTGTATTTTGTTCTTTTAATATTTACTTTTAATAAATACATATATATATATATATATATATATATAATTCATACTGTTGGACTTTTGCTCTTTATATATATATACGTTATATATATATATTCACATATATAGATTGCGATTTGAACGCATTGTTTTTTTGTTTTCACATTTAATTTGTTTTTTATTTTATTTATTTTTTTGAATTGTCAGCTGGGATCTTATCAGCTAAATGGTGGGTTATTAAATTATTAATGTAATTCAAATTGTTTTTAAGCTATATAAAGCACAATTAGAATAGGAATCGAAGCATAAAAAGAGTCTTTAAAAGAGTTAGAAAAAAAGTAGGGGAAACTTTGGAAGGAAACTCGTCAGGATAGTTGGCAAACTTTGCTCAAAAATCATATTATTATTATTTTATTTTTATTTTTTGTTCATTTGTGAACTGAGAGTCTCTATTACTAGATAATATCAATATGGATGAACTTATTTGATATATATAAATATATCTATTTTATTTTATTTTTTTTTTTTAGATTTAAGAGGAACGTATATAATTGTTTTTTTTTTTTTTAATTTTTTGTTTTAGAACACCTGGCTTTTCAATAATATCCCGTATTTCTTTGCGTGTTTTCACTAAGTTTCTTTTTAAATATAGGTATAGGTTTAACGTTACAAATATACATATATATGTATATGTATGTATATTCATATATATTCATAATATTTGGATCCATTATGTTCCGGCTGTGTTGCTTGTTTATAGTTTTTATATTTTAGTTACATTTGTGTGGACAATATATATATATATAGATCATGCAAATACATATGTAAGTGCTATATATATATATATATGTGTGTGGTTCGCTTACGATCAGGTAGCATTAAGTTTAGGATTACTTGAAGATTCTGTCATCAATATCAACATATACTATATACTCAATTATTGTTTATCACAAATGAGCGTTGCTTGTTTGTTTGTCTGTTTGTTGTTGCATCCGGCTTGAAGGTGGATAATGTCACATAAATATATACATATATATATATATATATATACTATATGCATTATTCTCAACTATATATATATACACATGTATGGTTCACGAGATAACACTAACACCTACTGAACTTTTAACGAATTCGCATTCCAAAAAACTTTTTTACAGCTGATAATTTTCCATTTTTTATTTATAAATATATAGATTTATTTTTTATGTTTTAATTTTGCATAGTTGTTAAATAATTTTTACTTTTTGTTTTATTTTTAATCTGCAGTAGAGAAAAACTATCACAATTATAGAGAGATTTCTAATGTGTTTCCTCAAGGACTCGAATTAGAAACAGATTGTTTTCTTTTGCATTTTGGAACAATTTCAATATATATTTTCATCTTTTTCTTTAGCTTTACAAACACACACATTTATATATAGAAATAGAATCTTTGTTGAGTATTTAATAATTTCTTCCAGAAGCAATTTCAATATATATATATATATATATATATATATATATATATATATATATATATATATATATATATATATATATATATATATATATATATATATATATATATATATATATATTATCTTTTTACATTTTTGTTTGGTTTTGGAAATGCATTGAATTTGTTATTTGATTTTGCAACGCTTTTGACCTTTGCCAGCCACATCGAGCCGTTCTCTGAGCGAGATCTATTCGTAATACCAACTGCAAGTTGTACTTAGCTTCAATTGTTATCAACATTCTTGTTTTCTTTATACCACATTTATTGAACTTTGTTCGATTTGTTTTGGTTTTGTTTCATATGTTTAACGGTTTCTTTTAGTAAATATATAGGTTGACTTTTTTTCTTGTTATACAATTATAGCATATAAGCTCATATACTACATACATACATACATATAGGTGCACACACATACATATGTATATGTATATATATATAGAAGTAAGCTGCTTATTAATTTGTTTGCTTTAATTTTGTGTGATTTGTTTTTTGTTTTAACTCTTTATGTGGTTTGAAAAACCATCAAACAACAGGAGGAAACAGTCTTTCTTTCCAGGTACCTGAGAAATAGATTTGATAAGAAATTACAATTAGTTTTTTTTTTCAATTATAGTTTATTTTTATCTTTCTGGTAAAGTAAAATGAAGTCTTTGACCTAAATTTATCTCTTATCTTATCTTATTTTTTTGAGATACTAAAGATTTACGATGTACCATCCCATATAGATAGTATATGGTCAATAGGTTTTCTATCCATTAAAGCCCATTTAAAAATATAATTTCTTTGAATTACTAATGTAACTCTAAAAACATAGCCCCAATTTCTAATATATCAATATTCGGTCATCTGTCTCTATAGAAATTTACCTTCCAGTTAATTTGAGACTTGCAATTGTGGTTATTTTTACTATATATCAATCTTCCCAGCATAAAAATGAAAATCAGATCTCTAGTTTTCAATTTGTTCGATAGCTACCCAATTTTCTTATTGTTTTTTTTTTTTTTTAATATCTTGAGCTATATTAAAATATTTCTGAGCAACAAACTAACTGTACATAAGAAAAGATTTTGTGATTATATCCCAACTATACTATACTATATTAATTTTGATTAAACCTTAACACATTTGTATATACAAGCTAGAAAGTTCTCTCCTACATAAACTATCCCTTAAATACTATATATTATCGATTTTATACTATAAATAACGGTAATTGCAGCTAGCTGCAATCGATATCGATTATCTACTCACCGCGTGACACATTTGACTTTTTTATAAGTTGTACAATTGATTTAGTTTTTTTAAATCATTTTTTGGTATTTTATATTTATATATATATATATATTTTTTTTTTTGTATCTTGTATATTGTATATACACCATATATGTAGTTGGCTATATATTGCGCATAATATAACGGGCTTTATGTATATACACAGATGTGGTATATGGTGGCAATCGATGCTGAGATGTTGTTGTTGTTGTTATTGTTTGTTGTTGTTGTTGTTAAACTGCAACTAATGCTGATCCAATAATATGTTTAGATGTCATCTAAACATGTTCGAAGCGTTTTGTTTGATAGGTATATGTTGGTTTAAATATATATTATATATTGTATAAATATAGTTGATTGCTAGTTGCATGGCTTGTATTTGTGGGAGTTGCTGGTTGCGTTATATTAATCGATAGTATGGCATATCGATATGCTATAAACTAAAATGCATTACTCTCATCACGCACACATTTCTCTCTAGATCAAGCTCGCTATCTCTCTCTCTTTCATTTGTCTATTACGACGCTCTCTGTTCAGTTGCTCCTCTGCTGGGATCGATCTAGTGATGGCTCAAGTAGGTTTTGCGTTTAAGATAGCCGCTGCGTATCGGCGATGATAGGCCCGTCTCATTGCTGCACATTCGATACGATGTCAAGTTGATGATGCATTTGTAGCATGTTGTGTGTGTGCGTGTGTGTGTGTGTGTGTATGTTCGGTTTTTGTGTAGATTTAATGCGATGTTTGTCAAATAAAGTTTCATATATGTTTGGAGGGATAATTATTGGTTTGTTTTGATGAAAAAAGAGACAGAGGAAAAGTTGAGAAAGATTTCAGTTGATGGCGTTTTTCCAATTGTAGGCATAAATACTATATTTTTTATTTTATTTTCTTTTTTTGTTTACTGCCACAACAAAGAATAACACAATGCTTGTCTAAAATGCATTAAAAGCATATTAAACAAAACAACTCAACTAAAAATATTAATTTATGAACGCTAAACACCAAATTTACGTTCGATATTATTTTCTTGTCTCTCTTTCATATTCGTGTTTTGTTTTATAACGGTATATCTAATGCATCACGTTGTTGCATATCTACAGTGTTGGTAAACGTTTTTAAACTTCATTTGTTGCTTGTTCATGCAGCCTGTATTGATATACACACATTCACATATACATATATATATTGAGGATTGGATATGTGGGTGAATGTGTGTGAGAGAGAGTGAGTGAGTGTATGTGTGTGTTGGTGTTGACACGTGTGTGTGTGTGTGTGTGCAGATCGCATCAACGGCGAAGGGGAGGCGTGACGTGTGACGGTGGTAAGCGGTTTAAGCGTTGTTTTTCAAAAATCAATAAACAATCAAAGAAAAGATACAATTCGAAATTATATTCTATGAAATATACATATGTATGTATATAAATACTAAATAGGTAGTTAAGCAATTTTTATTGTACATTGTATATACATATATATTTGTGGTATATACATACATATAATATGTGTCTAAACACACGTATACGTATGTGTGCTTGTTGCTTTTTGGCTAGATTTTGTCTCTGGCTTACTTCTTTTTTCTTCTTCTTTTTTTTAGGTTTTGTTCGCATTAATTACAATAACAATAATATCAATCCAAATAATACAATATAAAAAGCACTAATACATATATATATATATATATATATATATATATACTAATACATATATATATATATATATATATATATATATATATATATATATATATATATATATATATATATATATATATATATATATATATATATATATATATATAGTTCTCGATACACATTTATCAAAATAAGAACAATATAATACTAGAACTTAGCATATGATAATACGGCATTTCAACTATTAATATAACTTAAAATAATAAAAATAATAAAATATACATAATTTTCACTTTTTAAAATTTTTCTTTTGGTCGACTAGGCAAAATTTTGTGTCTAGGACGGTTTGACAGGGGGCAGCGAGGCGGAAGACGTTCGTCACAGGTGACAGATGATGTCAGGTATCAGGTATCAGATATAGCTGCTGTCTCACTCCAGTCCCACTCTTTGCCCTCGTTTAGCTGGCCAAGGCTGCTGCTGTTGGGCGTGCCAGGCAGCTGAGGCACCTCGAAGGCATTGCTGATTCATTCAATCATCGATGGATGTGGGGATAGTGGTGGTGGTGGTGGTGGAAGGCATTTGGAAGGAGACATGATGCATGATTAGGTGACTCCGTGGAGAGATAGAGAGCTCTTGGCTCGAATAGAGTTAGCTGAGTTACAAACGACTTTTCACATGGCCGGGACGAATGCGTTATTCTTACACTGGACATACGAGATTTACATATATACGGTTAGGTCAGCACCGGACGGATCACACTGGCTGAACATGCGCCGTTTCAGCAGCTCAAACAAAAGACAACAATTAAATTAAACAATCAAACATAGGCGGTAGCAAACAAAGTAGTTAACAAACAACTTAAAATAGATAAAGATGCACAAAACACCAAATACTTAGGATACAATTGGACTCTATAAAATTATTTGTCTGCCGATTAGGACGTAACACATACACATACACATACATATGTACAATTCACAATTTGAGAGATGACACAAGACTCGGCAACCACCAGGGAGTCTCAGTCTCATCTCACCCGCCAGCGTGGAGCAACGGGAAGGAAGCACCTACCTTCTGCGCCGCGGATTTGCCGACTGTCCCGGCAGATTGAAGCAGCCACGGGGAATGACCATGCGGGCATTACCCTTAGCCGGACGGGAGCCGCCGACGGCTTGGAGACCAGCCAAGTGGGCGGCATAGCCCTCGCTCAACACCGTGGCATTCGATTGCAGTTTCTTGCCCACCTTTGAAGATGAAGGGATTTCATTAGTATCTCAAAGAGATTGAAAGGATTTCGTTTACCTTGCCCACAATAAAGATCTGTTCCGGCCGCATGCCCACATTGGTGTAGACGCTAATATCTTTGCTGCTGCCGTAGGCGGCGGTAATTGAGATTCCATGGTTCTGCACGAGATTATTGAGATAGGCGGTCTTGTGGCCCAACGGATCGGTGGAGAGGCCATCGGCGAATGAAATCAGACCGTGGGGAAAATTGTGCTGGCTGAGCCAGGAGACGACGCGCTGCTGTTGCATGTCCGGCCGTCCGGTAATGTAGATTAGCAGATAGCCCAGCTCCTGCCAATGGCGGCAGACATCGACGGCACCAGCGCGCACCTTCGGATCACGCCCAGTCACCGACATGGATGCCGTGAAGGAGCCGTCAATGCTAAACACAACACACTCGGTCAACGGCGGCACCACAGCCATATAGCAATCCACAGATGTGTGATCGCCGCGCACCACCATCTTCACCGGATAGATGCCGTAGCCCAGCGACAAGTGGTCGGGAATGCTATACGAGATGCGTCCATTCTTATCGGTCACCTCGGTGCTGAGGAATGTCCATTCGCCCGCCGGCGGATCCTTCATAATGTGCACATCCACCTTCTCGCCGTGCAGCGTGATCATGTCCAGCGGTCCGTACATGAATCGTGCATTCAAGCGCTGCTCGCGTCCCTCCTGCACGATGACATCGTTGGCCCGATGATTGGCCGCCACATTCTTGAGCTTGACGGACGTGCGCTTCTTGATCCACTTCTCGCGCGGCTGTCCCGGATGGAACGAGGCGTTGTCCTTGTCGTCGTGGGAGCCCACAAACGGTATGCCCTCGAATTTGCCAATCTGACGCAATATGAAGGCAATCACATCGGGACTCTCCCAATAGCTGGCATGGAACAGATGCGGCAGCGCATGTGCCGGAAAATTGCTCAGCCCCTCCGGGCAATAAAGAGCGTAATCCAGACGCTTGGTGCCCCACCATTTGTTCTGAACTGCAATACGAAAGTGGTTGAAATCAGTGGAACACATTTGGGAATATCAATTAAGTGGCAATTACGTGAGTGTATGGTGCTGAGCGAGACATTCTCAATGAGACCCGAGATGGTGCTCTGCATGGATGCATCCGAGAGTCGTCTGCCAGCAGAGAGCAAATTATTACCGTCATTAAAGTGCTGCGGATGCGATTGTATTACTTCCACTGCAGCAGAAAGAGTGAGAGGGAGATAGAGAGAGAGAGAGAGAGAGAGAGGTATATTAAATCATGCCTGACTGTAATTCATGAGAGAGAGGGAGAGATGTTGTCCACTCACATAAATGCAGCGGCTGTCCATTGCCCAGTGGGTATTTAGCATAGCGCGGCACATTCACCGGCGACAATATGGAGAAGCGTGCGCTCAGCAAGGGCTCCAGGCGTGAGGCAATCGGATCGGTTGGATGGAACAGATTGTACACCTGGTGGCAATTGGGGCGGGCCAGTGCCGCCTTGGAGTCGTGCAGTTTCCGTGCGGCCAGGACCACGGACAACGGCGAGCCAAACATGAAAAAGTCGCTGACCTCAAAGTCGAGTTTGGTGGCACGCGAGTCGCTGGAGGAACTGGAGCGACGACGTCGCGGCGAAGGCGCCACCAGCAAACGTTTCGCATCCAAATCGGAGTCAATGAAACGCTCATCGTCATCCATGCGCGACATGCGGCTACAATCGCCTGCTCCACCACCAGCACCGCCAGCTTGGCTGTGGCCGGCGGCTTGCGACGGATTGGCGGCATTTGACTGGCTGCCGTTGGAGCGGCAGAGGGACTCGTAGGCCAGCAGTGAGCCCATGGAGTCGCCCAGCATGACTATTTGGCCCGAGAAGCCGTGACCCTCCTCCGACTTAAGGAACTCATGATACACAATGTTGGCAGCGGCCACCGTCTTGTTCACCGTCTCCTGGAATTCTGGCGAAGCCACGGCCAGCAATGGAATAGCGCCAATGGGCACATCCGCTATATTGGGTATGTCCGCGGCCGAGGGTGAGGCATCAAAGGAATACGGACTGAGACTCGATAATATACCCAGGGCATCCGTGCAAATCGAAGGACATGGCACCATCTTGATGGTCATGTGCGTCAGGAGGCTGGGATAATGCTGCCGCATGACAGCCTCAAAGGAGCCCTTGAAGGTGGTCACATCCGATTTCTTGGCGGTCAGCTCACTGGCCGCATCCAGAACGCTGCCGGCGTGCACCACCAGCATCAGTATGGTTGTGGGGCAAGAGGGCGTGCTCGGCGAGCCCGGCGGCGACGAGTCGTGGCTGCGATCGATGCTGGCCGAGGAGCGCAGCTGGCGCTTGTTGCCGCGCTCCGATGCAACGCGCATCAGAAAGTCCTGATTGAATATGCTGTCATCCTGCTTGTGGCGTCCGGCTACGCTGCCAGCACCACCGCTGCCACTGGAGCTGCCGCCATGCGGAGGCGGACTGTCGTCGCCCTCGCCCAACAGCTCCAGTGAGCTCCATTTGGCCAGCGAGTTGGTTTCATTTGTGTCTGCAAAGTGCAAGGATTAGTTCAAGATTCATAGAGAGCCAGTAGATAGTCAAAAGCAGAGAACGTAAGGATTATAATTTGTACATATTTTTATATTATGAACTGGAAGGTATTAATGCGTAGCTCATTAATATATATGGGTCTACATATGATTTAACTCCATTCTTTCAAAAGCTATTTCAATTCAAAATTGCAAAATAACTTTGGTCATTTTCTCCACTCTTCTTAGGGGTTTTTCTAAGCCTTAACTTTTGTAAGCTCGTAACACTTACCCAAGCAATCGAAGAACTCTTCATCAGAGTTGGATTTGGAGTCCACTTCCAGACGTTCCATGCGCCAGTTGGCCACCTATGAAAGCACAAATGGGAGTCATTAAACAGTCATTAGCTAGTTAGTAATTAGTTGAGCTGCTCTCATACAGTATTTCTGGTCAATTAGGGTCCTAAATGCTGTAGCTGGATCGCAACTTACATGACGGCGTGCTGCTGGCTTTTTGGACTGCTCAAGATCGGGTCGGTTACGTTTCATATATCGGTGTTGAGTGTTTTGTGGTAGTTGTTGAATTGGATTTGATTTTGTATGACAAGAGCAAATCAAAGATTATTTATATGGTAAAACGCACACAGAGGAAACAGCAAAGCATAGAGACACAGAAACACATATAGATCGAGTTTGCATACGAATCATAACAAAAATATAAATCAAGTTGCAATTCCACTCGATTTGTTTATCAGAACACAACTGAAGATAAAACTTAATGATAAATTTGATTCCTTATTAAAATATATACAAATATGTAGAAGACTGAAGATAGAGTTTGCATACGAAGCCAATAAACACGAAACAATAAACAGATGTGTAAAATAAAGTTCAAATTCCATTTGATTT
Source organism: Drosophila hamatofila (assembly GCA_035045345.1). Taxonomy (NCBI): domain Eukaryota; kingdom Metazoa; phylum Arthropoda; class Insecta; order Diptera; family Drosophilidae; genus Drosophila; species Drosophila hamatofila. The sequence goes on along the minus strand of JAWNPA010000039.1, from coordinate 6,424,455 downwards.
GTTTACCAGAACAGCACTGACGATGAAACGTAATGATAAATTTGATTCCCTATTCAAATATATACAAAATTTCAACTCGAATTTCAATTAGGAGCCGTAAATATTTGGCGAACGTGTCGGAAAGTGAGCGAGACAGCGATGTTTATAAACAAATGAGAGATGTGTATGGACAACAAGTCTGTTGCCATGCAATCGGGACGGCAACAAGACATCCAGTGAAAAGACATTTAAAACATTCACAGAGCACAGTAGTCGAGACAGGATGAGAGACATGGGACAGTAGCTCTGCTCTGCACAAGTATTGACAGCTGCTCTGGCGCCTCCCTCACCTGCAGATCGAAGCTGTGCGCCGATCCCACGGGCGAATGCAGTGCGCCCTTTGAGCCGAACTTGGCCTTGTTGGCTAATTGAATGCTTTGGGAGCGCGAACGTTGATTGGCACTGGTCTGGGCAGCCAGCTCCACATTGGTGCCGACGCCATCATTCTCATCCTCCTCATCGTCGTCATCATCGTCCTCATCCGAGCTGGCCTCGGCGCTCGGCGGCTGCTGGGTCACAATTGGCGGCACAGCCGGTGCTGATTTCTTGCGCTCACTTGCGCCCGAAGCTGGGGCCGGCGTGGCGCTGCTCACATATGGCTCCGAGGTGCTGTCTGTTGGCAGCAAAGATGGGATAACAAAGGGATTAGCAAGACTGATCAATAGCATTTTAAACGGTGTTTCCTTACCATCGCTACATTCGTCGCCGCCGCCCATTTTCTTGGCCAGAGCCAGCTGCGTCTGACGCTCCAGCTCGCGTATATCCTCGATGGTGAGGCCAAACCATTCATCTTGCCACGCCCAGGCCTGGCGATGGGCCCGCAGCATTGTCTTCCGCAGCGCCACATCGTGTATGAACTTCTCCAGTTTGGTCTGCATGCCCCAATAGCGGAATTCGACACGACAAATCTTATAGGCCGTCATCAGGGACATGTTGCGTGGCGTCGGCTGCTTCTTGCCCTTCACCTCGCGCCAATACTCCTCCAACCAATCATCGTTCAGCGGGCCACGTCCCGTCTTCTCTGATACAAAATGCTTGGGATCCTCCTCCTTCACATAATCGCCGCCCCACAGTTGATCCTTGACAATATCAATCACATCTATTTTAAGTATGAGAAGCAATGTAAATCGAAGTTCCTTGAGCACATTTATATTTGAGAGACTCACCCACAACACGATTGCGCAGATCGCTGCCCGATAGCTGGAATACATTGTCCTGGTAGCCATTGTCCGGATGGTAATAGGTCTCAATGTCCAATGAGAATTTCTCCACAAAGGGACAGGTGTAGCGTGTGCGCGTATATGGATACGCATTCCATGCCTCCTCCTCAACGGTCAGAGCGCTCTTTGGTAATAAGCCTAGAGAGAGAGATTGGATAAATATATATATTATTCCAAGACTAATTATAGATAAGCATTACTTTATTTTAATTAATTTGTTGACTTTTCAAAAAGTGAATTGATATAAGTACTCTTATCCTAATAAATCGATATCGATAATTGATTATCGATTGACTAACTGACAACGATTCAAGCTTTAATAGTTCCTGAAGAAGGACAGAACGCGTTTGAGTAGTCAGAGAGACAGATGAAAGAAGACTAGCTCGACATGGTTCTATGTATAGATATTATAGAATTATTAATATTATATATAAGGGAAATATATTATAAATATATTACAATTTAAGAGTATGGAATATGAAGTCTTTAATGTATATACACAGAATTAAAATAGTCTCGACTAGACTTCATATTCTATATACATTCTAGACTTCACATTCCATATTCTATATATAATATAATTTCCTCTACATACATAATTATTCGCTTCAGGAACTGTTCCATTCTCTAAATCCACTTACTTTTTATCCAGCCCGGCAGGTGACTTCCTACGTGATATATCTTTTTCGTATACTGGCCATTGCCACCGGGTCCATCTTTGTAGGGCTCATTTATAATGATTTCAACTCCGCTGCCTTCGCCATGGCTTTCCTCTCGGCTCTTTTTCTGTAAGAAGAAAACACCGGAAATTAATATTGTCAAATCAAAAAGGGTTTAACTATAACATAACTTGGATAAATTGCTTTATATAGGATAATATAAATATGTTACATCAAATAGGTTTCTATCTCAAATCTTTAATTTTATTTTTTGAATCGAGCTGACCAATAACACTAATATTAATAATATTAATATTATATTCGAATAGTTACACTAATGCGTATGCTAATGCAATTGCTAATAAGATTAATAATGCTAATGCTAATACTTTTGCTAATGCTAACACTAATGCCAATGCTAATGCTAATGCTAATGTAAATAGTAATAATAACACGCATGTCAATGTTGTGCTACTACGAATTATAACACTAATACTAATACTAATGCTAATGATAATAGTAATGCTAATGCTTATAATACTACTGTAAATACTAATGCTAATACGCATGTTAATGCTATTGCTACTACGAATGCTAATGCTAATACTTATGCTAATGATAATACTAATGCTAATGGTAATATTCATACTATATAGTAATAATAATAATGCGAATAAAAATACTAGTGCCAATGCTAATACTAATACCTTTATTTATACTAATATTAATAATTACAATACTATTTTAAAATAGTTAGGCTAATTTGAAAATGCTAATTCTAACGGTCCTTCTAATGCTACTACTTACTGATACTAATACTAACAGTACCAATCTGTCTAATAATAATATTAGCACCACCAATATGCCTTATAATAATACTATTACTAAAAATTCGAATAATAATACAAATACGAATGATTATAATAATAAAACTAATACTAATACATATACATACTTGTAAAATTAATACTGATACTCATACTGATAAATAGTGGCCATATCAATAATAAACCTAATTAAATTGGATATTCTTCTTCAACTAGGATCAAATTGTCATCTATCATCAGAATTCAAATTGTTGGCTATAGAGTTGAGCTCTAGCAACTCTATCAATAATAGTTCTAGTACTACTAATACTGATAGATAATTCCCATGTCAATAATACGACTAATTATATTGGATTTTCTTCTGCCTCTATGATACACCAAATGGTCATCTATCATCAAAATTCAAATTGTAGCTGTAGCAGCTCTAGCAATAATAATACTAATACTCATACCGATAGATAGTGTCAATATCAATAATATTTATATTGGATTTGCTTCTTCAACTAGGATAGATCAAGTTGTCATTATAGAGTTAAGCTCTATCAACTTACCGCTATCATATACAGCTGGGCAATCCGGTACTCCTCGACGGTGAGGGGCAGTGGTATACGGTACTCTTTGATCAACATATTTCCAGTTTTTTCTATTTTTGTCTATATAGTTTATTTATTTATTTATTTTTTTTTTGGTCAGCGTCTTTGGTGTATTACGGCGGGTATTTTGTTCTTCTTAACTTCTCTCGCTTAAGCTGGCTTTCTGTCGCTTTCTGATGGATTTTTGTTCGCTTTAGGCAATCATCGGTTGTTGTTGTTGTTGTTGTTGTTGTTGTTAGAGCTGCTGCTGTTGGCGCTGCTGATGTTGTTATTATTATTATGTTGGCTATTGTTGTTGCCAGTGGTGTTTGTGCTGCGCATGGCTGAGGCGTTGGTGGCGTCTATGACCTGAAAATGTGGCAAGGTTGGATTACAACTTTCGGCCTGGGGCTGCGTGGCGCTGCGGCCCTTAGGGGTATATGTGTCCTATGTAGTCTATATGTGTATAGGTATGCGGCCATTGCCTTAGCTAATTGTTATGGCTTCCGTGTAATGTGCAGCAATATGTGCGCTTTAAAATGTAAATTACCATTCCGGCTAAAGTAGTCGCCGTCACCGTCACCGTCCCAAGGAGAAAGCAAAGTGTCCAACACTCTTGGACAATCTGCCTGTCAGAGGGAACACTTTACGCTGTCTATCAGAGCTAACGAGGCACAATGAAAATGGGAATTGAAAATCTATGAAAAGGTCACCTCAGGCTCAGCTCACAGTGTATTGGAGAAAACCAAAAGAACAGTAATGCAAGCTGATCGACTTACAGATATGCTGTATTCAAATATCAAACTATCTCAAGGGTAGTGCAAGTGGACAAAAAGTCCAGTTCATTATTATACATGTATATTTTATATATTTGTAATATCCAGAAACATCTTCTACATTAATTAGTTCCGAATTCCTTTCCACCTCATTATACCTAATTGCTAGAAGATTTGATCAACCTACAGGGTATAAACAAAATCGTGAAACATGAGCGACTTGAAGATATGCTATAGTGAAATATCGAACTATCCCAAGATCATGAAACCAAAAAAATCTTCTATTCTGTCCATTCTTTAAATTTCTTTTTAAAATTTTCTTTTAAATTTTTGAAATATATTTTTAAAATTTTTATTTCTCAATTTTTGTTATTTATTTTTTAAAAAAAATTCTTATTTTCTATTCACTTTTTTTAAGCCTAATTTTTCTTTTTTTCTGTAATGTATAATGAAATCTAATTTAATTTATTTGTTTAAATTTTTAAAAATATTTTTTTATTTTTTATTTTTGAATGTTACAAATTTTTTTTTAAATTATTTTTATATTTTTCCATTTTTTTATTTTTTTATTCATAAACAACTTCTAGCTCAATTAATTATAATTTCCTTTTCACCTCATTATACCCCATTGCCTGAAAATATTATTTCCATACAGGGTATAGCTAGAGAGCATCACTTGAAGTGAATTTGGTTTATCGTGCATAATTTTTGTTGTTGTTTTTTTTGCTGTTACCTTGAACCGCTTTGCTAATTGGATTTATTGTTGACTACCGACAACAGTACAAAAACAAAGAACCCAGAACCGAACCCCGTAAGCTGCCCTGGCCCCTAGCCCTCCCCCACCTCCCCCAGTCCCCTTGGTTGTGGCTGTCACCGCTTGACCTACTCGATAAACAAAGAAAGCAAGTAAGAGTGCTCGAAATTGGGAGTGGCCGATTAGCAGATACCCTATATACTTTAAGCCCTATAAGCTCAAGGGGCTCAATGACCATTTCGATGCTCACAAGTCATCGATAAGTTATCGATATACATATGTATATCGTTGTTGTTATAGACAAACATTGAATGACTGGCTTTCTGACTAACTTTTGCCATCTGTTGCATCTATTTTTACCTGCAACTAATACCCATTAACACCGACTGCAGTTATTACCATGACTGATTCAGAACTAAAACACTTGTTACACATATGTTTTGTTGTTGTTGTATAATGTAATCGATCCGCTGACGATTTCGACATCATAACGTGCTGATCGCCATGATAATTCAAATGCTTAGCTATAAAGCAATAAAGATAAAACTGTAAACAACGATTGCGATTTATGGGATGGCTTACGGTCTAGACAATTGAAATACCTGAAATATTAGCGAAAGAAGTGTTTCGAGGCTGGAAACTGGAAACTGTTAAAGTGAACTTAACCTTTGGTACCATAAGGTCATAGCCTTAATTCGCTTTTGTCGCTTTTATTTTAATATTTTTTATTATTCGGTCAATGTCTAAGCAAAGGTTGCACTTGACTCAGTTGACAATAACAAGTACGAATATATTTGTAGTAAAGTCAAAAGCAATTCCCATTGAGGGCTCTATAAAGATTACGAAGTACCAAGAGATTAACGATATACCATCTATATTTAGATTATACATATATCGAGTGCGACTTTTGGCTATATGAAGTAGTTTCGCTATAACTAAATAGGCAATAAATTATTTATTTTTAGCCACATTCAAGTCAGGGGCGTGGCTCATGTGTAATATGAAACCGTTTGCTTATGGAACGTGCACATGGGCCCCACCTTTAAAGCTGAATATGTCGTACATATATAAAGTTTTTATATACATTTTATCGCATCATTGTATTATGTCTGATAATTTGTCCACTTGAAATTGATGTATGTGATATAAATTTGGACTTTGAACTTGAAATTCACATTTAATTAAATTGTTTAAGTTCAGACTGCTCTTGACATGCCCTCCCTCAAGAGACGATCAGATATTAGAATATATATTTCCTAAGAAAATATGCACCCGATTAAGTTAGCAGAAATACAAATAAACCCAGCACATTATATTTTCTTATATTATTGCAATGTTTAGTATCAGAGTAAATATCGCCAAAGATTTTGAACTTGCAGTATCCGATAAAGTAATCAGAAATTCAAATAAACCCATTTTATAATATTTCCTTATTTCATTTCAATTGATAGAATCAAAGTTTATATTTTCCCTAACGAAAGAATCAAAGTAGGTATATATTTTCAAGGGGTTTTGATATCCTAAGCCGATCAAATATTCTGAAATTCGCATAAATCGATCAAATTATATATCATTTCAATTGATAGAATCAATAAGTTCAAATAGCACATTATATATTCTTGTATCAATTCAATTAATAGAATCAGAGTATATATTTAATAGGCTTTTCGATGTGCAGAGTCCGATCAAATCATCCAAAACTCGCAAAAGTCCATCACTACATATTTTCTGATATCATTTCAATGGATAGAAGCAGAGTAAACATTTCCAAGCACTTTCGATATGCTCAATCCAATAAAAATAATCAGAAATTCGAATAACCCCAGCACATTAAATTTTCCTATATATTATTTCAATTGATACCTTTGGCATTCTATGATAGATATCCAAACAATTCTTTGTTTGATCAAAGTACCGTCAAGTCCAATCTCTTCTTCCGAAAGCATCAGCTGATCGAGTTCCGATAACTCATAGTGTAATGCTTGGATAACTGGATTGTGTGATTATTGACTTTAAAGTTTTCTCAGCATTTAAAGTTTAGTGTATAATTTGCTCAGTACAGAAAAGTTAATAGTGTTCATATAAACGTATCGATATTAGAGCCTAGTCATCTAATGGACTTAACCTTGTTTGTAGGCCACTTTACGTTTGTCTCTGCCAATTGGAACTTAATTAATGGACATTTCATGATTGACAATGTTGCCTTGCTTTGCATTTCCCTTTGCCATTGCCTTTGCATTTGCCTTTACCATTGCCTTTCGAGCACCCACATAATATAACTGTCCATCATGCCCACGCCCACGACCCCGCCCACTAGCCCGCCCCCTCCGCAGACATCATGTGTTGGACGTGTGCCCACTGAAAGGAGGCACAAAAGCAGTAATCAATAATTATGAGGGACAACGACAGCGACAGCGATGGAATGGCAGAAGGCATTAGGGAGGAAAATAGATACCCAGAAGCTATATATACACACACATACATATACATATACATATACATAAACGGCGCATTTCGTAATAGATCTCAAGATTCATTGGAATCGAACAATTCTTTATAGTTGTCAAACTGATATGTGATCTAAGTTAAATACAATATCTTAGTTAAGAAAGTATTTAGTATTTCTGTTTTTTTTTTTTTTTTATAGAATCAGAGTATTTCTAAGGGTTTTTGATATGGTAACTCCAATGATCTAAAGCAAGAATAAATCCGTCACATATGTAGTTTTTTCTGAAATCATTTCAATTGATAGAATTAGAGTCTACATTTTCAAGTTGTTTTTAAACGTATTAAATAATCAGAAATTCGCATAAATCTATCACAGTATATATAATTTCAATTGATAGAATCAGAGTAAACATTTCCGAGAATTTTTAATATGCTAAATGCGATCAAATAATCAGAAATTCTAATAAACCCAGCACATTCTATTATGTTATATCATTTCTCTATGTGTTAATATTGGCGGCGATCAATACAAAAAGTAGTGTAAAGAGGAGTGGAAAAAAGTTATAAAAAATATGAGAGTAAATTGAGGGGGATGTGGTTTTTTTGACTGAATGCTTACATTTAATTAGTGGATTTTATTAACACAATAAACTTTAAGCCTTATATTTGGTAATATTGACAAAGATCACTGTTATAAAAAAAGATTTAAAAGTTATACAAAATATGAGAGTGACTAACTGTTGTGGTTTGTGTTGGACGGACATCAAGAAATTACTTTTTGATTCTTGTTTTTGTTTACTGAATTTTTCCTTCAATAAGAGTGCATAAATTTTTCATAGCCATAGCTTATTAGTATAGTATAATTGATATATGAGAGAGATAAGAAATCTTATTTTTGTACTATAAAAGAGCAGAGAAATCAAAAATTCGCCGATTTATCTTAGCAGAACAGATGTTTGTCTGCTTATGCCCCATTATAAAGGAGAACAACAAAATTGAATAAATAAATATGTGCACAGACAGACAGACAGGCGGACGGACGGACATAATAGGCATACAAATGTATGTATGAATGTAAGTACTAGTTTTTTTTTTGCCGTGTATAAATCTGTGCACTTTGCACGTAACATGAGAGCGGGTCGTGTTTATAGCCTGTCTGTCATTCTACAGTTTGTTTTATGACGATCAAGTGTGTGTCAAGCGGGTTGGAAGAGTTCGCAGCGGGAAATTTGGGAGGCAGCAGCAGCAGTAAAAACAAAAACAGCAACATCAGCAAAATAAACTGAAAATACTTATAAGGTGTGTGACAACAAAGTTTGCATAGCAACGGTAAAACGAAACAAACAACAATATCAAAATGCACGTAATGCGCTTACAAACACACACACACAGATTCACAATCACAGTCACAGGACAGAATGGTAAAGCAAAAGTGGTAAAAACGAAAAAATTACAAACTTGATGCTGGGCCTCGGTTTTAATGCCTGATTATGTTATTGTTTGCACGCTTTGCTGCTTGATGAATAAATTGCCACAGTAATTGGACGCAAACAAATGTAAAAAAGAACAACAACAACAGAAATGAAGAAAACCCCGAAAAGCGCAAGCGGCAATAAGCGCTGAGTTGCCGCTATTACCAACCATTCAGGCAGAAATAATTGAACGTGAAAGCCCCGGAAGTAAAATAATGAAAGAGAGTGTGAGAGCGAAGGAGAGAGAGGGCGAGAAAGAGCGAGCATAGCACACTACAGGAGTGTGAGTAACTTAGCGCACTGTCAAGAAAGACGCAGCAGAAAGAGAGTTGTCTCATATGTATGTATGGGTGATCAATAGCTGCGCTTTCGCTGTTGCATTTCGCATTCCTTACAATTGTGTTTTGTATGTGTGTATGTCCGAGAGCGAAGCCGAATTTACACACACACACAAGCACAGCCATAACGACGATGGTGGTAAAGGCAATGCAAAATACAAAGGTTAACGGCGCTTGCAGCAGCAATGAAAACCAACAAAAAGTGGACAAGACTTTGACACTCTCACACACACAAACGCACACACGCTCAAAGACGCACAGTTACTAATAAAAGATAGAGGCAAAGGCACGCAAATACAATTACGTATACGAGTGTTACTCGCAGAGGTCGAGCGCTCGCTCTCTGTGCACACCTGTGGCGCGCTTTATGTTTATTAATAATTTATAAATATACCAGCAACAGAAGCAGCAGCAGCAGCCGACAACAACAACAACAATAGCCATGGTGATGGTCCAAGCGTACGCACTAAATATACATAATTTAGCCCTAGGCTCAAAGCAGCCAACCACAACAAGGCAACAACAACAAAAAATCAAGTAAAGAACGCTTTAGTCAGACGCCATTTACTGCAAAACAGTTGCTTAGTTGTGCCAAAAGAATTTTTTTTTACCAAATTACAGTTTTTTTTTTTTTAGCCAAATTGCCGTTTAATGGAGCTTAAAAACTGTGTATACAATAACTGTATAAATAATGACAGTTAGATGGATTCATCAAATACAACCAATATACTCTCTTCATCATTTCGTGAAAGAGTATAAATACCAACAACCGAAAAAGAAAAAAAATCACAAGCACAGGCACAAGAGAACATTTCAATGATACAACTGGGAGCCACAAAACATTAAATTTTAGCTGTGCCTCGTTTTGGGAGCTTAAATCAAATCACATGAAAATGTGTGAGGTCGTCTAGTCACGCAAGGAAAACCATGGAAAACCATATTGGGCTGGAAAAGCTAACCAGAAAGCAGAAAATTTAAATGCCATAATCTAGTAGAAAATTCTTATCACACACATACATACATATGTATATGTATAAATGTATGTATGTACGAGTACGCACGCACGCATACATACGCATGAGTAGTGCATATATACGCATGTGTATTGCCTATACATATACTATATACGCACGACACAAGTTTGTGTGCGTGTGCGTGCTGGTGTTGCATGCCTTTTAGTAGTTTGTTGTTGTTCTTGTTGTTGGTGTTGGTGCTGAGATAGAAACCTTGGGAGCTGGAGAGAGCAAAGCTCTAGTCCAGGGTCTGAGCTTACGCATTTACGTTTACGTGCTCACAGCCAAACAACCACCCACCCATCAGCACACTGCATCACACAGTATTCCGTTATCCTTACTGTTTTGCGTATTTCTTTAATTTGATTGCAACAACTTTACAATAATAGCACACACCACAGGAAAAACAAAACAAAAAAATACTACTGATGCCTGTTTAGAGAACTCACATATCTATTGCCAGCAGCTGTGCGCGATTAAAAACAATATATGTATGTATATGTATATCAACAAAATCAAAAAAATAATAATAATAATAAAAGACAAGGAACAGAAATGAAAAAGACAACAACTTATGTTACAACAAAACAGTTTTTAACGCGCTGCTTAGCAAAAATCCACACACGCGAGAAGAAAATTTGTTTTTATTAAGTTTTCTTGCCTTTTGCTGCTGCTGCTTTTTGCAATCACAAAACGCACACAGGGAACGAAAGCGTAGGCGTTGCGAGCGACGGCTGCGACGACCGACTCACGTCCGCGTTCGCTTTTGAACTAAAAACGAAAACGAAACACAACCAGCTGAAAAGCAGCAGCAGCAGCAGAAGCGCCAACAAGCTGATGTACAGAAAGACGAGAGAGAGAGAAAAAGAGAGAAAGAAGGAACGCTTGGGGCATTCCAGAAATTACAGCTATGGCTTCAGCAATATAATTCAAACGTTAAACATTATTAAAAATATATATTTTTAAATAAAATTAATAGTAAAATACGTAAAACTAAAAATATGTTGTTCAATTATAATCATTTTTGACAAAACTTTTTTTTTATATAAAATATATTTATTGTATGTATATGTATATAATAGATAACTTATCTAATGGCAGCATAAAATATTAAGACTAGTTATTTGCTACCAAATTTTCGATTTTGAACTATTTATTTTAACTCATAATTTAATTCTGTGTTATATGTTTATATATAATGATAACAAATGTTGGCTAATGTTTGGCAGAATGCCCGAGACATTTGATCAAAACAGAAAAAACGTGCGAGAAAGCATCATCTCTAAGCAAAACGCTCTCACTTGCGTTTGAGCTATAGCCGAAACATACACACACATACACATGTACATAGATGAGACATCGAGAACAGACTTCTTCAGCACTTAAAATGTGTGTGTCTGGTCCTAATCTACTCAATACCTTTACTTTCAGGCTTGATCAAAAAAGTCTCATAGTCATTATGTCATTAGACATATAGTACATACTTATCTCTTCATAATTGATAATTTCATAATTCTTCCAAGATATACAAATTTTTGTATTACAAAATTATTAAATAAATCAAATCTGCAGATGCATACATATATGTATACATATGTACATATGTATATGTACATATATGTATTTAAATCTATACCCGTCTGATACGTTATCGAGGAAAGATTAAAATGTTGTATGAGCATGGCAAACGCTTTCATAATTTAGCTATACTCTTCTCTGAGAAGGGGAAAAATGGGACCTCTCAAAAAAAATTTAAATTTTTGTGCACTGCTGCTTGTGCACACGCACATACATACATACATGCATACATATTCACATTTGAGAGAGCAGAGCAGAGAGTAAGCTCGAAAATTGTCCACAGCAGCACTTCATTTCACAATCAACCATCTCGGTCGAGCGCTTGACGCGTAATGATTGTGGGGTCCTTCTTGGCATTGCTGTTGATCGAGGCTGACAGCAAGGAACCCGAGTAAATACGAAGCTGAGTTGGGCCTGCCACAGAAGCTTGTCTAGATGTTGTACTGGTGAGTGGCCGTAGGCAACGGAAATTCACGAAAGGGGTTTGCAAATTAGATTTTGCTATTAAATGTCATTCACGCTTACGGCTACATAACTCAGGTGTCGACGTCCTTGTTTATCGTAAGGCAGAGAAAGAGAGCGAGACATATGTATATAAATACATACATATACATATATACACAGAAGGAGAACGAATCATTCCCGCTGGCGTCTATTTCAAAAGGAGGGTTGTTGATGGCTTGGGGCAAATAAGTGACGCAAAGGTCGCGCTGGACTGCCAAGCATCCCACTTAGAAATGTGCATATATGCTTATGTGCTTGTGCAAAAACTGACTAGATAATGAATTATTTGTATTGCTATCTACTTGCAGACATATGTACATACATACATACATACATATATAAATACATACATACATACATACATATATAAATACATACATACATACATACATGCATTTGTATTAAGTCTTATACAATGAGCGGCAACGGGAACTCCGTCAGCTCAAACAGACACTCATGACGTTGTTGCGTCGTTTCTGCGGAAACAACAAAATCAACAAACAAACACGCATACTAGAGCTTCCCCTTGTCTGTGTAGCCAGTAATCCATTGTATCCTGCAATATAGAGTTCAACTTTGACATTTACAAAAGGAAAACACACATAGCGCATGCTCCTCCACTCTGGAGTGGAGTATAGACCACACACATTTAAATGTAAATATACATATAGTATATGCATCTGAATACTTACAATAGCCTCAAATGACGCTAAACGAAGAAGCCGCCAAAATTCAAATGCTTTGTCAGTGCTTTATTTGGTCAACGAAACTTATCGATAAACGACAATGCATATCTGCTTGTCATTCGCATAGAATAGAATTGCGCGCCATGTTTTAAATATTTGGAAAGCAAATTATCTATTGAATGCGTAATAACAACGCTAAATTGCGATAAGAATATATGACGAAAGTATTTTAATTAATTTTATTATTATAAGCATTTTAAGATAATTACATTGCCAAAATGAAAAAAGTTAAAATAAAATAAAACTAGCGGAGGTAAATAAAAAAATATGAATAGAAGAACTGCTCATTTTGTTTTTTTTTTGTTTTGAATTGTTTTGTACAAAAGAATTATAGTGCATTTTGCTGACACGCAACAACTTTCGCATTTTCCATTGTTCGAGCAGCATTGGGATAGGGATTGGGATTTTCGTTGACGCCTCCCTTATATTATGGCCATGCCTTTCACTAAAACATAAGGAGTGGGATGTTGGGTGTATGTATATGTGTAGTTTGTAACTGGGTAAAGCTGCTTCAGAAATAAAGACTATGGCTCTTATGTGTGGATGTTAGCGTGATGCGACCAGCGACGAAAATAGCATCAATGTGGGGAGAGTAACATCAGTTAGCGGCCCAGGATGTTGCGTGTCCATTGTTTGACCATCGGCTGAGTCTTCGACTGTTCGATGCGTTCAGCCTCCTGCATTTGCTCGGCTAGCTTACGCTGATTCTCCCTGAACTGACTAATCGGGTCCTCAAACTGGCGATAATAATGCAAAACTTCTCGCACATCGTCCACCTCATTTTGTGCTATGACTGCAAGATAGAAAGTTGATTTTTAAATTAAATTTAGTTTTTGTCCATGTGACTTACTCTTCAGAAAGGCTATCAAGTCGAGCAGTTGGACATCATCGTCGTTTCCATACCAGCGCGCAATGCCGAAAGTATTGTCGGGATGCATTTGGGTGGCATTGCTATCCCAGTCAACAACAATCACCTGAAACGAAACCAAATCTTATAAGGATTTGACTAATCTTAGAGTCAATGGCGAGGCTTACGCGTTTCAGGTCTCGATTTAAATTGTCCAGATTTTTGACATGATGGCCATCGACGAAGTGGGTGGCATCACGCACCAGGCGGTACATAATGTAGCCATTGGGATCGAGGGCATCCAATATGGGAAATACTGTCATACCCTGTTCGGCAGTGAAAACGACAATTTCAAAGTCTTTGGCGCATTCCTGCAGGAACTTATCGACGCCGGGACGCTTCTTGAAGCGCCAACCAGTCTTATATGTCCAATCTGGATGCACAAGCACATCCTTCAATTCCAGCACAAGCGTATAGCGCGGCTGAACATACGGATGCTTGAGCGGATCTGGCAAGAGTTTCGCACGCGACGGTTCCTGAATCATTTTCTGATAGTAGTGCAGTGATTTCCACATGCGCTGCGAATACTGCTGCACCAGCGGCTTGTTTGTGAACTCATCCTCAATGATCTGACCCTCAGCATCCACCTCGGGCTGCCCAAACTTGTATATGCCCCACAGTACAGTGGCAATGCCGCCGCCACCAAAAATGGCAAAACTAAATGGCAGGAAAATAAATAAATATAATAAGGCAGGTTGCCTTAATGCTCACCCCAGTTTCATGCGCTTCCAGGCACGCTCATTCTCCTTGGCCTCATCCTCCTCACGCTTCTTGCGCTCCTGTTCGGCATTGCTGTCGGCGTCGGGCGAAGTTTGTGGAAAGAGTTTGGAAAGCAATGGCGCCACTGCCTCTGGCGCTGTTCCGGTGGTCGGTGGTTCTTCTGCGGTGTTCAAAGTTGTTAAGTAATCATCAATTGGGTCAGAAAAAAAAAAAATTGAAAAAAGAACAAAGTACTTACTGGCATTACTATAGCATCTTCTGCCTGCGCCAGTAGCCTGCACTTTACTTGTGTGGATCGCAGCAGCCGTTGATAGCGAACGAACATGTAGAGGCGTCGACGACGACGACGGCGACAATGGCAGCGACTGATTACCCAATGCAAATGTGCGCCGCAATCGGTTGGCAAATGTGTTGAGGGAAGCACGTGGTGTATTTAAGCGAATTAATTGTATGACTGGAACTGGCGCCATGCTCATTGTTATGTTGATGAAGTGCTGCGCACAAATTCCAATGATTTCTCACTGACAAAATGCACTTTTCTTTAATTGCTTTAGAGTTAGCCAGCTCGAACCCCCTAGGACTTAACCGGCATGGCAGCGAAAATTCTTGCATATGATGTTTGTCGTACGGTCACACTGGCCCGAATCAGCTGACTTTTGCTTATCGAAACGATCTGGCAACGCTGCCAATCAGAACTGACAAAATTATTTGTGTATAAACAACAGCCTCACCAAAGCAAAACAAAACATAGCCATAACAGCAACGAGCACGAATATAAATAGAGCAACAAAAATATTTAAAAAAACTATACAAAAACATGTCCATTTCTGAGGACAAGCCATTCCTTGAGCTACAGTCGTGCCGCGTTTGCAATGTGCCATCCACAGAATCCTTTTCGCTCTACAAGCCGCACATCATCGCCGGCGAACTGACCACGCTGGGTGCGCTGCTCAGCTACTGCGCCAACTTGCAGGTGCTCGAGGAGGAGCAATTCCTGCCCACACACATATGCAAGCGGTGCATGGAACTGCTCACCCAGGTGTACGAATTCAAGTGCACTGCGGTGCGCACGGACCACGTGCTTAGGAAGCGCAATGCTCGACTATCCAGAGCCAGCATATCACGTTCGCCATCGCCAACGAATCTAGTCGATGTTGATGTTGAGGCTGAGACTGATGCCGAGGCTGAGGCTGAGGCTGAGACTGAAGCTGAGGCGGAGGCGGAGGCGGAGGCTGAGACGAATGCTATCATTGAAACTGCCAGCACGGATGAATATGTCTATGTGCTAGAGGAAACAGGATCGCCCGTGGATAGCCACGTCTCCCATCAGCTGGATGAAGAACTGGAGCCTGCGCCCGAGGAAATACTGGAGAGTGAGCTGCACTTTGAGAGTGGCGAGCCCACGGTTGAGGTCTTTGAGGTGAACTACGATCTGACCGAAGACTATGAGAACGAGCAGGTATCGAATATCATACAGCCGGACATCGGGATCAAGCTGCGTTCGCAGCAGCGCCGTAAGTCCCACAATCCCGCCCTCCAATGTCCGGTGAGCACCAATTAACCAAATGCCCATGACTCCAGCATAAACTCTATAATAATTGCTAACCAATCTCTCGATCTCTTGCAGATTTGCGGCAAGCAGCTGAGCACCAGTAACTCCTTCAAATACCACATGCAACTGCACGGCGACAATCGACCCTTTGTCTGCAGCATCTGCGGCGATTCCTTTAAGACACGCAACGCCTACGATGGCCACATAACGCTGCACAATCCCAACAATCCTAACAAGTGCACCTTCTGTGGCAAGATCTACAGGCAGGCATCCTCGCTGCGCTCCCACCTCTATACCCACAGCGGCGTCAAGCCCTTCACTTGCGACATCTGCGGCAAGGGCTTGACCCAAAAGTCGGGCTACAAGAAGCACATGCTCACCCACACGGGCGAGAAGCCGCATAACTGCGACACCTGCGGACGCAACTTCCGCTACTCGAGCAACCTGATCGCGCACAAGCGCTCCCACACACGCAAACCTCCCACCAGCCCGAAGCCAGCGGGCAACAAGAATCCTTTGAGAGCGACCCAATCGTGAACCGACCCCGATGCTTCAAGCGCCCATCCTTCGTCACACACACAGAGCCTAAAACCTGAGAGCATAGTAAATAAAACAGTCATTTGGCATTTTAAATATAACTATGTAAATATCATTTTAACTATATGTATATTTATTATCGATATTTATCTAAATTTTGTATAATTTTATAATCAATTCAACTTTGGCTGGATACGATTATCTTTATATTATAAGAAAGCTGCTCAAATATGGATCTGTTGATATTTTGGACTACTCACGGACAAGAGCTTTCTTCGAGATCTTTCTCTCGCGATTGGTGTATTTTATACATCGAACCTTATTCTCCAAAATAGAACAGAGTGAATAGGCTTTCATCTGCTGATTTTGACAACTTTTGTCTCTGTTCGGAGCTTTGTTTTATAGCCATGCTTGGTTTAGTCGCGCTTTGTCAGACATTGCCCAGCCTTGTTGACTTCATTATATTGTCTGCGATCATAATATTTGTCTACCCATGACTATACAGCTACCTCCAGAACAGATTCCCAATAAGATGTCGCATTTACTTTGACTCCTGATACAATTAAAATCATTGGAGAACGTCGATCTGCCGGTGGCTCTACTTCTCGATCCGATCATGATGATCTGTCTACTAACTACTAACTATAAAGCTGTTCCCAGACCACATTCCCAGGATAAATGGATGTAGTTGGAGAACGTCCATCCTCAGTTACAGCTACTCCTTTCTGCCAACCAACCGCTAATTCTATTTCTCATTCGGTCGACGAGCATAATCTTTTTCTGCTCATTACTTCAAAGCTGTCTCCAGAATATTAAGCATTACACCAGATATTCTTTTGACTCCCTGTTCAATGTTCCCAATCTTTTGGAGAAGGCCCGTTCGCGCTTACAGCTGCTGCTTACTACCTCCTGGTGCTACCAGCAGGAGCCTTCCGATGGTTCAAATGCTCCGCAAGCAAATCCTTATGGGAACTTACAAATAGCTCAATTGGGAAATTTAGCTCATCTGAAATTGACCGCTCTGAGACAATTCTCGGCAGTTCTCTCCTCAAGTCTAACTTGTTCCATTATATTTAATTCCCCTTATCAGAGGCTTAGCCTTGAGCTCATTTTTCATTCTGAGTGGAATACTGAGATTGGATAATTGCAACTCTTTAGTCACTTGACTGATTCACTCAATTAAGCCGATGCTTTACTTATCAGGTGGCGTTGGTTACACATCGAGTGCTCAACACCTTATACTATATATTTATAAGAAAGCGAAGCTAACTCACTGTAGATTAGATGGAAAAGGCAATTCAAATGTTATTTACCAATTAAGCCTGGTCATAATCAGAAAGTGTTAAACTATGTGTATATACTTATATGGGTTTGTTAACTTGGTTGAAATTAAGGTACTTGCCTTAGCCTTATATATAATATGGTATATACATACGTACAGTTGTGGTAAAAAAAATAGTCCCTAATACTAAATGTTGGATAAAAAAATGTAGAAACTTTAGTAACTTAATATCGACATCTAAATTAATAACAATATATATTAATCATAATATTCGTTTCAAATTGTTTTCAAAGTATTGAGTTCATCACTTAGTTTTTTTTGCCCAAAACTACTACTATTGCTACTATTTTTTTTACCGCATATTTTTGTTACCTATTTGAAATCCTGGAAATTCTCTTAGTATATACAATATATAGGCTATATATATTTATAACAATTTTTCAATCTGGTTAAAATCCCAAAATTTAATCTTAGTCTTACATTCATATCGATTTGACATTATACATAACATAGTTCAATTGAAATGTAGATTTTATAAAAATTTTTATTTTAATATTTTTTGTTTTGTTTTGAAACATACACGTTCTGTCCGAGTACAACTAATTACAGCCTTTTGAATATATATATATATATATATGTATATATATACACAATTATCTTATATATACATATATATATTTATTATATGTGTTTGATCCGAAAATCGATCAATCGGAATGGCCAACAATTCACATATATATATTTTTATTTTTGTTAACAATTCAAAATTTATACTAAAAATTTTTAATTAATTTAAAAGAAAACCTCTAATCGGCATAATTTTTTTTATCAATATTGCTTTACGTTAAAAATTGTAATTTTTCTTTGAAAAAAAGAAAAGAAAAATAATTTAGATAATTTGGTATATCTGCATTTTTGGATCCCGGCCGATATTTGTCCTCGATTCGTTGTAAAGCACATTTACGGTGTTTCAGTAATCACAAGCTTATCGATGGCAAATTGTGATACTGGATGAACATGTCCGTGTAAGTGTACGTTTACGGGTACGTGTACGTTTACGTGTACGTATAGAAGTACATAGTAGAATTATCTATTACTATATACATGGGTGTAGGTGTAGATTCCTATATACTAAGTGTTTAAACTAGGCTTAGTCCTTACGGCATTTACAGCACGACAACGACTTTCGAGGTGGACACCTGCTGGTCAACGACATCGGGCATGTTTGCGGCAGTGCGACGGCCAGCCGCCACGGCGTTAGCACGATCGGGGCTTGCTGTGTTTGTGGCAATGGCATTATTGCTGGTGGTGGTCACTGGCGCCTCCTTGTTGTGGACACGCATGTGGCTATTGAGGCGCTTTTTGGTTGGGAATGCCTTCATGCACTTGTCGCACTTGAACGGCTTCTCGCCGGAGTGCAAGCGCACGTGGGCATTCAGGTTGCTGGTGAAGGTGAAGGCGCGTCCGCAGATGTGACATTTGTGCGGCTTTTCGCCGGAATGCACCAGCATGTGCTTCTTATAGCCGGACTTCTGGGACAGTCCAACGCCGCAGATTTCGCAGGTGAATGCCTTCTCGCCCGTATGGCTGACTTTGTGCTGGCGCAGCGATGAGGAATCATAGTACGCCTTATCGCACAGATCACACGCATAGGGACGCTCGCCGGTGTGGGTTAGCTTGTGCCGGCGCAGATGATCGTAGGCCGCATAGCTGCGTCCGCACTGTTCGCACTTGTACGGCTTGTCCTCGGCGTGTGTGCGCATGTGGGCCGCCAGGCTGGATGTGGTGCGATAGAAGCGGGCGCAGACCAAGCATTGATGCGGCTTGGCATTGGTGTGGGTCAGCATGTGCTCCTTGTGGTTGCGCAAGTGCTTCAGCTTCTTGCCGCACATCTCGCACGAGTAGAGCTTCTCGTCCACATGGGAGCGCATATGTTGATTGAGGCGGCACTGCTGCCGGAATGCTTTGTTGCACACATGGCAAACGTGCGGCAGCACCTCGACTCCCGGTCCGGTCACAACTGGAATCGAGAGACGAGAATCGGAGTCTTCCAGAAATTCCTCACCCTCTTCGCTGTCAGCCGCCATCTGCTAATCATAATTATATTTACTTTGAATATCAGTAGTTCGAGTGCTTGCTTACCAGGTGCTCCTCACGCTCGATGTCCAGAATATCCTCAGCTTCGACTTCGCCAATTACCTCATCGATGGGCTCCTCGCCCGAAATCATGACCATTTGGTCGTCTAGCATTTGGATTTGCATTTGCTCGCTGACCGTTTCGAGCGGTGGCGAGTCCATAATCTCGATGTCATCCTCGTCCTCCACCTGCGAGTCATATTCAGTTTTAATGGTCACATACTCTATGTCAGCTGCATGGAACTCGTTGTTGGGCTCGTTGGTATCCTCCGTCTCGGTCTCGGCGCCAACTTCTTCTTCGGCATCCACGCACACATCATCGACGACAAATTCTTCATGCTCCGGCTCTGGCTCCTGCTCGCTGTACGCTTCGACAAGCGCAGCAACTTCGTGCAAACTGGAGTCCTGCTTGCCTGCATCGGTGTCAGTCTCGTCGCCCAGCACCTCGATCATCACATACTCCTGGTTGCTGGTGTTGATATTGGCATTGCTGTCCACCTCTTCGAGACCCAGGCGCAGCAGCTCATCGGAGTCAATCACCATGCGCTTGAAGTTGAACGCTTGCTCCAGCAGCTGCAAACAATGCATGCAAATGTGCTGGGGCATGGCAGCCCCATCTTGGGGCTCGAATGACAGGCTGGAGCAGAACTGCAGCATGTTGGCCAGTGTGGTGCTGCCCTCCGGTCCAATTTCAATTTCGTCTTGCAGCGACTTGTATTGTTTACATGCACGAGTGCATGTGCGGCAATTGAGAACCACGCCTGGTTTGGTGCCGCTCATCATTCTTCCTGGGCACTGCCGTAGTTTCGTTCGCTTTTTAAATTGATTTCGATTTCGACTGTTGCTGTCACCGTTTGCAATTGCAAATGTAAAGCGCCGATTTTAATGCGCAACTTCTTTTCTATTTGCCATTCGCGTGTGCTATTCACTCGAGTTTAATAAAAACATACAGTCGAATTGTATTGGCATATGCACAGTCACACAGTTACACAGCCTCGCTTGCTTCAAAATGGCGTCCACAGTAGATGATAGTCGCAAGCGTACACCGAGAAGAAGAAGAAAATGACAAACAGTGCTGGTAAACGGCGCGTAAAATGTCTAAAAAAAACTTATTCAAATGTAACCTTTGCTAGTATGTGCTTAGCAATTGGTGTTTATTGATATTTATAAATCAAATGAATAGTTATTGTGATGTACAAAGCTGGTTATGGGCGCACTCTTTACTTCTGGCAATGAATGCTTACTGATGTGCTTCTCAGACATTTTTGAAGCAACCGAAATGGAACGCTGGGCGCGCCTGAAAGCAGCACAAGAAACCATTTAACTATTTAAACATCTCAAATTAAATTTCATTTTAAACTTACCGAGATTGCGCACGATTTCTTTTTTTAATTTTAACTTGCTGGCTTATCTTACGCACGCGAAACTTAAGCTCTCTAAGCATCCGACGAAGTCGATGCTGTTCCAAATATTGCTTCTGACATACTCCACGGGCCAGTAACAAGTCCTTGTCCAACTTCTGTTCTTCCTTTTCCTGCATCATTATAAAAAAATTAAATTGTTATTCAAATCACTTGTATTAACATTTCTCACCTTTTTTAATATGAATTTTTCCAAATTCCTATAGTTTGCTCTCTGAAACGAGTCGATGAGGTCGTGCGGCAAGCCGTCGTGCCACGGTGCTGGGTGGAACATGCTCTTTAGATTTGAGGGCAATGCATTGTTTACCTGGCGGCCACGCACCATCTTACGGCAAACCGGGCACACGTATGTGGGTGCATCGCCGGGAATACGACCCAGACTGGCCGTAACGCATTTCTCGCATATGACGTGTTGACATGCCAAAAGGAATATTACAGTTTTCTCATTCACATAATGCTCAAAACAACAGTTGCAGTGAATCCATATTTTTTTCACCTTGGCCGCATCAATGGTGATTGTAGACTTTGCGGAATTGTCAGTTATCATGTTACGGATTTTATTTCTACATTTGTAATTGCATCAACAGACTAAAATGGCAGCTCTCTAGTAACGGGTTTCTGTTGTTGCCATTCACAATCTCAGCGTTAACTTTGAATGGTTAAAATCAGCTGTGCGAAGAACCATAATATAAAAACAGTAACTTCACTTACGCCAGGTATGCAGTTCATAGCTCTTAATTGTGACTTCATTTTTCGGGCAAGCAAAATGGTTTATGTATATATTTGAAGTCACAGATATCTATTTAAATAGAAAAGAAAGCAATCAGCTATTAAATAAAGCAGTCTAATAAGAGATGTCGCTTAAGCTAAGTTGTTTATAAAAGTGACTTCTTGCACCTAGCTTCAATTGATCTGCGTACTAATCGTGGTAAAATATTTGATACGTTCACACACACACACAAACATAAATTGACAGAAGTTAAGAAGATATTGCTGCAGAATGTTTGGCTTTCTGAAAAGGCTTTCAAAATATCGACTTGCATTATTATTAATAATTATAGCCGTTCTAGCTAAACTTTACCAGAAAGAAATTGTGCAGCTTTTGCAAATAGCGGCTGCGCGTTATTTGAATACCGCCGCCAACGAGCGGACGGAAAGTGTTCCCGTAAAGTTCACGGAGACAGGCGACAGCATCTTCACGGCGGAGCAGCTGTCCACGTACAACGGTGAGAATGGAGCACCCATCTATTTGGCATTGCTCGGCACCGTGTTTGACGTCAGCCGCGGCATAAAGCATTATGGACCTGGCTGCAGCTACAACTTCTTTGTTGGCCGTGATGCATCCGTCTCTTTTGTGAGCGGAGAGTTCGAGCATTACGATCCGGCAACGGCTGATGATGTGCTTAGCCTGAAGGGCAACGACTTGATTGAGCTGGCCAAGTGGCTGCAATTCTACGAGAAGGAGTATACCTACAAGGGCAAGCTGATTGGACGCTTCTATGACGAAGCGGGTCAGCCGACGGTCTATCATAAGAAATTCCTGATACTTCTGGACGAGGCGAACGAAGCCAAGGCGCAGGTTGACGAGCTGCGTAATCGATATCCGGGCTGCAATATCGAGTGGTCCGAGGCGAAGGGCACTCGCGTCTGGTGCACCACAACGAGCGGCGATGGCAAGGAGCGCGAGTGGTCCGGCTATCCCCGCAAGCTGTATAACCGGGACAACAAAAACTTCCACTGCGCCTGCGTGCCCGAGGGGGAACTGGGCGATCCCATGTTCAAGCCCTATGATAATTGTGCAGATCGGGCGACTGAATGTTTCTATAGGGTCTAAAACTAAATACAACTTGAGTTCATATGCTAAAGACGCTAATCTATATGTTTGATTTGGAAGTTCCAATTGTCAGTCGTCATATGTGTGTATCACTGTAGTGACAGGGATGCTTGGTTTTTATTGTTTGAAAGCAGAATCTGAATCTGTATTAGTCATATAGCCTTTTGTATATACGTAAAAAATATACATGTTTTATAAAAAAGTTTTCACATTCATTTAGAATAAATCTTTATATTTTATTGCTTTTGTTAGTGTATAGAAATCTAATGCCAATTCGCTAAAAAAATTTGAAATTTTTTCTAATCTTTGAGCTTGTAAATTCGAGTGTTTATGTAGATATATACAAAAAAAACATCAGAATATTCCACTAGTATTACAAAAAAAGAGGAAAGAAACGAACAATATTTAGATTTGTACATAATTATTATTATTATTATAATAATATTTTTGTGATATGGCAGCTTGGGCATGAAATTTCCGTTTCGATTGGAAGAAGAATCGACAATCAGCGCAACACGTAAAAGAAAACAACAGCAAAAACAAAAACAAACCAAAAAATTTTTTTCTGAAAAATCTGACGATAGTTTAGCTTTCGACATATTCTAATGCAGGTTTTCAAATAAAATACAAAATTCAACGTGAAATTATAAGATCCAATTGATTTTCGGGAATTTTGTCCGTCATTCAACAGCTGGCAGTGGAGTGAACAGTGAACAGTGTGACCGTTCGCTGGTCTGATCAAAGTCGCTTTACTGCAAATAAATTGCGCGTTTGCTTGCAGAGCTTATGATATAATGTCGCGTACGTTGAGCCAATTATTTGGACGGTGCCTTTTGGGCCAGTCCTACGTGAAGCCCATGCAGGCAAATTGTATGTTGAGAAATCTGCTTAGTCCGCAGCCAATGCAATCGGCGTGCGGAGGACGCATTGCATCCTATTCGAAACGAAACGGCCCACCACCAGATGCTGGCGAACCCTTCAAAACCGTGTCCAAATCTCGCGGCGTTGACGATGGTAAGTGATCCAGGCTGAATATTGTGTATCCCAGCAATTGAAATTTGATAGACTACATACATTCAACAGACGATCTCAACAGCCTGGAGGAGGAACCCAATTGGGAGCTGACTTCTCAACGTCACAATCGCTTCTATTTACCAAATGCCACAGGTCCCGCTTGGCAGGGAGATACAACTACAGTCGGCCTATTGGAACCGCTGGCCAATCTAGTCAATTTTTTCAAGGACATCAACGTGGACAAGTCACGTCTAGAGTTTTCATGCTGCCAGTGTCCAGTGCTGATACGTGATTCAATTTTCGAACTCTTCCCAGTTCGTGCCATCGGCCAAAAAGACTATGCCATAACACTGCTAACACTGAGCTACGAAGGCGACATTGAGAAAGGTGCAGCAAAGGTGAGCAACTGCCCCAGAGATAGCCATAATCCGGTACTGAAGCCATAATTATGTGGTCTTCTTACAGTTTGTGCTCGCTGCCAGGGAAATCAGTGACCGTTTACTCTCGTTGGGCTACTGGGCAGATTTCCTGAACCCATTCAGTGGCAGGCCATACTTTTTACCCAGAGACACATCGATATTGTACAAACAAGACTATCGCTTTCGTGGCCTCAACATGCGTCTGTCCAACCACAACGAGTGCGTGCTCATAGCTGCCGAGGAGAACGATAGCGTTCACTTCTCGGGCACCATATTCTGCACGGCGCCCAATAACTACAGTCTGCTCGTGGAGCTGCTGGCGCCGGCAGAGTTTAAAATTCGTTTCGAAGATGTGCCCCAATGAATGAAAGAGAAGCAGTTTTGTAGTACAATTTCAGTTTAGCCAAACAAACGATGGCCCCGCCCCCACACAGCTCAGCTGAGGCTGGCCAGCGACAGATAGCAATAGAGGATGACACAAGTCCGTAGCCGTTCTCAGTGGTGACAAATAATGTGTTTAAATGTCAAGTTTTTGTTCCGACTTGTCACAAATATTTGTGTACAAACTCTCGATAAGTTTGTAATACACATACATGAATTCAAATACATACATATATGTACATGCATATATATGTATATGTACACCTATATATAATATATAAACAGTATAGATACATATATATGTATGTATATAAATATATATATATACGAAAGATCAAGTTATTTAGTTATCTACGTGATGGCCACTTGATTGCAGTGTCGTTCGATGTCCTTCAGTCGATTGACCAGCGACTGCAGCTCCTCGGCATTGCAGACGAACTCCACATCGGTGATGCGCTCCCCGCTGCTCTGGCGATAGTGTCCCAAGTTGATATTGAAATGTGGTGCACCGCTGCTGCGGTCCGATGTGGAGGACTTCACGTCGCACACGATGCGCCACTGCACGTCGGTGATGTGTGGGAAATTGTGGCCCAGCTGCAATTGGCGCAGCACCAGATCCTTTCGATTGTCCTCGTACACCCGGGTCAGTTCATCAACGGCGCTGGCATTCAGGTCCAGTGCTTCCAGCTGCTGCCGCAGCATAATGCTGCTCCAGCCGTGCTTGGTGGCGACGGCGTAGAGCGTGACCACGGCATATTCGCTCTGTTTGGCGCTGGCTGCGTTCGTTGCGTATATTTCGGGCACTGGTGCTATAACTGTAACACCATACAAATTGTTTATGCGAGTTCTTTTAGATTTAGGCAATGTTTTAGCTGCATACTTGCATCTGGATGGAGCGTCAATTTCAATGAATTGGCAATTAGTGTTTTACTGATGACCGCTGTTAGTGTGGTGCCCAGGTTTTTCAGGCCAGCAATCACGGTGGCCGATAGCAATCCATTATTGTCATCTGTGGGGGCTTTTGATGGACTTGAACAGTGTGTTTCGGTGGCCATTAACAACAATTTTTGAGCTGATGCATGGAGGCCAAACAAATAACAAACAGCTGTGAATATGCCATTCACAACGAACTGCCGCTATATGCAAGAGTGAATGTAGGTGAAGGTTATTGAACAAGGCTACCAGGCTATTGTGACGTCACATTGTAAAGGTAACTGACCAATTTTATTACTTTTGTAATTCTCAAATCGTGGTGAATTCATATTTTTTACTCTGGACTTGTCAAACAATATTAGCTTAATTTAACCTAATTTTCGTTTAAATTAACATTGTTGTTAATTCGGCTATAATATATATGAGCAAACACGGATTAAAATAAACTGGTTTATTATGTTACTTCTTTTTACTTGACTATCACAGCGCGGTTCATAGATGGCGCCATATTTAAATTTAACATTTTCAACTTTTTATTTATTTTTGTTGATATTGACATTGTTGTTAATTCAGTGGTAATATATGAAAAATATGAGCAAGCACTTATTGAAATAAAGTAGTAATGTTATATTTCTTAGTTTTTCACTTCCACAAAGACGGCGCAATTTGTAAATTTTGTAACTAATTGTTTTGCTTTACTTCTAGAGCGCGAGATGGCGCCATTTTCAAATTTTACACTTACCATTGAAATAGAGATAGAATGAGATATGGAAAAAGTGAGATAGAGACACAAAGATAGATAGACAGAGAGAGATAGATAGAGAGAGAGAGAGAGAGAGAGAGAGCGAGAGAGAGAGAGAGACAGAGAGAGAGAGCGAGAGAGAGAGAGAGACAGAGAGAGAGAAAAAGAGAGAGAGAGAGAGAGAGAGCGAGCGGCACTTTAGCAGGATTTTATTTTAATTTATATAGTTTTAATTTGATATATTTTATCATTTAATATAACTGTTTTTCCTTACATTAAATAGATTGCTTCTTTATATGTTGTTAGTTTTCTTTACTTTATTGACATACATAGCAAATTCTTGATCATAATATTCTATTATAGTAAAGGAATATCATTATTTTGTCTAATTATTATTGACATTGGCTTAGCGCATGCGTGTAGAACGTCTTATCTTTATCCTCGAGTCCTCGCTTGATAACGTGTGGTATTTTCTTGGGCTCCATGCTAACAAATGAAAAGAAGCAGACATCCGAAATCAGTAATAATAGGTAGCAGACAGAGGCAATATATATAATAAATAGAGGTCTTATCAGAAGTGTGTGGCCACTTACCGGATGCAATCGATGATGGGACAGACGGAGACACAGAGGGTGCAGCCGGTGCAGTCGTCGTTGACATGCGGCAAGTGCGTGTCCTTATCGAATTCAATTGCCTGATAGCCGGAGTCGGCACACGTCATATAGCACTTGCCACAGTTGATGCACATGTCCTAATGTAAGTCGAATGTATGTTTATATATTGTTAGGTCTATTGGGATATATCGATGCACTCACATCATTGATAAGGGCCACCTTCTGCTGTGTGTTGTCGAGGCTCTTGTAGGGACCGATGCGTGGCAGGGCCGCACCAATGACGTCTGTGATCTTGGGCGCCGGCTTGATGACGGCGCCAGTGTTGGAGGTATCTTCGGTGGTGCGTTCGGCATCCCACAGGGCGCCCTTCTCCTTGCGCAGATCGGCCAACTTGATGTCGCGCTGCTGCTGATAGGGGCCAAAGAAGCCCAGTGTCTGATTGCCACTGCCGGTCAGGTGGACCACCGGCTTGCCCTTCTGGTGCACTGGCGTTGGCGGCGACTGTCCGTCCCAGAAGGCGCCGTTATTCGGCGGCGGATTGGCCTTCAGATACAGCAGCGCCTTCAGGCTGGTGCAATAGTCCTCGATGAGCGTAAAGTCCTGATTCTGTACGGACGAGCAGACCTGCAGAACCGTAGCACCCGCCTGGATAAACTGTAGCGCCACCTCGCCGGAATCAACGCCGCCGATGCCCAGTATAACGAATTCCTTTGGCAACGCCCTCGCTATCTCCGAAATGGCGCGCAGTGCCATGGGTCTGGTGGCATTGCCGGAGACACCGCCGTACGTGGTGCGCTGCTCCTTGCCAACTGCCGGCCAGGCTGTCGCATCCGCCTTCAGGCTCATCAGACCCTGAACCGTATTGATCGCCGAGCCACCGTTGGCGCCGCCGCGATGTGCTGCCTTGGCAATGGACACGATGTCCGTAATGTTTGGCGTCAGCTTGATGAAGAAGGGCACCTTGACGGCCTTGCGCACCCAGCGCGAGATATCCTCCACCAGCTTGGGTTCCTGGCCGCAGGCCAGGCCCATGCCGCTTTCGCCCATGCCATGCGGACAGGACAGATTCAGTTCGAGTGCATCGGCGCCCGATTGTTCGGCCCTGGTGGCCAGCTCCGTCCAGTCCGCCTCATTGTAGCCGCACATAATGCTCGCAATGATGATCTTCTCGGGAAAATCGCGCTTCAGCTCGGCAATCGAGCGCAGCCAGTACTCGGCCCGCTTCTCCGAGATCAGCTCGATGTTGAGGAAGCAGCCCTGCTGCGGGCCGTACCTATAGCCGGACGTGGTGCCGCGCACTATACGGGGCGACACATTTGTGACCATGTCCTTGTCGAGGCCAAATGTCTTGGTGACCACGAAACCCCAGCCCTGCTCGAAGCTGCGGCGTATCATCGCTGCGCTGGTGGTGGGCGGTGCCGAGGCCAGGCCGAAGGGATTCTCGAACTTCAGGCCGCACATCTCGACGGAGATGTCCACGCTGTCGATGTCCGTATAGAAAAGCGGCAGGGCGGCGGGTGTGTCCAGCGGCAGACCCTGCAGCTGGCAGTGAATGCTCCAGGCGGCGACTTTGCCATCGTTCACAGACTCCACGGTGGTGTTGGCCACGCCGGCCAGATCACCGCCCAGAAAGACCTGCGGCACGCTGCTCTGCATGGTTTGGCGGTCCACTACGGGCAAGCCACCACGGAATTGTAGTGGCGACAGCGCCTCTTTAACGTCCGCATCTTGCAGGCCCGAGCCGAAGGCGGAGATGACAAAGTTTGCCTTGAGGCGCACCGTCTGCTCCTCATCCTCCACCCATTCGTCCTGGTCGTTCTGCTCGGTGCGACAGAATTCCATGCCAGTGATCTGGCCGTCCTTGACGATGACCTTGCGCGGACTCAAATATGGCATCAGCTCACAGCGTTCCTCACGCGCCAGCTCCACCTCCTCGGGCACGGCCCGGATACCGGTAGAGCCCTTGCGGAAGACAACGAACACACGACGCGCTCCACAGCGCAGCGCCGAGGTGGCGCAATCGAAGGCGGTGTCGCCGGCACCCAGGACAATCACATTGCCGTAGAGCTTGGGCAGCGTCTGGGCCGATTTGCAGGCGCACAGACCTGGCTTCGACCCGTCCGAGACCAATGGCAAGAAGTTCTTGGACGTGAAGAAGCCCGACTGAGTGCTCAAACCCTTGAAAATGGGATCAATCTTGGGCTCTGGCAGTCCGATGCCCACGAAGACGGCATCGTGTCCGGAAGAGAGCAAACCCTGTTCAAAACAGAAGTGAATTACTGCACAATTAGTTGAGACAAGTTATTAGTTAGTTAAATATGATTAGGTTATATATACTTAGTTAAATATGATTATATATAAGTTAAGTTTGTTTACGTTATATGGACAGATGTTTCAAATGTACGTAAAAGCCTAGAGGGCAACGATAATATTAAAATGAAACAAGTAAGAAAGCTCTAGTCGACACTGCTCGACTACGAGATCCCCTGAACCCTCTTCCAGGAACTAATTTTCAATAATTCGGCGTTCCACTTCTACTTAAACATGCACACACACATACGAACGCACGTATAAACAGGCATGGTCTGCCCTGTGGGCTTACTTTGGGAACTTAATTGCTTAATAACTTTTTTTTAGACAACTAGTCTTGATAAAACTTTCAGACCGTGATTATAACATTCAAATGTGTGTATGTGCCAACGCACAAGTTTCTAGTATTTGAAATACGGGTTTTGCAAACTTGTAGGGAAGGGGGTGTTTTGAGGGGTGGGGGGTAAAATATGACAAAACCGACATTTTTAAAAATACATATGAATCTACATTTCAAATTTGGAAGATTTTAGCTCTAAAGATGTAGTTATCGATTTTTTAAGGAAAACTTGATATGCGCGCTTTATATACTATATCTTCTGAGATCGACGCTTTCATACATACGGACAGACGGACAGACAGACGGACAGGGCTAAATCGACTCAGCTCGTCGCCCTGATCAAGAATATATATAATTTATGGGGTCTGCCACGCCTCCTTCTGCCTCTTACATACTTGTAACAAAACCATTTTACCCTGATTTCCCATTTTCAATGGGTTCAGGGTATAAAAAAACATATGTCGTATTGCTACAATTTTAAAATGTAATATTTTTAAATTATATAATTATTAGCTCTAATCAATCTCAAATTTAAGGGTATTTTAGAATGCAGTGACTGTGTTGAATGCATTTACCCGTAAGATGATCAGCCACCTATATGTGGACTGGTCTGTAGCGTGAGATCTATATATTCCCAGTGAAATTCGATCTATTTTGAAGTGCCTTGGCAGCTATCCTAAAACTGTTAAAAGCTTCAAACTCTTACACTTCTCTTCTCTTATGGAACGAAAAGCTGATATATGTTTTCTTCCACTTAGGTTTACATAGATATACGGACATTCTGCAAAGCAGTAAAACCTTTCAATTGGTGATCTTAAAATTTTGGCATATGTAAATTTGGTATATAACATATTGGGATTTCTGTATATATGCACATAAGCCTTTGTCAAAGACTTTTTAGATAAACCCACTAGTGGTCTGGAAATTTCAAATTAGTATATTCTTTAATAGCTTGGAAGTTTTATCAAATATATATTCGTACTATAGATACTAAGATACTACTACTGAATTTACAGTTTTTGAATATCTCTTTTAGTTCCGATTTCAAAGACGCCGAAAATTCTGAAGACACATACACACAAATTGCAGCGAATGTGATTTATCTCTCCTTATGCTAGTTCTCTTCATGCTTCATGCATGCATATGAACGTTATCTCACACACCCACAGAGACACTGCGTCTGCGTCGCGACGCTAACTGCGAAATTCATGTAGCGATTACGCTAGTTCACTGTTGAGCTCCCTACTTTGGGAAGTGTATTTGCTGATAATTGTGATTAGGTTCGAAGAATTCAGCTTTTCGTAATCCGTATATTTTATGAGCAATATATCAATTTGCTGTCTTTAGCCTCCATGCACTTCATGTAGATAAGCAATTTAAACTATCGGTACTTATCAATGTTACGAAATGGAAAAAGATATCAAAAGCTCATGATATACGTGAATACATACATACATATATACATATGTACATATGTATCTATGTATGAATGCATGTATGATGATGAGATCGATGCATTCATACAGAAGTAGAGATGGAGACATATGTACATATGTATGTACATATGCACATATATGTATGTGTATGTAAATACATATATATACATACATATGTATATGCATGTAAAAAGATGCATGCACATATGTATGTATGCATATGTATATATTCATGTTTTCATATATGTATGTATATGTACATACATATTATGTATGAATATATGCATATGTATATGTGTACGTATGTACGTACATACATTTACATTTGTGATACATTTGTGTAAATGCATATATTTATGTATGTACATATGTACATACGTACATATGTACGTATAAATGAATTTGTGTATGTACATATGTATGCTTATATGTATGCATGTATGTATGTATGTACGTATAGGCGTATGTACATATATATGAATGTATGTATGTATGTATTCATGGAAGGTTAAATGTATGTATACATGTATATTTGCATAGATGTCAAACTGATTTAGTTCCAAAAATGTCCAAAATCAGAATATAGATAAATAGTACTGAAGACTTAAAATTTCAATCTAAG
The DNA here is from genome assembly GCA_035045345.1 of Drosophila hamatofila. Taxonomy (NCBI): domain Eukaryota; kingdom Metazoa; phylum Arthropoda; class Insecta; order Diptera; family Drosophilidae; genus Drosophila; species Drosophila hamatofila. Next base: position 6,392,309 of record JAWNPA010000039.1, on the reverse strand, counting down.
GAAAGTACCCAACAAAAGACCACGTTTATCAACTTAATTATTCATAGCTCATATATGTACATACATCATATAATTATTTAATATTCTATTATCTTTACCCTACTCCTTATACTAGTTTAATCCCCATTATCCATCTAGAAGGAGGATGGAGGATGAATCGCATCAACCACGCCACCTAAATTGAACAATTTAACACTTTTTTCACTGACATAGTAATCACAGCAGTGTTTTAAGTCTTATAGGAATAAAACAATAGTTCAGATATGATCCAAGAACTGGGAGTAGATTTTTTCTTGACTTGTAAGACTTACACTAAAATAAAACTGAATACCTCTAAGTGCTCTATCCTAAGAAGGCTTTTTGTTTTGTCTATCATGGTATTTATGTATATATATGTAGATTGATGTATCAGCATCTCTTGTAAAGTGACAGCCTTACTCACCTGAATGGTCAAGTCCTTGGTGCTGAGGGAACGCTGCAGTTCGAACTTCACGCCCACATCCTTGACCAGATCGATCTCGAAGTTGACCACATCGATGGGCAGACGGTACTGTGGTATCTCGGCAGCACTTAGGCCGCCCAGATAGCTGCGTCGCTCGTAGATGGTGACATCGTCGTAGCCCAATCGGGCCAGGAAGGTGGCGCACGAGAGTGAGGCAGGTCCGCCGCCGATCAGGGCAATCTTCTTGTTCGGCTGCGCCAGCGGCTTCAGATTTGGCGCCCGGCGCTGATGCACGCCCATCTGCTTGAACACCTCGGTGGCGAACTGCTGCAGGCCGCCAATGTTGATGGGACCCGCCTCGGAGGCCTGCAGATTGCAGCCGCCAACGCAGAGATCACTGGTGGGACAGACCATGCCGCAGGTCAGGCCCAGCGGATTGTCCGAGAAGATGGCCTTGGCGGCGCCATAGAAATTCTTATTGGCAATGGACGTGATGAAGCTCTTGATGTCCAGCTGCGTGGGACAGGACTTCTGACAAGGCGCATCGGCGCACTTGAGGCAGCGGGCTGCCTCCTCCAGAGCACCACGCTCCGACAGAGTCGTGTGCTTAATATCCTCAAAGTTGTTGGCCAATGTGGTGCAGGGCACCGCCAGGTGATCCACATTGCGCTTCCAATGCTTCTTGTTCTCCTTGGTCTGCTTGGTGGGCACCACGCTGCACTGCGTCTTCACGCGTGGATTCAGCGCCAACAGATCCTGCACAAGAATCTCAATAAACGACTCCAAGTCTGAAATTCTAGCGACCTACCTCAATATCGGGCGTATCTTTGCTTAGCATTGCCGGCGGACTCATCTTGATTGAAGATTGCCTGATTCGCTTCCTTCCTTGACTAAGTTAACTCTATGCAATGCTGGGCTGTGAAAATAGTTTCAGATACTGTAGATATTATATAGAGCTATGTATGTCTTTTAAGTTGTTTGGTCTCGAAACTGAAACGGATCTAATCGCAATGCATGGGGTCTTATAGTTAATATTTTATATTCATGCTCACACACACACACACACACACATACATCAGTATTAATTATTATATATTATATAGCTTGGGACCTTCTTATCAAGCACACATGGTTCGATGAAGCACACTCGAGAGATTAGGTTAGTTAACAGCTTCGAGTTGCCGAACGGGTCGCTTGCCAACCAATTGTTGTATCTATGTGTATATATAGCTACAAATAGTGATATTACAATCTACAAGACCCATATATAATGCTACAGATACAAGCATATATACATATTTATGTATGTATGTATACTATATATGTATATACATGTTTATGATTAATCATATATGCTTTCTGCGCATTACATTATCATCTTATAAGGCAGGCCACACGTCATTTTTCAATTTCTTATAGAATTGAAGGAAAATCATTGAAAACGGGAGTTTAGAGTAGGGAATACATTTCTTAACAATACATTTTTTTTTTATAATTTCCTCCATAAATAATAAGTAAGAAAAAAAAAAATAATAAAAAAAAAATTAAAATATAATAAAAAAATAAAAATAAATAATAAATATTATGTTTAATCAATATTTTATATATATTTTACTCTTATATGAACTTATATATATTTTTTTTTATATAAGTACCAAGCAGGTTCAATGCACCTTACCTTAAGTCTACACTATTCTATATTATTCTAAATTTTTTCTGTATTTTTTTTTTCAAACTTAAATGCGCCCTAGCACTTTAAATGGGCATCATTGATTGCCATTGATTAATAACTACATATATAGCTAGGCATCTATAGTAGACCTTAATGCCAATTGATAACTACAAAAATCTATTACAAGACAAATTTCAATTGCAAAAGACTACATAGAAACTACACTGATACCCTACCACATAAGATCTGCATGAAAAAGTAAATATAGAACTAGTTGAGCGACAGGTTTGAGCGCCGAAAGCGAAAGATCAAGTCAAATCTGATAACCCTCATATAGTTGCTTCCATATACATACATATATAAATCGAAATTCCTAATTCAAAGGAATTTGTTTATTTGATTAACTATCATATTTCAATTGAACTATTTGCGTGTTCATCATAGTGCCAGTTGACTGTATAAGACTTGTTATGGGCGCACACGCCCCCTTCGTCGTCGGCTCACTTAGTATGCGGAATCATAAAAAAAAGCTTCCATTATCAGCTGACAGCTAATATTATTTGGATTTCCAGTTTCATTTTCGTCGTTTGTAGATCATTAATAGATTGCGCAGACTGAGAAATCACATATGCAAATGCGACAATTATTCTAATATGCTCCATACACCGGTTGAAATTTAAATCGAACTATTCTGGTTTATATCGCATGTTAATTGAGTTAGTTATTTCTTGATTTCTTTGGTTATTGTTTAAGCTTTAAATTTGTTTTATTTTTTTGGGCGGTGTCATTCAATTGAATTAAATTAGAACAAACCTCTTTCGCGCTGTTGAACTATTCGCTCCGCTGATAGCTTCTGTTGATTGTGATCCGCTGATTACAACACGGCGCTCGCTCATTCACTCACTCTTTGTGAATGAAAGACGAAAACAAAAAAAAATGTATTTGATTTGGGTTTGGCACGAGTGGGAATACAAAAAAAAACAACAGAAATCGGTCTTCACACTGGAAACGCACAATTCCAAATGGTTTTTTGCTTGTGAAAATATTTGCTTAAAAACAAACAAACAGAAGACGGCGGACAGCGACGTCGGCGTCGGCGTCGGCGTTGGCGTCGCCGTCAGTAATACTGACTCAGTATTAGCGTAGGCTTCGGCGCTTACCGAAGACCAACATTGCAGCTACACACACATACACATGCACATACCCATACACATACATTTGCATTGCGTTCACATACATTATTTGCTTTGGCGTCGACGTCGCGACGTCGTGTTGTTGCTGTTGCTGTTTTCTTTTTCTTTCGTTTTGTTTTTGTGATCATCTTTCGCGTTACAATTAAAGTACTTGTAAAAGCTTTAGAAAAGCTTCCAGTGCTGTGCACATTGAAATGCGCTTTAGCACGGAAAAAAAGCACAAGAGAGTTGCTTAAAGATTGTGTGCTATACAATATATACATACATACATACATACACTGTGTAGCTAAAGTCACCGTACCCCTGATACGTTCTCACGAATCACGCTGTGAAGTCATCAACTGCGGCAGGAGGCGTGGCACCAAGCACCTCTGAGGCGGTGCCAGGACTCCATGGACTCCATGCTACGTAGGTGGAAAGCCATAATAAAATATAATGGATTTACAACTAGGTATTAGACCGAAGATTATGTTTTAAGCATAATATATGAAGTTAGACTAATGTTAAAATTAAATTGAAAAAATCAGTTCTTCGAAGGGTTCAGTGGATCTCGTAGTCGAGCGGTCTCGACTAGAGCTTTCTTACTTGTTTTATTTTCTTTTCTGTAAATATCATACTTAGAATGATATACTAAGAGCAGATTACGTTCTGCACCCGCTCTTAAATCTTAATTTCATTGCCATTAACTAGTGAAATTCTTTTATATTCCATGTCTGTAATTCTGCTCAACATTATTTACAATTTTACTCTCTTGAGCTTTATTCCACACACTTTATTTTTTTCTAAGAAAATGTAACATTTTCTCTTTTTTTTTAAATGTTTTTTTTTACATCAAATCCAACCCTTCAACAAGATAATCAGCTTCTCTTAATTTCCATTCTTTCGCCTTCGTGCTTCTTTGGTATTGAGCTTTATACAATAGCCTCAGCGTACTTGCACTTCACATCCGCAAGCACTGCGATCTCCCTCTGCTTTGGGTGTTGCACTCAACTAGAGCAGCGAAAAGCGAACAGCGAATTCACCACGCACTCTTGCGATTGTGGTGAGAAACTCGCATACGAATTAAAGCTACCTGCCATCAAAAGCTTACTTGCTAGCGGAACGAAGCAGCCTGCTATGATAATTAAGCTTAAGAACAGTTACTGCTTAAATGCTTTTTAAATTTCCAAGTTCTAAGCTATTCTTGCAAATGTTTAATTCTATATTTATTTTCAAATTTATTACTATGACAGCGGTAAATGGCGCTATCTGCAGATAACTAACTACATCTCAGAGGCGATGCAAAATTAATAATAATAGGCATATATAAATAGTATTTTATTTATAGCATATATCGATCTGATGCAGCTGTTGCTATCGCCATCTGGCGGTGTAATTGCACAATTTATGAGCATAATAATTTTGGCTCTTGCGGGTTTATTAAAAATGCATAAATTACTTTGGAGGTCGGGCTAGATGCTGAGATTTTAGCCAAGTCAAACCGTAAAATGCATGCTTAAATATTGCACGGAACAGACGATAATAAATTGCAACAAAATTAGTAAGAAAAATAAGCAAAATCCCCACTTGCCTAATGACTATTTCATCAATTTCGCCTGCCATTTGCCAGCCAAAATTTAAGATTGATGGCGAAACGTCAAAAGCAAAAATGAATGGGGCCGATCAATAGCCATCAATCGGATGGGGAATGACAGTCCAAGCAAATGTTAATGTCCCAGCTAATATAAGCATTATGTATCCATTGACAATGACTAAATTTCAGTTCTTTTCATTTCGCGGCACACAAGCGCCATCTGTTATTCGTTATCAAAGCTGACAACAAAATTAGCTTTGTCTCATGAGTACCCCTAACTAATTAGCCTTGACGGCGAAGTTGAATCCTCGTTGTCAATTGGCAATAGACAAATCATCTATCTTTTTAATCTGTATACTATAAATAAAGATGAAGAAGAAGAGCAGATCTTGATCAGTTATATCAAGTGAGCTTGGACAGGAGATAGGTTCAATAGATTTTAAACAACAAAATACTAAATAAAATGTCACTTAAAATTTTGTTTTTATGGGGTATATATATATAGATATCTGTCATATATATATGATGAATATCTCATTGTACATGTGCTTTAGTCCCACATCTGAGGATCGTGTTAGCTAATGCTAAAAGCAATTTGTGATTAGGCAGCATGTGCGACAAGTGATGCCAATGGGCGGGGTGGAGGCGGGGGCTGGAGTCGGTGAGATACTTGTACTACTTTTAGATATTCTAGATATACATACCTACATACATACTATATGCTGATGGTCGCTCGTGAGCTGCCTGCTCCATTAATCTATATGTGGCGTAATTTATTGATATTTTTATTACAGTTTTATTTACGATTTCGCAGCTCTCAAAATTTGCTCAGCTTCGACAATTTGTTGTTGGTTTTGCTTTAGCAAATATTTATGACAGTTTATTGTTTTTTATTTTCTTTTCATTCCTATTTTTTATGTGATTAGACAGATATAGTAGATATATACATATATATTAATTTACTATATACACTATGTATATAGGTATTTTTATAGTATTTCAAACATGTTTTAGTTCAAATGAATTCCAATAAATTGAAATGAGCCCGAGTGGAGAGTTTATTAGTTGCTTCAAAGCACTTGCTTGACAAGACTTAGTATTGGATTTGATTATATGTATTTTTTGGTTTTGCCAATATTATTTTGAAACATTCTAATTTAAACTAGAATTGATATTCTTCTCTGGTCTTTCTAGATTTCATTGGAGACTCTTATCGATTATTTGAAACAAACTTTATCTGTGCGTGCTTTAGAAGCCAAATATCGAGTCTCTAGCTCTTAAAGGTTCTGAGATCGAGGCGTGAGACGGATAGAAAATTAGACGGAATTACGGACGGACAGACAGACAGACGGAGAGACGTACAGAGTGACAGACGGACGGACAGTGGGACAAGTAGACAGACAGGCAGACGGCCGGACAAACAGTTGGACAATAAGACGTACGGACGACAGAACAGAAAGACGGATGGAATGACGGACGTTGAAGGACGGACAGGGGGTGCTTTGAAGGGTGGAGAGTAAAAAATTCTTAAAAATACATATGAATCTACATTTTAAATAAGAAGACTCTAACTCTAAAGATGTAGGAAATATAATTTTTTAACTGGTTTTCGATTAGGTTTTTAATCGATAATTTCAAGTCTCTAGCTCTTATATCTTCTGAGATCGACGCGTTCATACATACGGATAGACGGACGGACGGACAGACGGACAGACGGACAGACAGACAGACGGAGAGTGCTATATCGACTCAGCTCGTCACCCTGATCAAGAATATATATACTTTATGGGGTCTGCCACGCCTCCTTCTGCCTGTTACATACTTTTAACAAAACCATTATACCCTGATTTCCCATTTTCAATGGGTTCAGGGTATAAAAACAAGTAAAAACATTGAAGTCGGACGCTACCGACTGCAGAATACTTATTCACGCCCCAAAACGCTGTCAGATCCTTAGCCACGCCCCCAATTGGTATCTATATGTTATTATTGTGCAAATCAATAAAGAATGTTAGCTAGAGTTTCTGTAGTAATGCAGTTTTATCTGATTCGCCACGTCCCCAATGAGTGTAGATATATTTGTCATAACTTTTAGAGCTTGTGTTGCCAACGCAAGTATATATTAAAAATTTCAAATCTCTAGCACTACAGCTATCATGGTTTCTGACATACCGGAAAATGCATTTTCTTCAATGCTTCAATAGCGTCGAAATGATTTGTATTCATACAGACAAGCGGACAGCAAGACGGGCTATGCACAAAACCAATATACTCATAATTATATTCGAAAATCGCAAATTGCATATGTATATAAACATTGTAAATATTATGTAAATATTTAATTATATCTTTTATTTGCAGCTTTAGTAGAGTATTAAATTATATCCGTTGGCTTAATTATTCCCAGCATTTTCAGTTCTGTGAATTTTTGCAAATTTTAGAAAATTTTAAGCGAAATTTTTGGCAAATTTCTTTTTAATGAGCAATTTAGTCGCAGTCAGATTTATTTAAGAAGGCGAAACAAATATTTATTACAAGCATCTAGAATGTAAGTAGCGACAGAATGTAAGTGTATATATAGAGTAGAAATGTGTGTGTGTGTGTGTGTGTGTGTTTGTCTACAGCGCCGAGGTATAAAAATATATAAAGGAGGCCGCAAGCGTCGCGTCGCGTCGCATTTGCCGTAACCAAAATAGATGCGGCCCCCAAAACTTTAACGGCCTCTGCAACTTTTTATGGCAAATAAAACAAATGTTAACAAATCAAATAAAAATCTTCAAATGTCAAAAAAATTAAAAATGGGATTTGTGCAAAAGCACGCGAAAACTTAGTGCAGTGCAGTGCAGTGCAGTCAAGGGCAATAGCCGACTGCATAATGCACGCTCAAAGGCGAAGGGGAGCAAGTCGCTGATGTTTAAGCTCTTTTCGCCTGCTGCAAGCTTGATTAGTTTATTGTCTGTAAAAGATATCAATTTTAACTAGATTTGGCATATAACTTTATAGTAATAATAATGCTCAAAGTTAATATATCGTATAGCCTAAAAGAATAACAAAGAAAAACAAAGTCGGGTGTGCCTGACTGGGAGATACCTCAAAGCTCAGGGCCTGAGCTCTGCGAAGAGCTGGTAGTTTAATCATTTTAAGCTGCTTTTGAATATACAGTGGATCACTGGGAAAGTATCCAAAATCAGATCTTTGCATTTAACATACGGGCCTATATAGTAAATCTCAAATCTCTACCTCTTACGGTATGCATGTTATATTTAAAACAAGTAAGAGGGCTCTAGTAGAGACTGCTCGACTAGGAGATACCCTGAACCCTGCAAAGTACTAATATTCCAATCATTCTACACCCATACACATGCATCCACACAAACGCATAAACACGCGCTCTGCTAACTGAGCAGTTACCAGTTACTGCGCTTGGCCTGCCGTGTGGGCTATATTATGAGAATTTATTTGTTGAATAAATCTTTTTGTAGTTGGACTATCTTCATCAAATTTTTAGAACGTGATAATAACATTCAAATGTGTGTATATGCCAAAGCACAAGTTTCTAGTACTTGATATACGTTTCTTTCAAATTTGGGGCGAAGGGGGCGTGGTATCAAAAATCTGTAAATAACAAAATCTTTGTCTTTGTGACATAAATCTACAAAGTAAATCTGAAATCTCTAGGTCTATCAGTATTCAAATTAGGCTTTAAAAACAAAGTCCGATTTTCGGTTATTATCGATAAAAAAAATGGAATGAGTTATCGAAAAAATATGATAAACTCGTACTGCGTATGGTATACACGAGTATACATATAAAATTTCAAGTCTCTAGCACTTGTAGCTTAGGAGATCTCTGTGTTCCTACGGACGGACAGACGGACGGACGGACGGACGGACGGACGGACAGACGGACGGACAGACGGACATGACGGACTCAGCTCGTCATCCTGATCCTTCTGCTTGTTACATACATTTTCACAAAATCATTATACCCTGAAATCCCATTTTCAATGGGTTCAGGGTATAATAACGATCATTAAATTTCGCATTTTATCGATCGATTTTATACATCGATTTTGATCGATAGTAAGTAAAGGGGATAGGTTATCGGCAAAAATTGATGAGCCTGTACTACATACGGTATGCATGAATATACATAGGAATATACATATAAAGAAGGACGTACGGACAGATAAATGAACAGGCAGGCGGAGGGACGGACAGACGGAAGAATAGAAAAGATCGATCAAGCATATATATATATTTTATGGGGTATGCCATACAATTCCACCCGTTACATACATTTCCACCAAACCATAATACCCCAGTTTGCCATTTTCAATAGGTTCAGGCTATAAAAAAATAATAAAATGAAACAAATGTTTTAGCTCAAAGAAAAAGAATAATATAATAAAAAACACTTGCTGACATTGGGATTAGAAAGCGTTTTGACAAATCGATGCTAAAGCCCCGGAAAATGTGTGTTTGGCATTTAAGCGATGCGTCATTTATTTCGAGATCATTTCTGATCTCTGATCTTGGGAACAAACAACGAAGACAACATGAAAGAATAACTACTTCCAATGTAAGTACATATACATACATACATACATATATATATACATATATATATTTAAAATGATTATAAATAAATAAATACAAATACATTTATGTTCGATGTGATACGATACGATACGATACAATACGATAGAAAAAAAAACATGTACATATATATATATATATAGTGCATATATATAGAATAGACAATAAACGAACAAAAGCTGCGATCATCAACGCAATGGGTTTCCTCTCCTCCACCTTAGACCTGCTCAGCAGCAGGAGCTGGCGGTGCTGCTGCTGCACCGCCTCCTGCGGCGGCGGATTCATCGGCCACGGCTAGCGCGGCGAGCAGCTTGTCTGCCTCGGCCGCCTTCTGCTCCAGCTCGGCCTGCTGGCGCTGCTTTTCGGCCAGCTGCTGCTGCTTCTTGGCGCGCCACTCCTCCTCCTTGTGCAGCTGCTGCTCCAGCTGGGCGCGCAACAGTGAATCGCCCAGGCCGAGCTTGTCCATGATCTGTATGATGTCGCGACTGTAGCGCAGCCGTGTGCTCGAGACCAGCTCCTCGTTGCAGTCCTCGCGTCCCTGCGCCAGCCGCGACAGCACCGACAGCTTGGCATCGATCACCACATAGTTGCTGCTCGGTATGAAGCTGTCGCTCTTCTCGTTCAGATAGTGCACCAGCGTGCGCAGCGAATTCGAATTGACCTTGGCATTGATGGCGCCACTGGCGAAGTCCTGCGACTTCATCATCTGCGCATGCGTCGACTTCTGCTTGCACACCAGACAATTCCAATTGGGATGCGGCAGGCCGGTGATCTCCGGCACTACCAGCCCACTGCAGTTGGTATCGCGACAGTAGAGACCCGATATGAACGAGCCCTTCTCCTGTAAATCAGATCAAAGACACAAGAAAAAAGAAATACAGATCAGTTCAAGCATTATCTCAGTTATTCATATACTCAAATATTTGGCATTCCTTTTCAGCAGATGTGCTAAAAATACGCAACAGATATAGCCAGATATATCTCTCTCTCTCTCTCTCTATATATATGTATCTATATTCGACTATATACAGCACATCACACACATCTATATCAATGTGTCTGTGTGTGTGTGTGTATATATATAATATATGCACGTCTCTATGCAGATCGTAAATAATGTGACACATAAAAAACATGATGCTTAATAACAGATTTGGTATGGAACAGATCGTCGCTAGATTGACAAAGATCCGTCCGTACGCCTTCGTCAGATAGCTTCAGTCTGATCGTGCTCCTTGCGCCAAGGTTAGCCACGTCATCGTTCCGTTCTGCAAATCCAATTTGTTCAGTTCGAGGTCTCCGAATATTTGCGCTAATTAGCCAACCATAAATTTCAGCGAAAAGTACGACAGTAATAAATTACGGAATAAGTCCCATTGAATTATGGACTACCAAATAACCAAAGAGCTATAATCAGTTATACAGTTATGTAGATTGCCCTTTGGCCCTTTGGATGAACTAATAGTTTATTGTAAATTAGTTAATTTGTTGCAAATCTATATAGCTCATATATGGAATGCAAATAAACCAAAAAATGTGATCAGTTATATATATGTATATATCTAATACTTAATATTCGAATTGTGGTGTTGATGGCTATTATCAAAAATTAGTTATATGTCATAATCAGCCTAAGTAAAATATGGAATGCAGACTAAAGTGTATAAATGTATATACTCTGGATTGTCAAGAACTCAGCAAGTTTGATCAGATATATATCTATAGATATAATCTAATAGCTGATATCTAAAATGTTGTGTAAATATTGGTTATCAATAACTAATTATATATCAAAATAGGCTGAAGTAGGAACTATATAGATCAAGAATGTTTCTCAAACAGCAGAAATTGGAAAAGTTGGGTTAATGGTAAATATAAATTATAATAATTTATATAAATAATTATATAATGAATTAGTGATATTGTGATATATATAGGTATATCGCAGTCATAATTAGAGACTTTCAATAACGCATAAAGTATGGAAAGCTAATGACATCAATTGAGATAAAAAGCCAACATCATCGTATTTGAAATGTAGAGCTGATGTCATATATCAGGTTTATATCAAAGAATTGCATACAAGAATTATACCTAAAGTCCCAATACTTATATTTATCTATAAATGTCAAAAAACTGATATACAAAGTGTAGGACTAATGCAAACTCTTCTATTTATATATACATATATTATTATCCACTCAAATCATATGTTTTACGGCATATCAAAGAATTTTGGACTTCCGAAAAGTCCAAGAACGGGGAATAATGGGAATAGCTGTAATATCTATATAGATGAAATATACATCAGCTCATAGTTAATAGAGGTAATTAAGTGTATATATATGTATTCAAATTCGCTTGGGTCATATTGCATCAAAACTATGACCAGATATATATCTATAGAGATTAAAAACGTAAAATTGAAAAGCTGATATTTAAAATATTGAATTACCACTAACGACAAAAATGCCTATAATAATATATCCACTTAAATCGTTTGCTATGTATATATTGAAACAAAGATTTATGTATTTAAAAAATTCCAAAAATAGGCCCATATATCTCTATATCTCTATATATCATATACATATCTATAGTTATACAACTTACCATATAAAAGCTGCTCTGATCTGATATTGATAATAATTATTAGTTATATTTAATAATCATTTTGTCATATTTTAATCTAGTAAGTAATCAGTAATAATAATCAGTTATCTATGAATATTAGCTTTTTCTATTCCAATAGAGATATTTCAAATATACAAGGTTTTCTAAATGGTTTCATTTATGAATTCATTATATGTATATCATTAGAACAAGTTTTTCAAAGCGATTTAATTTATGTATTCATTATACATAATTAGAAAAAGTTTTTCTAAATGATTTCATTTATGTATTCATTTAGAAAAACTTTTTATATTTGAAAATCTTCCACTGAAAATGTTTCTAATATTTGTCAATCCATTCGCAATTCAATTTTTATAGAAATTGATATTAGATTTTGAAGATATCTATAGAAAATACTCAATACATCAATATAAATAGGTATAATTGTAATCATAGCACATATTACGATGATTACGATTATATGAGGTCTATGCTTGAGTGGAATCTCTTTGCTCATATTGCTTATTTCTATTATAATTACGAAATTGCCCAATTTTTACAAAACATCTAGAGATCTGTATTAAATTGGAATAGAATTTTATGTATATAAATCACATTTGAATTATCTAAATATTTGTTAAGCAAAAAATCTGCAGTCATATTTAAATATTTCGTAACATATTTAGCAAAAATTTCAAAGATTCCTCAAATATTTTTGGCTTTTGTGTAACAAATCTTGAAGTGACTTCATATATATGAAAATGATAGATGGATGATATGGGTGTAGCTACCCCGAGTGTGCCCAAAAAAAAAAAAAAAAAAAAAAAAACAAAAGCCAAAAAAGTTCAGTGAACCAAATGAACTTGAGTTCGGCTGCCCAGCACCGCCCCCAAGATAAATCCGGCGCCCATTTCATTTGCCCGTGGAGACAGCTGATGGGTACTTAAGCATCAGGGCGAAAGACTTGAGCAACTATTTCAGGCAGTTGATGAGATGCTCAAAGGCATTAAATTGCTTTTATAATTGCTCACAAAATTGTAAGTGAGTCTGGCGGGGCAGCTAGACAACAGCAACAGCAACAGCAACAGCAGCGACAGCGACAGGGTCTTCAGTTGATTTCATGACTAGCGACATGTATGCGCTCTATGGCCGTGGCCAAGAAAATCTATTTATCCAATATATGTATCTAGCATATACATATAGTTTATATATACTATGTGTATACATATATCTGCGCATGAAATATGCCAATAAAAAATTTAAAAGTCATAAAACGCGCGACAACCACTGTCTTGGTAGCCGAGCAAAGGGCGAGGGGAAGTCGTATTCTTGGCGCGTATTTGTGGATGCAGTAGATCAGCAAGAAATCAAAATCAAAATCAAAATCAAAATCAAAATCAAAATACAAAATCAAAATACAAAAACAAATTCAAAATCAAATTCGAAATCATTTGCTAACGGATGCGGATATACGTAGTGGATACGCATAGGCGTTTCAGCTACGCTTGGGATACACAATATCGTATAGATCTGTAGATCTATAGATCTATAGATACACAGATACAAATAGATGTGTGAAGGCATGCGAAATGCTCGGAATATTCATGCAAATTAAAAGCTTTTTGGAATTTACATATTTATTTGTGATTTAATTGAATTGCTTTCGCTGTTAAAAATAAACACATCCAATTTCGTTCTGCTCTTGTTATTATTATTATTATTATTATTGTTGTTGCTGTTGTTGCTGTTGTTGATGGTGTTGATGGTGTTGTTGTTGCCTTTCATTTTGTTTTTCCTATACCCTGTAAGTAGGTAGCGGTGAGGGCATTATGATTTTGTGACAAAGTTTGTTATGGGCTTTGTTATATTTCGTGTATATTCATAGGCTGAATTGAGTCGATTGATCAGCTTAGGTAGCTCAGGTAGAACGTTTGATACTGCTTAGCTAACTATCAATGCCTTAACTTTTTTAAAAGAAAATTTAATGAAATAAGTTTTATAATTATATGTCATATGTGTAATTACAAACTTTTAGGAATCAAGAAGGGCTCTAAAAACTTCAATTTAACAATTATTTGTCTAAGCAATTTAGGTAAGAGATAAAAATAATACAAATAATAAAAATATTTAAAAGTATTATTAAAAATTATACAATGATAGATTTTTATTATTCAAACAAATATTTGTAATATTATTGGTTTCCATGGGTGTCTATTGTCCCTCCGACAGAGTCAAGCTACAGCTACCGCCTTGAAATGCAAAACGAAACTGCTGCGAGTTCAGGTGAGTGGAATATGTCACCTGTAGATCGACTCCACCTAGTCACCTAGAGCTAGACTCTACCAATTCAAACTAAGAACATAATATTATTCCCAGTCTCAATTGGTAGCGTCGAGCAGGCTAGGTAGAGTCGAGTTGTAGGTGACATTGGAGCTGTCTATTCTCAAATTTCTGCTTGTAAACTCTACATCTATGTCAGCTCTTCCGTATATGCCTATTTTCTCTCTGCAAGAGTCGAACTTTGATTGTTGCTGACCCTGTGAACTGAGCTAAGCTGCTGCCCCTGCACAGAGTCAAAGTGCAGCTGGTGCTAGTCTAGAGTCCAAGAGCTTGAGCTATACTTAGCAAGTAGATATACGTAGAAGATATGTACTACCACGAGATATATAGCATATATAAAGAATGCCACACCGACTACAGTTACAACAGGGTATGCCCAGCGTCCGTGCTTATCGGAACAGAATGGATAGAATGAAGAAGACTCCTCTAATTCGGTATTTGAGCTTGAGACTGTTTTCAAAGCACATCTCATTTGAAGTGGGATCTTTTGTGGGAGATGGTAGTGGCTGTGTTTGTGTTGTCTTGGAACTTTTCAACGTAGAGAAATTGCTAGATGCTGCACATCCCACCAAAGTGGAATATATACTCCGATAAGTTTGCATTCAATCTTGAGCCTAAAGAGCTGATGCAATTGCTGATACCCTGTGGTAGCAATGATAAATGATCCAGATAATCTGTAGGCATATTTCTAGGCATAGACTAGATCCATTACAGCTGTAGCTAGTACTTCATACTACTCCTTACCTCCAAGCAGTTGGACGAGGGAGAACAGCGATCTATGCTTCGCTCTGATATGTGAGCTAAAGCGATTTCTAACTGATCTTCTATGCTTGGGCTGCAGCGGTGTGTGCTGAGCTGCTCTCTTTCTCTGAGTGTCTAGCCCTTGGGGAGGTGGGGCATACTCAGAGCGGTGTGAAGTACCAGATGATGGAACTACATGTTGTGTCTCACTGAGTGAGCGACGCCTTTTACTCAAAATTCGTATGCAATACTTAAAGACTATTGCCAAGGTCTCCCCAGGAGCATAGGCCACTAGTGTATTACCTATATATACATATACCTATATTTTACACCTATATACACCTATATTTAACCTATAAATGTATAACTTATATTTTAGTATATATATATATTATCTATACACTATACTATCTATATATGTATGTTTCTCCCCATACACGATCGCTTTGACATTGGGTATGATCGTAAATCCCTCAGTGCTCTCTCGCAGTCCGATGGAAGGTGTCAGAAGATGGCCGCCTATGAGATGAGTAAGCATATATAATAACATATAGTACATCAGCTATTTCATTAGTTCAGCCAACATTCTGGCAGGGCATCAGGCTGGTCTGGCATACCCTCTCCCCACAAATCGTGCACACTTACTTATATTTTCATTTGTATTCTGTTGCTTGTTTGTTGGCATTGTTTGCATTGCGTGGCGCGTTTTGCTGCTTGCCACTTGTTGCGCCTGGAAGCTGATCAAATTTATGGCCCAGCCAACAAAAACAAAAACAAAGAAAACAACAACAAAAAGAAGACAACAACAACAACAAGTGCACATCGAGACTGGCGCTGTTGCCTGCAAAAATGTGTGTTGTGTGTGTTTAATTGCTTTCGGATGGATGTCGATGGGCACAGGAAATCCTTAATGTAAATTTCTCATTGTTTGCTTCGGGCGGCAAAGAAAAGAAGAAGCGGAAAAAGCGAGAAGAAAAACATAGCAATTATATTTGCATTTTCCTTGGACTTTTTTCTTAGTAAATAGATCATTCCACGTGACACGCCCTTCCGATGGCCTGACGCCGCCTGTTTACTCAAAACATGCTCAATTGCCTCATCTTGTTACAGCTAAATAAATTAATGGACTTGATTTATATGTATGTGGATATATATGTGAGTGTCTATATACATAGATAAAGAGATAATATACACACATAATAAATAGATTCGAAGTCATCTATCTCATATTTGTGAAGTACTAAGTATACCACTTTAGGTATTTTATAAAGTTTCTGGAGATAGAGGGTTTAGTAATAATTTCGATCCTATATATACATCAGTGTCTGAGGAATACTTTAGTCTGACTTTTCAGTATTTCTGATATGCTATCGAAACCAATCTCATGGAGAAGACTTTGATTAGTCTGGGTTTTTATTTAGTTTTTCTCAAATTCGAATATTCCTAATATCGAAATCAATGCTAAATGAAAGACTTTAGTCGGTTTAACTATCTCTGTTTTTTTACTTTGATAGTTTTCTGATTATTCATTATTAGTTTTTCAGTTTTTGTTATGATATCGAAATCAGAGAGAAGACATTATTTACTCTGGATTTTCAAAATTTTTCGCATTTCTGATATCAAAATCTTTATCATATAGAATATTTCAGTTTGATTTAATACTATTTCTGATAAGACTATTATACTATTATATATTATATCTACAATATTATACAAATCAGTATATAAAGGATTTAATCTGCTTTTTCAGTAGTTCCTTTCTTTTTTTTCTGTTATTTAATTTTTTCTGATATTCTGATAGCTCTGTTATAATCGAAATTAATGTCCGAGTAAAGCCTTAGTCTGTTTTTTATCAGATAATATAATATTCTCTCGTTTCTCTTTTCCACTGTGCCACAAACAAAAACCAGAGTAAAGCACTGGCGTTTATTTCTGATATCGGAATTAGAGTAATAATTAATACTCTACTCTCATTTTAGGTTTTTAGATATTCTGTTATTATCAAAATCCGTACCACAAATAGAATACGTAGCTCTACTTTTTCACATTTTATTTTCAGTTTTCTGATATTTCTGTTATTATAGATCTTTGTCATAAGAAATGCATTAGTCTAGATTTTCAGTGTTTCTGACACTCATATATCTCATATCTCATATAGGTGTGCGAAGTAAGTTAATGGGACACTTCATTTTATACTATAAAAACGGAAACGATCAAGATATTTCAAAAAACCATATTTATGGCTTAACTTAATAAAATGATCAATTATACTATCTCATATTATCAAAGTATGTGTCACTTGAAAGACTTTTAATTTGACTTTTCAGCTATTTTTTGTGATCTTGGTTCAAGCTTTGTTTATAGTAAATAAAAATTAAATAATTTAAGAAATATTTTATTTATTACTATTTTATTATTTGCTTTTTATATAAGATATGCAAAGCTTAAATCAAACCAAAAAATTACAATAAATAAATTTGTTTTGAATAACGTGATGGAATTTATATTTAATAATTTATAATTCGAAACATTTTATGCAAATCCAGAATAAAATCATCATTTGATAAATATAATAATGATCACATATTTCAAAATATTTCGTTACGCCCTATATAAAAAGAATCTAGATCATGTTAAAATTCTCTATATATTTATATTTGCAGTTTTTATATCAATGTTTTTTGCACAAAAACAAGACACGACACGCGCCCAGCACTTATAGAATTTTCGAATAAATGCAGAAACATCATCAGCTCGAATATTAAATACGCTAGATGCAGCAGTGATTAACATCAATAGTGGTATCCCACATATCTCTAACTAACTCTCACTTGGTGTTTCGCTGCAAGCATCAAGCTTGAGAGAGATCCATAGAATCCCATATGAATATGATTATTAATAATCTATTAATACAATAGATATTTGCTTTATTTGGATAAGAGTATAAAGACACTCGCACGTGTGGATGTATCTATGTGTGTGTGTATGCGTGTGTGTACTCTCATGTGGTTGAACAAGTAGTTTATACAGCTGCTCGATCAGTCAACACCTTCGACTGTAAATTGTGCCTGGTCGACGTTGTGTATTTCGCGTTGAAATTGCAAATCGTTGGCCACTCAATCAAGTCGAAGCACCAGCCGAACACAAATTGCATCTGCAATTTCCATTCAACTAAAAATCCAACTTGAATGAATTGATGGGAAATTAAAACAAAAATTGGCTGGAAAATTCAGGTAATCCTCAATAAATATTTTAATTGATATTCAATTGCCTTGATTGAAATTATGATTGATTTGAGATGAGAAAAGATCTGACGCAAAAATAAGTCTAAGTTCTCAATTAGATTGTGAATTTCGTATTCGGCTTGATTTTATGAAAGACTTTTTTTTTTCGCTTAATAACGAAAAACATAATTGGAAGTGGCCTAGTTTTTGGCATAACTAAAGAATTAATTTTCTTTAATGTTTGAATTACTATTTGAGAAATTATAAATATCTGTTCATAGACAAATATCATCAATATTCATTGTAAGATTCAGAGCTCAGAAAGTCCGAAATTTAACATTTCGGTTGCATTGATTTCAGCAATTTAAGTTTTGTTTAGAAAACCTATAATAAATAATGACTACTTAAATAGGAATTTTAAGCTCACATTTGAAAAAGTAAATGCTAAAGTTCCTAGTTCATTATAAAAGTAGTCGATCAGAGAGCCAATCAGTCAGTCGATCAGTCAATCGATTAAATAGTCCATCAGTCAATCGATCAGTCATTCAATCACTCAGTCGTTGAACCAACTGATCAATCTGTAATTGAGTCAGTCGATGAGTCACTCGAGTATTCAGTCAGTTGCTCAGAAACCTGATCAATCAATTGATCAGTTAATCGATCATACAATTGATTGATCAATCGATCAGTGTGGATAATATCTCACTCAGTATAATCTATACTCAAAGACTTTTCTTTACGATCACTCATTGATCCATGTATCAACTTACCGTTGAGTCCAAGCAACGTGGACACTTGCACGTGAAGCCCTTCTTCATCTTGAGGAACAGATGTCGCGCTATGTTGCCCGTGAAGAGTTTCGTATAAGTTGTGGTTATCTCCTCGCCCTCGACAATGTCGACAGCGGCACGCACGATCATATTGTTGGTCTTCTCCTCGAAGGTGTAATACGAGTTGGGAATGCAATCGTGATTCATGACAGCGAACAGCGGATAGAGGGCGCGATAGTTGAACTCCTGATTGTCGGTGGTGCGATCTGTTGTCTTGTCGAAGCCGTTCGTCCTTAGCACGGCCACGGTGCGGTTCATGATCTCCACGATCTTCTTGTCGGTGGGGAAGTTCTTAAAACACTTGGCCGCATTGCGCACCTCGGTGCGGTGATTGTTATCCAGATTCGCCTGCAGACAGTAGATCAGATCGCGCTGATCTTTGCTCAGGTTAATGGCGCGCGCCACGCACAGCAGGCGTATGATCACTGAATTGGCCACGTCCGGTTCGTTGGAGCCCCACGCTTTGAACAGATCGCAATCGGTCTTGTGCTGTTTCTTTTTGGCGCACAGACTGCAGACGGGCAGGCCGCAGCCCTGGCGGCACATGAAGCGCGTATCGGGCAGCATCTTGAAGCAGACGCTGCACGCATTCAGCGTGTCCTCCTCGTGGGCAGCCAGGCCGATCAGGAGCGGACTATCCTGGAAGATGATCTCGCCGCGCTTCAGATTCCGAGTGGCCATTAAGCCACGGCCGGCGATCTTTGAGACGCCCACCTCCCAGGCCGGATCCTTGTCCTTGAACGGCGCCAGATGCAGATCCAGCAGCTCCGACGTGCGTTTCGGGCAAATCATAGTCGATCGTCAAACACTTCAACACCTGCTTCAAATACGTTCAACCACAATTTCACGAGTGCCACCAAACAAAAATGAAAAAAGTTGCCAAAAGTCCAAACGCTTCTCTTTGCTCTCAATCTGAATTCTCGATTCGCTAGATTTCAAATTTCAAATTTTCAAATTTTCAAATTTTCAAATTTTCAATTTCAACTTGTATTATTTTTATAGAATTTTGATTTTGTTTTTAGATCCAACACTCGATTAAGTTTTTCGTTTTTGTGCCACTTGCCACGAATTTCACGGCTGCCGTTCGCAAACTGTCGCCGTTTTCCAGCCTTACATGATTTTTATGTGAAAAGTCGGAAAATGTTTCGCGCAAAAATCCGAAAATCCGAAAATCGAAAATTTTCGTTTGGCATTTCGGCTTGTGGCACGAGGCGAGTGCCGAGTCGGGTCAGAGACGAGCCAACCAAGCAGCATCAGCTCATTATGATAAACAGTGGATAATGTTCGTGCTGATCATGATGATGTTGATGATAATGATGATGAATACGACTTGATAGCTGCCAAAGTTGTTAATGTAATAAAGCTACTTAAACTGATCAAGTGTAAAACGTTTTCGAATGAAGCAGAGGAACGGTTAAACAGAGTGAGAAGGAGGGACAGAGGAAAGATAGAGAGTGAGATATAAAGGAAAGAGAGTGTTCTCCCTCTCGCAGAGCGGAGAGGGAGAGAGAGACGAGAGGACGAGACGAAGAAAAAGGGTGTCATGGAGAGAGAAAAAGAGAGCAAGGGATAGATAGAATGCAAGACATTGGAAAACAGATTATGTATGGCAGAGAGAGACAGAATAAGAGTCAGGAGAACGAGAAGCAGAGAGAAAGGGAGGAGAGAGTGATGCACAGGTAGTAAGAAAGCCAGAGAGAGACTCAAGCTGACAGAGAGAGACAATGAGATAGAATGAAATGCAGAATAAATTATATGAAATAAAGAGCGATGAAAGAGAGAGAGAGAGAGAGATTACATAGATTGAGAATGACAGAGAGAATGGGAGAGAAAGAGAGAGAGAATTACATAGATAGAGAATAACAGAGTGAGAGAGAGAATGACAGATAGAGAGAGAGAGAGAATGACAGAGAGAGAGAGAGAGAATGACAGAGAGAGAGAATGACAGAGAGAGAGAATGACAGAGTGAGAGCCAAAGAGATATAGAGTGAGAGAGGGGACAGTGAGAGAGACCGAAAGAGAGATATACTGAATTAGTGAAAGGATATATAATTGGGGAGTGACACATAGAGAGAAAGGGGGAGAGAGAGAGAGAGAGAGAGAGAGAGGTAAGAGAGAAAAAGAGAGAAAGGTAGAGAGAGAGAGAAAGTGAAAGAGAAAGAGAGAGTGACAGATAAAGAGAGTAAGAGAGACAGAAAGATATAGGGAGGAAGATAGAATGAAGGAGAGAAGATAGAGGTAGAGAGATCGTGACAAAAAGACAGTGGCTGGGACAGGGGGTGTAGTGAGTAAGATGACAGAATATTATAGAGATATAGAGATAGTGAGAGAGTGAGCGAAAAGCAATTCTAATTCAGAAGTGGAACGACGCCAACGCCCACGACCAAGTCAAAATATTAATACAACCTCCCCACCTCCACCCGCGCCTGCTATTGGGGCCATCGCCATTGGCGCCGTCACACTCAAGAGGTGAAACGGATTACAAGTGTTAAGCGCAAAAATCTGGCGAAAAAAAAATACATATATATATATATAATAAAATAACGGGGCGACAAGTTATAGCTGACAGCAACGGCTGCAGATGTCTATGGCTGGATGGATTGATGAATAAGCCACGGGACCCCAGCAAAAGCGAGCCCGGACCCCCAAACGGTTGAATGTCTGAAATGCGCCGCCAGTTGAATGGACGAGCACGCGGCTGTGGATGTGGCTGCGGCTGCGGCTGCGGCTGCGATTGTGCCCCAGGCATAGGGGCATAGATTTTGTGCACTTCTGACAGCCCGCTGGAGGAGCGCCAAAAATGAATGGGCAATTGGAGTGGGGGAACAGAGGAGTGAGAGAGAGAGATGCAAAATACATACGCGACAAGCTTAAATCATTTGACATTCTTGTTCAAATGTTTGTTGTGCCTGCACACTCGTGCCCATACTTTGATGCGATCCGCAATTAATCGTCTCCGTCGACTGATCTATGTACAATTACCGAGTATATTGGACATGACAGCCAGAGGAGGAAGCTGCAACGTCTTCCAGCTAAACAATTTATGAGGTTTACGACTCCAACAGCTTGAAAGACGGTACATGGATGTATGATGAATGTCTCTTATTAGTATGATTTTATTTACATCATAATTTAATTAGTTATTTATTTATTTTTAATTTTTATATTATTTTTATATTATTTATATGTTATATTTATTTATTATTTTATTTATTTATTTAATTGTTAATAGAATTAATTCTAAATAACAATTTTGTTTTATGCCAGAGCAACAAAGGCCTTCAGGCAGATATTTATTCATTATTATATTTAATTAACTTAAAAATATATTCCTAAATTATTCAAATTTTTGTTGTTGTTATTCATTTTGATATTACCTATGTATAAATATTTGTATACATATACGTTTATATATTATATGTTTATATATTGATGAACTTTAGCCACTCATCTATTGCAATCAAGTGCTTCCTGTGTTGTTTTAGAATTTTATAAAGGCACAGTAAACTATCAAAACTATCATAATAATAAAATCATCTGAAGCCAGCGACCTTTACGATTAGCCTAATGAAATCTAATTATGTATACATAATGTTGGCATTAGGCCTAGGCTTAATGCTTAATTAAAATAAATAAAAATACTATTGAAAAGGAAAACACATTAATCTAAAGTCTACAGAGCTGCTATGCATATGAAAGATTGTTTTTAATTAAGAGGAAATACTTAATTAGAATTAGAATTGCCAAATTAGAATAAAGCATTCTCTTTGTATACAAAGCCGAGAGAGGCCTAAGCTTAAGATTAATGCGATTTTTTTTTCATGCCCGTTTATGAATTGAAAGAGTATATTGGTTTTGTGCAATGTCAGTCGGAATAATATATAGTGGATATATCTACCATAGAGATCATAGCATAGACCCAGTAATTTTTGCCTTATTATATTCCTATTATATTACTCTAGACTCCTTCAATGGATTGAGCAAAAATTATATTGCATATCCACTCCTACTGTGGGCTTGATAATGCGGAAAAAAACTGTATCTTTTACATTTATAGAATTTATAGAGTAGAAACTCCAAATTCAATGAATTATATAATATTGAACTCATCTATTGAGTTATCAAAAATGATATATATGACCAAAATATATTAAACGGCGCTTGGACCGTGAATGAGTATTATGCAGTTGGTAGTGTCCGACGACATATTTATATTTATATATAATATATATATTTAAGTGTTGATCTATGAAAGATTAGTAATTGATACAAGTGGGTCAAGTTCTTCTAATATTATTTTTGGGAATGTTGATAAGACACCGACAGATGCCATATAAAGCGGTTCCAGTATTGTGTGCTCATCATCAGTCTACATTTGACAATTGAAGTGAGAAATGTTTGTGGCAAAGATTTTATTGGTCTGTGCGGCTGTTGCCCTAGTCAGCGGCAATCCCCAGGGACTTGGCGCACCTCGCCAGCTAAGCGGAGCTGACTTGGAGGCATCGAGGCAGACGTTGCAGGACTCTCTCACTAAGCTGGCAGCTGGTGAAGGACCTAACTATCGGTAAGCATCCATCGATTCAATGTGTTTTGAGTTCCCTAAAGTGACTTTTGTTTTGTTTGGCCTTTCAACAGCATTTCGAGAATCTTATCGGCTAGTCGCCAGGTCGTTGCTGGCTCATTGGACAAATATAATGTGGAGCTGATCGATAGCAACAACCAGACGAAGGTGTGCAATGTGAAAATCTGGAGCAGGCCATGGTTGCCCAACGGCATTGAGGTGACTTTTGAGTGCCCCAACGAAGCCACGTTGGTTAGGACACATAGCGCCTAAGCGACAGCTATCGAAATAAATATTACAAATTGCTGCAAGTTAATCGATGGGATTTCATTTAATTGGCGTAGATTCTTTATTCTTTGCTTCCAATTTATAAATCATGTTGTGATCAGCGACTGAATCTGAATTCAGATCAAGTAACACTCCACTACGTAAGTAATCAAAACACAAACAGCTGACGATGATATATTGACATTATATTCATTAGACTCTCCAGTCAAATGGAAGTTGATCAGTTCGAGGTGTCTTAATCGAACTATGCTGTAGTTCAGACTTACTGGTAGATCCAGGAATTTACCTATAGAAAACTAAAGTTTCTAGTTCAATGGGATTGGCATGATAGGAAATAGAACAAGACATCAAAGACATGTTTTGTTTGTTGAATCTATTCGATCTTTATAGCTGCTTTTAGCTTGAGACATTATACAAACTTGTTGAAAGATTTCTTTTTCTGTAGAGAATAGCATTGGAATTAGTAAATACTCTACAAGCATGTCATCTTTGAACTTTTATCTGAGCTAAAGACATAGGTATGGAGCCTAGGCCACATTTGACATGTAATTGTAAAGTAATTCTAACTCGACCTTCACTGTCGAGAAGATAATAGAATCACAGAAACTCAACTGGAGGATAACTAAATTAGGCCATATCTTTAAGAATCAGACAATCTTTTTGTTTTCTCAAAATATATATAAATATTTTCATTTTTGTATACCCATTGAAAATTAGAAATCTGAGTATATTGGATTTGTGAAAAAGTATGTAACAGTTAGAAGGAGGCGTGGCAGATCCCAAAGGTATATATATTCTTGATCAGGATGTTCAAACTGAGTTGATCCAGCCATGTCTGTTTGTCTGTCCGTGTGAACACCGAGATCTCGTAAACCACAAAAGCGAGAGACTTAAAATTTTACATGTATATTCGTGTATACCATACACAGTACAAGTTTATCATATTTTTTTCGCTAGCCTATCCCATTTCCTTATTATCGACAATAATGGATCGTTTGACTTCGAAATTTAAGTTTAATTTGAATATTGTTAGAACTAGAGATTTCAGATTTACTGTGTTTATGTTAAAAATTTTTTTTTGTAATTTAGAGATTTTAAATGCCGCGTCCTCTTCGGCTCAAATTTGTAAAAAAAATTATTTTTATACCCTGAACCCATTGAAAATGGGAAATCAGGGTATAATGGTTTTGTTAAAAGTACGTAACATGCAGAAGGAGACGTGGCAGACCCCATAAAGTATATATATTCTTGATCAGGGCGACGACTTAAGTCGATTTATCCCTGTTCGTTTGTCTGTCTGTCTGTCTGTCTGTCTGTCTTTCCGTATGTTTGAACGCGTCGATCTCAGAAGATATAAGAGCTAGAGACTTGAAATTTGAAACTGCAGGTCCGTGTATTGCACGCCCAGATCAATTTTGTTTCCAAAAATCGATAACTATTTCCGTTTTTTTGTTATCGATAAAAAACCTTATCGAAAATCTGTTAAAAAATTATATCTCCTATACCCTTAAAAGCTAGAGTCTTCAAATTTTAAACTTACATTCATTTGTATTTTATAGAATTTCAATTTTTGTTATATTTTGCCCTCCACCCTTCAAAACACCCCCTTCCCCACAAATTTGCAAAACCCGTATTTCAAATACTAGAAACTTGTGCGTTGGCATATATACACATTTGAATGTTATAATCACGGTCTGAAAGTTTTATCAAGACTGTCCGTCTACAAAAAAAGTTATTAAACAATTAAGTACCCAAAGTAAGCCCACACAGCAGCCCAAGCCTGTTTATACGTGCGTGCGTATGTGTGTGTGCATGTTTAAGTAGAAATGAAGCGACGAATTATTGAAATATTAGTTCTTGGAAGGGTTCAGGGGATCTCGTAGTCGAGCAGTCTCGACTAGAGTTTTCTTACTTGTTAATACTGGAGACTTTTGCGTTAATAAATAAAAAAAACTGGGATGTTATTATTAAATTAGGAAAGTTTGATATAGATAGTGCCTCTATAATAGGAATTATTCAAAAATTAAGCCTAAGCGCAGTCGCTGCGTCAACTGTGCAGTTAGCAGAGCATGTGCTTATGCACATGTGCGTATGTGTGTAGATACATGTGCTTTATACACTTTCACAAAAACATCATACACTGATTTCCCACTTTCAATGGGTATTTATACTTCAGGGTTTAAAATTCGAAAACAAAATGGGTATTTATACTTCAGGTTTTAAAATTCGAAAACATATTTTGATATATAATATTATATTGCTTTATATGAATACATATACATACATATGATTATAATATAATTTTATAATATTATGTAGCTTAAGAAAGATTAGTGCTTGATACAATTTAGTCCAGTGCTAATAAGGTTTCATAGGTGAAACCTTGATAAGACACCGACAGATGCCATATAAATCGACTCCAGTTCGCTGTGCTCGAACTCAGTCTTGATTTCGAGGTATTCGAAGTTAGAAATGTGTGTGACAAAAATTTTATTGGTCTGTGCGGCTGTTTCTCTAGTCAGCGGCAATCCTCAGGGATATGGTGCCCCTCGCGAGCTAACCGGAAACGACTTGGAGGCATCGAGGCAGACGTTGCAGGACTCTCTCACTAAGCTGGCATCTGGCGAAGGACCTAACTATCGGTAAGCATCTATCGATCCACTGTCCAGTGTATTCTCAAGAAAAACTTTTCTTTTGTTTGGCCTGTCAACAGTATTTCGAGAATCTTATCGGCTAGTCACCAGGTCGTTGCTGGCTCGTTGGACAAATATAATGTGGAGCTGATTGATAGCAACAACGAGACTAAGGTGTGTGATGTGAAAATCTGGAGCAGGACGTGGCTGCCCAATGGCATTGAGGTGACCTTTGACTGCCCCAACGAAGCCACGTTGGTTAGGAATCATAGCGCCTAAGCGACAGTTATGGAAATAAATATTACAAGTTGCTGCGAGATAATCAAAGTATTTCTTTTTTTCTTTGCTCACAACTCACAAATCATTCTGGGATCTTCAACTGAATCCAAATTTAGATCAAGTAACACCCACTACGTAAGGAATCAAAACACAAACAGCTGACGATGAATACAATATTGACATTATGCCCATTAGGTTCCTCAGTTCACAGTAAATATCAGAGCTTTCACATTTTGTTATGTAATATTTTATTGCCCTGAGTATATGTACACCTATATTATATGATAATATATGTATATAATATATATAATATTATAATATAATGTAGTTCCAGTAAAGATTAGCACTTGATGCAATTGGGTCAATTGCTCATTCAGTTTCATAGGTGAAACGATGATAAGACACGGACAGATGCCATATAAGTTGGTTCCAGTTCCAGCTCATACTCAGTCTAAATTTGGTATTCGAAGTGAGAAATGTTTGTGGCAAAGTTTTTGTTGGTCTGTGTGGCTGTTGTGCTGGTCAGCGGCAATCCTCAGGGATTTGGTGCACCTCGCGAGCTAACCGGAGACGACTTGGAGAAATCAAGGGATACTTTGGAGAGCTCTCTCACTAAGCTGGCAGCTGGCACTGGACCCTACTATCGGTAAGCTTCTATCGACTCAATGCGTTTTGAGTTTTCTAAAGAGTCTTGTGTTTTATTTGACTTTCCAATAGTGTTTCAAGGATTCTATCGGCTACTACACAGGTCGTTACTGGCTCATTGGACAAATATAAGGTGGAGCTGATCGATAGAAATAACGATAGAAATAACGAGACGAAGGTGTGTGATGTGGAAATCTGGAGCAGAACGTGGCTGCCCAATGGCATTGAGGTGACCTTTGACTGCCCCAACGAAGACAAGCTGGTCAGGAATCATAGCGCCTAAGCGACAGTTATCGAAAATAAAAAGGCTGCAAGTCAATCAAAATGGGTTCTTTAAACTGGCTTTGTTCTCTATTCAGAAATGATTATGTGACCATAGACTTGTGGACTTAGATCAAGTAACACTCTATGTGGCTCTATACGTGTAAACATGTATGTATACTGATAAGGCTCTTCAGTCAAATGCAACTGATCTAATCGACGTGTCTTGATCGAACATCTAAACAGCACAGATTACTAGCGCATGATACTGAATACACTGAACCCATTTCGGAACCTCAAATATGTACTATGAGGGTGAGAGGTTGAGTATAGAGTATGAGTTGGCTTAGTTAGGTTCAATGAGGCGGTGCACAACAGCGGGTAGAGTTACCCGCAAATGGAATGGCTGAACTGTATGGGTTGAATACACTTGCTTATTCCGGAACTAACATCAAGGAAACACTAATTGCTATATAAAACAATGCTGCTGTGTAGAGAGACTCGAGAAGACACCGACACTTGTTCCTTGTGTAGTTCTATAATAATTTTGTATAATGCAAGCCATTATTATTAACGAGCTCATGATTATCGATAGTAGAGACAGAAAAACTAAAGAAAGCCAGTCAAATTTAATATATTTGCTGAGATCTGTGGGTCTTAGACAGTAGCAGTCATAGCACAGTTACCCATTAAAATTTGGCTAAACTTAAATTGTTAATTGTGAATAAATTAATATACAAAACTATACATATATATATGTAGACAGACTCTCAGATACACACGCAAACACATTCTATACGATTTAAGACTAGGCTAATAATTGTGTAAAATGCGCCAGAAACATAGAAATAAATATGCATGAGCTGCATCTATATTTACAGTGGGTAATCATGTGAGACGAGCCGAAATGCGGAATGTTTTGCCAAATAATGGCAAACGGTTTTTATTCGATTTTGTAATCGAAAACAACATGACAATTGACTAACGCCCGTGTTGACACCGTCTCATCAGGCTGTGGCTCCGTTGCACCTGTGCCCGCCCCCAGGCAGCTGATGTCTGACGCTCACGTCAGGTTGGTCAGGTGGCGGCGTAGACAGCCAACAGCAACAGCAACAACGACAACAACAACAACAACTTTAATTTAAGAAAATTGAATTAAATGCAAAAACAAATCAAGCGAGCGACTCGCTGCTGCTGCTGTTATTAATTGCGAGTCTACGGCCGAAATATGTGTATGCATAATAATATTATAATAATATAATATGTAATCAAATTGAAAAAGTGCAAATGCCTGGCACAGTTTCTGCCTTGCCTTGCCTTGCCTAGCCATGCTCAAAACAACAAGTGCAAATTGTTGGCGCTTTCACGCGTTCCGCGCTACGCGCCGTTGACCATTGAAAATTTGACGCCATCGAGATCAAGATAGAGATCGAGATGGCCATCGCCATCGCCATCGCCATCGGCATCGGCATTGCCATCCCCATCGCCATGTCAGCGGCCATGTCAAAAATTGTCGCCCTAATAACGGCAACAGCTCATAACCAGACTCCGCTTCCGCTCTCCAGCTCGCCAAGCATTGAGCAGTCCACTCCACTAACATCCACTTGCATCCACTTGCATTCACTTGCATCCACTTGCATTCACTTGGCATCCACTTGCAGCCTCTGCTCAGTGTCATGTGCTCTTGTGCTGCTTCCGCTGCTAATATGTACAAAAAAAATTGTAAATAAAAAAAAAGAAAAATATAAAATATAAAATATAAAAAATACAAACATAGACTCAATGCTCACAAACACACAAACACTCACACACATCAAACCATTCATACGCCGCGTGGGACGACTGCAGCAAATTGCTGTAAATGCTAAAAGACAAAAAGTAGAAGCGCAAACTTGCCAGCATAACTCAACTGCTAAATACCCTGTAAGTGTAAGCAGAGATAATATAGATATAGATAGTAGATGGATAGCAGATAAATAATATTAAATTTATATAACTTTATCTAGCCATTAACTACTACTAGCTATGATATTGTCAGCATAGCTCAACTTCTAGATACCCTGTAAGTGTAAGCAGAGATAATATAGATAGTTGAGAGATAAAAGATAAGTAATTATAAATGTATATAACTGTAACTAACTGTGCTACTGTCAGCATAGCTCAACTGCTAGATACCCTGTAAGTGCGACTTATTAATATACATAGTAGATAGACAAAAAATAAACAATTTTAAATTTATTTAATTCTTACTAACTATAAACTACTAGTTGTGCTACTGCTCAGCATGTGAAAGGCATTTCAGAACTTTGCCTTTGACTTTAATTTGAAACTTATAAAATAAATTATTTATATATAAAATAATATAGATGTAAATTATAAATATAAAATAAAATATATACAAATTATATATAAATACGAAAATTAGCATACCAATTTGTTATAAAAAAAAATGAAAATATAAATCTTTATATATATGCACACACATACGTACACACACATACATTTGCTTGTCTTAGCCATATCCCTCAGTCACTGTCGCTTAGCTGCATCAGAAATCATTTTTATACCGAATTTCCTCGAACAATATTTTGCTAATTTTGACTCTAGTCCATATTGCCATTTTAGTGTTTAATTCTTCTCTTGTTTTATTAGGGTATAGAAGATCTAAAATAATATTTTGCAATTCATTACACAAAATATCTATGAAAATTTGCTGAAAAAAAGGCGCAAAATTTTGACTGCAGCTCTCGTCGTGTTGCTGTTTTAATTTTCAGAGTCAATTAAAAATTGTTAATTTAACTTATAATTTTAAGGTAGGAAAATGCGATGCGATGCGATGCGACCAACACAGCGGGCACTAGCAAAAAAAAATTGCAATTAAAATATTTGCGCGACTTTGTCACGACGACGACGACGACGGCGACGGCGACGGCGACGGCGACGACGACAGCGACGTCAGTTGATGGCGGCAAATTTGGCGTTGAGTTGACATCCACATATCACAAGTTGCCTCTTCTACTCCCCCCACCTCCCTCAGGCACTGCTCACACACAGTCAACTACTGTGTGTATGCATGTGTGTGAGAGAGAAATATGCTTTTTTCTTTTTGCTCCATTACATGAGAATATACTTAGAATAAATGACTTGCAAATTTCAAATGTAAATAAGATTAGTTAAGGCAAGTAAGAAAGCTCGAGACGACTGTGTTCGACTAGTGGATACCGTGAATTGCAATCATTCTATGCTTCTTTTATACTACATGCACACACACACACACACACACATTCAAGCGAGTGCTTGAATGTGTGTGTGTGTGTGTGCATGTATGTATGTAATCCGAGAACAGTCCGAGCGCAGCCCGAGCGCAGTTGCTGCGTAAGCTGCGAATTAAGCAGAGTGCGCTCGGGTTGTGTTCAGGCTGCGTTTGAGCTGCGCTCGGGTTGCGTTCAGTCTGTTCTCAGGCTGTTCTCGCGCTGTTCTCGGATTGCGTGCGGGCTGCTCTCAGACTGCGCTCGGGCTGCGTACGAGCTGCGTACGGGCTGCGTACGGGCTGTTCTCAGGCTGTTCTCGTGCTGTTCTCGGATTGCGTTCGAGCTGCTGTCAGACTGCATTCAGGCTGCGTACGGGCTGCGTACGGGCTCTTCTCAGGCTGTTCTCGGATTGCGTGCGGGCTGCTCTCAGACTGCGCTCAGGCTGTTCTCAGGCTGTTCTCGTGCTGTTCTCGGATTGCGTTCGAGCTGCTGTCAGACTGCACTCGGGCTGCGTACGGGCTGTTCTCAGGCTGTTCTCGTGCTGTTCTCGGATTGCGTTCGAGCTGCTGTCAGACTGCGCTCGGGCTGCGTACGGGCTGCGTACGGGCTCTTCTCAGGCTGTTCTCAGGCTGTTCTCGTGCTGTTCTCGGATTGCGCTCGAGCTGCGCTTAGGCTGTGCTGAGATCGGCGTTTGTATTTAGCTATGCACTACTATTTGAAGTACATTATTTGCAAATTTGAGGAAAGGATGGAGCTATCCAATATCAAAAACAAAGTCTATGACGGAGATCCCCACAGTTAATTTGAAGTTACCATTTGTTGTAATCAAACTACGCATCAAAAACTTTTCTTATAGATAATTAGGAAATTAAATAAATTAGAATAGAATAGGAATAAATTATAAGTTCGTACTGTAGATAGTCGACAGGAATATGTATTTAAAATTACAATCTCTAGCTTGTATGACTTAGGCGAGATCGCTGCTTTCATACAGACGGACTGACAATCCAACATACAAACGGAGAGACGAACATGGCTAGATCAACTGAGCTGGTCGTCCTGACCAAGAATATACATATGTCATGGAGTCTACCATGCCAGCATCTGCCTGTTACATACCATTTCACAAAGCAATTATACCCTGATTCCCGATTTGCAATGGGTGTAGGGTATACCAAAGTTCTAGAAAGAAACTTCCCCGTTTTCTTAATTGTTATCAGCTGCTACTAGGTAAGCAACTACCCAAGTGGGCACTTAGTACTTCTAAATGAGTCTATATATAATTAGTTTTAGAAGTGGAGATAGATGAATGACTAGACAGATAGATGGATTCGTGCACAGAATAATGAAGAAGTCTAACCAATATTTGTTTTTGACTTACTAAAAAAAAAAAAAAAAAAAAAAAAAATAAAATATATATATATATATATATATATATATGTAATTATATGCATCTATTATTAAAGCTAATCCCAAGGTGGGTCTCTTTAAATGTATTTTTAGTAAGTCATAAACAAATAATGGTTAGACTTAATTTTAATTTAATTTTAATTTTCCTAAAAGATCTGGATCTGTTCAGCAGGACCGGACAGGAACTGGTCAGGAGCGGAACAGGAATAATGAAATATAATGGAAAATTTATGTAATATATATCATAGATAGAATATATTGATACATCATTATATAATGAAATATCATTTATAGATAGTATAAAATATAAAAATCCTATATCCATGAATATGATTTCATATCACTGTATCCTATGGAATATAAATATATCCATGAATATGATGATATATCATTATATCCGATATCTATAATATGTAGATATTATATATGATATCAT
This sequence comes from Drosophila hamatofila, assembly GCA_035045345.1. Taxonomy (NCBI): domain Eukaryota; kingdom Metazoa; phylum Arthropoda; class Insecta; order Diptera; family Drosophilidae; genus Drosophila; species Drosophila hamatofila. Next base: position 6,359,319 of record JAWNPA010000039.1, on the reverse strand, counting down.
TAGATCATACATAGTATTTCCGCGTTTGTAACCGACTGATCTTGCAATGCTAAATGCCACAAGCATTATACGAAAACATTGCAGCAAAATGTTAGCCATGATCGCAGGCAGAGGAGACGAAGAGGAGTACATGATGATCACGTCCAGATGGCAGGCAGGCAGGTAGGCAGGCCGGGCCAAGCAGCCTTGGAGATTTGTTCTAAAGTTCTATTAGATTTTAATACACTTAAACGCAATCAATTTTAATGCGCTCGTTTCGGTTGCCTGTCGAATCGAATCCAATTTGATTTGCTATTCGATGTGATGTGGGGGCGGGAGATTTCGATTTGGATATGGATTTTTAGCTTCTGCGCCATTTGCAAGATCACCCAAAAATATCAAATACAAAATATATATATTTATATACATATATATATGTATATATAAAGAGCAGAAGGGAGAGGAGAAGTGAAACGAAAATATTGTTTACAAGCGAATACAAGTGTGGAATCTTACAAAAATGTTGCCGCTGCGTTCCATATGCACATGATCTACATAAGTGATCATCTATCTACACAGACACACACACATATACACAGATAGGGAAAGATTGTGAATACTTATTATATGCCGGACTTATGTGTTAACATAAAACAGATGACGAACGGCAGCTGTGACTGCCAATCCAATTCGATTGCCTACCCAACTGGATACGGTTCTGGCTTCAACTACGTACGTTACGTGCCAAATGCCAATTTGCTGACGTCATTCCTGCTGCAGTCGATCATCTGGTGGGTGGTTGGGTGGCATGACTGTGGCTAGCAATAACAATCACAGTGGCAATGGCAATGGCAATGACTATGACTATGGCTATAGGCTAGGGCTATGGCTATGGCTATGGCTATCCGCACCGACGATCAGCTCAGCTTGATAAGCGCAATCAGCAATTTACAGATGTTGTATGCGTTTATCCAGATGCCGCTCAGTGCTGCTCTATTGGTGGACCCAAGATGACATTCATACGAATGCTGATCTTGATGTCGCTGCTGGTGAGTCATTAGCTCAATTAAGACCAACCGGACGCTACTTGAGGACTGCAACAACTACATCAAGTCAAAACATTGCTCAGTTTTATCTGTAAATCTCAGATTTTTTCTTTAAATTTTACAAAATTACAAATCAGTTTTCTATTTACAATTCTTTTATTTATATATCACAGTTGTTATTCATTTCCAATATCTAAATATTTTGCCAAATTTAGTGACTTCGATAAAAGCTTCGCTTCAGCCAAAAAAAAAATCTTTGCGTCATTCAGTTGAACAAAGAACAATTACGTGTTGTGCTAAGACTTTTAACTGTGACTGTATGTATTTATATGTATATCGCAATTAGAAGTAGCTCACATGCAATTTACAACTTAGCTTACCTTATTTAAATGCTTAGATTATATGCTAAAAATAAACCTGTTTCAGCGCAATTAACTTTGAAAGTGCTCTTGCGAATCTTATCGAATCGGTTCATGTTATCGATTTACAGTTATCGCTGCTGACACACTGCAGCCTGTTGGCCCTGCCACCACCGCCTGCGCCGCCGCCCACTCCTGCAGTCAGATCCGCCCAGTCGCTGGCCATACTGCGTGCTCGAGATCAATGCTTCCGCAGCGAGCGGATCAGCCCCAATCAGCGCCTGGCCCTGGACAGACAGCAGTATAGCAATGTACCATATGTGCATCGCTATGTCTATTGCTTCTGGACGCGCCTGCAGCTGTGGCACGATGGCACTGGCTTCGATCCCATGCGCATTGTCGAAAGCTTCGGCGGTCCGAGGCGCCTGAATCTGGAGCAGACTGTGCCGGCCATCAATGGCTGCAATGCGCATGCTCGTCGCTCGGCCAGGACGCCGTTGGACTGGTGCTACGGCGCCTTTGTTTGTGTGCTGCGCACCACAGTGGGTGATTGGTATCGACGCCACATACAGGACGTCATCAATGGCAACGCCTAGGCGATCATGATCGAAAGAACAATGCAAACAATTAGGTGATTGGGTCTATTTAGTATGTACGAGTATGATTAATGAACGATAAATGTTGGGCTTTTTGGTGTTGGTCAATTGCTTGAATAATCGAGGAGTGAACGACAATTGGGAAAACTCAGTGTTATTTGATGTAACTAAAAATTAGTACAGTAAATTCGATAATCGATAGGTAGCCGGGGTCTGGGCTGGGAGCAGTCGTTCCATATCTAACTGCTTTTAGGCTTTGTATAGCTTGAATGCACATTCATCTGCTGGTTGTTCAGACACTTGGAAGTCGTAGTAGACTTGGGCAGCAAAATTCAATAAAATTTATACTGAAGGCTTTGACAATCGAATCTGAAAACCCGGCTAAGATGGAGAATGGAAAAATACGCGATTTTGGCAATGCGAAGGAGGGCACAATTGGGTCAATCTCGAATGATGGCAGCATCACGCGCACGCTCAAGTCGAAGATAATGGATGGGACACCGGGCCCCGGGTCTCTGGCTGCTCAGTCTGGATGCGTCGCAAATCTACCACCAGATGAGCAAGTATCCGTTGCTGCACACGATATAATGCAGCTTAAGCAAGTGGATGAGCAAGGCGGCAATCAGCAATCGTCAGGTGAGCCAGAACAGGCTGCGGCTGCTGCTGCTGCTGCTGCTACAGCAGCTGCAGATAGTGACAAGGGCCAGGCGCAGGAGCAGCCTAAACAGAAGGGCTGCGACAAGTGCGGCAAGAAGCTTGGCCTGACCGGTGGATTCTCTTGTCGTTGCGGTGGGACATTTTGTGCATTCCATCGCTATAGCGATCGCCACGATTGCAGCTTCGACTACCGTGAGATGGGCGCCACCGAAATACGGCGTGATAATCCATTAGTTGTGCCTGAAAAACTCCGCAAACTCTAGCGATAGAGCAACTAAACGCCGGCTTGGGTCTTCCATCAATTACAGCTGTTATTGTTATATATTTGTTAACTCATTCTTTGGCATGAGCTGAGCGAATTTGCGTTTACCACCTACAAACGCACACACAAAAGGAACCGAGCTAGCGCAACTATAAACACAGAACACTCATAATCGAAATGAAACATCGAGGCATACATATATTGCATAATGTACATGAAATCTGCAAACTGTAGCAATTACTGTGTAAACTTTTATCTATGAATAATCTAAGTGCCACAATTTGAATCAGAAGCTTTCAATAGTTGCATTGTTATTTTGCGAATTGCAACTAATAGTTAGTTATAACATAGACCTCGGCTAAGTAATATGTACATCTGCCTAATCTTTAGAAAATAGAAATATATAATATAAGCGAATTTTGTAATTTTTTCTTCATCAAATTCAAGTGAGCATTTAGTTTGGCGCCATTGTTCCATGCGCACTGTGGCGACACCTGTTGACAATTGCGCATAACTTTGCCAACGCATCTACAGTGCTGCAAGTATATCGATAAATTTCCCAAAATGCAATTCTAAATTAGAAAAATAAATAAGCTGACAAATTGTAGCTACAAAATTGCAAAATAAACGACGCCAAAAAATAAACATAAACATCAACAAAAAAAAGATAAAAAAAAGATAAATAAGCATTCGCAACGGCGAAAGCGCGGGAAGTGTGCAAGAAAAGTGTGTTTTACTGTTAAGGTGCCTTCCAATGGAGATGGAAAAAAAGGCCAAAGACCAATTGCGTCGGTATAAAAAGTCACGGCATACACACTCGAGCAGCGACAGCTCCAGCACGGATACGGATAGTGGCAGTAGTTCGTACAGTAGCTCGGACAGCGAACGCGACCACCACGGCCATGCCCATCCGCATCAGCGTGCAGCTGAGCGTCATCATCGAAAAAAGAAGAGCTCGCGTCGCACGGGCAGCACATCGTCGGGCGACGAGAGACGGAAGCGCGATAAGCGTGAGCGGGAGCGCGATCGTGACCGAGACCGAGATCATGTCCAGAAGAAACTGGTTGCCAAGCGCAATCATATCAAGCGCAAGCTCAAGGAGGCGCGTCTCAAGAAGCGAGCAGCTGCCGCGCTAAGTGGACACGGCCATCGCGCCCTGTCCCCGGCCACACAGGCGAAACTCAAGAAGCTGGCAGAGCGCAAGCATTTGCGCGTGGCCAGCAAGGAGCAGCGCGAACGGGAGCGAGAAAAACTGCGGAGTGTGCATCGCGAGCGGGAACGGGAGCGCGATCGCGATCACCATCGCTTGGGCAGCAGTCGATCACCCACTGGCGCCTCCAGCACCACGACCACCACCAAAATACGCATACACCAGGATGTGGTGGGCAAGCGGCAAAAGAGTCCAGGTCCGGGCTCGGGCTTGGGGCCAAATGGCACGCCTGCCGCCCGAATGCATCATCAGCTCATGTCACGCGAGAAGATCATCATTCAGACACGAACGCGCGGACGCACTCCGTCGCTGGAACGTGAGCGCGAGCGAGAGCGCGAACGCGAGCGCATAGAGCGCGAAAGGGAGAGGGAGCGTGAGCGCGTGGAGCGGGAGCACGAGAGGCAGCGGCACGAGCACAAGCTGCAGCGCCACGATGACCTATCGCTGCGTGAGCGAGAGCGGGATCGTCGCGATCGTGAACGAGAGCGTGCCGAGCGTGAGGCGGCCCGTGACAAGGAGCGAGCCGAGGCACTAGCGCGCTGCCAGGAGCGGCAGCGGGAGCGAGAGCGCTTGGCTCGCGAGAAGATGCGTCGCCAGGAGGAAGAGGAGGGCAAGAAGCCGTACGGTGCGCCCGGTGTACGCGACATGGAAATGGCCATGCCTTATGGCAGTCGCGAACGCTCGCTGGAGACCGTGGATCGGACTGGTCGCCATGTGCGCGACAAGCGCGACCTGGAAGTCTACGAGCGCGAACAGGACCTGATCGATGCCGAGCGCCATGGTCTGCTCAACGAGATGCGACGCTACGGGGATCAACGGCGTCGCGAGCTCAGCCCCTTGCCCGACCACTATCCACCGCGTCTACGAGATCCGCGCGATCTCTACTCGGAGGAGGAGCGAGAGCGGTAACTATAAATATATATACATATATATAAATTTTATATGACGATTGTCACCATCTATGCCCCTGCACAGAAATTGACCAAAAAAGAATCGACTGTAGAATCAAGAATCTAGCTTGCAAAAATGATGTTTAATCTGCTCCTCTCAATTCTCAATTGTCACTCATCCAAGATTAGCTGCTCGGAGAGCCTTCGCATGTCAGAGCCTAATTGTACGCAATTCTCTTTTGCAGGGCCTATAAGCGGGCGTACATGGATGCGCGCTACTCGAGGGATCGAGAGGTCTGGCTAGAAGCGCGCGATCTGCGCGACTATCTCGAGTTGGACGCCGATGATGCGCTCTATGTCGAGGAGCGCGAGCGCATGTTACGCGAACGTGAGCGGAACAGGGAGCGGGAGCGCGAGCGTTTGCCGTCGCGGGGCGATTATCGTGCCGAATGGGAGCGCGACTGGGATGAGGATAACGGCGGTGGGGGCGGTAATACCGGTGGCGGTGGCGGCGGTGGTGCCAATGGCAATGGCACTCCTGGACGGGCCACCGGTTTCGTGGGTGGCCCCAAGCGGCCAAAGCCACCGAATCAACAGCCGGGCAAGCAGCAGCATCATTCCGCCTCGGAGCCCGACTGGGATGCCGACGACCGCGAAGACTGCGGCGACGGCAACGTCGGTGTGGTAAAGAACGAGCCCGCCTGGCTCGAGCACGATCAACGCGATAAGCCACGCCCCTGGCAACAGCCCAGCAATGACTGGCGCGACAACGATGAGCCAAGCTTCGGTCGCAGCAATGGCAATGGCGGCGAGGTTCAGCCACCTCACCATGCGCCGTCATCCTCGCCGCATCATCATGTGCATCCACGCGGGGAGCGGGGCGGCGGGCGCGGTTTCCGACGTGGTGGCGGTGCACCGTCGCACGGTCATGAGCATGGCGAGCGCGGCTACCGATCGCATCCACCGCCTCTAATGACGCTGCCGGTGCAGCCGCCCGGTGGCTATCACGGAGGCGGCGGCAGCACGCGCGGCTTTCCGCACAAGCGTCTACCCTATGGCGGAGGCGCCGGCATGGGCGGCAACACATTTCTCAAGAAGCATCCACATCTACCGCCCGCAGCAGCAGCTGCAACGGTGTCCACAGCCCAGGCACCGGCCCATGCCCAGCCCAAGCCAAGCAATGCCGCGGCACAGGCCAGCGCCGTGGCGGCGGCCACCACAGCAGTGGCCGCAGCCAAGGCAGCCGCACAGAGCGCAGCCAATGCCACCACCAATCCGGGAATCTTGGCACAGGTTAGCAAGTTGCCAAACATTAAGCAGGAAGATGCGTCCGAGGATTCCGTAGACACGCCAGAGCCCGGCCAAAGTGCCGGAGCCAGAGAGCCCGCAACAGAGCAAACCGCGGCCATGGAGACGTCTCTGCGACAACTGAAACAGGAGCCAAAGCCCAACGGCGAACTGAGCGAGATCAGCGATAGTGACGACGATATACTGAACAAAACAGATAAGGTGAAGCCCAAGAGCGAACTGCAGCTGGAGGGCGCACTTGCTGGCACCCAGGAGCTGTCCACCGACACGCTGTCCAACAGTGACGAGCACATCAAAGGCGAAATGCAGCCTCAGTCCCAATCACAGTCACAGTCACAGTCCCAGTCCCAGTCCCAGTCACAATCACAGTCACTGACTCAGTCACAGTCACAGTCACAGTCTCAGTCAGTGACTCAGTCACAGACAAACATTAAGAACGAGGACGTGGACGAGGTGCTGGACTTTGAGGAGATATCCGATGGCGAATTGGAAGAGGACGCGAGGCACAAGGGTAAGAGACAAGAGCAACAGCAAGAACTCTAAGATAAAAATGGATGAATAAATCCTCTGCCTTCCAAGCAAATGTTGGATGCAGGATGACAGCACAAATTTAATTCATGCACTTCGCTTTACAGGCATTGGTGATGCTTTGGGCGTCGACTGGCAGGGTTTAATCGCAGAGACGCGTCAGCAGGCAACGGAGCATGCGGCACAGCAGGGCGCCGATCGCAACACATCGGCCAAGCAGCGGTGGCAGCCACATCGTGTGCTGCTTGATATGGGCATCAGCTTTGGCATGGCTGGCACGAAATATGCACGGCAAATAATTGAGGAATCGCGACAGCAGCTGCTGCTGGAGGAGCAAAAGGTGCTGCAAAAGCAGGCGGTAGTGAAGACAGAGCCCGAACGCGACACGGTCGAGACGGGCAAGACGACGCCGGCACACGACTATCGCGAATTGCTGGACACCGACTATGTGGAGCCGCTGGCCTGTGTCCAGATGGGCCTGCGCAGCGCCGCCGCCGAGCGCCAGCGTCTGGTCGGTAACGTTTGCGGTCCGGGCAGTCGGGCGCTTAGCTCACGCCAGGATTTGCGCTTGCGGCGCCAGCTGTGCGGTCTGCCCGCACGTGAATGCGATTTTCCACGCAACGTGCCCATTGTCAGCGAGGGATTGCGCTCCCTAGCCATGCACATGTTCCAGCGCAGTCTCGATGTCAAATGAGATCCGATCGCTCGACGTCGGCTCGAGCAGCTCAGCTATAGACTGGATATACAAATCTATATGCAATGTCCGGATGATGGCCCAATCGACAATGACATTGGATAACAATGACGATAATGATGATGATGATGATGATGATGATGATGATGATAAGAATATAATGCCCATTGGTAATGCCAGCGAGATCACTTGTGCTTTACCCCAATATTACCTTAAAAATGTCCGAGATTCCAATAATTGTAGCTATCAATTCATACAACATTAATGTATATCTTAGTGGATCACTTGAATTAAAAGTAAATGTCAATGTATTTCAATTGTACCCCTCTCGGCTGATAATTATTTAAGCTGAATACCAATTGTATTGCCCCCGTATTGTTAATGGATTCATTGTACCCCAATCGATCATCGATCATCCAGCTGCTCTAGAGTTACGCCAGCTATCGTTCCCTCTATAAGACCTTTATTTCCATGTAATTATTAAGCTCAATCTGCACATTTATTTCGTATCTTAATTAATGTCGGTGTGAGCCTTGATCCAGTCCACAAACTGATAGACACGCGCATAGCCGTCTGGATTGGTGGTGCCACAGCCAACGTAGACAAATCCAGCAATGCCAACGACCTCGTTATTGTAGTGAGCCGGTCCGCCCGAGTCTCCATTGCAAACGCCGTTGTCCGCCTCGTGCAATAGGCACAGGATATTCGGATATCCGTATTTAATGCGACTCTCGCACTCCTCCAGCGACAGCGATGTGAGTGTGTTCCATTGGAGATATCGAGGTAAATCACCGTCTTGGGCGAGGCGACCCCAGCCCGAGACAATGATGTCAACATTGTCGGGCGTGTTCTTGGTGGGCAGTCCGATGGGCTGGATGTTCGCCGAGTAGATGAAGGGCGACTCCACACGCAGCACAGCCACATCGTTGAGGAAGTTTCCATACTCTTCGTGCACCACAATTTCGACCACCGGAAGCACAACGCCTCCGCTGAATCGATCATTGCTGCCGGCACGAACGCTGTACCGACTGGCCGGCTGGATGACCAACTGATTATCGACATCGAAATAGGAAATGCAGTGAGCCGCAGTCAGCACCCAGTTGCGTGAGATGATGGAGCCACCGCAGGTGTGGGAGCCGGCATTGCGCAGCGATACTTGATGCGGAAACTGCGCCTTGGCTGCATCCTCGCCGCCCACAATCCGCCCATTGAGGCCACCACCAGGCGCTGCCTGGCCAATCCCAACCAGCAGCAACAGGGTTCCAATCACAGCCAGCAAACGGTCATTCATCGTGGCACTAACTGAGGCGCACCAGGGCCAACAAATAGGTTTTTATAGGCTCATTTGGCCATTTTTATAGGGCAAGTGTGCTTGACCAAGAAACTATCGAAGATTTCGCCACCGAGTGCTTGGCGGATATCTTATCTGCTGGCATTCAGCAACAGGATTTATGAGTGCCCAGATCGGTATCAATTGCGCTTATCAAGTATAAGCCAATCTAGTAGGAGTGCGACATGTTTTAAACGGTCTATTAATTCTAAAACGGAATATCTAGCGCGCAGTTGGTATAATAAAATAGTTGCTCTAAATACTAGTAGTGAGTGGGAGTGACTAGAATAGTGGGAATAGTATTATTAGTATTCTTTTTTTTTTCTAAACATATTCTGTTTAAATTATAATTTATATAATTATAATCATTATAATATATATATATATATATATATATATATATATAGAATCATTAAAAAATTTCAATTATTATAATCTTTAATATTCTTTACTATAAAACTCTCTTTTGTTATCTAGTATATTTTCCGAAAGTCCCATAAATTTCTTATTTAGTTACTTATGTATATATAAATATATACCTATATATTTATAAGCAAATGATTTTGCAAGCAAAAATCTTGAATGCTCATCTTTAATGTAGGCCATCTATTATTTATCTTTCAGTTTAAGTTTGTGTGGCTCTCTGATTGCATATCAATGTTAGCTATGTCTCTCTCTCTCTCTCTCTCTCTTTATCTCCCTCTCTCTCTCTCTCTCTTTATCTCCCTCTCTCTCTCTCTCCAGAAGACTTCAACAAAAATTGCTGAGTTATTTGGCACAGTTACCCAATTAAGTTTTCAGCTTGTTTGAAGTAAGTCTATATACATGAGTGTAAAAATGTTTCGACTATCAACAAAAAAAACTGAGGGCGCAACGGTTAGTAGAGCCTAAGAATATCTGACGGTAACTCTGCAGGGAATACATAACTTCAAGTGATTATCATAAGCTCGCATAAATTTTAGTGAGAATAACAAAGTCAAAATATTATTGAATTTATAACTCTTCTATCTCTTTAGAGATAAAGAGCCACCAATTAATCTAAATCTGAATTGAAATCATATTTCTATATTAAGTAAAGTCATACCCAATCAGTTAAGAGAATACTTTATATTTATGAATCAAATTTTTAGTATACCTTTAAAAAGTTTTTTTTTAATTTAATCTCTATTCAAATTTTTTCTAAAATACAAAAATTGTCTATAGAGCCACAAATTACTATAAATTGAGCGGAAATCATGAATTGAAATTACGTTTCTATCCGAAGGTTTAATATTTAGTAGATAATCTCTACTAGAGATCACTCTAGTCAATTAAAAGAAAACTTAATATTTTTAGATCAACTTTTTAGTATTCCCCTAAAAAGTCTGTTATTTTTTCTCAACTATGAAAAGTTTTTAAAATATAAAAATTGTTATCTAGAGCCCCCAGATAGCATAAATATGAGCTGACATTATGCATTGAAATCAAATCTCTCACAGTCTATCAGAAGATTTAATATTTAAAAGAGATAAGTGTAGTTAAAACCCAATAAATTAAAAAAAAAAATAACTCAAATTTAAAGTTTTAATTTTTTTATTGCTTTAAAAAACTTTTTTTTTAAATTTCTTTTTGAATATAACGAAAATGTTCTATATAATATATACATATCTGCACATATATATATATGTATATATAATATAGGAATTATGGTAATATATATTTTTATGCAGTCTACAACTAATTCATACAAAGACAAAGACAATGTAACTGCGTTTGCTATTTAAGACTAAGAGCTAAATGGACAGAAATGTGTATTTAAAATGCGCAAAGATTAAAACTTAAATTGGCTATGGAAAATAGAACATAAACTACTAATGATTAAATGGAATGCACAAATTCAGGAAGCCAAACACACAGACTCAAAAGAAATACGAACGAATTGAAAGAATTAGCAATACTGAAATAAATGAACGGAAAATATATACACACGTATGTATATATGTATATATATCGATGCATATAGCTATATATGATAGTAAAGCTATAGGTTTTATATAAATAAGTATTGTAATTGGCTGCCTTCCTAGACGCTGTAAAGGGTGCTGTTGTCCGGCTCCACGGCCTCCACGGCCTGTACAATGAAGCGGCGACGGTCGGCCACATCGCTGGGCGCCGAGGGCTGTGATCAGATCAGAGAGTGAGAAAGAGAGAGAGAGAGAGAGAAAGAGAGAGATTAGTATACTCATTAATGTATATCAATATAGTCTTGGTTAATAGCTGTGTTAACTAGAATGGGGAATACAAAGCATATAAGCCGAATAATAAACAAGCTGGGTTGGGATTTGGGAATAGATATATGTATATAGATACTCAAGCACATGCAAGATCTTAACCTAATGGATATATAAATTACATACATAAGTTATGACAAATACTCACACAATGCAAACACAATTGACGTTGTGTGTTTTTCTTTCATATATTCATATATTTACTTTTTTCTTTCATTTCATTTCTTTTTTTTTTGGCCTCAACTCAGCTATAAGTTACGCTTGCCTTACAACAACAACAACAAAACATTCTTCTAAACAAATTTTGCGTATTTTGATAACAATTTCCAATTTGGCAAACTTTCACGTAGTATCACATTGTAGTGCGATGTCATCGATTAATTATTGCTGCTGCCTTGCTTGATTATGATTATGATTATTATATTACATATAATTTGAGTGATTTAAGCTGCCATTGCAATCAAGCCAAGCAGCAGCAACAACAACAACAACTACTACTATTTAAGTAAGTGTTTTTCTTTTAAGGCTATTTCAGTATATTGAATGTATGTATGTAGTCTAGGAATAATACTCGAGACTCTTGATCTAAAATAAAAAATATAAAAGAAACAAAAACAGAGAAATACATTTAAATAAAGACAAATACAGGATAACAACTTAAGCTAATCGAATATGAAATATATATATGTATATATAAATATATATACATGTATATAGATTTGGATTTATAAACAATGACTAACCAGTAAGCCATCAACCAGTCATAGTATAAACAGAAACAAAAACCCACAAACCGAACCGGAACCACAAACCATAACAGAATCCCCAAACCACAGCCAAGGCTAACAATTTGGGCCCATATAATATAAATCTATCAAGTTGGTAACATGTTGCGGCCGTCACTCACATCGGTGCATTTGCATTGGGTCTCGTCGAAGACGGTGCCGGTGGTGCAGCTCTGGTTGTAGCGGCAGGCGCAGGTGCAGTTGGCGTCGTCCCAATACTTGTGATCCGATTGCTCCAGGCACTTGTCGCGCGCATCCGTGTTCTGGCACTCGCAGCGGCACAGATCCTTGCGGTACTCCTGGTACGCATTGCAGTCCTCGGCCTTGATGCGGCAATCGCACTTGCAGGCCAAATGCTGCTCCACATTGACAATGGCATAGCCGCGCTTGCTGCTCGCCCCGAACCGCTCCACCTTGCGCACGCGCAGCTGCAGCGTCTCCGTCTGCGTCGGCTGGCACGAGATCAGAGTGGAGCCGCAGCATCCGTTGCAGCGATTGATGCGCGTGCACGCCGGCGAATAGTAGACATTCGAGGCCGTCTGCTCGCCGGCCTGCTCCGTCAGGGGCTTCAGCTCCACGATTGTGGGCTGTGGCGAGCAGCTCGCTGGCGTCGCATTCCGAATGGCAGCTGAAATAGATTCAATTGTAAATCAATTAGCATCGAGCGAAATTTCGAATGCTCATTCTGTTTTACACATACCTCGTGCCACGCTGCGCTTGAAGTTCTCTGTGCCAATGAAATAGAACAGAACAAAACAAAAAACAATGATAATTAGTCATCGGATCAGTTGATTCTGCTTCCTCGGTTAACTTACCCTTGGAGGAGGTCTCGCCGGAGCCATCGTAGTCTGTTGTCACATTCCCCAGTTCAAGCGAAAGCTGTTCGAAAGTAAGAAAATACCATCAAGAATCAAATTAAAGTGTTGAAGTGGGCCATTTTTGACTAAGAGATACTCTACTCTACTCTACTCTACTCAACTCTACTCTACTCTACTCTACTCTACTCTACTCAACTCTACTCTACTCAACTCTACTCTACTCTACTCTACTCTACTCTACTCTACGCTACTCTACTCAACTCTACTCTACTCTACTCAACTCTACTCTACTCTACTCTACTCTACTCTACTCTACTCTACTCTACTCAACTCAACTCAACTCAACTCTACTCTACTCTACTCTACTCTACTCTACTCTACTCTACTCTACTCTACTCTACTCTACTCTACTCTACTCAACTCTACTCTACTCTACTCTACTCTACTCTACTCTACTCTACTCTACTCTACTCTACTCTACTCAACTCTACTCTACTCTACTCTACTCTACTCTACTCTACTCTACTCTACTCTACTCTACTCTACTCTACTCAACTCTACTCTACTCTACTCTACTCTACTCAACTCTACTCTACTCTACTCTACTACTATATCTGTAAGTTAGGTGTAATCCACAATGATATGATTGCGAAATGATTCGAAGTGAAATCAAATATTTAGAGTAGAATTTGTTAAGACATCAATATAAGACGATGATATAACTCGGAGTAAACTGCATATTTCGGAGTAAAATTCATATATCGGCGGCATAATTAGACATACATATGTCGACGGCATTATTCGAAATAATTCGATAAAAAAAATAAAATAAAATAAAATATATGAATAGTATAATTTGGAGCTATGCATTTAATTTCTTTACTATAAAGAGCATAATTAGGAGTGCTAAACAAATGCCAAATAGTGAATCTTATGAAAAATTTATCACTATAATTAGTGCGTTTTCAAGATAATTACAAAAAGCCAAGGGAAAGCATGCTAAAAAAAAGTAGACTTTTCGGGAGAAATGCCCATATGTCAACGGCATAATTCGTAGTAAAATATATGGATGGTATACATCGAAGTTAGCTACAAGAAGAGCAGATTTCGGAGCAGCATGGATATACTCATTTATTATATACTTATATATTATTCGGATTAAAAAGCCAATATGGACGGTACAATGCAAAGTCAAATGCTGGGAATAAAATATGTCGAAGGCATTAGTCGGAATAAAACATATTTGTATTTTCAGAGTAAAGAGCTTATATAGAGGGTGAAATTCGGAGTAAAGTTCATATATCGACGACATATTTCTAAGTCTAATTGAGAGCATAGTTCAAAGTAAAATGTCCATGTCTATTTATGATATAATTCATAATACAAAATTATTAGATATTTATATATATATATATATATATATATATATATATATATACGATATATTTTAGAGTAAAGGGATATATAAAGAATACAATTCGGTCTAAATGACGGCATAATTCGGAGTGAAATCTGAAATCTGTCGACGGCATAATTCAAACTAAACAAAATTAAATCCGTGGATGAATTCACATTTCAATCGATTTAAGAGAATAAAAACCCAAATTTCTATTGAAGTATGTACCTTAGTGAGAATGCAAATTGATGCGATTTGTAAATAGAGTCGATTGTTTTACCTTTCGGATCGAGTAATCAAATACATACATATAAATATTGCATAATTTTGTTAACAATAATTTAATTGCATATCCATAATTAAGCATATTTCCTAAAACTATTGCAGTCCCGACATACTTCAATAAATGTCTAGAATGTTTCGCATAGTGAGACATCAGTTTTATGATTGATAGGCAGATAAAAGATAAGTTTGCGCTATCTGCTGAATGAATGCTTGCATTCATACCACAGGTAAGACACAGAAACGTTAACGTGTAAAGTATCAGGTAAGGGGTATAAAACAATAACACATTGGCCCATAGAAAATTCAACTCTGACTAATATATAGCTATATATATAATAAAATATTATAACTCTCAATAACAACATCCGGTAGAAGTTGGCGTTTAACTATCAGATGCCATAAAATAAGTCACTTTAAGAATTAAGTCAATAACAAAAAATGAGTTTACAATTAATGTTATTTTACTATGAATCATTTGGAGTGTGGGCAGAATGTTGGATAGCTGATAACGGGGAAAATTTTCAGACTGGAACCTACAGAAAACCATTTTGAAAGATTATGCGTAATAGAAGTAGATAATTAGCGAATGGGTAATACAAAAAACAAACTCATAAACAAGTTTCACATAAAATTATTATAAAAAGGAAGCCAGTAAATAGTTGTGGTAATTGAAAAACTAATAAGAACGTTGCCGTCGGGTGTTACCGACTGCAGAATAGTCATTCACGGCCTCCAATACCTCGATTATTTGAAATTTCTAACTCTTAGACTGTAGGAGATATTAGCTTTTCAATAGTGCTCAAGCTATATAGGGATTTGTATAAATCACTACATAGCCAGATCGTAAGAGTAAATTTGGTCTTTCTAGTTCTAAAATTGTATAAGATACAGCTTTACCCGATTGTCAACGTTCCCAATGGGCGTAGTTATATCGGCTTGAACACCTTATAATTCGAGGGTATAAATGAGTATATGCTTCAAATCTCAAGTCTCTAACTTCAATAGCAGCGAAATATTTTCGGACATTGCACAAATCCAATATACTCATTTCACTTATGTGAATGAGTATAGCAAATGCAGCGAAAAACAAGTTAAGACTGAAATAATATCACTGAACAATAAATTCCTTTAAAATAAACACAGTAGCTAGTAAATAGTTATGATAATTGAAAAGCAAGTGCAACAAATATTTGCACGAAAAACAACTAAAGACTGACATAATATCAGAAAACAATAAATTCCTTTACAAAAACACTGTCCAACAAGATTTGGGAAACGAGAATTGAGCAATAAACATCCGAAGACATTTGACGTGCTAAATTCAAAGGTTCAGGCGTTCTTACGTCAGGCTTACGATATATTTTATGCTGAAAGAGAAAAAAAAATCAGCTCATAAGATGAGGTGCTGCAACTTCAATACCCTATATATTATCTGAAGTACGTGAACCCCTACAGAAACACAATCAAAATCAACAATTTCATAATCAGCTGTTCCACAATTCCTCCCTTCATTCCGCGATCACATTCTCTTGTGACAACGTTGTTTGGAAAGCCTTCAAGGGGTATAGCGGAGAAGCTGCAAGTACACTGATCGACATTGATGTTTTATTTTTCAGTTACTCTCAAGTATACTCAATAAAACGAAGTCTTACACCTCGAAATAGAATAGAACTAGAGAAACTGTACGTTCACTGATCGACACTGATCGACTGATCGACACTGATCGACACTGATCGACACTGATCGACACTGATCGACACTGATCGACACTGATCGATACTGATCTTTTAAAATGAACAAATATTCTTCTAGCTTTAACTCTTACACTTCAAACTAGAAGATAGAGAAACTGAAAGTACACTAATCGATATTGATCGACACTGATCGACACTTATCGAAACTTATCGACACTGATCGACACTGATCGATACTGATCTTTTAAAATGAATAAATATTCTTTTAACTTTAACAAATCTCCTCAAGTATACTCAATAAAACGAAGTCTTACACTTTAGACTAGAATAGAACGAGAGAAACTTTACGTACACTGATCGACACTGATTGACACTGATCTAGACTAGATACTGATCTGGACTAGAATACCTATCAGAACCCTTTGGCAAAGTCTTTTCTAATTCCTGTCTACAAAACTTCCTAATTTTGGTAGGCCTGTGTAGTATTATTTAACTCCCAGCTACTGTTTTCAACAGACACAAAATACAAATAGGAAAAAGAAAACAGCTGAACACATGCTTTGGGGGCTCTCCACAAGCCGAAGAAAACAATCGAGAAACAACTGTCGTAGTATATCGGATGCGACAATTCGGTTTACAGTTGCACCCTCTCTGTCTCCCCCTCTCTCTCACTCTCACTCTCTTTCTCTCGATTAGTCATCAGAACTGGCGGCTAATAGTAAAGTTTGCTGTCGCAAGCGATTCGCTAGCTAGAAAATTGACTGAATTCACGCGTAGCATTTCGAAATGCCAGATAAGCAGTATATGCTCCGAGTATTGGTGTTGCCAATATCTTAGCTGATGGCAGCTGAGTCAACTGGCCCGAAGGGTATGCCAGGCATTCGCTTTAGACCCCGCTAATAATGCGGCTAACCTATAGAGTTCTACACACGTTCCATTGTCGCCGTCACAAATATTGCCTGATTGACCAATTGACACGTCTAACGACGTTTTAGCGTTCCTCGTTTCGCGTTCCTCGTTTCACGTTCCTCGTCCCTCAGCCCGTGCCTCTTCATCATGAATCACAGTGTCGTCACAGCAGTTGCTGCTACTGCTGTCAACTGTTATTTTGCTGCTAACTAATTAGCACGTAAAGTTCAGGGGCAAAAAGAAAGAGAGAAGAGAGAGAGAGAGAGAGAGAGAAAGGGAGAGAGATATAGGGGGAGAGAAAGAGTGGGAGTGCGGGCTAGGGAAACAAAAGTATTTTCAGGCACTAAAAACTGCCAATTCGGATTATAACTAAATCCATTGACTCTGAAATATAAATATATGTGCATTCCATGCTATTTAACACTTTTCAATTATATTTGACTTCAAATAAGAACACAAACAAGTCAGACTGCCCGACTAGAAGATACCCTAATTCCTGTACTCTTATAGTTATAGTAACTTATATCTATATATTTGTATTTATATTTATATCTATATCTATATTTCAAATATTAAGTATGTCGAATAAGTAATTCGGAGTAAAATATGTAGTCAACACAATTCGGAGTAAGTTAGGAATAAAGTGTATATAGATAGAAGTAAAGTGAATATATGGCGGACATAATTCGGAACGGAATGCATTATTCGGAGTAAAATATGTCAATGCTATAAATCGAAATAATATATATGGATGATATAATTCGAAGCAAGGTGCATAATATGATTTGGAGTGAAGTGCATATATTCAAGGTTTAATACGGAGTAAAATGCATATCGCATATTTTGGGAATATCCTTGGTATATATCCCTTAGCTTTTTAAACATGCTTAAAACAGGGAAGTTCAATAGTTTCGTTATCGACTTAACGAATATTGTAATCGATTGCTTAAAACAAACCCAAGTCTCTAGCTTTAAGAGTTGCCGACATCAACGATCTAATATATACGAGCAGTGGAATCTATATATCTATATCTATATCTATATCTATATCTATATCTATATCTATATCTATATCTATATCTATATCTATATATATATATATATATATATATCTATATCTATATCTATATCTGCAACTGCAACTGTCCATGCCTCTCATCGCATTTTTTTACAAATTGTAATAAAAACTAATATACCACGTATTCCAATTTTTTATTTATTTTTTTTCAATTACGTAGAGCTCAATATTTAATGCTCACACAATAAGTAAGGAATTTTGATAGCTAGCAAACTCTGATCTCATTGAATATTTTAACAATAATACTGTAATAGTATATAGTATTTTGGCATTTCTGTCCCATCTCCATATTTGGTATACCAGTCATATACTACTAATACTGCACTAGTAGGCTTTGACTTAATGGACTTCAAACGAAATCGAGGCCATATTAATATTCAGATAGTAGTTGCATTTAGAAAAAAAAAAGGCAACAAAATAATCAAAATCTAAGTCAAATCACATTTAGTAGAATTAATGCCATCCAGACGACACAAAATATATTAAGGAGGGAAAACACAAAACCAAATTCGATAAGAATCCGTTCATCAACACGAAATACCTTGCATTAATGTGGAGCTTCCCAATGGTAAGTGAAAACCAAGAATTTTTACGCCAAATTTATATTCCGCTAAAAGTTTCAACAAATATAATATAAATGCATCAGGAATTGAGCATATATTCAATTTTAACCTCAAAATATATATATATAAGATATCAAAAAGAATATATATATATATTTAAATCAGAGCGAAACTAATGAAAGAGTTTATCGGGTTGCACCAATATTCTGCTTTCGATTCTATTTGAATTTCCACATTAAATAAACTAGAATTTGATCTAAATCTTGCATGTCTAATATCCCTATATATAATGGCATATGTATTCAAAGTTTTAATGACTGCAAAATGACTTCAAAGTAGTTTTTATAGGATTTACTAACCAAAAAGCAGACTATACTTTTCCAAAGACTTTCATGCAGAATTAGCATCGGAAACTGCATTGATTTTCGAGATCTTCCAGATTTTCTATAGTTTTCTATTCAAAGAAGACATTGGAAGTTTCTAAAAATTTCCGTTTACTTTAATCAACGCTCAAGTTCTGAGAAAAGTACAAAGCCGCGTAATACGATCCAATTGGTTCCCCGATAAGCGTATTTGTTTACGTTTCTGTGATTGTATCCATAACTGTATCTAGATCTGTATGTACATATATCTCTAACTGTATCTGCAACTGTATCTGAGTAAATATTTATAAAAAGCTTCGCCTCGCACAAATATGCCAAAATCCCATTTTCATTTCCGCTGCGATGGCTCGAGAGGAAGAGGCAGAGTGGAAAGGGGGAGGGTGAGGGTGGTACGGAGGAGGGAGAGGTAGAGGGAGAGGGAGTACTGCTGCCTACGTAGAGAGATTTATCTTTTAATTGGTGCAAACACAATTGCTAAGCAAATAAAACGAGTGCGAGGTGGGAGCCTGAGTAACGCCCCCGGATTATTAAGGCGTAGTGCGAGCTATTTGAATTTGGAGTCAAGGCGGCCCCGGCCACTATCAATGCCAGGCCAGGGCAGCGAGGCGCCGCTGTCCATTTGCATGACGGCTTATCAGGCAGCGCACAGACTGAATGGACGAGCTGCAACTGCAACGGCAACGGCAGCGTCAACTGCAACTGCAGCTGACCCAAATAGTGCAACGTCTCGGTCTCGGTCTGCGACTTGGCTGAGGTGCGACGCATTGGCGCCGACTCCCAGCGAGCTCTATGTATATGTATGTGGATGTGTATGTGTGTACTTACCGTGACAGGCTCGACAGATGTGGCTGCTGCGCCCTGGCAGCAGCTTGTGGCCTCGGCAGCCTCGACATCTGCGGCGGCGGCTGCTGCAGCAGCGGCGCCGCCATCATCCTCATATATCTCACGTGGCGGCCGTATTCTGCCCTGGGCTTGCGAGAAGCGCGACTGCGCTGTCGCGGCGACGGCAGCGGAAATGCCACAGCTGATCACCAGCAACAGCAGCAGCAGCGTCGAGTATTGCGTTGACATTTGGCGTCGACGTCGCTGTTGCGCATGCTGTAAATCGCTGCTGCTGCTGCTGCAGCTGCGCATTGTGTGCTGGGTTTGTGTCATGGCTAAACGCCTGTTCTTGTGCTGTTAACCAATGTACCGTTATTATCGCTGGCTGTCACTTTGTTGTCTGCAAATAGAGCAGCGTAGAGTGCGTGAGTGAGTGAGTGGGAGAGAGAGTAGAACAACACTTAATTAACATGTATGTAAATAGCGAAGCTTTTTAGTATTTTCTGTTTACTCGAGCTACGTTTATGATTTATGGCTTTGTTTTTTATGACGAGCAGCAGAGGCGTCAGCCAAGTTTTGGACGCCCTTCTGACAGCTGATTTATTTATGTTTCAGTCAGCGCTTGGTTGGTTCGAGTCAATGCAACAGGTGTACGCAGCACGCCAGCACTCTGGCATCCGCCCACACGCCGATTGGCAGACAGACGCAACTTTAATTGGGGTCACTAAATGTTGTTGTTGTCAACTGTAGATGACAAAACCTTTTTTTTGTATGGTTAACTTGACATTGATACAAAAGTACACAAGCAACAAAATATGTAAAGAACAACAACAAATGCAGCGTTATCATAAATACAAATGTATATATGTGTGTGTGTATATATGTGCGGGTGTATATGTGTGTGAATGTAAGTGTGTGTATGCAATTATGTGTTGGGCATATCAATAAGTAAATCATCAGCAAGCTGATTGCCACGAAAATGACAGAAAGTCAAGTTGATGAACTTGAAAATACCCTATATACAATGTGCATCTAAATTGAACAAACTGAAAAATCTGCAAAATCTGAGAAATCTTATTGATATACATAAATAGATAATATCTAATATATATGTATATGTATAAAGAAAATAACCTTTATACAATGTGAATTTCAATTGAACAAACTGAAAGATCTGTTAATTCATAGAAATCTTATTGATAAATTCATATCATAAATAATATATATTTAAATATACATATATAGAAGAATGATATTCTTTCGTCTATCAATTAAAATGATTTCTTTGTGCATACCCTTTTATACGTTGTTTGGTTACAGGATATTTTGTATGCGTGACATAAATGCTTATTTTCCGCTTTTGGCCATGAATGGACAATGTTTGTTTTCTTGGCCTGGTTGATCCGACTCTTCAATCAGCTGACCATTTTGATAAGCTACCGACGGAGTGGGTTTCTTGTCCGGAAACAATAAAAATAGTCGAAGCGCATTAAAGAAAAACATCTAAGAATGCTTCATGTGAATGCAGACGACTATCAAATGTTCTTTAACAGTCGTTCTATGAATTCATATTGATTTGCATTTGCACAAAGACATAGACGATTGTATATGAATATGATATATCTATATATTTATGTATATATATTTATATGGAAGTTCAAGTTCTAGCTAAGAGCTTAACGTATTTATTTTTTTTAGTTTTTTAGAAGTTTTTTAAGATATGTTATCTTGAGTTTTTGTAATGGAATAATATTTATACTATATTGACTTTAAAACTCTTTATCCAGCAGAAATGAGAACATCATTTAAGCAATGATATTGAAAGTTTTGCTTACTTCCGGCAAATTTAGCTGAAGTGGATTAGGGATGCAGCAGAAATCGGGTCGATTTTTAATGAAAGATCTTGATAGCGATAAATTGATAGTAAATATTATAATTTGGATTTTCCCTTGAACAGGGTTTAGTATTAGTCTGGTAGTAATTGTAAGTATTATATAGTAGTATTATTATATATATGTATATCATCCTCAAATACTAAAACGCCTTTCATAATAACTAGAACAAAATTGATTAAGGTGTTGAGCTGTGAAATATAATGATGTTATATATAAATACATATACATATTTATATTATATATATATATATGTATATGTATCTATACATTTATAAATTTGATTTACTTCTTGGTAGACTATTTATTATGTGTTGCTTTGAAGACAAATTTTCAATACATTAAAAAGTGAAAGAATTTTTAAGTTCTATTAGCATACTCCATAGATTAGTATGTAAATGGCGTGAGGGCATGATTTATGCACTATGTACGGGCATAAGGATAGCATCTATACCCTATACATATGTATGTATGTACATATGAAGTGCACATACATACTTGCATATGCATGTACATATGTATGTATGTACATTTGGTATGCATGAATATGAAAATGTTTATTATAGGTCAGTTAGCGCGTTTCACTTTCATTTGTTGCTGCTGCTGTTGCTGCTGGTGTCGTCGTCGTTGTTGTTGTTGAGGCGATAATGGTGCGCAGAATAAAAACAAAAACAAAAAACATACATATGTATATACTATATGAAATATATGCAAACGCTGATAGTGAAACGCTCAAGGCAGTTTATCAACTAAGCAGCCATAATAATAACAACAATGCAACGCAATTCATTCATAAAAATGCAAAAAAATGGCCCCCCACAAGTTGTTGCAGGCAAATTTAAAAGCTCGCGCGAGCTTAAGAACGAACCATGCTCATAAAAGAAAAAATAAACATAGACAACAACAAAAACAAACGGAGTACCAGAAGAAGCGAGCGATAGTAAGCTAAGCGCATGTGTGTCTGCATGTGTGTATGTGTGCTTGTGCATGTGTGCGTGCGTGTATCAAGTGCGCCTGCAGCTTGTTTAAAAATAGCTTTAGCTCCGACTTGGAACAGCAGCGCAGCGATTAAAGAATACATTTACTTGAAGGTATTTAAAAAAGCTTTGTATTACCGCATAGCCAATAACAACAACAAGAAAAGCATAAATACTTATGTATGTTAAAGTACACATGTACCCATGTTGTGTGCATACGCCCACAGTGGAGATGCCTGCGCACAAAACACTGGCAGAGGCGCACGCGTAGAAATGTTTATTTATGTAATCAGCGAGACAAAAACAACAATCATCGTGTGTGCGCTATTATCAATGCGACAACAGCATACTTTCTGCTGCTGCTTCTCTTTACTTCTCTTTCTTTTCTTTGCCATTGAGTAAACAAATGCTGATTGATATGACAGCGATTCGGCTGTGGCTGTCGTTATTGCTGCTGCTGTTGTTGTTGTTGTTGTTCACCTGCGTGATTCATGGGTGGCTGCAGGAAGCAACGGCGAAAATATATGAAACTTAGTCAGTTAACAGTGCGCTGTTAGCATGACTCAAATTCTGTTAAATGCAAATTAATATCCGTTGTCTGTAGTTTTCGTCAGTTTTCTTTTGTGCTACTATGCCAGAGTGTCGCCTAGACCTGCATACATGAACGTGCGTGTGTGTGTGTGTTTGTGTGTGCCGGCGTCGCTTATCACACAAATCGTGCAATATTTTAGTCATGTGCTGCGTTAACAGCAGCAATAGCAGCGCATGCCAATGCTGCGCTCTGAGTACGTTGCCTGCGTACAGATTACATATTCAGCACGTTTTAATTAATAAGTTAATGCGTTTGCATTTGTATTTTCATTTGTATTGTCGTTGACCGATCAATGTTGTTGCTGTGCCTGTTGCTGCGTCGATGTCGGTTTAACCCGTATTGGCAGAGACATTGCAGAGCGGTGCGTCATGCTTTGATCCCGCGATACCTGGCTAAAGCTTCTCAACCATTTTCGTCTGCATAGCGCGACCATTGCGCAAATGTCAATTGCCAGCAAACAACAACAAACAACAGCGACAGCAACAGAAAACAAAAGGGACACAGCGAGAAGCAGATAACAGCAACGTCTGCTCGCACGCAAAAAGGCAAATCAATTACAATTATAAAAAAAAAGCGAAAGCACGACTAGCAAATACCCTAACCTAGTGTAGCTTGACTGATTCGAAAAACTGAATGTAATTTTAATAATGTAATATATTATATACATATATTATACATTATCAATATATTATATTGAATGTTTGACTTTTATAGTATACACACATACTACACATTATATCTATGTCTATATCTAACAAATTCTCGACTTTTCTAGTACCGTATATATGTTTCGTGTGTACGAATACATTTTCGATTCACTGCACAATATATGTACTTTACCTACTACACACCCTCTGCATAAGTTTATGCCAAGTGAAGGGTCCTCATCGTAGGATTCCTACAACATTGTGGGGCAAATGGCGAGGCAACTCGATGTTTTGCATGCGAAATAACTAACAATTCTGCAAACAGAGTTGAGGTAGAGAGGGCAACATAAATTATGGACTTAATGGATCCCCAGCGGATTGGTAAAGTGATCGTTCAGCGCTTGGTTCAGCTCGGTCCAGTGCAGTGAGCATCGTTCGGTCGAGGGCAAAAAACCCGGAGTGTGATAAGCGGTTCGATTTTGGCTTTGATAAGCAGTTGGATAATATTTGCTGGCGCCCTTCCAACTATTCAAATCGACATCGTATTACAACAACTATTTGCAGTTGTTATTCGTTATGATAATTAACAAATGGCTTTCAACCTGTTGACCGACCGACTTGATTCACCTGCAAGTCCAGTTTAAAGCGGGTTTTTTGTTGTTTAAATAAGAAGTTGAATTTGTTTAAAATGAAATGAAATGAAATCAAACACACAAAATTTGATATGCAATCCAATTGGGGTGTGTTATGAAGCTCAGGTGTGTTCAGGTAAATTAAACACATTCGTTTTTCTTATGGTGTTCACATAACAAAATGATTGCTTATAGTTATTTTAGGCCATTTGATAAGAGTTTAATTGTAAATAGTTAAATGTATATCAAATTATTATTCATATTTCTGGATTGCTAATTCATTTTCTATTATTTCATTAATTTGCTGATGACTGGACTTCAGCGGTTTTTAATACGTTTTATTTAGGTTTACATCTACAACAGGTTGAACAAAAAAAAAAAAAAAAACAAATCAACGTGCGTTAAGTCAAGCGTAACAATTTCCACGGGATTTTTTTATACTTTGTTTAATTTTTTTTTATTTGTGTGTGGTTTTTTTTTTTATAATTTTATTTATTCAACATCAGAAAGTAGAATCCGTTTCGATGAGTGATCAAATGTTGTTCTAATTTGAGTTTAGTCTTCAAAGCGACATTAGCAACAATTAACAAAGGCAACTCGTCAAATGCATGCAACAAAAAAGCTTTTGAGCCCGATTTGTAAAAACAATAACAAAAAAACAACAAAAAAACCAAAATGTATAGTTAAATACAAAAAAAAAAAGAATAAAAACAATAACAAAGTTGTTGGCGGCTGAGGGTCGCGTTGCTTGATCGCCAGTTTTAATGGATTATTTTGACGTTAGGTTTAATTAGATTTTTGTTCATCAAATTTTTTTAGTATGCACTTACACGTTATTGTCTGCTCTCTTAAGTCAACACAATTCTTTAATTTATCTAATTTTTTTAGCGTAGCGATAAAATAACTAAAAACAAAAACAAGAATATATTTTGTTAACTTTTTCAACGACGACGACGACGAGGGCGACTGAGACGGCGACGGCGACGCACAATCCAAACACAAGCACGATTCGTTCAAAACTGTCGCCTGTGTGGGCCAACAGCGAGACTTTTAATGACAATAACGTTTATTTCGCCGTTGGCTCTGCGGCTGCCGCTGCTGCTGCTGCGACTGCGGCTGTTGCTGTTGTTGTTGCGCTCTGACGCTCTCAGTTTGTAACGGACGCTCGTGTGTCGGCTGCTGCGATCAAGTCGTCGTCGTTGTCGTCTTTGTCGTCTCTTGCTTTTGCACTTTTAACTGTTAAGGCTAGCGTGCGTGACTGACGTACATACGACGCAGGGTGCTGCAGGTGCGCTGTTAATTAACAGAGCGTTTGCAGGAGCTTTTAGTGCCAATGGAAACAGCTTTTTACAGACATATTTACATGCATATTTATGAATATACATACATACATCACTTTACAGTGCAATTCATGTAATGTTCTATTAAGATTAATACTGGGTATTTTGTGCATAGATTTATTTTATTAACTATTATTATAGATACATATACATATGTAAACATTTCAAGTATTTCGAATTTTTATTTAAGCCCATTGAAAATGGGAAATCAGGGTATAATGGTTTTGTTAAAATGTATGTAACAGCCAGAAGGAGGCGTGGCAGACACCATAATTTATATACATATTCCCGATCAAGACGACAATCAGTTTGTCCGCCCGTAGGTCTGTTTGCCCTTCTGAATGGAGCAATCTCGTAAACCACAAAAGCTAGAGACTTTAAATTTATGTATGTATGTATATGTAAACTCATATATACCAAACGCAGTACGAATTTATTACTTTTCCCTTTTTCGATAACTCATCCTGTTTTGTTCTTTTTAGTTAAAAAAAAAAACGATTATTTTTTTAGTGAATGCCGTTAGAGCTGAAGAAATCAGATTTACCTTTGCCTTAACTGTCAAAAATACATACATACTTCACATCCTAGAAGCTTGTGCACTAGTAAAAATTCTCATACGAATGACATTAGTTCGGTTTGACAACTTGATTTTAAAAGTTCTTCTAAAAGAAAAGTTCTACAAAAAAAGTTTCCATTGTGTAGCCCAAACGCAGTTGATTAAAGAGTTTGTACGCGTGTGTGGGTAAATATATTTGCATTATATATATTATATATTCAAAGGAGCGCGAAATAATTGGAATATCGGCTCTTTGCAAGTTTTTAGTTATCCCCTAGACGGGCGCTCTTACTTGCTTTTATTTTGGTATAATTTATACCCTGAACCCATTGAAAATGGGAAATCACGGTATAATGGGTTTGTTTAGCATAGCATATGCAACATTTTGATAAGCATAGAAACGTAGAAACTATGACGTATGTATATATACTCTAATTTAAATTTAAGTATAACGTTATTTGCTGCTCTTTTCGTACTTGTGAGTGCTCCTCTGGCATCAGCTAGATGGCTCCACAAGAGATCAATTAGCTGGCAAATTGAGATTAATAGTTTCTTGTAAACACTGACATTGAAAGATGTTGTCCCTGATATACATAACTCTATAGCTTCTGTCTCTTGTTCTCCAACTGCTTAAGTGAGAGTAATCGAGCAACATATGCTTGCTTGTACCTACCTTGCTAGGGATTCAGCGAGTGTTGGAGTTGAGTGTGCCGCGAGAGATCGATGGAGCGAAAGAACTGAGTGTTGCAGAGAGCGCAGATATGTTTGATATGTCCACGCTCGGACAACATGTGCTCAGTTAGATGGCTGATTTGGGCAAAGGACTTGCCGCACTCGGGACAGACGTAGGCACGCTCCAAATGCTGGCTTCTCCGGTGCTTCAATAGATGATCGGCGGTGGTGAAGTCCGCCTTGCACACTCTACAGATGTGGGCGCGCAGCAGGACGTGCTGGCGCTGCAAATGCACTCGGACGGCCTCGCGATTCTTGTGCGACTTGCCACAGAAGATACAGACCAGGGGATCGCGCTGATGCGACTTTTCGATATGCTTCAATAGACTGATGCTTCCGGTATATCCATTGGCGCAAATTGGACAAACATAAGCGCTGGGCTTCGGCTTCGGATCGGCAATGCAAGACTCTTTATCCAAATCCATGGGCCAGCCAAATGTTAAATCATCGTCCCAGTCAACCGTTGGCAGCAGCTCGTCAATGTTTTCCTCAAGCATTTCCAAATCCTCCGTCTCGTCCACAACGCTGCCATCGCCATGCAGGCTGTGCTCGCTCTCAGCATGGGCAATCAGATCACGCATGCAACTAAACGCTTTCGCATCGTTGCAGTTGTCCGCACACATGGCGCAGTAGAAGAGCGACTGCTCGCCATGCCACGACACGACGTGCTTGAAGAGAAATATCGAGGAGCTGTAGCGCTTGCCAAACGTGCCGCACTGCAAGCACATATATCGGCGATCCGTGTGCTTGCGCTGGATGTGGCGCTTATGCAGCTGCTCATCCCCATACAGCGTCAGGCAGTATTTGCATATGTGCAGCCGGGCTAGACGCGCGTCGCACAGCTGCTCGTGTAACTTGCAGGCGAGGAACCGGGGAAAGGCCACCAGGCAAGAGCGACAGTAATAGAGGCGTACAGTTTCGGGCTTCCTTGGGTTCGATTCGACTGTAGGCGAGGACCTTTGACTAGTTGCACTTGAAGTTTTTGGCAATATGCTCCTAGGTTCCATGGGAGAGGCACCAGTATCCTAATCCTGTTTATAATCAGAGATCCAGTTAGAAACGAAATGTAAAACCCGACTATCGATATATCGATTCTTAATTCGTGTTACCTCACTGCATTGACGATAATTGACCCGATACAGTTGTCAATTTGGCACTTCAACTTATTATTTTCATTTAAAACAAAAAATTCTAGCTGATTGAAAAAAAATTGGACACGGTGATATTAATTTTAAGTTGTTAATATTCACAATTACGGTACGATATATTTGTTTATAAACAATCGATTGAAGCCGCGGATGAAACTTTGTCTCTAAGTGACATCGCTAACCTGCATTGGCAGCACTTGCATTTGTGATATCGTGCAGTCGTATCGATAGCAATTGATGCACCCATATTTTGTACATCCCTACACTGTTGCATTTGCATAGCCAAAAATGCCAACCTAAATAGTTGACTTTGCGTTTATTGTATTTCGATTTCGATAAAGACGAATACATTTTGTGATTCCATACCCGTCACCCCTTCCCCCACAGCAAAGAAAACGACTCGAGATGAGCGACGCATGCGAACGGGAGCAGCGCAGCGAAAAGTGCGCCTCGCCGAAAACTGCATCAGCTACGGCGTCGATGACGTTGGCGTCAACAGCCTTGGAATCACAGTCACACAACACAGTAGGACAGCAACAGCAGCAGCAGCAGCAACAGCAGCAACAGCAGCAACAACAGCAACAACAGCTGCAGCAGCAACAAGAACTATCCATGGCCAGTGGCAGTGCACCGTCATCAACAGCAGGAGCAGCAGCTGCTGCTGGACGACAACAACCGCAAGTGCGTTCCAGTGAGAGCGACACGCGAGAGCTGCGCGAGATTAAGCACTTGCTGTGGGGCGACAGTGTGCGCGAAGATGTATTCAAGCGTTGGTCTCAAGGTAAGTTGCTGTTGCACCACCCACACACCCACACCCACACACACACACAAACCCCAACCCCAATCCACCCAAACAGATAGTAGCAGCGGTTAACGAGCGCGCGCGCTTTTTGTGTGTGTATCTCTCTGTACACTATATTTGTAAAATACATACTATATATGCATTCGCAGGCTTTGAGTTTAGTGATGTGGAGCCCTCGGCTTTGGTGCAAAAACAGGGTGGTCCTTGTGCTGTGATAGCGCCCGTGCAGGCGTACTTGCTTAAGATAATTATCATGGACATGCCAGGCATTCAATTAACAAAGGTAAGCACACCCTTATTCCTTAATGCCCCCGTTTATGTTTTTTCATCTTCTCCATCTCGTCCACACTCTCGAAACGCCAATGTAAATTAAATTTCATTTCAATCTCATCACCAGCTGCCCAGTGACAAATGCCAGACTCTGCTCATTGAGGCACTATGCAACATATTGAAGAACTGTCGAGCTCCGCGCTATAAAATTGTCACACTACATCGGCGATCAACCAAAGAGCGTCGCCTGACGCCGCCCACAGATTCGATTGAAAATGCTGTGGAAGCGGAGGAGTCAACTGGTATTGATACCGCTGATGCGGCTGCGGCTGCAGCTGCAGCTGCCACTGCTGTTCTTGCAACCAAAAACGATGCAACATCTATGGTCGCACGTTTCAATTTCGAATTGACACCGGACCAATTTCATGAGCGTCTCCACACGCTTCACTTTGAGCATATTGGCGAGGTGGCTCGCTACTATGTGGACAACTATAGTCAGCTATCGAATACGTACGGTGTGCTGTTGTTTATGTATTCGGTATTCCTAACCAAGGGCACGGAGCAGGTGACATCTGATATATCGGACACATCGGAGCCGCTGATACACAGCACATATGGCTATGGAGCACAGTCGTTGATTAATCTGATGCTAACTGGACGCGCTGTGGCTCATGTCTGGGACAATGAGCAGGATGTCGGTGGCCTGAAGCTGCGCGGCATTTGCGAGCAGAGCGACATTGGATTTATAACTCTAATGGAGCAGATGCGCTACTGTACAGTGGGCTCATTCTTCAAGAATCCACGCTACCCAGTTTGGGTAATGGGCTCAGATACGCATTTAACCGGTACTTAATCTCCCCCGTCATATATTTGCATATTAATTCACAATTTATGTGTCTTCATTGATTTATTGCAGTTTTGTTTAGCAACGAAAAGAGGCTTGTCTCGCCTGAGACACCATCGGAGACAGGACGTCGCATCTTCAAGTCATACGATCCGGAGGGAAACAATTTCATATCGAGCACCTTGCTACGTGATGTGCTAGCCGCATTGAATCTGGTCAGCGAGCCGGGATAGTGAGTGACTCCGTATTATACTTTGCCTCCAACTAAATAATATAATTCTTTCCATCTCATGTCATCTCTCAGCGTAAGCCTAATGCAAAAGCGTTTGGATCCAGAGAATCTCGGCATTATTCTCTTGAATGCATTCATGGATGAATTTTTCCCATTGGAGCGCCGCTCAACTCCCGATACTTTCGAGCTTATGCATTACAATGGCATACCCGGCTCTAACGAGAACAACAAGGTGAACACAAACATTCGATTTGCTTCAGATTTTATAGCACAGCAAAGCATTTGTACTTATTGCATTGAGTTTGAGGGTGCAGCTAGTTTCGAAAATTATTAACTGAATTCATAACAATTTGCATAGGTTATTTTCTGCTATTCAGATAAGAGATATATATTACAATTGCAATGATATTTAATGTGCAGTTTAGATATAAGCAAAGTCAGTTGATTTATAGCAATAGCCTTTAACAATGAAATCAAATCGAAGTTCCTGTCTTGTTTCACAATACAATTAAAGCCTTATCATGTTGTATAATCATACAAAACGTATTAAGCTTGTATTACAACAATTTTAAATAGTTTCGAATTTTGTAAACTGAATTCTAAATTACTTTGTTATTCAGATAAGAAATATGTATTATAACTGCAACGTTCTTGAATAAGCAGTTATAAGCAAAGTCTGTTGATTTATATAAATACAACGTATCAAGCTGTATAGATCAATTTCAATCAATTTCGTGGTTTATAAACGGAACTCATTACATTTTCAATTTGTTACTTTGTGTTATTCAGATAAGAAATATATACGATAACTGCAACGGTATTGAATAAGAAGATATAGCATATATGGAATTTAGAAATATTCGTTCAGCTATAGTTCAAAGCAATTCAAATCGAAGTTCCTTCAGATATTAGTTTCTCAATAAGATTATTTTATATAATGTTAAGCTGTATTAGACTATTTGCCCAAGTGCTTTACTTTGCTTTTCATTCTTCGTTTGGAGACTCTAATAACTTCTTCTGTTTCTTACAGGTGCGCTATTACTATGGCTCGGCAATATTGCTAGAGGGCGATCTCAAGTCGATTTGCACCTCAAATCCGATGGTCACATGTCTGCAGACCAAATGGCCCAACATTGAGATCAATTGGCACGACGGACATCTGCCCTCATTAAATTGACGTCCTAAATAAACAAAACAAAACAAAAAAATATAACAAAATAAAATTAAAAAAAAAAAAAAATTAAGAAAAAAAAAAAGGAAAAACTAATGCAAAGGCAACAACAGCTAAAGAAAATAAAAAATAAAAAAAAAAAACAAAAAAATTGAAAAAAAAAAAATAAACAACTAGAGCAAGAGTAGCGGCAAAATGTTGCCAATGCACATCTTTATTTCAAACACTTTTCAATTGTTTATTGATAATTTATTGAAAATTGTTTAAAAAAACAACCAAAAAAATGCAAACAAAAAAATATAAAAAAAAAAAACAACAAAATGGCATAAAAAGGAAGAGAAGGAACAACCAACTAATACCCACACCCACACCCACGCACACACACACACACGCACACATAGGCACGCAGCGATACGCACGCACACACACACACACATAAATGCGTAAACACACAGGGACTGAGACAGCAACAGACAGACAGAGACAGGAACAAACGGAATGGAACGAACACGCATAATTTGTAATTTTGCAACAATAATGATAATGATTGATGTTTGGTGCATAATTATGCATATAAAAAAAGAGAAAATGTATTGAAATGTAATTATTGTTTGCCATTCTAGCTATAAGAGCCAGGAAATTATTATACATATTATAACCCAAACAAAAACAAGAGCCCCAAATGCAGCAAAAGCAAAATTAGCAAAGAAACACAAACACACACACAGACACAGACACATGCATACACATGCACGCATGCACCAGCACGCACCTGCACTCACACACACACACAGACACACTCACACTCTCACATAAGGAACAAAAATTTTTTGTTTATGGCCTTTTAACAAATTAATTGTAGTGTTTAAAACAATTTAATAAAATTAAAAACCAACTAAATGTAAAAAATGGAAAAGCGAGTGAATCAATTAGAGAGGGATAGTTGCAGCTGAGGTAAAAGAGAGAGAGAGAGAGGGATGGAGATAGATATATGTATGTGCACATGCATATGTACATATATGTATGTATATGGATAAGCAGATGTATTTGCAGATAGATATACATATTCATATATATATCTTCCAACATCTATCTAGAAATACACCTGCTTAATAAATATATGTATGTACATATATATTAATAAATTTAGCTGAGAATATCTTTTATGTTTTCCAAAAGTCCTTCCACTCGTCTTAAGATTGTAGCAAAATCTTAAAACAATTAAGATCTGGAGTATGCTATTTGCTTTGCCATACATACATACATATCTGATTTTACTCTATTTGTACACACATTTTCAGATATTCGATCTTCAGCCCATAACTAATATAACGCTCTATGCAAGAAATAATTCATAGAAACAACTGCCTTGCTATTGAGATAAAAAAACAGACTTTCCATATCCATAAAACCAGAATTTTGTTTCAAATCTTGAGTTGGTCTGATATCTAAAAACTTTGAATTTTCATTTTCAATGATTTCGAATACATTTGTATGTAGATCAATTTTAAAATATTTTGAAACGACGCGTTAGTCATATTACTAAAATTAGGTTCGCCTTAGAAATTGAAAATGCGATTTCTATCCGGCTCGGTTTATGATCAAGTGAAGTCTACTGTATAAATCTCCATTAATGTTGCATATTTTCTATATTATTCGAGCTGTCATTAAATTTGTATTCTAAAAATAAAACAAAATGAAAAATGACAAATTTCAAGCTACCTTTTTTGATTTCCTTTTCAAATTAATATTGAATAATGCAGTCGTCAGGCATTATTCAATATTAATTTGAAAAGGAAACCAAAAAAGGTAGCTTGAAATTTGTCATTAGGATAACGCATCAAAATTCGATTATATTCCCACCCGATTTGGCAACCAGATCAACAAAACATGTTGAGTATGCTACAAATTTGATCTTAAAGAAAGAATAATTTCCATAAACGGTACCAAAATTTCCAAGAAATTATTAACAGAGCAAGATCTTTAGTATTATCTTTGGAGGTTAAATCAAAGATTGAAACTTATTTTGTTTGTCGACTGACGCACACAGAAAGACTATTTATTTTCTTAGAAATGGGGAATTCTGCTGAAAAGGCATCATTAGCGACAGTTATACGATCCACACTGAGAGAAACATCTAATGCACAAGACACTCGACCAGATATCCAGGAGAGAAACTGCTGTAAAAGCGAGTTTTTTTTAACATATATTTATATAGTTTAGTTTATATTGCTTAATCGCTGCAAATCTACAAAAAACTACAAAATGATTAATTAAGAGAGCATTAAGTTCTAATCTAGATTATGTTTTATTCATTTGATTTCAGTTAAATGAAACACATTAGTAAATGAAAAATTTAAAAATTAAGAACGATTGAAATGACATTTTTATGCTTAAATAAAGTTGGTTTTTCCGGTTTCGCTTGTACTTCAATAATCTTTGTTGAGATATCAATGGTAAATAAAATGTTCGAACTGATAATACTTAATCAAAAACGACTGTTTCTTAAGGTATGCCAATCTTATTATGATTCACTATAATTATAAAATTAAAGTGAATCATATATACATATATGTGTGTGTACATGTGTATAGCAATTATATATAATATATTTTATATATATGTCTGATCATTGAGGCATAATTTTTAACCGCTGTTTACATTTTATTGCAATTTTCTGCTCATGTTATTTATATATAATTAAATTTGGTTTTTAAGAAAAAATATTTCATGTGTGTGTATTCAACCTTATACATAAACTAGATAAAAGTTATATTCATACGCAATTATTCAAGCAATTTTCGCGTTGCTTGCGAATTTATCGTAATTCATCCTTTTGAATTTGCAAATTTTTTTGTTATGGGATCTCAGATTAATAACGAAGCCATATACCATATCGCGACAAAGCTGGGCAATCATAATTTACTTCTCCTCGCACCATTCGTTCTCCTTGCGCACCTGCTCCTCCTCGGCCGGAGTGAAATCCTTCTTGATGTTAAACGTTTTTCGTATGTCCTCGGGTGTCTTGCCTTTGATCATGTTGGCCACCGTCTTGCAGGTTAATTCTAGCAAGCCCTTGATATCCAAATAGTTGGCGGCTAAGATCAGTTCGAAAAGCGTGCCCTGGTCCACTTTGAGAAAATCCGCATCCCACGATGTGATGTCATCAGTGCGCTTCTCCTTGCTCTCATCATCCTCGGTGGGCTGTGGATCATCCTTGTGATAGGTGGCCCAGGTCAACACCTTTCTCAATATTGTTGAGTTCACATTCGGCAACGGCACGATCGCGTTCTCATCATCCTCCATGCCGCAGTCCTCCAACATGGTGCGAATGGTGCCGGAGCACTTTGCAATTTCTATATTGGTGTCGAAAATTTCTTCATCAGACGATTGCAATTTGATGTTAGGCATTTTGGATCTGCAAACGATAAAATTTGGCAATTGTTAAAAACTCTATACATACAATATATATATACGTTTTAGCTATTTATGCTCAAAACTTAGCGGGATGTATTTAAATCAGAGCTCCCACATATCCGTTGAGTATTTCAAAACGTCCGAAAATAGTACTTATTTTCGGACGTTTTGCGTAAAACGTCCGAAAATAAGTACTATTTTCGGACGTTTTTCCGTAAACGACAACGTTGGACGTTATCATTTATTTATTTTTTTTTTCTAATAACGTTGGACGTTGTCGTTTACTTTTTTTTTTGTTTCTCATAACGTTGCATGCACAATACAGCAGTGTTGCCGCTGCTGCGCTCAAAAGCAAGCTAGATTATGGATAAAAGTTGCAAAAATTTGATAAAAATTAAGGGAAAATGCTGGAAAGCAATCTATATTAAAAAGGAAAAAAGAATATGTTACAAAAATATATATATATTTTTTTTTTTTAGGTTTTTTCCTATAAATTTTATAGGCTATTCCATATTCAAATAAGCTAGATCTAGCCTGAAACAGGCTAGGCTGGCACAGACTCTTCACTGATATATGTACATGCGTTTTGCATATACGGGGGTGGTTTTCGCTAAGCAGATCAATTGCGTCGTTGAATTGCGTTGAGGAATTTGACCTTTTTTAGTGCATTTGGTGTGTAAATGTGATCTAATTTAGTGCATTTTGCGAGGTTTCTTATCCATTTTGAGTAAAAGTGCATTTTTTCAGTACTTTTTGCGCGGTTTTTTGTCCATTTTGCCCAAGTGTGACCTACTTCAGTAACTTTTTCAGTACTTTTTGGGCATTCCTTTATGCTATCTCCTAAATTTATAAAATGAATAACATATTATTCTTTTATGTTTTTGCATATATATATTATATATACATATATAAAATAATATACAATAAAATAAATAAAAATTAAAAAATATATATATATATATATTTTTATATTTTTTTTTAAATAAAAAGTTAATTTGTGTAAATTTTTATTTATTTTATTTTATTATTAATTATTATTTGTTCCTTTTGGTAAAATCGTCGGTCCCTAGAGAGTCGTCAAGCCCGGACTCAATCGTATTTATTTGGCTTGAAACAGGAAATAAATTAGCGGACGTTTAAAAATATCGTTTATATTTTCTACTCACATTTTAGTACTTATTTTCGGACGTCTACGCCACACACTCAAGGCCAAAGGCGCGGACGTTAACGAAAAAAAAAAAACCAAAACGACAAAATCGGAGTATGTCGTTTTGGTTTTTTTTTTTTTTACTTAAAGTCCGACGAATTGCGTGCATGTGCAAGCCGATAAGTGTTATTGTGCGTGCTCTGATTTAAATATGTACAGGCAAGTATGCGTGTGTGTGTGCATGCGTGCGTGCATGTGTGTTGGTAGCGCTTACTGTAAATAAAGCATCCGTCCGATTACACAAAACCTGCACACACACGCACACACACACACCCTCTCATACACACATCGAATTGTGAAGTAACAAAATAACCATGTATTTTTTAACAAAATCTGCACAATTTAATGCTATCGGTGGTACACAGTGTTTTTCCGACATGAAGCCAGTGTATATTGTCTTTGTCATGCTTACTTACCACTACTACAAATAAAATGTAAGATTTTAACAAATTTGGAAAAATGTGAAGTTCGGTTTAAAAGAAGATTTATTTAATTTGAATTTTTGGTCTTTAGTATGCAACGCAACAAACTCGACTATAAGAAATATAAATTAAAATTTACTCTATTGAAAAAGATACACGTCCGAAAGTACTATACGTTTTGCGACTCATGTGTAATCGATAACCAGTATTAAAAGTATTAATGCCAGAGATGCAAATCCATGAAATTGATATCATTTAAATTGAACTGCACATATCGTAATTTTATACGCCGTCGAATAATGTGACCGTTTTGTCGATATAATAATATTAATAAATAATATTTTTAATATTATTAACGGTAATAATATTTATTACAAGTGAAAAAAAGAAAACAAAGTTCAAAATGTAAACTGCAGCCGCCAACAGCTTTGATTGATTGATTTTTTTTTTTGCACAGAATTTTTCCTATTTCTGTATAGTTGTAAACACAACATATATTTATTTCAAGATCATTATATTTTTGAGCATGTCGTGCTTGAAGTAAGGTATCGATATATAGCTATCGATATTGTTTTAGCCTGGTCATACTCCAAATACCAGTAAAAACTACTAGAATTATATATATATGCCAGCGAACAGTTTGTTAACAGAATTTTATCTTCAGCTTTCAACGGATTCTCGAGGTGTTATTGAAACTGTTAATTAACATCCGATTTCTGTTGCGCTTAGTTTTTGTCAACACTGCGTTGTTTCTTGTCCTCGTTCGGTGCTTTATTTTTTTCTAACGCGGCATTAAACGCATTGGCAATGCTGTATTTGTTGTTGCCACTCAATAATATATACAAATAAATATTAATCAACAATAACGCGTAAAAAACCAAAGAACAAAAGAACAAAAACAATTGGGTGCGCGTGTGTCAACATATTTCCGTGTATTTACATACATTATTTGTCTCCGTTAGTTTTTTTTTTTTTAATTGAACGCAAGACGACAGCAACGACGGCAACAAAGTGCAAAAGCAAACGCAAGTCAAAATCAACAGGTAAATATACTAATACAAATCAGACATACAAATATATGTGCAATAATATATATGTACGTGCAATACATATGTACGTACATACATTGTGCTATGTATTGTTGTGTGTGTGATTAGTCAGTTATCTACATGGTATGAATACATCGGCACGTTTACATATGCATTTATTTTCATGTGTGCGTAAGTACACATACATATATATGTAAATGTATTATGTCGAGTACTTCGGAGCATCTCTGTTATTAAAAATGTCTGTCTGCACAGCGAATGTCAAAAAAAAAGCAACAACAAACAGTAAATCTATGCCGGCAGAGTGAGAGCGACTGTTTGTGTCATTGTGACAGCGAGAATTTTAATTGCGTTTCAAAAATAAAAACATTGTAGCTAAAGGTGTAAAATTGCTAGGCGCATAGGAAATAGAAATTCTCTCTCCACTTCGCTAATAACATTTTCCAGCCCGGCATCACACTTGCCGCTCGCCGCTTGCCCCCCAAATGCCAGTGCGAAGGTCAGCTACACACACACGCACACGCATTTATAAGTAAATGTATGAGTATGGGTGTATGGGTGGGTGACACTGCACTTGCCGCTCAATTATTGATTTGCTCAGGGAGCAGCAGCTACAATAACAGCTGTCCAACATCAACATTTGCTATAGCCTGTAGGAAATAGGGGATTCTCTTAAATTATATATATTTATTAATTATATAAATATTATAATTATATAATAAGTATAATGCTCTTCAATTTGAGCTTTTGGCTTATATTTTGTGTTCGTTTTGTTTTTTTTTTTTTTTTTTTTTGTGACTGATATTTAAGTATTTACGGAGCATTCGCCTATTTTCGAGAGGTTTCTAGAGGGGGGGCGAGGGAGCGCTGTTATTTGGTCGATGTTGATGTTGCTGTTGCTGTTGTTGCCGATGTTGCTCCTGTTGCTTTCCCACAAAACGCATGCCAACTGGATGAGGTCATTGCGTAGCCAACCTGAGCTAAATTTGCATGCTACTTGGAGGTTTCAGGTTCTATTTACTCTCGACTTCTTTGCAAGCATTTTCGATAGCCGTTTCACTGTTATTACTTAATTGTTTCTCTCTCACACACTCATTGGTACCCGATATATATAGATATATATGTATTTGTTTTCCCTTGCAAGTGCGACTGTTTCATCGTTGATCCAGCTGATAAGTTTATCACAGCTGTAGCCTTACTTAAGTAATTACTCAATACAATGAGGTGTGTGTGTGTGTATGTGTGTGTGAGTGTATGTGTGTGTGAGTGTGTGTGTCTGACATACATAGCTGAGCTGGTACATTTTCATATAAAATGATAAGTCAAGACTTATCAATTAACTACACTTTCTTTCCGAAGTTTCCTGGCTGATCCATCAATCAGTCAGATAGCTGCCGTCACATGACCTTAACTAATGTATCTAACCGCCACTTGACTATTGTTCGCTCATTTTCCACATTGTTTCAAGCTAGCTCTCTCTATCTCTATAGATTATACATATATATATTGATATATATATATATATACATCTATCAGAGTTCCATTCGACAGCATTGAGAACGTGCCTTCCGCTTATCTCAATGTCCATTTTTGGTTGTTTTTTTTTTTTTTTTTTTTTTTTTGCATAATAATAGATTATAGTGATAAAACAAATGAATAAAATATCGTAGATAGATAAATATATTGGTTTCTGCTTATTAAACCATTAACTGTGTAAGTTTATTTAGATAAGAAATTTCATGAAGGATGTCTGAGTCGTGGGCCGTGCAGGGTCAGGTATGTGTCTCTATATATATATCTTTATCTTGTTGACAAAGCAACTTACAAATGATATATCTTTCAGGTTTACTTCAATCGATTCATATTTAAAATGGAAAGTTCAATAACGCGAATTGAACATAATCCTAATCAAATCAGGAATATTCGGGGTAAAAAAGAATCGCAAACAAACAAGAATATAATTCGGGAACCTTGGTAAAGCGTACAGATAAGCTTATGATCCGAATGTATGATATGAATCTCTTGAGCTCTTGAACCAATTTGGAAACAATTATGGAATCACATGTTGGTTATATAACATTTTTATATATTTATAACATTGATATTGGACTAATATGCTTGTCTTGGGTGTCTGATGACGTGTGTAGCCACAGTCATAGCCACAGTCATAGCCACAGTCACAGCCACAGCCACATACTGCATTCGCTCTAGATGTTATGTGCATGATAAGATATCAAATCGAGCTCGGTTCTGTTCTCTCTCTTTCTCTCAAATCTCCAATTTCGAGTCCAAAGACCAACAGACGGAGAATACCTGACACTCCGGCAGCGAGCGGAAAGTTTGAAATGTTTGCCAATGTTACCTCGTAATTAATTATTTGGGACCAGGCGAAACATCAGACGAAATAATTACCGCTGATTTCGCGACCTCCTTGGCTTATCAGTGAATGCCTCTGATATGAGCACATGCCACATACATACACTTATGTACCTACCTATAATAGCCATATAAGCTTAAAGTATCTGTCGTAAATTCACAGTCTACAAGCCGTCGAACCACCAATCACCAGGTAGCGATACCACCTGTCGCCTCTCACCTCCCACGGCATCAGCGGGCGGCCAATACTGTCTGTGGAGTTGGCCGAGTAGCCCCGATTAGCTTAAGGGGCGAATATTTAGTGCATTGTATAACTGTCAAATTAAATTCATATTTGATTTAATCAGTTTTGGTTTGCATATCTGTGCTAAAAACTCTTTTAAGCACTCTTTAATGCCTCCAGCATTATTTATGATCAGCTCTTGAGCACTCCAAAGCTCTTGATCTCTGATAGCTTAATAATTATTTGGAAAATACGAATTAATACTATAAGGCTTTCTATATGGTATTATCTGTGTCCCAAATATATATGCAAATCCCAATTTCGTCTATTAACCAAAATAGAATAATCTCAACGTTTTTATTACTTTATATAAAAGTTTTGATTCGTAGTTAGTGGTTAGTAGTAAATTGTATATTGAAATTTCAGCTGCATTAGAAAATATACAATTTCTATATATTATAAGATTTAATGTCTCCAGGTCTTCAGGTTATATATATAGTATATAGTAAATAGGAATATGATATATGTTTCGTTTTTTTTTTTTAATTTTATGTCTATATAGACTTTATAAGAAATATATCATATATATATTACAAATATGTATTATATATGTATATATATTATTATGAAGTATATTATATATAAAACTTATCGACTTTCATATGTATATACATATATAATATTCTACTAAATATGTTATATACAACTTCTTTTTTTTTTTTTAAGAAATCTATGTATACAATATGATAAATATGATATTCTGATAAATATCCCAACCCTTAAGTTTTAAAGCTGTTCAAAAGACATGAACTTTTTACTATTTCATAGACACAGAAAAAGTCATATATGATTAGTATTAAAAATCAATTTCAATTTTCTATTGAATGATATATAAAACTTCATTTTTGTTTAAGAATTTCGTATCCATATAGACTATATGATAATTATATCGTATATATATCATAAATGTCCTAAACCTTAACTTTTAAGTTATTCGAAAGACATGAATTTGATTTCCTTACAATTTCTTAGGCATCAAAGAATTTATAGATGATTAGTATTCAAAACTAAATTCTTGGTGGGATCATTGACTTTAATAAATATAATATTGTACTGAATATATGACATATAAAAACTTTCTGTTCTTGAAAGCATTTGATATCCATGTAAACTATATGATAAATATATCATATATATGTATACATATATGATAAATGTTCATAACCTTAAGTTTCAAGTTAAAAACTAATAAGTTCCTTACAGTTTCTTAGACACAGAACAAGTTCTACATACATACGTCAAATGTGGACAACCCTGTAAATGAATAGTATTAAAAATCAATTGTTGGTAGGATTATCGACTAATATGTTTATATCTATTTTAGTACTGAATATGATATAAATAACTTTCCTTTTGTGTAAGAATTTATAATCTATGTAGACTATATGATAAATATCATATATAAATAGATAAATGTTCACAACCTTAAGTTTCAAGTTGACCAAGCAACATGAATACCTTACAATTTCTATATATGGTTAGTGATAAAAAATCAATTATGTGTAGGAAAATATCCTTTCTATCCTTTAATATGGACTCATTTGGACAGTCAAAAAGTTATATATATAAACAGATGCATATTCCTATAGATTGATTTGTTATTAAAGAAACTTTCTATAGTGTGTTGCATGCGCTGCCTGCCCTAATACCATTCTGCCCTTTCATTTGCTTTTAAGCGCCCGTTTTCAATGGGTAGACAAATGGGGGCAATTGGTCGCTTCAATTGATACACTGAAAATGCAGAACACGCAATTTAGAAAGCTTCGTCTGCAGTATAAAGACGATTTGTGGCCTACTAGTTGTCACTTATGAAATATGCAACAGCTGTCGATTAGCTAACGAATCAATCGAATCGACGCTGCGAAAGGTGCAAACATGACAAATGAAGGCTGAAGGCAGCACCACCAGCACCATCAGCACCACCAGCAGCAGCAACAGCAGCGAATGGTTGAAGCCGCGTAAATATTTAAAGCGGGCCAAGTGGAATGGCCGTTGGTTCGTTGGTTTTGCCGGATTGCCCGTTGCCCGTTGCCGGCTAATGAAGACATTTACACAAAACATTTCAATTTCTCAAATGGCTCATCAAATACGGATGCAAAGGTGCTGGTGGTGGGAGGGGCTTTGGGGGCGTTTGGATGCATTGTCGCAGGTGTCGATTACAATTGCTACTGCTGTTGCCGGGCTGCTCCTGGCCAGCTGGCGGGCAGCTGGTCACGGAAGCATTGAGCCATTTAATTGCTTTTATTGTGCGCCACGAGTTGTCAGTTTTCAATTTGTAGCATTTTCTTATTTGTATTTTTATTTTTTGTTTTTCAATTAGTGAGTGACATTTTCATGTTGATTTTTTATTGTTGCGTTCATTTCAGGCAGTTAAGGCCGGCGCGGAGAACTAATATAATTGGACGGGCGGGCTCGATTTAGAGCCGTCACATTTCCTTCCACACGCCGGCGTCGAGGAGAATAATCGCCATCACGACGTCGCCGCCGGAAGCGCCACCTCTGTCAGCCGAGCACTTGGACGACGCCAGCGCTGCCGATCGCGGGCGTGTCTACAAGTTGAGGAAGAAGAAATACTTGAACGCCGCGAATATTACATAGATTAGGTAGCGGGTCGGAGCAGCCAGAGCAGCCGGAGCAGCCAGATCAGAGCCGATAGACTACACAGTATGCCCGTGCAGTCGCCCATTGAGATTAGCAATCGTGCTATCGAGCATATTGATGATGTTGATCCGCTCGAGTATCATGGCCATTGGGAGCCGGTCGGCGTGGCCCGTGTTCAAAACACTGGCACCTCGGCCATGGTCACATTTAGCAAGCGCAAACAACAGCCATATATCATTGGGGGTGGACTCGGCACGGATAAGTATGTGTTCGAGCAGCTGCACTTTCACTGGTCGGACTCGGATGAGTCGGGGTGCGAGCACACGTTGGAGGGCATGAAGTATTCAATGGAGGCGCACGCTGTACACTACAATGACAAGTATAAGGACTTTGCTGAAGCTAAAAACAAACCGGACGGACTGGCGGTTGTTGCATTCTTCATTCAGGCCTGCGGCGACAAGGATTGCCCCGAATTCAAGAAGATCACCGAAGGCATACGCATCGTCCAAAAGATACATACAAGCGCATCTCTCGATTCGGGTAAGAATTTGGCAACCACCGCTTGACTCGGATCTTATCTGTTTCATTTGCAGATTGTCTCTCCTGGATAGGTCTGCAGGAGCTCAGCAAACACTATTACACATATAAGGGCTCGCTGACAACGGCACCGTACTTTGAGAGTGTCACGTGGATAATCTACCGCACGCCCATTTATGTTTCGCGAGGACAGGTGAGTAGCCAAGGCAACTGAATCCATGTCAGAGTACACAGTATACATATATAGTACTGAATTTTATAATCTATCTATTACATAGGTGAGTGTATTTCGCAACCTGCAATCATGCCCCAAAGATGAGTCCAAGAAGATAGTCAACAATTATCGCGAGATTCAGCGTCCTCTAAAGGATCCCGAAATCTTCTTCGCACGCAATACGAATACAAAGTCCAAGTTATGATGTGCTTGCCGCTAATGTCGCTGTTCCAATGCATTGTGGATGTGGAGCATCTAGCAAAAAGGCAACAGCATCGAGTCCTATTCTAAAGCACCATCACCATAATCACTCCCATAAATAATAAGCCATGTACAATGATTTCTGTGCTACACTGGATCTGTGCTGGTTTGGGTTATCCACTTGTTTTGCTTTAATCTATTGAATGTCAAATGTAAATCCTATAATTCTATAATTCTATGGTTGTCAATAAGCTTTTGTTAATTGCTAATTGTACATAGCTATATAGCTATATCTATATATATGCGTATATATATACATTATATATATATATATATATATACTCTTACATATAAATATAAAAGTATGTATGCAGATATCAAGAACGTTATTAATATGATTTCGATACGCGTATGAATCATAGTCGGATCACGCGACTGCCTTGAATTAAATATTTCCCGTAAATATTTATTAATATTAATTACCAGCT
This sequence comes from Drosophila hamatofila, assembly GCA_035045345.1. Taxonomy (NCBI): domain Eukaryota; kingdom Metazoa; phylum Arthropoda; class Insecta; order Diptera; family Drosophilidae; genus Drosophila; species Drosophila hamatofila. The sequence goes on along the minus strand of JAWNPA010000039.1, from coordinate 6,314,827 downwards.
TAACACATCTAATAAATATATATATGTAGAATATTGTATGAACGTTTTATATATACATATATATGTCATATCGTACGTTAATCAGTTACATGTGCTATTTATAATTTCTTTGTTTGAGCGCCTGAGACAGCACAGCTGTCGTACGGGGTGGGGCTGTTATTTTTAGTCCACTTCGAGTAGCAGCGGAACGAGCTCCTTTACAAACCACTCCTTGGATATGGCCAGATGATCACCTTCAACGCTGAGGAAGTGCAGCTTCTTGCATATATGCATTAGTTCTAAGCCAACCTGAAGCCAAATTAGCCAATTTAATTATGAATTTTACATACTGATTAAGATGATAGCTTACATTTTTGAAGACTTTGCTTTCGTTGAGCGGCAGTATCTGCTTGTCCTGGCCAGGTGCATAGAATTCAAACCACTGCGACTCCTTGGGCTGCACAATGGTGTCATTGAGGAACTTGACCATTACAAATCTGCAATGGATTCAATTATTAAGAGTAAAAAGAAAAGCAATAGAAACTATTCACTTGCTTACTTTTTCAGCTTGTTAAGGTTCTCTGCGTAGCGTTCATTTATGTACAGTTCATTGTTGATGTCCGCCAGGAAACTGCTCTTCAGTCGATAGCTATTCTCGTGCAGCGGATCGTGCCAGTATGTCGCCTGCACCAGTTCGTTTTGGACCCAGCTGAGAAAAAGAGTTAATATTAGAGAGCATTTAATAATGGTTACTCATAGCACTTACTCCTCGTAGGCCGCATAATTGAGTAGCTTGGTAATATATTCGCAGCTACTGACGCTAAGAGTGGGGCACTTTGGCAAGCCATAGACACCCTGATGCTGGCCGCCCAGGCTGATGAGTACTCGCATTGGCGGATTGGGACAACGCTGGGCTACCGCCCGTCTGTGAAAACTATTTGTTAGCATATATCTTATAATGGAATTATATTCATTGGCTATATACAAAAATTGGCCGCCCTGGGAAAAACCAATGGCATTGTAGCCATTGGCCAGCTTCTCATCATCAGCCAGCTGCTGGCATACGTAGTCCACCTGCTTGTTCGGATGTATAAAGAAGCCACTTTCATAGTCCAAAATAATGTTGGCACCTATTTCCAAGGATCGCACATAGGTGCCGTTGGTATGCTCCTCGATTAGTTTCTTGATAGAGCCTAGACTGAATGGAAAACAGCAAGTGTCGCCCATGCCATGCCATAGTACGACGGGCAGAACGGTGCCATTGGCATTCGGACTGCTGCTCCTGGTGTTGTGGCACTCTGGGTCGATGGCCTGGCCCACTTTCAGAAAGCTTACAAAGTAAGCTGCATAAAGCAGTAAAAGCATTTTGCTATTTAATTTAATCAGACTGCACCGGCTTTGTACACAAATATTTTGGAATTGGCGGGGCTGCCAGATTGAATAACAGACAGCTGACTGAGACAAATAACCTGCACTTTGTATACAAACACTAGTTAATTGGCAGGGCTACCAGATCTTATTCGAAACAGCTGACTCAGATAAATAATTTGTCATCTGGTATACAAATACTGGGGCTGCCAGAGCGTATAACAAACAGCTGACTGACGTCACCACATTTATTACTTAAACAGCTGCTTGAACTGAAAAATGGCGCACAGAGCCGTTAGGTATTTAAATATATTATAAATCATAGCACGACTTCGAAACAACTGACTCAGATAAATAATCTATCCTCTGGTGTACAAATACTGGGGCTGCCAGAGCGTATAACAAACAGCTGACTGACGTCACCAAATTTACTACTTAAGCCGCTGCTTGAACTGAAAAATGGCGCACAGAGCCGTTAAGGATTTAATTGCTTTGTAAATAATGGCGTGCCCAAAGTGGATATGTAGAATTGGAGATTAATCACTTTGTACTTGATGAAACTTAAAAAATATATAATACAAATCTTTACTTTTTTTTTTAATTTGGTGCATATAACAAGATTTTGTTTAAAGACATTGACCTTCATGAAGAACACACCAGTGTGGCACTACAGCATCTGGATGGATGCCGCGTGCTATAAGTCGTTCCCGATATCTATAGAATCGACGCTGAGCCAAATTGGCCGATGACTTGGGATTTGACCAAAGACGTTCAGCGGCGCCACCCGCTCTTGGCCAGATGCGAGCCTCTGCAAATAGAGCATTGTTAGTTGATATAGAGTACACTCTAGCCAAGTCTGAGGTCTTACCCAAAGAATTTTGATCCACATATTCGCTCCACATACACACCTCGCCACCCAGCACTTGACGCTGCTGAGACCTGCGTGGGTCAAGGGGTAGCGCATTGTCGTAAATCTTGCGCCAGTTGTAGTATTGGGTGCTGCCCCAGAAACCGTGATCCAAATACCAAGCATCCTTCGTGGAGATTAGCACGCGATAGCCCTTTTGGAGCAGATCCCTATTGAGCGCGCTTTGAGCGCTGACCCAGGTCTGGATGATAAAACGCTCCTTAGGCAGCAACTGTTCAATGTTCTCGGGATCGGTCAGCTTACTGGACCAGAGTATGACAGGTTTTGGCTCTCTGATGCTGGGATACATCTGGAGATTAATGTCGTCCCAGGCCTTTACGTTGCGCTGATGGAACTGCGACCAGAGGCGCAAGAAGCTCTCCTCGCTTAGATCGTAGCCCCTGGCTTTCATTTGGCTGGTAATCTCTTCGGTTCGGTTCCAGCAGGGTATGTACACCTCGTCGCCACCCATGTGTATGGTCTCCTCGGGCGCGCCCAGCTCGGCAACATCCTCGAGTATTTCCTTGAGCACCGCATACATGTGATCGTTGATGGGATTCAGCTGCCCACATGGCGGCTGGACGCAGTAGCTGCGCCAGGGCGCTTGATTCAGGCAGACGGACATGTTGCCCAACCCGGCCGCTGGACCCCACTGCCAACCGTTGCCGGCATGCGAGGGTCCGTCGATCTCCATGATGATGCGAATGCCCCGCAAACGGGCATACTTCACCAGGTTGAGGGCATCCGTATGGGAGTAGGTCTGAGCATCCGAGTAAGCGCCATATTTTTGCATTTCTGGCACGCGTGTTATTTCCAGCGGAAAGCTGTGCGTGTCCACCACATGCCAGTGCAGCACATTCAACTTGGACGCAGCCATCGCATCCAGAGTGCTGCGAATATAGCGCAGGGGCAGAAAGTTGCGAGAGGTGTCCAGCAGCAGGCCCCGGTGTGGATAGGCGGGCCGATCGGTGACTCGAGCCGAGCTGACCAAGAGCAGTCCATTGGACACACTGCCCGTCACCAAATTGCTGAGCGTCTCGAAGGCGAACCGAGCGCCGTAAACTGTTGTTGCCTTGATGTCCACAAAGCTGACGGTGTCGGTGGTGCGCACCACCATCATGTAGCTCTCGTCTGTGTTCCAGTCCAGCACCAGGCTGTTGTCGGTCACCGTCGCCTTGACCAGCACCTCCTTGCTGCCGGCCAGCGTGCAGTTCCGGGTGCACTCCTTGAGTAGGTTGCTCACAAACAGGCGATTCGTCTCGCGCAGAAACTGTGTGGTCACCTCGTTCGGTGCCACCACATTGAAGCGCACCTTCCAGGGATCGAAGTGCACCCGGTCATGCGACAGGCTGCATTCACCGGTCGGCATTGGCCAAATGGCGCCGTATTTGCCACAAGACAGACGACAATCCAGCTGACTCTCATACCGATGCTTGGGCTGGATTTGCCCCTCTCCCGGCAACAGTTCCTCCTCTGGCAGACAGAGATCTGTCGAGTCACAGAGCCATTGGCTGTAATCATTTGAGATCATGAGACTTGGAGATGCCCTAGCCCCATCAAACGTTTCACAATACAATACATACAAATGTATATATTATGTATCATTTCATACTTCCGCTTCTTCATAGATCATAGATCTCACCCATTTGCCTTGTTAAATATGCGAGCTAAAGCTTTAGGTTTTTTCAATTGTTTGTACTCTGGACTATAAAAGTCAAAAGTCTTATACTGCGCAGTGTCCACATGCACATGAATATATCTACATATAGATTGGGTATATCATTTAAGTTTCTATTGAAAGCTGAAAAAGCAAGCTTGCGATTTCGAAATCGATTTAGTCATCTCCTCAATTATACATATATGAATAAGTTGCTCCTTTTAATCATATATGTACATATGTATATAGTTTTAGACAACGGGCAAATATTTTAGCTATTAATTTTTCTGATTTCCTGTCACTCAGATAAGTGCGATAACTTGTTGATATTTTTGTCCGTTGTTCTTATACCCTTAACCTGAGCGTATATTGGATTTGTTAAAAGTAACAGGCAGAAGGAGGCGTGGCAGACCCCATAAAGTATGTATATGCTTGATCAGGGCGCTGATCTGATTTGGCCCTCTCCGTCTGTCTGCCAGTCCGTCCGTCTGTCCGTATGTATGAACGCGTCGATCTCAGAAGAGCTAGAGACCTGCAATTTTTTCTCGTAGGTCCGTATATTTGATCCCAAAATCGATAATTACTCCCATTTATTTATTTTTTTTTTGTTATCAATAAAAAGTCTTATCGAAAATCAGTTATAAAATTATATCTCTTATATCTTTAAAACCTATAGGCTCTAATTTTTAATATATGTAGATTCAAATATATTTTATAGAATTTAGATTTTTGTTATTTTACATCCCTCACCCCCAAAACCATACTCTTCCCTCCAATATAAATTACAAAATCTTTGTTTTTATCAAATAAATCTACACCGTAAATCTGAAGTCTCTAGGTCTAACAGTATTCAAACTAGGCTAGAAAAACAAATTCAGATTTTCGATCATTATCGATCAAATACAAAATGGGACGCGTTATCGAAAAACTATGATAAACTCGTGCTGCGTATTGTATAAACGAGTATACATGTAAAATTTCAAGTCTCTAGCAGTTGTAGCTTAGGAGATCTCTGCGTTCATACGGACAGATAGACGGAAAGACGGACGGACATACGGACATGGCTAGATCAACTCAGCTCGTCATCTTGATCAAGAATATACATATATACTTTATGGGGTCTGCCACGCCTTCTTCTGCCTGTTATATACATTTTCACAAAAGCAATATACCCTGAATTCCCATTTTCAATGGGTTCAGGGTATAAAAATGTATACATATGAATGTATACTGACAGTCATCGAATTGAGATTTATTACAAAAGGTGCTTCGGCCCCTAACATGATAATTTATCAAAAAACAGACAGGCCTGTTAATTACTTAAAATTTCAAATTGACATCACTAATGTTAAGCTGTGATTTTTTTGGGCAAACCTTCTTGTGGTGGTGGAGTCTGTTGCAGCTGCTGCCGCACAAAGTAACAGCGCCAGATAACAGCAGTTGCAACTGTTAAGAATCATGCTGTGCCGCCTTTCTTTCGCACAAAGGACAAGAACAAAGAAAACAAAACACAAAAAATAAAATAAAATGAACAGATAAAAAGCAAACGCAAACTGATTTTAAATGCAAAAAAAGTGATTCGCCGCGTCAAGGAATAACCCATGCAAATGGGCGAAACACTAAAACCGAACTGAAATTAAATGAAAAAAGACTTGCTTATCAGCTGAGCTTATTGTTGTCCCATTGGTTCTGACAGCGGACGCTGGCGTCGGAGTCGGCGTCGCCGTCAGCGTTGGCGTCAGCGTCGGCGTTCAAGCGTTGCGCTGCGCTTGGCAATAGGCAGAGCCAAAGGGCGATGTTATGCTGTTGTTGCTGTTCTTGCTATTGTCATTTTCACTGTTATGCTTTGCACTCCAATGCGGCGAAATGGGGCTTAGAGTGTGGGCGGCAGGAGTTGGGCATGGGCATGGGCATGGGCATAGGCATGAACATGGGCATGCGAGGTGTGTATATTGGCGTTTGAGCAACGCTTCTGCAGCTGCAGCTGCCCCGCTGTCACATGTGGCAACACACAAATGGGGCCGACCTGATAAAAAAAAAAAAAATGAGAATGACAGCGACCCGCGAGCTGAATAAAGAATAAAAATCAAATCACTTATTGTAAAGTTTTTATAATTCACAACGATCTTCACATGCTCTTTTTATACCTTGAACCCATTGAAAATGGGAAATCAGGGAACACTGGTTTTGTTAAATGTATGTAAAAAGCAGAAGGAGGCGTGGCAGACCCGTGGCATTATATATATTCTTGATCAGGGTGACGAGCTGAGTCGATTTAGCCCTGTCCGTCTGTCTGTCCATCTGTCCATCTGTCCATCTGTCCGTCTGTCCGTATGTATGAACGCGTCGCTCTCAGAAGATATATGAGCTAGAGACTTTTTTTTTGTAAGTCCATTTCCAAAAATCGTTATCTATGCCTGCTAAATCAAATTATAAAATTATATTTCCTACATTTTTTTTAGCTACAGTCTCCAAATTTAAAATGGACAGACGTATTTTTAAGAATTTCGATTTTTTCATATTGGAATTTTAACTAATTCAATTGGAGATCTTCACGAATTAAAACTAACATACAGATAGATAACCTCACATGAATGCCTCTCATGATGATGATATAATAGAAGAATTTCTTCTTCTGTGGTGTGTAAGTGTTTGTAAGTCTAAGAATCCAGTCCCACTCTTTTATAATAAATCTAACATTTTTAGTATTTTAAAATTTTAAATAAATTGAAATATTGAATAATATAAGTTTTAAACTGGATTTACACCAACATCCAGATAGAAGTAAACTTCAATTTATATAAGAAATATAAAAGTTGAGTTTGTTGACTTTTGAAAATTTTGAGATATTCGAAAAAAATATATACTAGGGAGTTATTGGGAGTTAAATTGGAGTTTGAACTATTTCTGTTGGAGATCTTTTAAATTATAAATATAGATATATGTATGTGCATATATACGAGTATTCATTACGAGTCCCACACGTCTTGTTTATGTTGATATGCCTCGAGAATGCACATGTGAATTGGAAGGCAATAAAACTATGTAAAATGTATTCCGATTCGCCAAAAAGTCACTGAACAAGTTGATCGATCCCAAAGTCAAAAGAGAAATTTTGCACTTGTATGCAAATCAGTAAATTGACGAGCTGGCAGAGAAAAACAAATCGGCTGCAATCGGGTACATTCGGTCAACTGATACTCTAGTTTGTTGCGGCATGGCAGAGGGAAGCTCTAATTATATATTTGTCATTCCAATTTGAAAAGCATTCCATTTGGAATACCAATCAACTCTGCAGATTATTTTAGTTTGAGTATTCATCAAAGCAGAATAACATTCCAATTAGAATGTTCGATTCTTTTAAAGTGAATAACAACGGCCTTGGACAGAGAGAATTAGTGTTAAGTATGCAATTTCCAGTGACTTATACAATATATAGAGAATTAGTTATGTCGTTCAGTCATATATATATTGATTCCCATTTTGAGCATTCCATTTGGGGCTCACTAATGAAAAAGTACCTCAAAGTGAATAAGAACGCTTTTGTGATTAATTTGTGAGCTTTGAGTTAGTTTCAAGTGTTTTTGTTTACAACTGCAACCAATGGTTCAATTAAGGGTATATACGTTTTGTGCGAACGTATGTAACAGTCAAGGCAAAAGAAGTCTATCCCATATTTAATATATATATATTCATAAACTGGATGCGAAATAAAAGCCGATCTAGATTTGATTTTCAATTCATGGAAGACCATTAAAGATACATATAGAATATATATTTTTGAACTGAACAAGAAATTAAGTTGATCTAGATTTATTTTCGTGAACGAACATTAGATATACAGAATTGGTTTCTAACTTCTCTGAATGAATGATTTAAGTGTGAATATGTACCTTTAAAAAAGTCGTAAGATTTGGTATACATATTATATATTTATTATATATTTATATTCTAATGTTTATGATTTGGGAATATATTCTATATAGACCCGATTCACAATAACTGACCTGGAGCTGGATCTGCTATATAAATTATTTGTAAATATAATATTTGAAACAGCGTTGCATTGAACTCAGGGTATCTACAAGTCGGGCACTTTTAGCTAGAGCTGACTTGCCATATATATTCTGTGATAAACATATGTAGCTGAATCAGCTTTAAATATATGGATAAATATTTCACTTACAAATATATAACTTGACTCTTTGCTATGATTTATAAATTAAATAAAATCAATATATAAAATCGATATAGCATAACAATTGTATATATTTTTTTAAATATGTCTAGTTTTGTAAACTAGACTGTAATTTATAAATGAATATTGATTATGGGATATCTTTCGGTCGAGCTTTGCACTCTCAATTATTTGACTTGATTTTGATTTTATTTTAGAAAATCACCCGCATATTTTACACCCTCGTCCATTATGCATATAAGTATTATATTTTGCACATTCAAACGAGCTGCGAAAGAATAAGTCCAGACTAAATTAAAAAGCACAAATCCATGAAAACTGAATTGTGAACTCGCACATGTGTGGGTGTGTGCGTGTGTGTGTGAGGGCATTGTTGATTATTATTTTTATTGTATTCGGCATTTACATCTGCATACACACACATATACACACACTCACACCATTCACACACACACACATAGTTCATTTCTCATTATTATTTCTTTTTATTATTATATGTATTTCAATTTCATTTCAATTTCATGTGCGCTTTTGTGCGCTCTCAAATGAATTATGAGAAAGCACCGCCTTGGCTCATTGTTGTTTAGTCAGAGTGTGAGTGGGTGTCTGTGTGTGTGTGTGCTTGTGCTTGTCTTTGTGTGTGGGTGTGTATGCCTGGTTGGCATGTAGTTATAATAATTAAAAAAATAAAAAATCAGTGCAGATCTAAGCTTTAAAGGGGTCAGACGACCGTAGTTTGTGATGATACTTCAAAACGGGGTACAAAATATAATTAATTAAAGTAGTAATTAATTATTTTTTTCCTTGCTTATAGCCCGATAAATATCTATTATTGTTGTATATATCAAATATACATATATACATATATAATAATATTACTCAAAATATTTTTATAATATATGTATATATTTTAAATCTAATACTTTATTAAGCATTATATAAAGTTCAAAATTAGTGGTAGCATTAGTAAAAATATGAAATGTAAACTAATCAAGTAAATTTTAAACCATAAAAAGTACTAATAATATTTTCATGATATCACATTATTATCTGTACCAAAAATCATTGGAAGTAACAACAAAAAACGAGTGCTGCCCATATATCAAAATCAAAGCCTAAACTAACTTGGCCAGCAACAGGTTGGACATATCTAGGTAACAAAAGATGAGTAATTAACTAACTATTTGGTTTATATTGTTCCAGCAAATAAGTAAAGACAGTGCCTGAGACTGACATCAAATACGAAAAATCTATAGAATCTGTCGTAAAAACGAACAATACTAAACAGCACTATAAATTTATAATTTATGTCAAACTACATTTACATATGTACATAATCCAGTAGTCAGTTAAACTATTAAAACTAAATAATAATTCTAATAAATAATAATAAAACTCATACAAATCTTGTTAATGAATACTTAATAACAGATGGCGCCAATTGCTGCTTTCACAAAAGCTGCAAGTGTGACGTCACAACAGCGATGATACCTCTGTTAGCATGTTGATCAGCTATTCAATAACGTGATGTGACACTGTTAAGTTAACAGAGTTCTAGTACTGAGTGCCTGCACCAATATCAGTTGCGTGACTTATCTAGTTTATCCAAGCGTCCATCTCTAGGGACACACACATGTGTGCGCAAAATGAGTTTCTCAACTGTTGGGCGCAGGAGAGAGGCGTGGAGTAAAACTACTGCAAAGCTGTGACTCCGGCAGGACAATGCAGATGCAGCCTCCATCGTCTGTGTTGAGCCACTGATTATGATGTTGATTAAATTGTGACCGCGCCCCCATCCCTGCTGCCGACCGCCCACTGGCCATGTCCAAAACATATCCATCTGTCCAACCGTCCTTCAGTCCGGGCGTCAGTCCGTCAGTTTGTCAGTCAACGGATGCTTAGAACAATGCGAGATTAAAAAGGCTGTAACAAATTACAAGCAAAACGGCAAACAAATTACAAAATAAAAAGCCAGCTGAAAAAAAAAAAATGGAAAAAAGAAAGAAAATAAAATGAGCAAAAACAAAAAGCAAGCGCAAAAACTCTGCATTGAGGGATGGCAGCGGGACGGCTGGACGAGTTCAGCGTCCGGAATAGATGTGATTCGAGCAACCCCCACTCCTTACCCCCTCCCGCCCTCCGTCCACAAGAGCTCCACACAATGCCCGACACATGTGTGAAGAAGCTTATTACAAAGCTAATTAGCAACTGTTGCATGATAAAGCTACACATTCCTGATAGCAAACCAACTATTTAGTTGTTAGTATAGTAAAATTTTAAAGCCGTATTCCCGCTAAACCAATAAAGATATTCAAAAAATTTAAATGAGTTCTTATTTATCAGTCATTCATTATTTATAAAGACACTTCATTATTTTTCTACTCTAACAAATAGCTTTTAAAACTAAAGAAAACTAAAATAACTGGCTTTTCCCATGTCACGGCTTATTTCGTGCACTGCACTTTCAATGACTTTATTGGCAAAATTTGGGTGATTCAGATTGAACAACAGAATATTATATATATAAATACATATGCAAGAGGGGGGATATATTCCTCTATATGTGTATATGATAGATTCATACAAAGTCTTGTTGGAAGGAAGTCTTCAATACCTAAATATTGAATATATAAATTATATATATATATATATATATATATATATATATATATATATATATATATATATATATATATATATATATATATATATATATATATATATATATATATATATATATATATATATATATATATATATATTTTTTTTTTTTTTTTTTTATTTATATGTTTTTTTACCCTTTAAAGTAATTTCTATCATATATTATGCGTATATTACTAATTATATATTATATAAACATATAATATCTTTAAAGGCTTCAAAAAGTAGATAATCATGAACAAACAAGTAAGAAAGCTCTAGTCGAGACTGCTCGACTACTAGATCCGCTGAACCCTTCGAGGAACTGATATATAAATTTTAACCCAAATCGAAGTTCTAAAAAATATATATGAATCTATATATAGATTAAAGAATGATAATAATTAAATAATATAAATATATATAAAATTTGGATACCCTAGCTCTAAAGATGTAGGATATATAATTTTAAAAAACTGATTTTCGATAAGGTTTTTAATCGATAAAAAAACTGGAGTAGTTATCGATTTTCAGAAACAGACTCGATATGCCACATCTGAGGTGGCTGCGGCGCTATTCTTAGCCAAAATCTGATACATATACTTTGCTGAATTTTTTGGAATAGGCATAGACGGGGCAAGTATTCAAATTGGTCGAACTCATTGGCATAAGTTGGAGATATGAGAATAAAACATAGGAATAAAAGGAAGAAGCTCGAAAATATATCTATATGAGGCAATGCAACATTCGAAATACTTTTTGAACAGACCTTGTATATACATATAGTATACATATGTATACCAACATGTATGTATGTACATGTATTACATTACCAATGAGTTTTATTAGCTAATTTGCTGTTATACAAAGTTTCTCTTGCTCTCGCTCTCTCTTTCTCACTCTCAACCTGTGATTGTGTGAAGGACCTGCAGCCCTGTTGCCGTTGTCATACTTGTTTGTTTGTTCGTTCGTTTGTTTTTTAGTTAGTTAGTTGGTCTTTTGTCTCAACCACACACATGGGCTAACTACGGCTCTGACCAGTAAATAAAATCAAAATTAACTCTTGTCAAATCGTTGCATGTTGTGTGCTTTAGGCCGTGTGATGGTGGCAGGTGGCAGAATAAATGACAATTGAGGTATGGCTATGGGCATAGCCTCTCACTCCCTCTCCCTCTCCCTTTCCCTCTCCCACTCCCACTTCCAGGTCGTGCTCTGAGGCTGCCACTGCACATGTTGTCCTCGTCGTTCCACACGAAACAATGCAAATTGCATGAATGAATGCCATTTTAGCAATTGATTTGAATGACTTGTTCGGTTGTTGCTGTTGCTGTCGTCTTTGTGCATTGCATTCGCATTCGCAGTCGCAGTTCGCATTCAATTCCTCTCTTTTGATCAAATCAAATGCATAAAATGTTTTCAATTCAATCAGAAGAACGAGTGCACAACATACAGTGTGTGTGTGTGAGAAAGGGAGAGAAAGGCGAATCGAAATTTGAATCGGAATCAGATTCAGTCGCAGCTACCACGCATAACATTCTTCTTCTTCTTTTCGTTTATTATTATTTGCAATTGTAGAATTTCAAATATACCCTACAATGGCAACAGTTTCAACTTAGAGAGGATAGAGTATACATATGTATCATATATATACATATTTGTAAATAGATCAAAATATGGACACTTCTCCAAAAAAGTCTACTCTTCGTCACGTGCAACACCCTTAGTTTCTTGTGATTATTTTGAGAACGCACCAATTAAAGTGCTAATCAAATGCCCAAAGATAATTACAAAAAACCAAGGGGTTTGAGCTTTACAAAAAGTAGACTTTTTGGGAGAAATTACCCATATGTAGATGATGAGGTTAGCGTGATGTAATATACTGTTAAATTTATATCTTTTACTATTTATCGTCTATGTTGTTCAGTCAATCAAGCAATTTATCTTTGAGTTAGGTACAGGGTATTTCAAGTTAAAGTTAAAAGTTAATTCGTTTACCAGAGGACATCGTCTATCATGTAATCTGTATTTTAGATAATTACAGATAGTCTGAGTTAGTATAAAATTCTTGTTTGATTAGCTCTTATACATCATCAATCCTTCAGTCAGTCTCTTAGTCAATCAATTAGTCGTTTCACTAAAGTACAGCGTATCTGTTAGTCGAAATCACTGAATATTTCTTATGAGATTTGATTTCCTTTGCACATGATTAACAATCAATCAATCAATGTTTTAACTGTGTACAGGGCATCTATTTGTCAATTTCAGTCAACAGTTTTTACTGCATATTTTTCATAATTCACATTATCAGTGAATCAACCAATGAATCAAGTAGTGTACAGAGTATCTTTTAGTCAAGTACAGTTAATTTTTGCTTTCCTATACACATCATTAATTGGTTAATCAATCAGTCATCAATCAACCAGTTAATTAGGGCACAAGGTCGATATCAGTCAATAGTTTTTACTATGTATATTAATCAGTAAATCAATTAGTCAATCAATCAATCATTCTGTCAAACACTATATTCATTGAGTACAGGGTATTTCTGAGTCGACTTCACCGAATACTTTAAACTTGATTTGCTGACCTATACACACACACTCACACACACACACATATGCCTGTTCCAGCACGTGTGCATGTGTGTAGGTGAGGGTACCTAGTTTTTTTAATTAATTGCACTTACTTTTACCCCTCGACATTGGCTTTGTCGACCATTTGACTTTGTTTTAAATTAATTTTTGCTTTTTCTGTTGTTTTTTTGTATTTTTTTTTCGATCTTGAATGTGTTTTGATTTCATTATACGACAATTGTTGTTCAAGTTCAAGGCCCCGCATGAGCCATCTGACGCTCAGCGCCAAATGTTAAAGCAAACAATTAATTACACGGATGCTGCTTGCCAGACGATGATGAGGTGCTGCAGCTACTGTAGATGCTTCCAACAATTAAATAATAATTTTTGAAATTTTTTTAGTTTATTTTTAGTAATCTAATATCGTTAGATTGTGTAGCGGAGTAGTTCAAGTATTTATATAAAATGATTTTAGAAATATTGTTTAAGTTCGATTAAGTTTAGTGTCTATCAAAAGAGAGCTGACTTAGAATTCTGTCAAAAGTTGAAGTTAAGGAAATAAGCTACTAGAAATTCTGAAAATCTCATAGAAAGTATTAGATATAGCTTAGTTCTATCTCTCTCTTTCTGCATATTCCTTTCCTTTTCCGCTGTATCTGTATTTTTATATTCTTTCTTTCTCTCGCTTCCTCTTCTCTCTTCCTCTCTTTCTTTCTCATTTTCGCTTCAACTCTTGCTTTCGTTCTCACTTTCACCCTATCACTCCATTCAATATTTCTATGTCCCTCTCTATCTAAAATTCTATTTCTTTTACTATAGGTCATTTACGCTATTTCTAACTGTTTTCTCTATCTATCTAATCCTTTTTAACGAACAGGTCAGTCTAATAGACTGCTTGTGGAAAGTTTTGGCCTGGAACCTTGATTTAAGAACACAAAGCTTAATATGTACATAATATCACTTATAAAGATCAAAATCTATATATAAAAATCTATAACTAAAATGACCAATTCTATTAAAGAACGTTGCGCTTGGGCCGCAGTAGAAACAGAAGTCGAAATAAAAGTTTACGGATCAGAAGTCCTTGATTACGTAGGCATTATGATTTGATACAAAGTTCGTGGAGCTGGATTTGAATGGTGGCTCAAGTGGGGCTGTGACGGGGGTAACCGGCCAGCAGCGCATCCTCTTGACTTGGCTGGGCTGGCAACTAGCGTCAGTTTGACTGCCTGCTAAGACTGTCTCTGCTTCTGTTTCTATTTCCATATGCTCTTCATAGGCTGGTTCTATTGGAGTTCTTAAGTGATTTGTAACCACAAGAGAGTACACACAATTTGCACCTGCAAATTCTTGATATACTTTTTTATACCTTGAATCCATTGAAAATGGGAAATCAGGAGACGTGGCAGACCCCATAAAGTATATGTATTCTTGATCAGGATGACGAGCTGAGTTGATCTAGCCATGTCCGTCTGTCCGTCCGTCCGTCCGTTCGTCCGTATGAACGCAGAGATCTCCTAAACTACAAGTGCTAGAGAATTGAAATGAGACTTACATGTATACTCGTGTATACCATACGCAGTACGAGTTTTTTTCGATAACTCATTCCATTTCTTTTTTATCGATAACAATCGAAAATCTGACTTTGTTTTTCAAGCCTAGTTTGAATACTGTAGAGTCTTCAGATTTACTGTGTAGATTTATGTGATGAATTCAAAGATTTTGTCATTTATAGATTTTGGATACCACGCCCCCTTCGCCCCAAATTTGAAAAAAAAAACGTATATCAAGTACTAGAGACTTGTGCTTTGGCATATACATACATTTGAATGTTATTATCACGTTCTGAAAGTTTGATGAAGATAGTCCCACTACAAAAAGATTTATTCAACAAATAAATTCTCATAATAAAGCCCACACGGCAGCCCAAGCGCAGTAACTGGTAACTGCGCAGTTAGCAGAGCGCGAGTTTATGCGTCCGTGTGAAAGCATACTATGGGTGTGTGCATGTCATTTTGTATATGTGTATGAAAGAAGTGTAGAATGATTGGAATATCAGCACATTGCAGGGTTCAGGGTATCTCCTAGTCGAGCAGTCTCGACTAGAGCACTCTTACTTGTTTAAAATTATATTTACTTTATTTATTTATTTACATTTCATTAAATATATATTCAGTCTTTGTTGATTTTTCTACTATGATAACATTTTTTGTTTTATGATATATATTGAAGTTCCAGGTAAGATTGTATATCATCTTTGGTAATCTGTTTTGGCTTATTTATAATTTATAATTTTCTAAACTGGCATTTTGCAATGTCTGCTCACACAGAGATTCCAACATATAAATAAACAGCTCCAACATATAAATATATTAAGCTATGTGTTCATATTTATTTTTTATAAGATTTGATATATAAGTGCTAGTCTACAATAATCGTTTCTACTCACAGCATGAGTAATATAATTTTATAAGATTTATGTACGCTCTTGACGTCGGTATGTATGTATAAAATATATAAAAATATATATACAAGGTTATTTCAGATCATTATAAGTCTTAGAAGTTAATTTTACCTAGAACTTTGAGCAAAAGACTTTTCTAGGCCTACTCTAAAGAGTTCTATCAAGAGCTCATCTAAAACTTGAACAGAAGCTACAGATTACCTCTATCTCTATCTATATATATTTTTTTTTCCTCTGTGAATGAGTGCTACAGTCAATCCATTTTTCTTTCACTTTCACTTTCACTTTCAATATCACTCTATCTCTATCTCTATCTCTATCTCTATCTCTATCTCTATCTCTATCTCTATCTCTATCTCTATCTCTATCTCTATCTCTATCTCTATCTCTATCTCTATCTCTATCTTTATCTCTATCTCTATCTCTATCTCTATCTCTATCTCTATCTCTATCTCTATCTCTATCTCTATCTCTATCTCTATCTCTATCTCTATCTCTATCTCTATCTCTATCTCTATCTCTATCTCTATCTCTATCTCTATCTCTATCTCTATCTCTATCTCTATCTCTATCTCTATCTCTATCTCTATCTCTATCTCTATCTCTATCTCTATCTCTATCTCTATCTCTATCTCTATCTCTATCTCTATCTCTATCTCTATCTCTATCTCTATCTCTATCTCTATCTCTATCTCTATCTCTATCTCTATCTCTATCTCTATCTCTATCTCTATCTCTATCTCTATCTCTATCTCTATCTCTATCTCTATCTCTATCTCTATCTCTATCTCTATCTCTATCTCTATCTCTATCTCTATCTCTATCTCTATCTCTATCTCTATCTCTATCTCTATCTCTATCTCTATCTCTATCTCTATCTCTATCTCTATCTCTATCTCTATCTCTATCTCTATCTCTATCTCTATCTCTATCTCTATCTCTATCTCTATCTCTATCTCTATCTCTATCTCTATCTCTATCTCTATCTCTATCTCTATCTCTATCTCTATCTCTATCTCTATCTCTATCTCTATCTCTATCTCTATCTCTATCTCTATCTCTATCTCTATCTCTATCTCTATCTCTATCTCTATCTCTATCTCTATCTCTATCTCTATCTCTATCTCTATCTCTATCTCTATCTCTATCTCTATCTCTATCTCTATCTCTATCTCTATCTCTATCTCTATCTCTATCTCTATCTCTATCTCTATCTCTATCTCTATCTCTATCTCTATCTCTATCTCTATCTCTATCTCTATCTCTATCTCTATCTCTATCTCTATCTCTATCTCTATCTCTATCTCTATCTCTATCTCTATCTCTATCTCTATCTCTATCTCTATCTCTATCTCTATCTCTATCTCTATCTCTATCTCTATCTCTATCTCTATCTCTATCTCTATCTCTATCTCTATCTCTATCTCTATCTCTATCTCTATCTCTATCTCTATCTCTATCTCTATCTCTATCTCTATCTCTATCTCTATCTCTATCTCTATCTCTATCTCTATCTCTATCTCTATCTCTATCTCTATCTCTATCTCTATCTCTATCTCTATCTCTATCTCTATCTCTATCTCTATCTCTATCTCTATCTCTATCTCTATCTCTATCTCTATCTCTATCTCTATCTCTATCTCTATCTCTATCTCTATCTCTATCTCTATCTCTATCTCTATCTCTATCTCTATCTCTATCTCTATCTCTATCTCTATCTCTATCTCTATCTCTATCTCTATCTCTATCTCTATCTCTATCTCTATCTCTATCTCTATCTCTATCTCTATCTCTATCTCTATCTCTATCTCTATCTCTATCTCTATCTCTATCTCTATCTCTATCTCTATCTCTATCTCTATCTCTATCTCTATCTCTATCTCTATCTCTATCTCTATCTCTATCTCTATCTCTATCTCTATCTCTATCTCTATCTCTATCTCTATCTCTATCTCTATCTCTATCTCTATCTCTATCTCTATCTCTATCTCTATCTCTATCTCTATCTCTATCTCTATCTCTATCTCTATCTCTATCTCTATCTCTATCTCTATCTCTATCTCTATCTCTATCTCTATCTCTATCTCTATCTCTATCTCTATCTCTATCTCTATCTCTATCTCTATCTCTATCTCTATCTCTATCTCTATCTCTATCTCTATCTCTATCTCTATCTCTATCTCTCTCTCTATCTCTATCTCTATCTCTATCTCTATCTCTATCTCTATCTCTATCTCTATCTCTATCTCTATCTCTATCTCTATCTCTATCTCTATCTCTATCTCTATCTCTATCTCTATCTCTATCTCTATCTCTATCTCTATCTCTATCTCTATCTCTATCTCTATCTCTATCTCTATCTCTATCTCTATCTCTATCTCTATCTCTATCTCTATCTCTATCTCTATCTCTATCTCTATCTCTATCTCTATCTCTACCTCTTTCTCTATCTCTATCTCTATCTCTATCTCTATCTCTATCTCTATCTCTATCTCTATCTCTATCTCTATCTCTATCTCTATCTCTATCTCTATCTCTATCTCTATCTCTATCTCTATCTCTACCTCTTTCTCTATCTCTATCTCTATCTCTATCTCTATCTCTATCTCTATCTCTATCTGCCTCCCTCCCTCTCTCTCTCTCTTATATAAATGATTATATATATTATTATTATCTTTTGCAACTTCTAAAAAAAGAAACTCAAATTCTGAGAGCATTATTGAGGCAGTGTTTCTATGATTTACATAAATTTCCTTGTTCTTATTTCTTGTTTTGTTGACATGTTGCTCCTTGTTATCTCCTCCCCCCCCCTCTCTCTCTCTCTCAGACACACACACTCTCTCTTTCTCTATCTCACTCTGTTTAGCTTAGTGCTTGTCGCAAGGCGCCAACATAATCAGTATAACAAATGAGATCCTTGTCGACAGTTGTTTGTTGCTTTTGTGTCAGTGGCATCATCATCATCATCAGCAGCATCATCAGCAGCATCATCAGCATCGTTGTCTCAATGAGAGCGTGCGAAAGACTGGGATAGCAATAGAGAGACTATGCCGGCGTGTGGGTGGGTGGGTCGCAGAAGGAGCCTTGGGTGGGGTTGGCGTTCTGTCAACTTTCTGCTGCGCTGTCGGCTCTTTTTGCCTGACACTCTACATTGTTATTGTTATTATTTTTGCATGCTTTATGCAATGTTTTGATTAATTTTTGCCACAGCCCACCCGGAACACCCAGCCCCACCAGCCCAACCAGCCCAACCAGCCAAACCGGCCCAACCTTCTAGCCGGCCAAACTCCTCCTGGCAGCATTTCCATGCATTCGCCTGACTGCACTTGCGCGGCGGCTTGTGGGCGTGGGCTAGAGGCAGCCGTACAGCCAGATTGGGGTAATAGGGGCGGGACCGGGCCGGGCCGGGTCGGAGTGGGCCTGGGAATGGGACTGAGCTGTTTTGTTTAGTAGTTTTATGGCTCGCTTTCAGTAAACAATGAGTGCTGCCGGTGTGCATTGTCTCGGGCCATGGTAATAAACGGGGCGGGGGCGGGGGCGGGCAGCGGCAAAGATGTTGCCACATTGAGATTTAATAAATCAACATGGCGGACACAGTGGTTGGGCAGACAGAGATAGCAATAGAGATAGAGACAGAGAGAGAGAGAGAGAGAGTGAGAGTTGCTGCGAAACAGAGAATTTCCATTTTGCAAATCAATTTTGTAAATTATAACGCATTTTATGCTTTTGCCAAGCTATTGCCAACACAATTCTCAGTGGAAAGCCACAATGAACTTTGAATGCACACAAACACACATATATGTATATACACATACATGCACACATATCAATTATATTGATTGCGTTTGCATTGCGGCAAACGTGGCAGCTGCTCCTTGCTCCATCCGCCGTGTTCGCATGGCTCTGGCTTTTTATGAAGCAGCTCGCACAAATATAATGAAAATGCATTTTGTTGCAATTTTGATTGAGTTGCAATATGCATTTTATTGGCCCCAAATCCCAATCAGCAAACCTGTCCAAGCGTATTTCAATTTGCCTTTTCTGTATTTGTTTGTTTTCATTTTTTTTTTTTGTCTTTTTTTGTTGAGGCTAATTTGATTAGTTTTGAGTTGTTGAGTTGTTTGCGAGTATTGAAATTGAACTAGAATTTGAGTGCGAATTCAATATCTAAATATAATACTAAATAATAAATACAAATACAATAATATTGAACAAGTAAGAGGGCTCTAGACGAGACTGCTCGACTAGGAGATACCCTGTCCCCGCAAAGTAATGATATTCCAATCATTCTACACCCATACACATGCATCCATACGAACGCATAAACACGCGCTCTGCTAACTGCGCAGTTACCAGTTACTGCGCTTGGGCTGCCGTGTGGGCTTTATTATGAGAATTTATTTGTTGAATAAATCTTTTTTTAGTGGGACTATCTTCATTAAACTTTCAGAACGTGATAATAACGTTCAAATGTATGTATATGCCAAAGCACAAGTCTCTAGTACTTGATATACGTTTTTTTTCAAAAAATTTGGGGCAAACAAAGTCAGATTTTCGATAATTATCGATAACAAAGAAATTGAAGGAGTTATCGAAAAAATATGATAAACTCGTACTGCGTATGGTATACACGAGTATACATGTAAAGTTTCAAGTCTCTAGCACTTGGAGTTTAGGAAATCTCTGCGTTCATACGAACGGACAGACGGAAAGACGGACAGACGGACATGGCTAGATCAATATTCTTGATCAGGGTGACGAGCTGAGTCGATGAGCGCGTCGATTTAAAAATCCGTGGATAAAATTTGCAAAAAACAAATGCGTTTTTTGCAAATTACTAGAGAGCTGTGCTTCGGCAAATACACACATTTTAATGTTATTATCACGATCTGAAAGTTTTTTGAAGTCTCGGCTAGAGCTTTCTTACTTGTTATACCCTGAACCCATTGAAAATAGGAAATCAGGGTATAATGGTTTTGTTAAAATGTATGTATATATATATTCTTGATCAGGGTGACGAGCCGAGTTGATTTAGCCCTGTCCGTCTGTCTGTCCGTCCGTCCGTACGTCCGTCCGTCTGTCCGTATGTATGAACGCGTCGATCTCAGAAGATATAAGAGCTAGAGACTTGAACTTTTTTCGTAGGTCCGTATATTGATCGCGCATATCAATCAATTATATTTCCTACATCTTTATAGCTAGAGTCTCCAATTTTAAAATTTCGGCTTTTGTCATATTTCACCCCTCTCCACCCCTCAAAGCACCCCCTTCCCTACAAGTTTGCAAAAACCGTATTTCAAATACTAGAGACTTGTGCGATGGCACATACACACATTTTATTGGTATAATCACGGTCTAAAATTTTTATTAAGATTGTCTTTCTACAAAAAAAGTTATTAAACAAATCAGTTCCCATAGTAAGCCCACACAGCAGCCCATGCCTGTTTATACGTGCGTGCGTATGTGTGTATGTGTGTGTGCATGTGTAAGTAGAAAAGAAGCGACGAATTATTGAAATATTAGTTCCTGGAAGGGTTCAAGGGATCTCGAAGTCGAGCAGTCTCGACTTTAGCTTTCATACTTGTTTTATTATTATGTTTAAGTGAATCTTGTATTAATATAAATCATTGAATATCAATTTAAAACAAATGAATAATAATAAATGTTATGAATTTAATCAAGAAAATAGTGTTTTTAAAACCAGCTTTTTTTTGGCTTATTTTATCTTGAATTTAGCTTTTTTTAGCTTCTTATTTTTGCCAATCTAGCTCTATTTTCTCGAAAAATTATGACAGCACAGGAGCAGTGTCCCCATAGGCCTTCTGAAAACATTTGGAACGATTCTGTATACGAAATTACGTTGGACGTTGTGGTGGACTAGTTTGGACAGCTACTGTAAATACTACGGTTACCGTATGACGCTTTTTTTTGGCACAGTAATTAAGGACAGTCCCACTATTTTAATAAAAAACAATTTCCAAAAAATATCAAGCGGTTGAATTTTTATACACAATTTCCGGAAACTTTCCGGTGACAATGTATATATATTTATATGTATTACTATTATTGCATGTTGATAGAAGTTTACAAGTATCTCAGGGGGATTCAAGCTCCACTTGAAGAGCTGCAGCAATTGACAGCTGAGCTTGATCCTCTCTCTACCAGCATAGGAATTTTCTGTCACTAGAAAGATCCATAGGATAGTTTCTATTGATAATTGATTGGCATGCCATATTAGAGAACTCTCAATCATTAAATTTCATTTTAATTTTAAAGTTTAGCACATATATTGAATATTAGTGGACATCTGAGCTATTAGACTTTAAGCAACTATCACATCTAGTATTACTGTATGATCTGTTTCCTCATTGAATAAAAATACGACAAGCTCCGTTTTAGAGGTAAGAGATCACTTACTACTTACTTACTTACTTAAATATACTGAAAATTTTAGCTTATCCCAAAATTATTCATTTATTTAAAAAAATCTTTGTTTTGTACTTTTCAAGGTAAATCCCCCACTTGTGCTTACCCTTTTTTTTTTACATGACAAAGGCATATGTATATGAAGTTACATGACAAATGCTTGAATAAAACTAACTCAAAATATGAGAAATCTATTTATGCTATAAAAGCTATAATATAATCTATAAGTTGAGCAAGAACTGAAGGTTTAATATATATTTATATTGATATTGGGGATATGATCAAATTTTATTTAAAAATCATATAGAATAAGAGTAAGTTTTTGGAAGACGAGCAAAAAAATTTAAAATTACAAATCTCTGATTTCTAAGTTGCTAAGTTAGAGGTGAACAGATGCACAGATTCACAGACATATATATATGTATATGTCAATATATTAAAAACAGACTTTCAAAATTTGATAATATATACATATATATATATATATATATATATGTATATATATATATATATATATATATATATATATATAATCAAATTTTGAAGGCTGTTTTTAATATATTTACATATACATATAGGGACGGATTAACAAGTAGGCAGAAAAGGCAGTTGCCTGGGGCCCCCGATTTTAGAGGGTCCCGAAAAATGAAAGAGCTTTCTGAAATTTTCTTACAAGCATAAAATCCGACCTGCTTTAAATGTAGATGGTAATTTTATTGATATTATTACATTGTGACAATAAAATTTTATGAAAGATATAAGTTTGCATTTAAATCGAAAAATGATGATATAGAACTTAAATTATAATCTTATAATCCATTGCAATCAGATTCCCGAAAACCGAATGGCAGTCACAAGGATCATCACAATGGATTCTATTCAAGCTTAAATCATCGCTTACCTCTTCTCCTCTCTCTCTCAATTTATGCCCGATGGGAGTCTAAAAAAAAAAAAAAAAAGCAAAACAAAACAGAAAAAAACCATCGACAAACGATGAAGAATGAAATTTGCTTTTGATGCTCTATGTTTTGAGCCGCGCTGTCAGCGGCGGACGGAATCATGTGGTGTGGCCAAAGACGGTGGTTAATTGGAATTTTTAATTATTATGATTTGTCATTGCAAGTGAAAAGGAGAACAAAACAAGGCCGCTGCAAGGCCGAGCCTGCAAGGGGTACGGATAATAATACAAAATTGAAAAAAAAAAAAACAAGAAATGATTACGCATTAAACTAGGACTATTAGCAACAGCAGCAACAGCAACAGCAACAGCAACGTCGACAGTTCGGCATATTTTAGCTGCATTTTGTAATCATTTTAATTGCCCCAATAATGCTGACGGCAGTGCAGGGCCGAGGCATTGGCATAGACGTAGGTGCAGGTGGGCCGCCTCACCTGCTCACCTGCTCACCTGCTCGCCGAGCGCCGTGGTGCAGCGACCACACTTTATGAAAATCATTAAGTTAATTACATTTTTTGCACGCGCCCAAATGCAATGGGAGAAACACCGAGATGGCAGTGAAAGGCAGGTGAACAGCGAGCAGAGAGAAATACATTTAAAAAAAAAAAACAAGAGAGAGAGAGAGAGAGACAGAGAGAGAGAGAGAGAGAGAGAGAGAGAGAGAAGGGGAGAGAGAGACACAGGCACAAGCACATCAAAATTATAATCAGCGCCACACAAAAGCTCACGGCGCGCCTGAAGTTAGCTGCACGGGAGCAGGAGAAGCAACGGGGCAGGAGGCGGCGGGTGGTGGCAGGTGGAGCAGCAGTGGCTGGGCTGACAGAAACAACAAGTACAACAACAACAACGTTGGCGCCTGAGCTTTTGGGCACCGTCGGGGATTACGCTAAATGGGCGCAACAACAAAACATAATATACAAAAAAAAAACAAAGCAAAATAACAACAAAAAAAGTGGAAAAGTAAAAAAAAAAAAAACAAAACCAGAGAGAACATGAGAAATATTTTCATAATACTAATTGCATCGTCACAATGTCATTTTCAGCGAGCGGAAGGAGAACTGCGCTGCCCATGGCTGCTGGGGCTGTGGGTGGGGCTGTCTGTCAGAGGACAACGTTGACGAGCAGGACGACCAGGAGAACGAGAACGAGAACGAGAACGAGATGAGTTGAAATGAGATGAGATGAAACTGAATTTATGCTAAATGCAGCCAAGCAAAAGAAACAACAACAACGACAACAACAACGACAACAACAGCAACAAAGACGCTGCTGATGACGACAACGACGCCAACCGTTGCATAAATCCTGGCAGCAAGGACTTGCAGCTCGAGCTCGGGCTCCTGCGCGGGCTCGGGCTGCCGGCTGACTGCCTGGCACAAAAGAAAATGAGTTGAAAAAAAAAAAGTAATTAAAAAAGCAAAGCAACAACAGTTCCAACGAGCCAAACACCAAACTGCGAATACGCTAACAGCGAAGCAGCTCAGATCGAAAGAGATATAGAGATATAGAGTACTATATGTGTACTGTGTGTGATCATTAAAATAGTAGTGCGACTGAGCGAGCAAATGTTGCATAGGAAAATGAAGTGATAAGCACAATCAATTGAAAGCAATCTGAAACGAATATTAACATTAATATATTGTTTCCAGTAGCTTAGATGTTTAGATGTATTGAAAGTACCATTTAATTTGGTTTATGTTTTGTGTACTGCAGCACTACTATTTTTTCCATGAACACAACTATATACATATACATACAATATACTACTTAATGACAGTTGAAATATTAAAAAAATATATATATATTCGTATAAATATAACAAATATATATACAAATATTAAATAAATGAAAATCAAAAACGGGTTTTTTAAATTTGATATTTATGCTGATTATTATTTAGTTTATAATATAGTAAATATTTAATTAAATTAATTTAAATTAAACGCATATTCTGTATAATTAAATATTATATATTAAAATTTTATATATATATATATTTTTTTATTTTTTAATATTTTAATTATTTTATATTAATTAAATTATGAGCTTAAATTATGAAATCATATAATATATAAACTCAAATCATACAATATTACTACATTTTATTTAATTATTACATTTATTATATTTTAATCAAATTATGAGTTTAAACTTTGAAGATATAATAAAATAAACACAATTTTAATATATATATATTATATTATATAATATTATTTGCTGTTTTTTTTTTTTTTTTTTTTTTTTTAGAGATATTGTAGTATAATAAATGTAAACATTTGCTTTTAAGCTAATATTATGTTTTAAATTAATGTATTCTAGTATCGATTAGGTCTTGGATAGTGAAATAATCGATCATTTACAATTCTTTCAAGCATTTCTAATCGTTTTATACAGAAGATAATATCTTAACATTCTAATTATATAATCAACTTATAAATTCTTCTTATATATTTTTTTTATATGTATGTCTACTCTACCTATATACTTTTCTTCTATACTCTTTTCATACATATAATATATAGTCTTCTTATAAAAATCTTGTTATACAGTCTTTTTTTAAATTCTACTTTTTCAATCTTCTTATATATTTTTCTTATTCTTAAATACTCTTCTGTATATCTAAATTCTTATATACTTTTCTTCATGTGTTCTCTTCTTATATACTTTTCTTACACACTTCCTATAGTATACTTACATATTCATCTCATATACTCTTCTATATATCTATATTCTTATGTACTTACTCTTCTTCTTATACTCTCTTCTTATATAGTTTTCTTATACACTCTTCCTATAATCAACTGATATACTCATCTTATACTCTCTTATAGTACAGTCTTCTTTTCTTATACACTTTTCCTATATACTCTTCTTATACACACTTCTTTGATAGTCTCCTATGCATCCCATATGAAGTACTTAAGTTACCCGACGTCTCACATAGAGCAAGAGAAAAATTCAAATACATTAACACAACGTAACAATGTGGGCAAATGTTAACATGGAGCGCTAATTTGCCACATGCCTCATGCCACATGCCACATGCCTCTGTTGCTGTCGGTTTTGCTGTTGCAGTTGCAGTTGCAATTCCTGTACCATGTTCCAGTTGCCGTTGCTGTTGCCGTTGCTGTTGCCGTTGCCATTGCTGCTGCTGGTGACAAGTAAGGAGATGTATGTGACACATATGACTGACGGCCATGACAGAAGTTGTGTCAATTCAAATTGACACTGGCTACGGCATAGCTGTAAATTGCTAAGAGTTGAAGACAATACAAATTGATGATCAATGCAAGTGCTTTGATGATTGTTAATAAATTTGAGAATAAATATTATTATTGTATATAAACAGAATCATATAAACAGCATAGATACACGCCCCGAAATATGCAATGAATTATTGACAGCTGCGACGCCATTTTATAGAAAACAACATCATGAGTGGGTGTGTGTGTGTGTGCATACATGTGTATAGCTATTGTATGGGCTGCAAGCATATTTAATCAAAATGCACCTCCAAGAATAACAACAACAGCAACAACAACAAGAGCGACGACAGCCAAGGCAGCAACAGGGGCGCGCTATAAAAATAATTAACAGTCAGCCTATGCTGCATGTGCGAGCGAGATGGCAAAACAATGTGGCGCATTCGCACAGGCGCTTGTTGCCAGTGAAAGACCAATCAGCGCGACAAAACAATGGACACACACACACACACGCATACATACACATACAGCTACTGCTGCACAGGCAAGTGTTCGCTGCTCAGGTGAAACGTGTTGCCTAATAAACTTCAGTAGCAAAAATAAGCAACAACAACAACACAATGCGAGCACAGCAACAACATCAAATTATACATTTAAAATGGCGGGCAGAAAAAGAAAAGAAAAGGGAGTATGAGAAGACAGCCGACTGCCAGATGGCAGTCAAAAAGAAGAAAACGAAACAAAAGGCAAACATGAAATTATTTTCATAATTTCAATAAGACGCTGTCAACGCTGACGTTCGTCTCGTTGGTCAACCCCCAAGCACACACACACACACAGGCACACACATACACACAGACAGACACAGTGAAACATAACTGTGCTCGCTTATGATTGGCTTCAACGCTAAAGAAGGCAAATGAAATATAGCAACAACACGGGCATAATGCAGGCTTGCGCTAACTGCACAGGAGGGGCGGGTGGCAGCAGCCACGCCTATGCCTCAGTGTTAATAAATAAATATAATTTTAGCGCAAGCGCAGGCAAAACACACACAAGCAAAAGCGACAGCAAACGAAACAACAACAGCAACAACAACAATACAGCGAGCAAAACAATGTATGCAAATGAGAAAATTACATCCCTTCATTTGTTTGTACCGCACACTCAAACAGACTCACACTCTCTCACGCACACACACACACACACACACACACACGCCCACTCTCGCCTACACCAGCTAGCATGCTCGCATTGTTCATATTTGTATTGTTGTTCCTGCAGCGCTGCCAGGCTGCCAGGCTGCCAGGTGGCATCAGCTGTGGTGGCAACCTTATTTCTGTGCGCCTTACTTACGTTTCTTTGCCCAGCAGCGCAAGCAGCAATGCAAAAACAAAAAGTCAGCAACTCTCTCTATCTCACTCACTCACCCTCTTTCGTTTTTCTCTCTCCTTCTTTTTTTCCTGCACTCTCTTTCATTTTCTCTCTCTCTCTCTCTCTCTTTCTGCCTTTGTCTCCCTCCCTCTTACAATCTATCGCTCTCTTTCTCTGTCTACCTTACTCTAACTGCATATCGCATAACTATGTGGGCGTGTGTGTGTGAACGGGGTGTTGCCGTATTGTTTAAGTGGAGACGTCGGTGCCGATTCTCAACTGCTGGCAGCATTAAGTGATTTGAATTTTATTATTCACAGGTGCATCTGATATTAACATGCACATGTATGCACACACACACACACAAACATAAGCTTACACATACATATAGATAACAGTGCAACAAGAGTAATAAAAAAGGATGATCGTATTGTTAGCTAATATAAGAAGAGTAGTAATTAGAATTATAAGTAATTAGAATGAGAATTATAATGATAATAATACTTATTACAATAATAACATAATATAATGTTTTTAAATTTATTTTTGTACATCCTTTTGAAAAAAAATTGTATTCAAAATATTTGTTTGTTACGATACATTAAATATACTACATATACTATGTATGTAATATAAATAAAAATACAATAATTATTAAAACTTAATTTAATAATAAAAGGTCTATGATATAATATATAAGTAAATACAAATTTAATTTAATTAGCTAAATATTATTTGAGTTTATTCTATCTTTTCCAAAAATACATGTAACATTATTTTATTTGATTTTATTTCGTTTTTTAAATAAAAATTTGTGTATTTTATTAAACCCATGTTCTACTACCTTAAGTGACAACTTAATCTAGTTGTACATTTGAGGGAAAGAAAAATGATCTAAAAAGATACATACTGGGTTGTCCACATTCGACGGACCCATCTGAGGTTGCCCATATATATATATATATATATATATATATATATATATATATATATATATATATATATATATATATATATATATATATATATATATATATATATATATATTTTAAATCAAACAAAAACACAATTTTTAATGTTGACGATAATAATCTTTTTTTTTTTTTTTTGGTTCAAGTAGATTTGAACATGATATTTCAATATAAAAAAAAAAATTTGTTGTTGTTAAACAAAAAAAAAGATGTCCGTTGAATATTGGCAGCCTCATATGGGACCGTCGAATAAGGAAACCTCTGCACATACATACATACAATTAATTTTACATATGTATATGGAAAAAATATATCATTTACAAAAATTCATCAAATATTATAGGAGGAATCTTAAAGGATTATCCAATGATCACCTCGTTTATTGTTAAAGCTACTCAAAGCGAATCTAATACTACGATGTGTTTCGAGCATTTGCATTTAGAAAACGATTGCCTACTTTTTAGCGTCACTAGGCCCACTGTGCACTGTTCGTAGCCTATCCAACTGCGCTGCCACAGCCCGCCTCCAATTGCAATGCAAGTCGCACAGCTAACGGCGTTTTTGAGGTTTTTGTGCTTGTGCCGTAATTTAACGAAGTCAAAACGAGAAAACAATAAAAGCCGGCGCAGCTAGCAGAACAGAAACAACAACAACAACAGCAGCAACAGCAACAGCGTCGTCATCAGCATGTGATTGTATTGGTGTGGGAGAGTAGTGCACTCATTAAGAGGCAAGCTCTCGGGACTTCTCCTTGAGTGTGCGTGTCTGCATACATGTGCACTATATTGTTGTGTGTTATATTTGTTTATGTTTACAACGAGCGAATGAGCGAGCTCAGCGAACAGAGGATGCGCGCGCTCCTAGCCACCTGCTATTCTAAGTGGTTAACATTGTGAGCGAGATGGCGTGCGGCGAATTCACTGGCAGAGCGAGCGCGAGAGCGAATATTCAGCTGAAGACAGCGAAATAGTAATGATAATAACATTATGTGAATTTAACATAATTATGCTAATATACATTGCAAGCCATCGCCTTAAATTGGGCAGCAATTGTTGACGAATATTGGCTATTTTAAGTGTGTGTGTGTGTGTGTGTGTGTGAGTGTGTGCGAATATCAATTAGCTGTAAATTACAATGGGCATTCTTCTAATTATTGCCCTCACATAAGAACATGCTTCGAATCGCAGGCGCAGCCACAATACAGCTCTCACAAACACAAACACACACACACACACACACATACACACACATCTATGTATATATATAGGTTTGTATATGTGCAGTAGTTGACTTTGCTGCTGTTGCTGTTGCTGCCACTGCGACTGCATAAAAGCCAAAGGACGCTGCCTGCACTCCCGCAGTCGCTGGCCAAACGCGCACTTCGAAAGTTCACTTTTTTTTAGTTGGCTCGAGCGCCATCTGGCGTGCATTATCCAAAGTAGAAATCTACATTTAACGTGTGCTGTGCATTTTTATTCTGATTTTTGTTGTTGTGTGCTTTGTGATTGAAGTCGAACAGTGATAGCAAACAAATTATAGAGAAAACGTAATTCCAGAAATAAATACGAAAAAACTAAATTATTCAATTTAATGGCTGGGCCATTCATATCGCCGCTGCCGGGCGATCTGCTCACGGAGTACATGTTCGGCCGGAGGCGCCAGCGACGGAATCGCACCACATTCACGCCACAGCAGCTGCAGGAGCTGGAGGCCCTCTTCCAGAAGACTCACTATCCGGACGTCTTTCTGCGCGAGGAAGTCGCGCTGCGCATCAGCCTCAGCGAGGCACGCGTCCAGGTGAATCAATGCTGCCGCCAGCTATGCCACGATGCTTCCCTCGTCTAATGTGCAAATATTGTTCATTTCTGAGGATCATTCGTAAACGGCACATACCAAAGCGTAATAGAACTTTTCCCCTCTTGCTTACGTATTATTCAAAATGATTGCAGGATATTCATGAATTTGAAACATTAAGGTTATTTTTTAATTTCTGATAAGCAGAA
Source organism: Drosophila hamatofila (assembly GCA_035045345.1). Classification (NCBI taxonomy): domain Eukaryota; kingdom Metazoa; phylum Arthropoda; class Insecta; order Diptera; family Drosophilidae; genus Drosophila; species Drosophila hamatofila. The sequence continues at coordinate 6,284,106 of JAWNPA010000039.1, read as the reverse complement.
AAACTTATTTCATTTTAGCTAAAAATTCCATAAAATGTATTTCATGACATTTTAAGAGTAGTCCATTTATAGGAAAGGTCATTTCCATATGATGATGCTAAACAGAAGAAAAATACTTTGAAATACAGTTCAATTTTATATAGAAATTTGATAATAGATATGATTATTGAAGACATTCTATTATTAATGGAAATAGATAAAAAAAACAGGTATCAAGTCTTAGATTGAGGTATATTGTTTTATTCGAGCGCTTGTCGAAACCTATTCAGTCAGGGAGTTTATTCATTTAAAGTTTATATATTACAGTTACAGTTCCTATATAATTTAGATTGACATGATTATTAAAGAAATTCAGCTTATTGTGATTAGAATATCATAAATTCTATTATGAAATGGAAGAGGTATATGTTTACATATATGTACAGTTTCTATATAGTAATAGATTTACAAAAAAAAAAAAAAATTGATTATGGAAAAATTCTATTAATAATGAAAATAACATAAATTCTATTATAAAATGGGAGAGGTATCCACATAGGCATGTTTGTAGGCTTGTCAAATTCTATTCAGACAAAGAGATTCTACATTTACAGTTTGTTTCTATATAGTTGACATAGATCTATCAAAAAGAAAAAAGTTATATTAAATGTGAATATTGAGGAAATTCTATTACTAATTGCATATAACATAAATTATATAATTGAATGGAAAATATATACATTTACAGTTATAGTTTCTATATAGTTACCATAAATCTACCAAAAATATGATTATTGAAAAAATTCCATTTTTACTTGAAGAAGCATAAATTCAATAATAAAATGGGAGGTCATTTAGTCATGTTTGTAGTATTATCTAAATTCAGTGATAGGCCTATACCTTTACAGTTACAGTTGCTATACAGTTAACATATAGCTACCACGATCAATTTTATAATAAATATGACTATTGAAGAAATTCTATTACTAATGAGCAGCAGCATAAATTCTTTTATAAAGTAGGAAAAATATCCATATAGTCATGTTTCAGCTATTGTCTAAATCTATTCAAAGAGTTTATACCTTTACAGTTACTGTTTCTAGATCTAGATCTACGAAAACTTATAATAGTTTTTACGCATCAAAGTTTCACAGCATTATCTATATACATATATTCTATGCTCTCCAGTTTCTTGACTATGGTATTTTGTATTGCAGGTGTGGTTCCAGAATAGGCGCGCCAAGTGGCGTAAGCAGGCGCGGCTGCAGCTGCTGCAAGATGCATGGCGGATGCGCTGCCTCAGTCTGGGCACTCCGCCCGTTATAGGCGGAGGCGGAGGCGGAGGCAACGTGTCGAACAGGCCAACCAATGGCTCAGTGGCCAACGGTGGCAATGGCAACAATCAAATGCCAGAGAATCTATCTGCTGGCAATACACCAGGCAGCAAGGATGCACTGATCAATAGTGATGGGGGCGTCAATGATGTGCAAACAGCACTGGCCAATGGACAGGGCGCTGGCAGCTTTACCATGATGCATCCAGCTTTCCAACAGCAACAGCAGCAGTCAACGCATTCACAGTCCGAGCACGAGAAGCTATCGAAAACCTATACGGAACTGAAGCTCTACAAGGAGCCGACAGCTCATGGTGTCGCCGAACTGGATTTGGGTGGCATGTCCGCCCTTGGCCCCGCCTCCGATGAGGGCTCTGATGGCTCTGATTCTGAGGAAATTGATTTGACATCGGGTGCCTGCATAGATTTCTCTCAGAGCAGCAAATTGCAACAGCAACAACAACAACAGCAACAGCAGCAACAACAGCAACAACAACAGCAGCAGGCAGCAGCTTTGGCGGCGACACAGCCTCAAACCTCAAATGGCGTGCACTAGACATGAGGGTGTATATAGCGAACAATAAATGATGCATATAATGTAATGTTAATATGCATTTAAGTTTATGAATTTCCCTTTTTTTTTAACAATTACAGACACAATTAAAACGTAAATATAGACTATTGCTTAACGTATTCATTTCATATTTAAATTTAAATTTAAATCGAGCTCTTATCGTAAATCGATATAAACTAATCGATATCGCGGAGGCTGCTAATTTGTTAACATAGTTCACGAAACTTAACAGTGCGGTCACTACCTGACAATGTACATGAAATTCTTTTATGCTACAAAATCTTAGCTTGGAGTGAATTACAGATGCATCCTCAGTCCGATTTAATGGAGAATATGAGTATATTAAATGGGTAAGTACTATTTCAGCTTCTCTTTGCAAATGAGTATACGGATATGCGAGGTTGCTAATGGATGTAACAAAGTAAAGTCTCTGATGAGATAAAGATGAAGAAAAAAAACAAACAATCTGTTCTGTAAAAGCTGCACGTACATTAATAATCTAGAGTACTAGAATTTGTAATATATACGATATACGAATTTTCTCGGATATCATAGTCAGAATCATTTTGTTCAATTTCTACTATATCCGATTCCATTTCATACCTATAAAACATTTTTCGTCTTTCATTCATAACTCGAAACCCAGGTTAAAATAACTGTAAAAAAATAACAATCATTGATAAAAATATTCGTAAATGATTGTGATATACCTGGCATCATATAATGATATAGAACATATGCACTTTGCGTAAATTTCGGGTAAGTCAGACTGCTCCAAACAGGTGTTCGAGGCTTAATATATGTATTTGCTTTCGGGATATTATCAATGTAGACAATTTTACTTATATTACTAAACGAACTTGTAAGTAAACAATGGCTACATCAATAAAATGCCTGGAACGTATCATAATTTGATTATTGCTAAGGTCTAATATAGATTACTTCTGTTTAAAATATATAAATAAATGCAAACTATTAACTAATATATGCTGTAAACTTTGTTTACGTCTACGTAAAAACGCATAAAATGTATATTTATTTAAATACATATTTAAGGTGGGCATTTGTTGTTAACAATACCAAAATGAGCAAAATATTCATTGATTTGACTAAGAATGAGTATCATCTGTAAACATACAACACATGTATGTGTTAACGGTATCATAGTGGTATGTATATATCAAAAGGGCATTCACTAACATAAAATTAATTCAAATGAAGGTGTAACATAATTTTACATTTTGCAGCTGACGAATCAATGCATAGTTGAAAATAGTTTTTACCCTGATTGTGTAATTTTTCTCCTAATCGTGTCAAGCTTGAAAATATGCAAACAAAATGTCAATGCTAACGACAACCATTATAAATTGTACAACTTGAGCTTGAAAATATTTTCAGTTAATTACATATATCTGAAATCAAAATTAAAATGTAATAAAAAAAATCAAAATCAAAATCAAATCAAAAAATCAATACTTTAATTAAATCGATCGTTGTGCTAACGGTTTTTACCAATGCGATACTTAAGTGTTTATGTAATCGATAGGCAGTAAATTATCACATTTTGACGATAGTCCACAACTATTTGGCACTCATCACTAAGAAAATACTCCATTGGCACAGCTAATCACAGTAGTTTTTGAAATATTTCAACTAATCTAAAAAGCTCGTGTTCACAACGGAAGTCGGCATTCGAATTTAGAGACATAGATTTATATATTTAACATAACATGTTTATAACCGTAAACATGGTTATACAATGATGGACCTGTAAGAAATTAAATATGTAATTCTCCCATAAAAAATTCGGTGCAATTGTTAATTCCACAGTAAAGTTTATTTTTGTCGCCCGAAATGTTAATATCAATGTTAAGTGTTTTGAATTTTGTTTAATATATCAACATATTGTGTATAACTGTACGTAGTTCTCTACTCGCTTACTGCTCAATTTCCACTTAACATCTAATACATAAATAATTTAAAACTTACTTAACTATAAATTGTTTCAATCGTAGCCGATTTTGCTGGACTCTGCCACATCAAAAAGAAAAAAAACACATTTTGAAATGCAAATAAAAAATACTTTTGGATAATTTCAATTAATCGGTTGAATCGAAACAAATCTTCACAATTCACAAGCAAGTCGCTTACAATAATTTACATTTAACAAATAATTTAATTTAAGTTCGTTCAAGCATTAACACAGGGAAAATGAAAAATCCGAAGGTCATAACTATAAACAATACGCACAGAAAATGTCAACAGAATTTTGTTGGGCCTTTTAGTTAAGTAGTCATTTGTGTTTGGAAAAAAAAATCATCTTAATTTCTAAGAGTTGTTACTGTATATGTGTAAATATAATGCTAAAAAATACAATAAGAAAGCACTTGAATTTCTCTAATGACAAAGGCAACTTGGTGTTCGTCTTGTTTCTATTTTACATATCTCCTCTCTCGCTCTTAATCTCTCTCGTTCTCTTTTTCCATCGTTCTCTGTTGTTTGGCTGCTGCTGCAGTTAACCGCTGCAAAAGAAATGTAAAAAATAGAGTTAGCATTCTGTAAAAGTAACAGTGTCTTTGTATGTGTGCGCGTGTGTTTGTGTGTGGGTGGAAGAACACGCTAAATGCTATTTACAACACTTAAGCATAGGATAGCAGCATAAAGTGATAGGAGAATTGGAAAGATCAGCGTTAGACAGAGACAGATAGGCGTGCAAGGGTAATCGACTGGAAAATTCCTGAAGCACCAATTGAAACAGTTACAGATGACGACAGACGAAAGCTCATTTCTCTTACTCTTTGTTGCTGTTGTTGTTGCTGATTGTTGTTGTTTGTTGTTGATTGTTATGGTTGTTGCTGATGGAGGCGGCTGCTGCTGTTGCTATTGCTGATCTCAGGGGTTCTCAGGGGAATTCTTGTTGTTGTTGTTGTTGGATCTTGATTTTAGCTGTTCGTGTGCTTTGAGTGCATTATGAGTTTATTATTGTTGCTGTTGTTGTTGTTGCTTGCTTTGCTTGGCTTGCATTTGTTAGGTGTGCGTGCAACTGCATGCCGAAAATTCGCAGCACTTACTTTAAAAAGTCATTCATATTGATGTAATTTTTATAACTAAATAAAGAGAAATACATAAATGTAGAAATTGGTATCTTAACAAAAAGAGAATAAACTAAAACTAAACAGAAAACAAATATAAATATCAATAGAGATTAAACACATGCAGCGGAATGAGGTGGTGGTGGAGGTGGCGGTGGTGTAAGTGGTATAACAAAGCAAAGCAATAACAGAACAGAAAACAAGGAGAGGCATAGACAAGTAACAGAAGGAAGTGTGTGTATGGCTGAAGCGCGAGTTCCATGTGAAAAAGTTGTGCCCATATACATATATATACATATACATATATCAGTGTCTACCTTTTGGCCGATGTGGTTCGCGAGTAGGGATTCTGCAAGATCTTCGGGTGCGTCTCCATGACGCGCAGCAACAAATTATCCAAATAATCCTCCAGCTCCTTGACGCGCTGCCGCTGCAGCAAAGCCTCATTCTCCATGCCATTGGCAATGAGCATTAGCTCCTGCAACCGAAAGAGACAGCAACAATCAGAAATGAGAGCAAGGAAAAGAGATAGACACACTCACCTCCCGTGACTTGCCCTCATATTTTTTGGCCAGCTGTGCCGAGATCTCGGAACGACGATCCGCATGCGAGCCGGACTTCTCGTGGCCAATGATAATCCGCTCCGTGGACTTGGGACTGGGCGAATTGCTATCCGTATCATTTTGTTTGTCTGCAAAGGAAACGGAAAAACAACAAAAATGAGAACAATTAAATTCAGCTATTGGGTTGCCGGAGATGCAAACAAGAGTGTGAGCTACATCGAACCAATAAACATTACATGCTCTTTTGGTAATTCTAATTAGGGTGCGATAGCAGTCCATTACGGAAATTTTCAACTGGTTCGAAATTTGTGAGCTTGAAACGGAACTGAAACAGCTCGAAGCAAAAGCAACAAAACAAGACAGAAAACAAGAACGAGGGAAAAAAAGAGAGAAAAGAGAAGAGAAGATATATATTATGAGTTAGAGACAATGAGCACAGCAGGAGAAATTTTATAGTCTGAGAAATTGAATGAGGAATGCGTAGGCAACAAAAATATTGAAATTTCAATAGGATGACACAGAGAGATGACAGCTGATTTGGAAAATTGCTTGGATTCGATTAGCTTGGCTCGATTGTCGGTTCCGACTCCGCCACACTCTCCGCTTGCACCGCCGGACCGGATATATATATGCGAGGTACAAGATCTGATTGAGCTGAGTAGTTGGTGGATTAGTTTGGTTCGATTTGGTTTTTGATTCGGGTTTTGCTGGATAGGTTTGCTGCTCGCTTAATTCTCAGTTCGGTTTTATTGGTTTTGCTAGTGCTCGCAGCTCAAACTGTGGTGTCTTTTGGGTAGAACCGCTCACCTCGCTTATTGCCGTATTTAAATTTGCCCAGTCGCTTCTCCCAGCGCTCGCCGCTTCCTCCGCTTACTCCGCCGTTTCCTCCGCCAATGTTGTTGAACTCCTTGGGTGATTGCTCGGGCGTTAAAAAGTTGTGCTCTATGCTTGGATCAACATCTGCCATGGCCGCTGTAACGGCAACAGCGACGGATGCAGCAACGGCCGTGGTCTGCTCCTCCTCCTGCTCCTGCCTCAGCGACAGCGGGTTTGACGGCTGCTCCTCCAGGGAGCTGGAGCGCTTGGCAAAGCTCAAGAGCCTTTGATCCTCCTCACGCCGTTTGGCCTCACGTCGTCGCTGCTCCTCCTGCTGCAGCTCCAGCTCTTGCTGCAATGCCGCCTCCTCCTCGCGCAGCCGCTGCTCATTCAGACGCAGCTCGGCCTCCAGGCGCTCGTCTTCTGCGGCGCGTCGCTGGCGCGAGGCCTCCTCCTCGGCAGCAGCCTCAGCCCTTGCCAGTGCCGCCGTCTCTGCCTTCAGCTGCTCCAGATTTGTGGCTCGCGGCTGTGGCTTGGGTCGCTCACTGGGCAACGGTTGCGGCTCTGCCGACCTAGTCAAGGGCTCGCTAGGCAGCTGCTCATCCGCAAAGATGGCTGTACTGTTACGCTGCTCGAACTTGGCGAAGCTTGCATTGAGTGCATCAAAGTTGCGTGGCTCCACGTCCGGCGAGAAGAGCGACTTGCTCTCTCTCTTGCTATTTGCTGCCTCAGCCGATGGCCGGGACGGCGCCACTGCCTTTGGCAGCTCCTCCTCCTCCTCTTCCTGCACCCGCTCAACTTCTTCTTCTTCGGCGTCCGATGAGCTCGACGAGCTGCTTGTGGACGGAACCGGTGGCGGCTCCTCGCTGGTCGCCGGCAGCGGCACGCGATCCTCCCAGCTGCGACGCTTCAAGGAGTCACTGCTGCCGATCTCCAAAAACTTTCCGCCACCATACAACTTGGACTCCCACTCATCTACCCGATTCGGGGACACTGACTGTGGAGGCGCCTGCTCCACTGGCATGTGACCATTGCCCTCGGGCTTGGGTTCCCTTTGCTCCCGCTCCAGCTCCAGCTCGTGCTGTGTCTGCTGCGTGCGTGGCGGCTTTGAGGGAGGTGGCAGAGTACGTGCCCGAACGCTGAAATCGAGCTCAAGCTGTTCCATCTCCGCAACGATGGGATCCTCATCGACTGTCTCTTGCAATTTGGGCTTACCTCCGTTCAGTTTCCCTTTGGCAATGCTGCCTCCGTTGCTCAGCAACGGCGATGGGTTGCGCGGCGTGAAATTGTTGTTGCCATTGGATGAGGGCGGCTGCAGGCCGGAGCGCTGGATGTTCAGCGAGCTGCCCGAGCTCTTGTGGGATAGATTGTCGAACACAAACTCGTCCTCGTCCTCGCTAATCACACCCGGATCGGCTTCGCCGGCGCGCTGGCCACGCCTCCGTCCGCTGCCGCCGCCCACGCCGCCCAGACCCGAGGAGCTGTTGGGCGTACCAATGCTGGCGAAGGAGCCGCTAAATGAGCCGCTGTCATCGCCATCCGCCTGCTTCTTCTTGCTGCGTATGTGCAGCTTGGAGCTGAGAGACCCAGCTAGTTTCTTGATGCTCTTGCGCTTCTCGCCTTGGCCAATGGAGAGCAGGCTGCCGCCCACGGAGCTGGCCAGCTGGCCAATGGAAGACTTGTGCTTGTCCTTCTTGCTCAGATCTGTCAGCGATCCGGATTTGACAACGAACGCAATGCGCACCTCCAGTTCGCCCCGCTCCTTGTTCTTCTTCTCCTTGCCGGGCTTGCTCTCCAGTTTGCACCACTTGGCACGCGGCCGATCATAGACGTCCATGTCCTTGAGCGGCAGCGTCGCCTGGCCCAGGAACTCATCGATGCCCAGATTGTTGCGATGCAGGCATGTCAGCGTTAGCTCCGCCCGATTGCCCTGATCCGGAATTTTTCTAGAAACGAGAATCAGCATTAATACCTATGTAACAACTTGCGATCGCACTCACAGTTCGCACTCCTCATTCCAGTTGACACTCGACTCGGCCTTCTCCTTGACGGACGTCTGGTACTTCTCCTTACCCAGGGCAATTGTGACAAAGCAATTGTTGGTGCCATTCTTGCCCTTAGTCAGAAGACCTCGCGCACGCTGAACTGTAAATGAAGGAGGTTTAGAGATTAGACACAATGCCAATAAAAATCGCGTAGAAAGAAGATATAAATAAATCGAATAAAAGGAGTTATGCAAAGGAAGTTGCGGAAAGGGCGACTAAATGCCTGAAAGCTTATCTTATACATTTATTTTGAGTCAGAAATGCAAAATAATATCGAATGTTGTCCCTAGTCAAAGAGGAGCTAAAGACAAATCAACAATGCCACGCTGCCATGAAAATCGCATAGAAAGGATGTAAATAAATCTTATAAAAGGAGTCATGCAAAGGGAATTGAAGAGAGTGTAAATAAGTATAAGAAAGTTGATTTTATTTTTAATCAAATAATAAAAATAGTTCAAATAAAATACTAATAAAAATTTTAAAAAACTTATAAAATTTAATAATAATAAAATTTAATTATAAAATTTAAAAATAAAATAAATAAAAATAAATTAATCAAATTAAATTCAATAAAATACCAAAACAATAATTTAAACTTAAATAAAATATAAAAATAAGTTTAAGTTTAGTTAAAGTTCAATTAAATAAAATAAATTTGAAAAAATAATGAAATATAAATGAAAAAAATAATAATAAAATAATTTTAAATAATATAATGCAATGAATTTAAATAAAATATTATAAAATAAAAATATAAATTTTAATAAAATAAGTTTAAGTTTTACTTAAAGTTCAATTAAATAAAATAATCAATTAAGTAAAATAATAAAATTAAATTGAATAAAATAAAATAAATTATTTTAAATAATAATGAAAGTTTAATTCAAAAAAAAAAATTAAAAAAAAAAATTAAATTACATAAAACAATAAAATAAATTTAAATGATATAATAAAATAAATTTAAATGATATAATAAAATCAAATTAAATAATTAATATAATAATTGCAAATTAAAAAGTATATCGAGAGCCTTCCCTTACATGTGAAAAGAAACCAAGCAACAATAAATGAATTTAAATTGACGCAAGTATTATTTGTACTCGCTGTAAGTATTTTTAAACAAATTTATTGAGTTGATGATTCGATGCGCCGCTCTATAAGGTTCATTCCTATCATCAGCTGTCCCCCAGCCCCAGCTGCGCTGGGCAATGTCTTAATTTTGATTTGTCCGCCTACATTTCCGGCAGCTGTGTCAACAGCGCCAACTGCGACATTAAGGTCTCGGCGTCGCCAAAAAAAATGCACAATCTAAAATTCGCATGGATGGATTGTGAGTCAATTCTTGCCTTATAGCAGCCAACGTACCGGACGGATGGACGGATTGCACGGCTGCTGCTGCTGCTGCTGCTTTTTGATAGCGACCTAAAAGCAAATTTTGAAGTCGCTTCGAGTTTCACTTGAGAGCGCCTCGTGACCTCGACGAATCCAAAACTCAAACCAAAGTCATAGCCAGCATAGCTCGAGAGCATCCGGCTGATATGAAAACCGCAACAAAAAAACTTAAAAAACTGAACTAAAACAAAAACAAAACATTTGCTTTTGGTATTTGTGGTGCGCAGAAAGTCGCAGCATTGTTTCGAGATTCACGACGACTCGCATCGGTTCCAGTCCAGTTACATATATGCATAGGCAATGGAGGAGACTCCATTTCACAGCTCTACTTCAGAGTGCATAAATATTCAGATCTCCATGAATCGGGAATATCAAGGGAAACTCAAAAACATGAGAAGCCTCATTACAAAAAATCGCATAAATTTTTATAAATCAGCTGCTTGAATGAATTTTGATATAAATAGAGGTGTGTCTCTTAAGTCTATAAATTGAAAAGAATTTACTATATTTTAGCTGTTGATTTGCAAACTGAAAGCTGAGCAAAAAGTATTTTTATTTTTCAATTTATATTTAGAGTTTTTTAAATTTACGATGGAGTAATTTACTATTTAATAGGCTTTGAAAACTTAGCGAAAAAATGTAAATCTTAGTAATTTTTGTTGTTTTTTGCAATTTTCAATACAATGACTTCAAGATTACATATTTTCTATATAATAGGCTTGAATTGAATTGAAAATTGATAACTGAGCGAAAAGTCTTTCAAGTCTATACAAAAAAAAACAATATTTTCAAGAGAAGCTAATAAATGAATTATTATTTTATATAAGGCATTTTTTTAAATTTCCAATTCAATTATTCTAGGATCATATATTTTCTATTTAATAGGCTCTTATTGATTTGAAAACTGAGCAAAAAGGCAACTCAAAAGTCAAAAGTTAACTTCTCTTTCAAAATTTATTTATTTTTTTACAAACTTGAAAGTAAAAAAATAAATAAATTTTTAAAGAGAAGTTAACTTTAAATTTTTTATAATTGATTTTTTTAAATTTTCAATTCAACACTCGTTGATTTGAAAACAGAACAAAAAGTTGTATTCTTTTAATTTCGATTTTCTAAAATTTAACTATTTTATATTATTTTTGTTTATGTTTTTTTTAAATTTTATTTTTTAAATTCGTGATTCAATGACTGCAGGATTATATATTTTAGCAATTTGTCTTTATTTTGCATAAAATTCAATTTTGTTATTTTAACTAATCGATTTGCAATGACTTTTGCTTATTGATTATTATTACATACATTATTATTCAAATATGCTTGGCGCAAAAATTTCGTTGGCGCAACGCAAATTGCGCAAAGCAATTGCAAGGCGTCGAGTAAAAAGCGCTCAATAGAAAAGCAAAGAAAACATTTTGCTGTTTTTTTTTTTGTTTTCTTTTTCTCTCTCTTGCAAATTAGTTTGCCTTTTTATTTACGGTTTCGTTCATTACAAGTGAAAGAGCTGATGGTGGCAGAGGCGTTCGTTGCCTTTTACCCACTGTGGGCGTCTTGACGGCAAATAATTATTATTACATTAACATTTTTTCGCTTTGCACGTTCTGTTTTAGACCCGCATTTATCACTTGTTGCGGTTGTGGCTTTTCTTAAGCCAATTGGGGAACCTTTAGCGACGGACATCAACATTTTCGCAGTCCATACAAACACACACACACATGTAAGCATAACATAAATATGTAAATATACATACATACTGCGCAAAAAATGAGGCTAGAGACAGCCGGGAATGGCACGCAGTGAAGAGCAATAGATGAATTGATGATCGCATAGAATATCGATAAACCGGTTCCGAAAAGCACTCAGTGCAATTTTTAAAAAAAAATTTCAGATGGGCGCGCATCACATTTTTACAACTAGAGTCGCTTGCAAATTAGAGCTGTGTATTTGATCATATACAGGCCTTATTATTGCTAAACTAAGAATTAACATTGAATCAATATATTATCTTGTGTTAATATTTATGAATTTAATTGTTGACTTGATGAGTTCATTGTATTGTAGGTATTCAATCATCGCATGTTTTTGTTTTTCTTATACCCTGAACCCAGTGAAAATGGGAAATCAGGGTATAATGGTTTTGATAAAAGTATGTAACAGGCAGAAGGAGGCGTGGCAGACCCCATAAAGTATATTATTCTTGATCAGGGCGACGAGCTGAGTCGATTTAGCTCTGTCCGTCTGTCCGTATGTATGAGCGCGTCGATCTCAGAAGATATAAGAGCTAGAGACTTGAACTTTTTTCGTAGGTCCGTATATTGATCGCGCATATCAATCAATTATATTTCCTACATCTTTATAGCTAGAGTCTCCAATTTTAAAATTTCGGCTTTTGTCATATTTCACCCCTCTCCACCCCTCAAAGCACCCCCTTCCCTACAAGTTTGCAAAAACCGTATTTCAAATACTAGAGACTTGTGCGATGGCACATACACACATTTTATTGGTATAATCACGGTCTAAAATTTTTATTAAGATTATCGGCCTACAAAAAAAGTTATTAAACAAACAAGTAAGAGGGCTCTAGTCGAGACTGCTCGACTAGGAGATACCCTGAACCCTGCAAAGTACTGGTTCCAATCATTCTACACATCTTTCATGCACATATACAAAAACACATACACACACCCGTACGCATGCATCCATACGAACGCATAAACAATTGCTCTGCTAACTGCGCACTTACTGCGCTTGGGCTGCCGTGTGGGCTATATTACGAAAATTTGTTTGTTGAATAAATCTTTTTGTAGTGGGACTATCTTCATCAAATTTTCAGAACGTAAAATTAACATTTAAATGTGTGTATATGCCAAAGCACAAGTCTCTAGTACTTGATATACGTTTTTTTCAAATTTGGGGCGAAGGGGGCGTGGCATCCAAAATCTGTAAATGACAAAATTTTTGTATTCATCACATTAATCTACACAGTAAATCTGAAGTCTCTAGGTCTAACAGTATTCAAACTAGGCTTTAAAAACAAAGTCAGATTTTCGATTGTTATCGATAAAAAAGAAATGGGATTATCGAAAAAATATGATAAACTCGTACTGCGTATGGTATACACGAGTATACATGTAAAATTTCAAGTCTCTAGCACTTGTAGTTTAGGAGATCTCTGCGTTAGTACGGACGGACGGACGGACGGACGGACAGACGGACATGGCAAGATCAACTCAGCTCGTCATCCTGATCAAGAATATATATACTTTATGGGGTCTGCCACGCCTCCTTCTGCCTGTTACATACATTTTCACAAAAACATTATACCCTAAAATCCCATTTTCAATGGGTTCAGGGTATAATCAGTTCCCATAGCAAGCCCACACAGCAGCCCATGCCTGTTTATACGTGCGTGCGTATGTGTGTATGTGTGTGTGTAGAAACGACGAATTATTGAAATATTAGTTCCTGGAAGGGTTCAGGGGATCTTGTAGTCGAGCAGATTCGACTAGAGCTGTCTTACTTCTTCTTCCTTTGCGATTTATCGCCCGAGGGGTGGGGGGACAATATGCAAATGGCAGCCACCAAAATAGAAATGGCAAAAGGTAAAATGGTAAATGCCAAATGCCAAATGGCAAAATTTGCCAAACAATGGCAAAAAAAAAAACGAAGTGAGTAGAGCGCAGAGAGTGCAAAGAGCAGAGAGTGACAAAATTACAGAGAGAGCGCTGCTAGCAGTAACAGAAACCGTTAAGTCGCCCCGTTTTATTTTTTTTTTTTCGCCCGCTTCGCATGGCACTTAAATTGCGGCTTTCGTTAGCTCTGGCTTGGGCTCTGGCTCTGGCTTTCGGCATCATTTTCGCTTTTTGAGTCACGCTTTACAACCGAATGGCCTGTTCGTTCGCTCAATCTTCGATCTTTTATAGTCCGCCATTCCAAACATGTGTGCTTGGCTGCGTGTGTGTGTGTGTGTGTGTGTATGTTAAATCAACACCCAGAGCATTCTGTGCACTTAATGATATTCGATTTGTTAATGCAGATGAGTGAGGGAGGGAGGGGAGGGGGTATGCCGAGGTCAGCGGCGGGAGTGAGAGCCATAAGCGGCGCTACAAAAGCGTTCAACACGTAATTGAGTGCTTGTTGAGAGCAAACAGAAGCCCAAGCAAGCCACACGTTAGCGTCATCAATGAATTGTAGCCAAATAGACAAACAAGCACACCCACACAATACAATGGCTGTGTGAGTCAGTGAAAGAGAGAGGGAGAGATGATGAAAGCAGGTGGATAGATTGTCGGTGCCCATTGTCATACAAGTCAACAGACTCGATGTTAAAAAAAAAAAATAGTGAATGCTTACACACACACACATATGTGCATATTAACATACGTGCAAATAAACACACACACGTACACGTACACCCACTTACATATGTAGAGGTTATTAAAAAAGCGCTTAAAATGAAATTTTGTATGCAAAACAACATTAAATTGTAGCTGCAAAAACAAAAAATTGTAATTATATTTTTCTTTTTTTGTTGTAATTTTTGCTGTGCAAAAAAAAAAGGAAAAGAAAAAAATAATTTTCTCCAACTTGAGTCTTATTAATGTAAGTTTAAAGTGAAAAGACGCGAAAATACCAAAAGCAGCTGTTAATTTAAACTAATAACGAATTGCTTTGATTTTCTTTTAGATTCCGCCTAAGTTAAGCACATTTACGAAATATGTTAATTTGAACTTTGCTAACATTTCCTTTTGAGCTTTACAGATGTTGAGATGAATCAGCAAAATTTAAATTTCTCATCTCTCGACAAAGTAAAAAGTCTCGCTTGGGCCATTTTAGTTACTGTTAAAACTGAAATCGAAAAAAAAAAACTATTTGGTCATAATAAATTTTTGTAATATTCACATGTCTGGAATTTCATTTAGCGTTATCTGCAAACCCAGCTAACAAAATTCTTCTATCATACAAAATAATAATCGATAACAATGACTTGATTTATGTAGAGCTCTAGCAAAAGTTGCCACACACTAGTCCAATTTGATATGAGTTGGAATAAGATACTCGTAACATGTACATATATATACTATATATATATAAATTATATGTATATATATATATCACATACATATGCATGTACTTTTGTATCTTTGTTTGTTTATTGTCAATTATTTTAATGCTTCGCATGACCCGCAAACTCAAACATAGACAAAGGTAAATTCACACACATATAAAAATATATACACAGACAGACACATACACATATATCTACTACACCTTTTCAATAGTGCGAGAATGGGAATAACAAAAGCAACAAGTTAAAAATTGTAATTCTCAACTAGAAGTTATCCTATAGGGTTCTATCATTAATGTAATTGATTTAAAAATTGTTTAAATGATTATTAAATTAATCAATTTAAAATTAATTAATAATTATTTAATTTTAAAATCATTAAAAAATGTATTTATATATATATACAAATTATTCATAAACAAATTAATTTAAGAAATATAAATTTAAATAATTTAAAAATTAGTTTTAATTGAATTCAATAAAAAATTATAGAATATATATATATATATATATATATATATATATATATATATATATATATATATATATATATATATATATATATATATATATATATATATATATATATATATATATATATATATATATATATATATATATATATATATATATATATATATGTTTTACTAATATAATTAATTTAAAAATGGTATAAAAATGATTATTAAAATAATCAATTAAAAAATGTTTAATAAATTATTTCATTTAAAAATTATATAAAAATTATTGTTATTAAAAAATATATTATATTATATAAATTGAACTAATTAAAAAATTATATAAGATATTTCATTAATTAAAAATGATTATTACTTGAATTAATCTAAAAATTATACAAAAATTAATAAAAAACCAATGTAAATATTGATTGCAGTGTTTTTTTCTTCATATTGATAATATATTACAAACTTTTTATTCTTTGAACAAAATTGAAAAAAAATTGAAATATTTTTGATATCTTGAACCTATGAAATTTATTAACAATTCAATTTATATGTTAACCTGTAGCCATTGTAACAATTGAGTCTATACAATTGTTATTTGCCTTTTTAGCCAATTATTTACTTATAGGGTATACCACCAAAAACAACAGCAGCACCAGCACCAGCAGTAACAACAACAACAACAACAACAACAACATCAACAACAGCACCAACAATGCAACTGTCAATTGTCGCTTTTGTGATGGTTTTGCTCTTTTAACATATTGTTGGCCTTTGCTTCTCTCGAGGAGGTCAACATTTGAGGTTAATTCATTTCAATGAAATCATTGCCAAGCGTTGGGCTATAAATCCCGTCTGCCCCTGCACGCCCTCCTCCCACCCACCACACTCCAGCTCTACAATCTACTCTGTACCAGGAAATTGGTTTTGAAACATTTTTGGGGTTTCTCAAGAAACATTTCTAATAGATTGAATTATGGCTTCCAGTTCTAGTGCTATAATACTACCATACGATGATGTCAATGCGCTTATCATCATTATCATTATTATCTAAATTATCTTGATTATCTTGATTATCTTTTCAAAGCAGTCTTCAATTCGAATTCAAATTTGACAAAGAGAAACCCCGAAAAAAAGCGAACTGAAAAAAGTAAGAACTTTGCAATTGGCTGTGAGCGACGGCGTAATACTCGTTCAGGGATCTAATATGGGAAAACCTAGAGAGAGAGAAAGAGAGAGAGAGAGAGAGAGAGAGAGAGAGAGAGGGAGAGAGGAGATAGATAACGAGACAGGATGAGACAGGGAGAGAGATAGCAAGAACGATAGAGATAAAAAGGGAAAAAGAGGAGATTTAAGAATACGAAAGAAAGGAAACACGAGAAACAGATTGAGAATTCTTACAAATAAGAGAGAGAGGGGGTTGCAAGGGGGTTTAAGAATAAGAGAGAGAGGGAGAGAGAGAGAGACAGAGAGAGAGAAGGGGAGAGAGAGAGAAGGTTTAAACATGAGAGATACGAAGAGAGAGAGCAGATTTACGAGATAGAAGAAGAGTGAGAGGGAAAGACGAGCTCTAAGAATTCGAGAGAGAGAGAGAGAAGAATAACAGAATAAGAAAATGAATGATAAAGAGAGAGTGAAAGAGACAAAGCACGTTAAAGAATAAGACAAGAAATAATGTATCGAGAAATAATTTCTACTCTAACTTTATGTCAACTCTTCCTTGATAACATTTTTCGATGAGCCACGCCCCTCTCCAGTAGGTGTCGCTGGTTTCTGGAAAGTGTCAAAAGTGATTCACCTGCCAAATATATACTTTTTCCTCCCGAATCGCCATATATATATGTATATGTATGTATGTATGTGCGTGTGATCGTAATACTTAATCAGGGCAGCAAACAAAAGCAAATATACTCGTTTTCACGTGGATGAGCGGGTATGGCAAAACTTAACTTGCGACAGTTAACAGTGGCAGCCAACCGTTAAGAGCTAAGCGACCTTATTATTGCCACAGACATCGGCATTGAGGGAACTGAGACTTTTCCCCCCACATGCTGCAACAGCTTCGTCGCAGTCGCCTCACAGCACCACAGCACCACAGCCCCACCCACTCCGCGACACAACAACTGATTCAACTGTTGGCAGTAAAAGTCGCATTACAAATGTACAAAATTCCCAACACGCACTTTGAGAGTTCGCTGTTCCACTTTCGACTGCGAACGCAGAGACAGAGACAGAGAGAGAACGAGAGAGAAGGAGAGCGGGAGGCGTGGCAGTTGCTAAGACACAGAACAGAGCACGAGGTGGACTACAATGATGATGGTGATGATCATGATAATGATGATTAGCTGCCGCTACGACTACTGACTGCCTCTGCCTCTGCCTCTGCCTCTGCCTCTGCTGCTCCCGAGGCCAATGCTCCTCTGCGCGCATGTTAATGAGCCCATGGACAGAGTCGCCCCGTGGCTGAGCTGAACAGCAGCAGCAGCAGCAGCAGCAGCAGAAACAGCAGCAGCTGCATGTCAGATACAAATGGAAATGTTTTCAGATACACGAGCTGCCAGCCAGATACAATTTTAAATGCTTTTCTAATTCGCTTCGGTTTTATTTCAGTTTCCGTTGGCGTTGGCATTGGCGCAGCGTGTTGTATATATGTTATATACAATATACATATATATATATATATATATATATATATATATATATATATTTGTCACAATGCTTTCAAATCGGGCTTACTGAAAAAGTGTATATCACATCATTTTAATTGACCATCAAAAACATGGCGGACGATGGCTTGATTACCCGTCAATTCAATTCAAATATCTTTGAGACCCAAAATTCAATGTTGGCAACACTTGTGTTAGCCATGAACATAATGCAGTTTTAGTCGTATATATATATATATATATATATATTTATACAAATATGTGATGAAGCAATTAATTAAATACTTATATTTATTTGATTTGATTGCAAATTGAATAGAGTTGACGAGTGAGAAAGCTTTAAACTCCCAGATACCCTTACTGTTATCCCAGTTATTCTTAACTGCTTTGATACATACATACATAGACAAACACATACACACACTCACTTACACAAACACAATCACACCTGCTCTGTTTACTGCAGTTAGGCTGCGCTAATGGGCTTTACTATGGTAAATTAAGTGTTGAAAAACGCATTTCTTAAATGCACTTTCTTAAATACAATTCCCAAAGCTTACTAACGGTAGGTGAAGATCTGAGTATTTGCACATTTAACAGATTCCAATATTTCCTAATTAAAAAAATTAAAATTTAAGACAAGAGATCCCCTGAACCCTTCGAGGAACTGATATTTCAATTTTAGTTAGTCTGCGCTTCTTTCCTGCTCATGAATCAAACAAAGCATGCACACACACATACACACATACGCACGCACGTATAAGCAGGAATGAGCTGCAATGTGGGCTATGGGACTATGGGGACTTATTTGCTAAATAACTTTTTTTGTAGACGAACAATCTACATAACACTTTTAGACAGTGATAATAACATTAAAATGTGCCAATGTGCTAAAGCAGAAGTCTCTAGTATTTGAAATACGCTTTTTGCAAACTTTTAGGGAGGGGGTGCTATAGGGGGTTGAGGGTGAAATATAACAAAACTTGAAATTCTATAAAATACATATGAATCTACGTTTAAAATTTGAAGACTTTAGCTCTAGAGATGTGGGAGATATAATTTTAAAACTGATTTTCGATTAGGTTTTTTATCCATAACAAAAAAAACGGGAGCAGTTATCAATTTTTGAAAATAAACTTGATCTGCGCGTGCAATACACGGACCTACAGTTTCAAATTTCAAGTCTCTAGCTCTTATATCTTCTGAGATCGACGCGCTCAAACCTACGGACAGACAGACAGACGGACAGGGCTAAATCGTAGCCCTGATCAAGAATATATATACTTTATGGGGTCTGCCACGCCTCCTTCTGCCTGTTACGTACTCTTAATAAGTCCATTATACCCTGATTTCCCATTTTCAATGGGTGCAGGGTATAAAAATAAAAATAGTTGAGATTTCTTTCTGTACTCTATACACTACTCAACGATTTAATTACTTTTCGTAAATTTGGGTATATTAAGAATTGGGAATATCCATAATCTGTTAGTTCACACAACTTTAGTTTATATTTTATTGAAACTCGACTTTATGCTCTGAACCCATTGGAAATGGAAACTTTGGCCTGGGATTCGATTGCTCCGTTGCTTAGGACTGTAAGCTGCATAATCAAAAACATACACACACAACAACATACAGAACATGCAGTAAAATGGGACTCGATCTCGATTCCTCTCGTTGTTTAGGACTGCAAAGTGCCTAATTAGAAACACTCACCTTTGCTGTAATCAAATCTTAATGAACCAAATTTCTTGCGGCTATTCATAAACAATAATTTTAGAGTCTCAATTGAATGCGAGCAGTATAAGCTGTATTAAGTTGGATGAATGATCGACTGATATATAATACACTAATTCAGTCTAGGCCAAACAGACGGCATTGATGTAATTTCTGTCATTGCTTCTAATCGAATGGGGAACCGTTAGAATTTGTTAATAAACAACAGCAGCAGCAGCAACAGCAGCAATTAGCCGTAATATCATAAACAACAGCTGCAACAACAACAACAACAATAACAGCAACAATAGCTAAGATCGTGCGAAAATGCTGATTTATAGCTCTGCAACATGAAGTTAAGGAAAAAAACTAAACAAAAACCGCTTGAAACTACTTGAGAGCACTTCATGAATCGCCTCGAAAGTAACCCCCCAATGGCCTTTCATTCACTTCATAAATATTTCTTCGTTTTTAGAGTGCATTGCATTTAGCTGTTGCAGTTGCAGTTTCTGCATTTGTTGCATGCATAGGCAGCTGCTCATCAAAACTCTTTTAAGTATTTCAAATACAACTTCTGAATACCCTACGCAAGCATGACAATGGAGAGAGCAGATAATAATAATAAAATTGCATAAAATGGAAAAACTATTTTAAGAATGAATAAAATATAGATAAAACATTGCAGATACTAAAGATTAGGATTATTTAACTTTTTACTTAACTCTTTATGCCATAAAAACTATTTTTATCAATGTAAACAAAAATGATGATGTAAGCTTTTGCAAGCACATATTAGCAACTGATTACAAAAGTCAATATTTGGACCCAGAGTATATGCAATGGATCTATCTGAAATCTCTTTAGCGTAAAGCTCTCTGAAGAGTAACTATCTCAAAGATTCCAACGTTAAGTCTAATAAGAACTACTTTAATACAGATTAATCTATTTAGTTTTTTAGTTTAACATAACTTTGAATATTCATAGGGTATGTGCTATTGCATCAGTTTTTTGCTGCATATTTAAATATTTTCTTTAGGCATGTGAAAGCGAAGGCAATTAAATGCAATATGTTTTCAACTCTTGAACACGTAAAGACAATTGCAAAAGGTCAAATAAATCTATGGTGCAATTACTTTGGATCATAAGACGAAGGTGAAGAAGTAGTAGTGCTAGAAGTAGTAATATTTGTGATGGCAGTAGTTTTAACGTTATTAGTAGTAACAGTAGTAGTAGTTGTAATAGAAATAGTAGTCATCTTATTAATATAAATAGTAGTAGTAATAATGATAGAAATATTAGTAGGAATAGCAATAGTAGTAGCAATAGTACTGAGAGAAATAGTAGTAAGTAGTATCAATAGTATTGATAGAAATAGTGGTAGAAATTGTATTCATAGAAATGGTAGTAGCAATAGTAATAGCAATAGTGATTCAAATAGTAGTAGTAATCGTAGCAATGCCAATAATGTAGTAATGGCGACAATGGCAGCAGTAGTAGTGGCAATATTAATAGTACTGGCAACAATAGTAGTATTCCGAATAGTAGTAATAGTGGTAGGAACAGTAGTAGTCATAGTAATACTAATAGGAATAGTAGTACGAATAGAAGTCCTAACAGTAGTCATAATAGTAGTAGTGGCAATAATTGTAGTAGTAATGGTAATACTAATAGAAATAGTAGTAGTAATAGTACTCCTAACAGTAGTCGTAATAGTAGAAGTGGCAAAAATTGTAGTAGTAATAGTAATAATAATAGGATAATAGAAGTAATAGTAATAGTAGTAGTAATAGTAGTCTGGCTACAATAGTAATATTCAGAGTAGTAGTAATAGTACTCCTAGCAGTAGTCGTAATAGTAGTAGTGGCAATAATTGTAGTAGAAATAGTAATAATAATAGGAATAGTAGTAGTAATAGTAGTAGTAATAGTAGTAGTAACAGTAGTAGTAATAGTAATACTAATAGTAATACTAATAGTGATAGTAGTAGTAATAGTAATAATAATAGGAATAGTAGTAGTAATAGTAATAATAATAGTAATAATAATAGGAATAGTAGTAGTAATAGTAATACTAATAGTAGTAGTCATAGTGATACGAATTGGAATGGTAGTAGTCATAGTGATACGAATAGGAATAGTAGTAGTAATAGTAATACTAATAGGAATAGTAGTAGTCATAGTGATACTAATAGGAATAGTAGTAGTAATAGTAGTAGTCATAGTGATACTAGTAGTAATAGCAGTCCCAGCAGTAGTCGGAATAGTAGTATGTAGTTGTTGCAGTAGCAAGCATAAATTTCGCAGTTGGCAAACTGGAAATCAATTGATGCGACAGCAGGAGGTGGAGCCAAGATCCGATTTCAGACCTGTTTCATTCACTGCATTTGTGTTATTCGCCGAGAATCGCCGCTAACTGGGTCGGGGCAATGAAACGTAACTGTTTCGCATAAATGCATCCAACGGGCAAACGGGCATTCGAGAGCTATTACCGACAACGATTCCAATAAGAATTGCATCTTTACGATTTGTTTGTGTGTGCTTCCAATAAGTATTCGCTAACCAGTTAAATTAAGAGTTCAGATTCGATACTTGGATCTAGTTTAGCTCTGTATCTATTGAGGATGTATCTGGAATTTTTAAATTATAAAGTATCTAATATATATTATGCAACTTTATTTTGTTCTTCCTTCAGTTAATGCGCTTATATTATCTATCAATATATCAATGCCGAATCATAATCAATTGAATTGAAGACTTTATATACACTATATATATTTTATATTTTTATTTATATACATATATATCAATAGTCTGCTAGCTTGAAGCTGCAAAGATCTCAAGATACCAATAGAATTGGTAGAGCTCGCTCTATAACAAATATCAATTCAAGAGATTTTATGAATATTTTCAAATTATGAATTTGCTTAGCTCCAATAGTTTCAAACTCAAGAGCATTCAATCGTCGTTGATTTTCTTGTATTCAGGTTTTGTTTTGTTATTCGATTTTTGGAATTGAAATCGTTAATGTGCGTGTGTTTCTGTTGGTTGCTTGGTGGAATTTTGTTTGTTTGTCTGGTTGATTGGTGGCTAGTTTGATGGTCTCGTGGCCTGCTTTAAAAGGCAACATATTGCGCAATATTGTTGCTATTTCTTATCGATGTTTCAGTGTTGCCGCAACTCCGCTGCACGACCAAGAATTTATTGCTAAAAATAACGCACACAATTAGGCGGCGGCTAAGTTTGGTGGAAAAACAGCAGCCAACTTCTAAAAGCAGACATTACGCAGAGTACAAACCATGCACTGAGAAATGCCTCAGAATGGGGTAGGTAAATTGGGAAGGGCGGGGGTAGGGAAAATGGGGAATTTTAATATAGAGGAGTGCCAAGTCCATTCCGTGGGTGTGTTCATATTACTTAACCCAAGTGCCCCATTAAAACGGCAAACCATTAACTTAATTAACTAAACTAAATAATAAAACAAAACAAAAACAATTTTGTGGTTTGGAAATTCCACCCACAAGTGTGAAAAATAGATGGAAAGTGAGAAAATAATTAGATTAACCATATGTTTGGAATATATATTATAAATATATATATTTCTATATATTGAATATATTTTTATTTTTATTTAATTGAACATTATTTAAACAATCATATAAAGCTTTTGATACCAATTTATTTTTAACAGAGGCTAGCTATTGCTTTTCAACTGAGATATGTATAATTTTTGGTAGTTAAGGATTTTCTGTGTTTTGTTTAACACAAATTTTCATTTACAAGGAAAGTTTGGAGAGAAAACCTTGATTTGGCTTAACTTACTAATTGCTTACTAACTAATTAAATAGGAATCTTAGAGTCTATATATAGCTAGACAGTTCGAGCTTCAGCTATTTTAGCAATTCATAACACTCACATACATTCAGGGTATCAGAGTGTTTAATTTTGGAATAAATCGGTTTTCCGAACCGCCAAACAGCTGTTTCTTCCACTCACTTCACGATTAAGGCTCATCTCAGGCGTAAATATTGATACTAGACTTGGGCAAACAACAGAGCGAAACAGATATTCATATTATTTCGACGACTGCGCGAAGCGTGGTATAAATTGTGGACAAGTGTCGTTGGCTTGCACCTGTGGGTGGTGGGAGTAGGGGCCCGGTCTGGTATGGCAGGTACTTTTATCAATCTAGAAAGCAAACAATGACAAAACACAGACAGGCGAGAGCAGTCGACCAACAAGCTGAAGACGGATTTGTTTATTAATTGACGTCAACGTGTTTTTATAACCATTCAACAACTTTGTCGTAGAGCTTAAGCGCCGTACAGCATTTCTAACTGGCATTCTCTGTATACTATATATAAACCAACCTGTTTGAACACCGAAGACAATCGAATTGAACCGAAACTAATTTGTTGTTTAATAATTCCGTTAAGGGAGATAAACATATATATAAATATATATTATATCAATATATATATATATATATATATATATATATATATATATATATATATATATATATATATATATATATATATATATATATATATATATATATATATATATATATATATATATATATATATATATATATATTATACAGTATACAAGTTCACGAGCCAACTCCAAAGAACTGATGCCCTGACAAGTTCACGAATGAGTTCAAACGAACCGCTACCCTGATTACACACTTTTGTTTTGTCTCCTCAATCTTGCAACGTGTCATTATATGTTTGCCAATATCTCTTAGTCGCAATTTCGTCAGCTGCACTAAAATTAATGATAAAACAGCAATACCCGCAATTTATCTCCAAATCGAGCGCATACCGGAACATATGATTCACCTACTCACCTACTATTTCACTGCGTGTCCCTTGATAAATCAAAGAATTAGCAAAAGAGCATAGAAATTTCGTTGATTTGCGGGATTTCTTGATCTATGGAAATACACAAATACACATGTGTATGTGTGTGCAAGTGGTGAACAGCGGCAAAACTGCGAAGTTCAAGGTGGAGAAGCAGACACAAAAGGACAAACAAAAGTAAAAACAAATAACAGCAGCCTGATTGGTGATGACAGTGCTTTAAAGAACTGTTTATCGATATTCATATGTATGTGTGGGTGTGGGAGAGAGCATTTACAATGTGCCTTATCAGTGTCTGTATATATGTACCTAAATAAATTCGTGTGTGTGTGCGCGCTCATTATCTACTTTATTTGCAGTCGTGAGCTTTTCAACATTTCGTGAGTCATTTACCTATTCATCTGTGCAATTACATATGTACATACATATGCATGTATGTGTGCATGCAGCCGTGTATGTAAATGCACACAGACACACACACACACACACACACACTCAAATGCACATGTTTACTTTAATTGTGCAATATGCATTATTTGCAATTGACATTCATAATTAAAAACAATATTAGCAAAATATTCTGAGAGGGAAAGAGAGTGAGAGAGAGAGATAATGTTTTGACGTAAATTTTTGCCAATTTGTCACGATTGCAATACTTTGCGCAGATTTTGCATTGACATTCAGCCATGAAGAAAGCAAAACAAAAACGTAAACATGTCACCCCAAAAGGCCCACTAAAAATGCACACACGCACATACACATCTATATATGCACAGTTATATATGTAGATACATACACACATATGTATGTGTACGTATGTGAAGGAATGCGACAAAGAAGAGAAGGCGGAATCAAAATAAATCAAATATGCGCGCCATGCGCCATTAGCGAATCAATCAACGAAAACAAGAGAATGTTGGAAAAGAAGCGAATAAGGGGAGAGCGAAAAAGGGGAAGAGCGAATGTGTGTGTGAGTAAGTGAGTGTGTGCAGTTAGAATTGCGAGTTAAAATTGTTGGTGGTTTTTAGACACGCGCGATGAGTAAGCAACTCAAAAAAAAATGTATATATAAATAAAAAAAATGTATATATAAATAAAAAATAACAATAAAATGATGGCAAATGGCAAATAAATACATAATCTTATCAACGTAATTTACTGATACTGCAATTGAGTCGAGATAAAGTATGGGGCAAACAAAAAGAGAAAACCGGGAAAACTGGCAACAACCAAAGCAGCAACAGCGGCAGCGGCAGCGGGCAGCGCGGGGGTCATGCGTTCAAAGCGTCGAAAACAGAAAAAGTGAAATTTTAAACAAGATGTTGAATAGGTTACAATGGTTTTCACCACGGAAAAAAAATAACAACACACACACACAGAGAATCTCTACCACAAGCATATGCATGTATATAACTAATATAAGTGTGTGTGAGTTAATATGGTTATTCTTTCGAAGACCCCATCGTCGTAAGCCGTTGACAAAAATAAGTACAATGCGTAATTTGACCAATTAATTTCAATTGGCTTTGCGCTTAAATTTTACGATTTTTTGAACACACAAACACACACAAAGGCAAGCAGATAGGCTAAGTCAGTGAGACACATACACGCACGCATACAGTGACAGTAACTAAACCAGTTTGACGTTAAGTGCGATATTTTAGGAGCGTCTTAGTAAATGCCCCCTCTCAAATGCTATTTATGCAACGGCATTTATAAGTCTAACCAGCTGACAGGAGAGATAGAGATAGTGAGTAAATGACACCTGCACTTACCAGTTACACTGCAATGTGTTGGACTCCACATAACGGTTAGCACCCTTTAACAATTTGGCAAAATAACAGCTCCTCACTTGATTTTTGAAGTTTAATATTGCAATAATATTATTGTGGAGCTGTTTTAAGGGCAGGGGCGCTGTTTGTTGTTTTTTTATTTTCTCTATTATTATTATTATAATTATAATTTAATGCACTTGTGCGCATTAATGTTTGAATTAACGCAGCAACAAATTATTCACACACACACACTTGTTTTGACGCGTCGCGTATTGTAAATATATTCTTTTGAATAGCAACAAAAAAAAAGAAAAGGCTTACAGGCCACACGCGCCTACCGTGCAGCTCTGTTGTTTGGTTTGGGATGTCTAAAATGAAACTGGCAATCGATGCTCACACTATCGATATGATCGTAGTCGTCATACCACTAAAAAATGCCAAAAACGGCTGGTCCGTTACTGGCTTGCAAGGTTGCATGGCATGCCAATGTTATCGAAATACTCGATAATCTCCGCTGCAACACAGTTGTGTTCGCAACTCAAGACAGAATTAAATGCTGTGCTGAATGGCTTTTTAAATAGCGGCGTCAGTTGTTGCATTTGCGTGCATAGTATAATTATTATTATTAGTTGTATTTGTTTTGTTTTTGAATTGGAAAGTAAATTTGTTAATTAGAATGGAGCCCATGAATCTTGGCAGTCCCGTCAGCAGTCCCGGCAGCAATCAAAGCCAATATTTGCCGCCTTTTCTCATGGGCGACTCTCAGGCAATGACGCCCCACAACAACACGCTCTCCCCAAAGTTGGGACGCTACAATGTGAGCTTCGGTAAGCATTCAAGAGCAGACTGGCTTAAAATATATATGATATATAATAATTATTTGCAGCTACGTCTCCAAGCAATAATACACCCCAGGAAACGGGCTACAATAATCCACAGCAACTGAATCGCTCAGCAATGGGATCACGTACGCTATTTGCTGGCGGCACCAGTGGTGCTGGTAGTGGTGGTGGTGGTGCCGGCAATGCCAGTGGTGCAAACACTAGTCACCAGGCTGGTCCACCCACTCAGGGTCTCTTCGACTCGCTGCGCAATGAACAGCTCAGCGGCACTCCGCACCGGACACATCTGGGCATGCTGCAGACGTCGCATCTGAACAGCTCGAACTATAGCTTGAATCAGAGCTGCCATCCGCCCACGACGCAGCTGAATGATTCGTATGTGCCGAATGCACCCAATGCTGTCAACGCCTCGATGCGCGCCCTTTGCTCCCCGCTGGGCGCCAACATGTCCCCGTTGAACATGTCGCACACACCGCAGGCGCGGAACAGTGACTTTTGGGTGACCATCTTTGGTTTCGCACCCGGCGCCAGCTCCATGATACTGCAGCACTTCACCATGTGCGGCACAATTGTGGATGTGGTGCACGCCCCACAGAATGGCAACTGGATGCACGTGCGCTTCGCGTCGCGCATCGAAAGCGACAAGGCACTGAACTACAACCAGAAGGTGATTGCCAACAACGTCATGGTGGGCGTCACACGCTGCACCGACGAGAGTGTCATCAACAAGGAGAATGCCAAATTGGTGGAGTCAGATGGCGAGACATTCAGGCCAAAGGTGCGATCGCTAACCCAGCAGTCCTACAACATTGCCCACAACGAGATTCACGTCTCGCCCAATCGCAATGTGCCCCAGAAGAGCAGCGGTCTGGTGAACAAGGCCATGGATCTGATCTTTGGCTGGTGATCGATTAATCCGGCAATCCTGCAGTCCTGCAGTGTCAGCATTAGGTTATTCAATTATTAAATCAAAGGCAATCAATCAAGTTTGTTGTTCGAAACCAAATTCAGCTTCAGATATTTTCAATCTTGCAACATAAAATCCTAATGCGTACATTTATAAAATATATATATATATAGAAATAGATATAGAAATGGTATTACTTTGCCTTGCTTCCACTTGCACACACTTCATCATCATCATCATTCACTCGCCCGCCCACGCTTATACACTCTTTGTTATTTGTTTATTATTGTTTATCCGTTAGCCCCGCTTATTTATTCTCCAGCTGCGCAGTCTCCAGATCCTTCATCTTGGGATAGTTGATCGAACGGCTGTCGAGCTTGGATTGTGCCCACAGTATTAGCTTCAGCAGAAACATCATCTTTGGCGTCGAGTCCTCGCTGTGCTCGCACCGCAATATGGCCGAATTGAGCTCGCTGGCAATCTTCTGTCTGTACGATTGCTCTAGGAGATCGGCAAAGGGGCTCTCTTGCGGCTTCTCGAATGCCAGCAGGGCCAGCGTGCGCTCCAGCTCGAAACGAATCTCTTCACCCGACTCGGACAGCTTGGACTGGGCAAAGACTAGGGCTTCCTCCACCTTGCCCGCTCTAATCAGCTCAATCAACTGCAGTTGCTGCAAGTGGAAAAACAAATAGAGCTCGCTGCCCAGCAAGTCCGGATGCAGCTGGTTGACCAGATGCGTTGCCTCCTCAATGCGACCAGCCTGCACGGCTTCCCGTATCAAGATGCGATCATCCAAGCTGCTCAACTCTACACTGGGCTCCAGCTCGGCTTCGTGCTGGAACTTTTCGGCTGCCTCTTTGAACCCCTCTGCAAGGAATACAAAATTGATATACATACATAATTAATAGGGAAAAATACCAAATGCATTAATTTTCCCTCTACTTTTTATTTTCCCAATTGGCATGAGTGCTTACCTGTGACCAGGTAGTTCATGATTAGACGATTCATGTCCGCCTGCTTGAACGGGAACTGTTCCAGCCGTTGCAGCCATTCCTCTTTAGTGATGGCCTCGCTTTTCTCATTATAGCTCATTTTCTTGTTTTTCCGTATTTTGCCAATTTTGAGGCCGTTATTTGTAACCGTTGGGAGCACGTAATGAGTTGCCTTATGACCGTCTCGACTCTTACTTCTTCAACCGTAGATAGAATTACGGTATTGATTTACGTTGGCACAACGCAAAATATTTTTTATGCAGTTTGTTTTCGGACAAAGCCAGTGCTGCTGCTGCTTTATTGCTGCTGCTGCCGTCACTTTAATTCTAGTGATGTGCATTTCGCTAGCGATATACAAATTTGACTTTCACAATTCCGATACACCAAATAGCTATCGATAAGTACCAAAATAATGCGTTCAAACTGCAGTTATAAATTTAATTCAATGAATACAATTATTATACCCTGAACCCATTGAAAACGGGAATTCAGGGTACAATGTTTTTGTGAAAATGTAAGTAACAGGCAGAAGGAGGCGTGGCAGGCCCTATAAAGTATATACATATATTCTTGATCAGGATGACGAGCTGAGTTTATTTAGCCATGTCCGTCTGTCCGCCCGTATGAACGCAGAGATTTCCTAAACTAAAAGTGCTAGAGACTTGAAATTTTACATGTATACTCGTGTATACCATACGCAGTACGAGCTTATCATATTTTTTCGATAACTCATTCCATTTCTTTTTTATCGATAATAATCGAAAATTGGACTTTGTTTTTTAAGCCTAATTTGAATACTGATAGACCTAGAGACTTAAGATTTACTGTGTAGATTTATGTGATAAAAACAAAGATTTTGTCATTTACATATTTTGGATACCACGCCCCCTTCGCCCCAAAAAATACGTATATCAAGTACTAGAAACTTGTGCTTTGACATATGCACACATTTGAATGTTATTATCACGTTCTGAAAGTTTGATGAAGATAGCCCACTACAAAAAGATTTATTCAACAAATAAATTCTCATAATATAGCCCACACGGCAGCCCAAGCGCAGTAACTGGTAACTCAACTGGTAATTCAATTTTTATAATAAAAAGAAAGTCATATGAATTAATAAAAATTGTTAAAAATTAAAAATTGCAAATAAAAATTTATCCTGTTTTTAAATTTGTCGTAAAAAAAACTTGTTTGCTTCCCCACTCTTGGTTTTATTTTTATGCCTCAATTTTTTGAAACTCATAACTCTTATACATATGTAGCTTCTTTGAATGTTGTCCTCCAACAGCCCTTAGCTTTATTGTTTAAGTACAGATTAAAAAGTGTTGAATTTTCGCTCCGCTGATCATTTATTTATTTACTTTTTTCAGGCATCTAATATTACAATATATATATATAATATAATCGATCTATGGTAAGTGAGTTAAATATCCCCTAACAGGTCCAGCGCCCGCTCCAGCTCCAGCTCCAGCTCTAGCTTCAGGTGTGGCTCAGTTCTTCCGGTTGCCACGACGTCGCATGGAAGCTGTGCACTTGGGGCAATACCACTTGCCCTTGGGCGGCTGTGTGATGCCCACGCATGGATAGTGGAACCACTCGTAGGGGCAGGCATCGTTGTCGCAGGCAACCATGTCGCCATAAGACACCTGATTGCAGGTGCAGTAGCGCGGCTCGTTGGGATCATACGACCATTCGCCCTCATTGGTTTGCTCCACAACCAGACCGCTCTCGCTAATGGTCAGATTCGCGCCCGGAGCTAGCGTAGTGCTGGGTGGCAGCCCAATGGGCGCCGACGCCACATTGTTGACCGTGGGCAGCGTGACAGGCGCCACTGTGGCGGCCACAGCAGCAGTTGTCGCATGGCTAGTGGCCAACTGATTCGCTGG
Organism: Drosophila hamatofila; assembly: GCA_035045345.1. Lineage (NCBI taxonomy): Eukaryota > Metazoa > Arthropoda > Insecta > Diptera > Drosophilidae > Drosophila > Drosophila hamatofila. The sequence goes on along the minus strand of JAWNPA010000039.1, from coordinate 6,253,132 downwards.
TGGATTAATGGCCAGTGTGCCCTGGCCAAGACTGGCGTGCTGTATGGGTGCTGCGGCGGCAGTTGAAAGCATGTCCACGGAGTCCACACTGATTGACGAGGAGGACGATGCAATCGAGTTGCCCGACGAGGAGCCATCCCAGAACTTGTAGGCTATGCCACTAGGCACTGAAATGCTGGTATTTAATTTTCTGCAAGAGAGAGAAAAGACAATTAGTGAACGACTCCCAAGAGTTGAGCTTAACCCACTTCTTGTGCTTCTTTTCGTGATGATGCTGATGGTGTTGATGTTGATGATGTTGGTGTTGTTGGTGGTGTTGGTGCTGTTGTTGCTGTGGTTGTTGCTGCTGCGGTTGTTGTTGCTGTTGATGCTGTTGTTGCTGCTGCTGCTGCTGTTGTGGCGGATGATGATGCACACTGGTGGCCAACGTGCCAGTCGCTGGCTGAATGCTGCTATTGTGCGCCGCTGCCGCTGACCAGAACTCCGTGCCGCCCGCAACGCCAGCGCCGTGAATGGCCTCGTAGCTGGCCTTCAGGCTGGCCGTGCGCCTGCCCTGCGGCATCTGCTGGGTGGCCACAATCGCCTGGCTGGCGGCTGCTGCAATGGCACTGGAGGCCGCACCACCGCCGCCAAACTGATGCAGGTTATAACTGACCGTGGTGTTGCCATGATTGGCAGTCATGCCTGTGCCTGTGACCGTGCCCGATCCCGATCCCGTGCCTGTTACGGGGTTCACGGTTACGCTGTTGCTGGCAGCGGCGGCGGCGGCGACAGCTGCTGCTGCTGCTGCAGCCGCTACAGCTGCACTGTTGCTTTTGGCAGAGCTGAGCACGCTGTGCGCGCTGAGATTCGTGGGCAGCTGGCGCACAATGTTGGCGGCCACGGCGTTGGCGACAGCCGTGCTGTTGTTGTGGTTAGAGTTGTTGTTGTGGCTGGAGTTGGCACTGCTCGGCGCCACGGGCAGAGTGGCGTGCGTGGGCAGTGTACTGACATGGTTGCTGCTGACAGAATTGACAATGCTGCCGACACTATTGCTGGCGGTGGCCACCACGGGCAGCGACTGATTCAGATTGGGGCGCTTCTCCGGCACGGGCACCGTACAGATTGTCTCGCGCCGCTTCTCCAGCTTGCGATGCCGCTGATGGCCGCCACTGGACGAGCTGTTGCCGGACAGGCTATTCAGCGCCGAGCTATTGACCACCATGTTGCCGCTGGTGCTGCCCGTGCTGGTGATGATGCCGGCGGCACTGTTGATGTTGCCCGACATCAAATTGCTGTTAACGGCGCTGCTGGTGTTGTAATAGCGGTTCTCCTTTTGGTTAATGCTCAGCAGCAGCGCCGTCGCAGCCGTCGAGTTGTTGCCATCCAATTCAAGCGAACGCTTCTCTAATATCTCGGTGATGCCATTGTTGTCTGCCTCCAGCTCGCACTTGAACTTGAACAGCTCGCTGTCCAGTCTGCGCAGATAGCGCTCGACGAGCTCATGTATTTGGGTGGCAATGGCAACTTTCTCATCCGCATCCTCCATCACCTTGAAATAGTTGCCTCGCAGGCTATGGAATTCCGTGTATATCGAATCGTACTGCAGCTCGCCGCGCTTGCACTGTTGAAAGAACATACGCGACTTCTTATCCAGCGAATCCATGTCGTCTAGCAATGTACAGCATTAGTAATTGATTGCACCAGCTAATTCAGTTACTTACTCTGCACGGCCAGATCCAATTCACGCATCTCTGTGAAACGGTCTCGCAGCTCTTGCGGCAGATGCTCAATCACTGTAACCAAAATTGATGAGTATTTTATGGCATTTTGTTTGCATGCACAGCTCGGGGTCACTTACTTTCCAAATAGTCCTCCAAATACAACATATTGTATTTGCAAATAGTCGAATTTTATATGGAAAATCTCGAATTGTTGACAAATGAAGAAAAATTTTACTTATAGTTGCCAGTGCTGTAAAGTGACAGTGTGTCTTCAGTTTTATCGGAAAATACTAACTAAGAAAATACTACAATAAAAGTATCGATAGTGTGCCGTCTATCGATGTATTTAGACTTGTTTTTGCCGACTTATTGTATCTTGTATCTTTTATATGGTATTGTTGACAAATGAAGACGAATTGTACTTATAGTTGCTAGTGCTGTAAAGCGACACTTGGTCTTTAGTTGTATTGGAAAATACCAACTAAAAAATACCATAATAAAAGTATCGATAGTGTGCCGTTTATCGACATATTTAGACTTGCTATGTCTTGTTTTAGCCCACTTATTGTATCCTCAGTGGTGAAATCATAAAGCGCCATGGACATTTCAAACACAATTAAATTTCGTGACATTTGCACAATGATGCAAAGAGTTAAAGAGGCAAAAAATACGCAACGCAAGGAGCTGATATTGAAGCGATACTACGATTCCTTTTGCAAACATCGAGAGACTTTTCGCCAGGGCGCCAGTCTAACGGTAAATCAAGCAGAGGACGGTGCCACCAGTTTCTTTCCCGTGCTGCGCCTCCTATTGCCAGGCGCTGATACGGCACGCGACAACTACGGCCTGCAGATAACCGCATTGGGGAGACTCTACTCACGAGTTCTACAGGTGGCCAAAGATTGTAAGTCATGCCATAGCCAATGCTATTTCATCTTAGTAACTGGAATGTTCATTCCTTAGCTAGTGATTATATACGCCTGCAGAACCGGACTGCCTCCTCATTTCGTGACTATGCCGATGTGGTGTATGCTGTGCTGCGGCCCCGCTGCCACAACGAGCCGAGCAGCCTGACTCTCAAGCAAATCCACGACATGCTGGACATTATTGCGAGCGAAGATACAACTGGTATTTAATTATTTCTGGATTTACCTACATATCTAGCTCTTTCCTTATGCTCCATAGTAAAAGAACGTGAACTGACACGCTTCACGGAACTGGCCTCGGCCGAGGAGCAAAAATGGCTGATACGCATCCTGCTGAAGTCGATGGGGTTGGGCATTGGCGAGCAGCGGATTTTCGGCCTACTGCATCCCCTGGCCAAGGACATGTATCAGCGATGCTCAGACCTAAAGCGCATCTGCATGCTGTTGGCGGACAACAAGCTTGCCCAGGAGGCGTCGTCTCTGCGCGCTGGCAATGGTAGCGGCGCCACCTCCAGCACAGCCATCAATTTAAACACAATCATTGAACCCTTTCAGCTAATACGGCCCATGTTGTGCGAAAGATTCCCGGGCAAGATCGAAAGTCTTATGGAGTCGGATGTGCTGTACTTGGAAAGGAAAATGGATGGCGAGCGATTCCAGCTGCACTACGCACGCGGCATGTTCAAGTATATATCCCGCAACGGCGCCGATTATACGAAAAGTTTTGGCGGCAGCTACGAGACCGGCACCTTGACGCCCCACCTGCGCACGCTGCTGCCCCTGGGCATGGAGTCCATCATACTCGATGGCGAAATGATGATATGGGACACAGAGCAGCTGCGATATCGCGAAAAGGGCGAGAACACGGATGTGAAACACCTGAAACCGGAGCGCAGCTGGCGACCCTGCTTTGTGGTCTACGACCTGCTCTATCTGAATGGGGAGAGCCTGCTGGATATGACATATGTGCAGCGCGCCTACAAGCTGCAGGAGCTGCTCACCGAGCAGCAGGGCATTCTGCAGATAATGCGGGGCCAGAAAATAACTTCACTTGACCATTTCAATAAGCTATTCCAGCAGATGCTTGACTCCAACGCAGAGGGCATTGTGCTCAAGAAGCAAAACTCCATTTATAGGCCCGGAGTGCGTGTGGGCGGCGGCTGGTACAAGGATAAAGCGGATGTGAGCTCTATAATTGAAGAAATGCCTATAAATTAACAAAATCTTTATCTCTTTTATAAAGTATATAGAGGGCCTGATCACAGAGTTCGATGTGCTGATCATTGGCGGCTTTTACAATCGTAAACGAACCTTCATCGAATCATTTTTGTTGGGCGTGCTGAAGCCGGGCGGCGGCACTGAGCGCGATGAGGTCTACAGCATCGGATGTGTGGCCAATAATACACGGCAACGCAGCGTCCTCCACAATGAACTGAAGCCCCACTGGCACAATGCGAGCACGGAGCCACCGCCACTGTGGTATCACTACAAGCCCAATGAAAAGGAGGGCGCGCCTGACGTCTGGATCCAGCCCGAAAAGTCGATAATATTGCAAGTGAAGGCAGCGGATCTATCGCCCAACGGCGCCTACTCCACGCCCAAGTCGCTGCACTTTCCGCGCACGCAGATGATGCGAGTCGACAAGGTGTGGCACGAGTGCATGACACTGGAGGAATATACACAGCTGTGTCAGGTTTGAATACGAATAGGGGAAATTCAATTCAATTCAATTCGTTTTAATTAACGTTGACTTTTCAGGGTCGCGGCGCCATCAAGAAACTGAACAAGCGCCAGGCGAACCTCAGCGACTTCACCACGGAGCGCAAGCGACAAAAGATGACGCCAGCCGAACGCAATCGGCTCGGATTGGCTGCCTACGAGAAGCGTTACGATGCAGAGCCTTTGGAGAGCAGCTCGCAGCTGTTCGAGGGCTTCACCTTTTGCATATTGAGCGGTTCGCGCGGACATAGCAAGCAGCAGCTTCAAGCATTGGCCGCCCAGAATGGCGGCACCATTGTCCAGAATCCGTTGCCCAACGATCCCAAGTGTATCTGCATAGCCGGTGATCCAGTTTACCTGGTGAAACGTCTGATGCAGCAGCAGCCGCGCACAAATGACATTTTACGCCTGGACTGGCTGCTGCGCGTGTGCAACACACAGCAGGTCGACCTACGGCCCAGGGATGTGCTCTCCGCCACCGAAGCGCTGCAATTGCAATTTGCGAAAAGCTTTGATAAGTTTGGGGATAGTTTTACGGATCTGATTGACAGCATCGATGAGCTGCAGGAAGTGCTGCAGGACATCAGCGATGCAGAAGTTGACGCCTTGGATGTGGATGAGCATGAACTGGCAGAACTGGAGCAAAAACTACTTGGTAGTGACAGCCTCAACATCTTTTCCAAGCAGTACGCCTGCATGTATAATCGCGATGCGGACGATTTAGCCAGGCTGCTCTTCATCCAGCGTGGCGGGCAGCTGGTTAGCGAATCAGGGCAACCGGATCCCACTCTTGTGCTCGTATGTCCCACTCGCCTGAACCGGCAAGACTTTCAGCAGTGGTATCGGAGACATTTCTCTGCACAGCCTGTGCAGGTTGTCAGCACGGATTGGATACGGCAATCGCATCGATCTCGTTGCGCTCTCCCCACAACTGAGTATATAATGAAATTCTAAATATTGTCTGCCACAATCCTAGTAATAGTAGGCTATGCTGTAGTGTTTGTTAGTTAGTTAGTGTTATTTTTGTTTAGCTCTCATTCACTATACACATTTTACCGACTCTACAACAAAAAAAAAAACCCAATTATTATTATTTTAAAGTTCTTTAGTATTTGATAATGTCGTTACTAAACTCAAGAAGTGTAAGTATCAGTGATCGAATCAATGATCGATGATGTGGACAGTGGGCTCGCCTTAGATTTCGATACCCGAGGTTTCGTCACGCTCGTTGGAGCAATATTGGCTGTGGAGAGGGCTGACGGTCAAGGAGACTCAAGTACAACCGGGCGCAGATTTGGAAGCGGGCATTGCATATACGGAGCAGACCGGTCGGCTGTACGGGAGCAGAAATGGCCGTAAATCGCAAGCGACAGCCAAGCCGAAGACTGCATCCAAGAAACGTATGGGCCTACGCGTCTAAATACAAGGCTGTGCCACTAGAACTCTCCTTTTTCCAATCCCTTTCAAGCAAGCTCCAATTAATCATGCATAATGCATTCCATAGGTTAATTTTCCACTTTGACATCAAGCAGACGAGCCGGAGCTGACGGAACCGAAAGAGATAGCAAATAGAAATTTATGTGTGCAACCAGGAGGTAAAATAGTTCCCTATGTAAATTTTTATATACCTCTTTTTAATTATACTACTACAAAACTATACTATAACTACAAAATATACGTAACATTTTTGGACTATTACAATAGGTATACTTCAATTTTATTTCATATTTCATATTCACAAACATATATATATTCAGTTGAAAGTGTTTTGAGTTTTTAATGATATTTGATTTTGATAACAATTCGGTGAAATTGAATTTCCACTTTCGTCCACTTGCTGTAAATGACATCAAAAATACATCAGCTTTGTTGCTGTATGATAAAGCGATACATAGTTTAATTATGCATTTAGTGATTTTTCAAGTAAAATCTATAAAAAATGTTCTTGTTCTTAACTTTACTTTGGTTCTTATAGAGACCAACTCGAGTCAAAAAAAAAAATTTTATATACATTTATTTCTTTTATGAAAATTTATAAAGATATGTAAATGTGAGGAATATATGAAATCTTTGAGATTGTTTTAACATAGTTACATAACACCTAATAGCATGGGACATTAAAAGAAAAACTCTCTGGATTTGTTGTTTGCTGAAAGTATTATAAAATATCATTTTATGGATTTTATGGATTTTTATTGTAAACTAAAGTTTATACATATGTATAAGATATATAGTTATATTTTTGTTCAAAACTAACTGTAGCAGCCTGTTTTTTTTTTTTTAATTTTAGTTATATTTTAATTTTTATTATAGATATATATATTTGTATATATATTTTCAATTAATTCACGGCGAAATTCGTCAAGTTCTATGCGTTTATTTTTTATATATAATAAATATTTATGTATAAATATCGTACAACAAATTGTAGGTACAGGCGTACAAATGCATATTCAAGAGGGGGGCTTTCATCTTACACACTGAACCCATTCAAAAAATTCAGATTATAATTTTTTTAGTTTCACACATATATATATATATATATATATATATATATTGTTTGTGGCTGTTGTTCTTGGTAATTAAATGAATATATATATATTCTGGGGCTCTGTTTTTGATGCGTCTGGTAATACTAAGCCATGCGCATTTAAAAAAAAAAACAATAGCACATAGTTATATTTATCTGGTAAACGTGGCATACATACATACATATGGGATATATATATATATCGATTTTAGATAACTCTCTGACTTGTGGCCTTTTGAACTACGATTACATTTAAAAATTAATAAAATAATAATAAAATGTTAAAATTACAAAAAAAAATCATATTTATAATATATTTATATAATTAATAATTATTTGTGTGCTGTTACCTCATCATTTCGATATAATTTAAGCATTAAAAACTTCGAACAGTTTTGAAAATAAAATGTTTTTCTTTTCGTCGCGTTTTAAATAAAAAAGTCTTTTGGAATTTTCGCATATTCATATTCGTAGGCTATAAATATTTGTTTACATGTAATTTATGTTTTGATTTTGCAAACCCCTTAACAAATAACAAAAACAAAAAAAAGTATAAAATAATAGAAATACATATCAAGTATATGCATATATATATATATATTTTTTTTTATAAATAAACATACATATACATATATTTTTATATATAGTATAATATTTGCATTGACAAAAAAAAAAAAAATAGTTCGTAAATCAAATCAGACTTAAAACTTTCAAAAAGTTTCGGGACATTAACGCAACAAAATAATAATACACAAATTATACAAATTACAATATTAATTGGTTCATTTAAATTGGTATTTTTTCAATATATAAGTATATATTTTTAATTTTTGTGTGTGTTTTTTTTTTTTGTGCGTCGTCTTTGTATTATTATTTAGTTGGGGTGATTGCTTGTTTATGTTTTTGTTTTGATTCTTTTGTATTTATATGGCAGTCGTTATCATTTTTGAGATAATTTGACTTTTGTTGAAAAAAAAATCAATTTAGATTTAACGAGAACAAAAAAAAAAGTATATCTATAGGGTCTGCAGCTTAACAAGTGTGCTTACAACGATACAAATGTGTGTGTGTTTGTGTGTGTGTGTGTGTGTGTGTGTGTAAGGCGATTTCAAATGCCAATTCTTATTGTTGGTAATCAAACAATAAAAAAAAAAAACAAAAACTTGTCAACATTTGGTCCACATTAAAAAGTGTATAATTGTGTGTGTTTGTGTGTGTATATGTATTTGTGTGTTTTTCATTCTTTCTATTTTTACGCTTAGGATTAGGCCTGTGTGGTTTCCCCTTATTTGTTTAAAAATAACCCAATAGTTTAATTTGTTGATCTGTTGCCGTTTAAACTGTAAAAGAAGAAGAAAGAAAAATAATTAGAAATCATTATTATTATATTTTATATTATAATTATTATCATAATATATTTGTATTTTTCTTATAATTATTATTATTCATCGGTCTACATCCTAAATAAACATATTACATTTGCAATCTGATTACAAAATGAAAAATTTCTTCTATAACAAGCAAACAGGGATTACCCGACTAGGAGATACCCGGAACTGTGTGCTTAGCTGATATCTCAGTCATTCTATGCTTCTTTTATACACACATGCATGCACAGACGTGTGTGTGTTGACGAAGAATTTCTTTTCTATTGAGTCTAATAATAATATCTAGATATGTGTATAGGTCGTAAGACCTTTAAATACTTTTTTTTTCAAATTTAGTGAAGTTGGATGTTGTGATGCCTTAGATAATATCCGAGTTACCCAAAAAATATTCAAACTATGCTAAAAATAGCCAACTAGCAGTATAGATTATTATCGATAATAAAGATATGAGATGTGTTATCGAAAAACATGATAAGCTCGTACTGGGTATCATATACAGAAATAAGTGTAGGACTAAAAAGTCTGTAGGCTAACACAGCGATGCCGCTAACAGAAATAAGGGATTTGAATTCCGAATAATATTTATCAAGTTAAGTTTTGGTTTCAACAATATTGAAGGTTAAAGCTGTAATACTAATCCTATGAAAATTTGGATATTACTCTACAGCTATCGGACTATTTGTTTGTGGTATTGGGTATTTTGAGTGTAGTAACTTTAGGAAAGGAATTACATTTTAACAAAACCATTATTCCCGGATTTACAAAAAATTGATCGATTCGAATAGACGTCTAGAGCTAACTGTACATCTTAAATAATCCAGGATACTCACGCTGATCGAAGGTGCTCGGATTAATGTAACTGATTAGGTCCTGATCGGACATTGATGTCAGCTCCTGTGGTATGGGCGGCTGCACGGCGACGGCGGCGGCTGCGGCGACAGCGCCAACGGCTGCGGGCAGGATGCTGCCGGTGCTGCTGGGCGTGGTTGCCTGCTGGGTCATCACTGCTCCGTTGGTGGTAATGGCCGCGGTGGCCACAGACTTCTGCAGCGCATTCTCAGTGGCCAGCGCAACAATGAGAGATTCTTGTGGTGTGGGCGGCACGACCGGCAGATGGACGCCGGACAACGTCGGGTAGCCGGCGGCGGCAGCAGCGGCCACAACAGCTGCCTCAACCACCGCGGTTTCCGGTGTTGTGTGGTTCAGCAGCAGATTGACAAGCGGATCACCGCCACTGGCAGCTGCATTAGCTGACTGCTGCTGCTGCTGCTGCGGATGGGGATGGGGATGGGGATGTGGATGCGGGTGAGGATGGGGATGTGGATGTGCGTGTGTGTGAGGATGTGGATGTGGATGTGGATGGGAATGCGAATGGGCATGAGCATGCTGCTGCTGTTGTTGCTGTTGCTGCTGCTGCTGGTGTTGTTGTTGTTGCTGCTGTTGCTGCTGCTGCTGATGATAATGATGCTGTTCCTGTTCCTGCGTGGTTATAAAATCGGCTGCAGCCTTGATGATCATGTTGCTGACCGCCGTCGAGGTGGCCGTGGCAGCCACCTCGGGCTGCATCACAGCCGGCGTGGGCGGCAAGGTGTCACCCACATCGACACTGACGCCGGCGGCGGCATTTGGCGGACTCATCATAATGTTGCTCAGGGCCAAGGCAGCGACAGCGGCATCCTGGCGCGTCGGCTCCGCCTGCATGGCAATGTTGTTCAATATCGAATTGGCCATGGTCACCTGGTGGGGCGCCAGAATGTTGGCCACCACCGCCGTGGCGGCCCCGTTGGCCGAACAGAGTATGGTCGACGGCGATACGGCCGGATTCATGATGATGTCGGTGGACAGAGCACCGCCAGCATTGGCCACAGCTGCGGCCGCCGGCACCGTTGCCAGCTGCTGCAGTGGCAGGCCGGCGGTCAACGCCGCCGCCGGCTCCGAGTTCAGGATGATGTCCTGAGTGAGCGGCGAGCTATTCGGCGACGTTTCGCTGCCAGACAGAGAACTTGAATTCGAGTTGCTGCTGCTGATGGAGAGGCTGCGCTTGAGGACACTCGGTGCTGCTGTGGCAGCTCCAGTCGAGTGCTGATGCGTGTGCGTGTGCGTGTGCGTCAGCACGCCTACCTTCTGCTGCAGTATGTCGGTGAGGGCGTGGTCGATGTCCGCCGAGCTGGTGAAGAGGGCCGGCTCACTGGTGCCGTTGCTGTTGACCACAGAGGTCGATTTGGTCAGATCGTCGATGAACTTGTGCACATTGGCCGCCGCCGCCGATTGTTGCTGTTGTTGTTGCTGTTGCTGCTGCTGTTGCTCCAGTTGTTGCTCCAGTTGTTGCTCCAGCTGTTGTTGCTGCTGCTGCTGCTGCTGTTGATTTTGCTGCTGCTGCTGCTGCTGCTGCTGGATAATCTCGTGCTTGACGGCCAGTCCCACGGCCACGGCCACCGCGGCGGGATCGAGGTCAACAGTGGCCGCAGCGGGCACCGGAAAACCGGGCATGCTATTCGACTGATCGTACATGATCGTGTCCAGGCTGCCCTCGCGCGCATAGTGCGCATGGAACTGCAGCGCATTGGGGCTGCAGGGATTAATCGCCTCCGGGGAGTGCAGCGTCTCGGCTGTGCGTGGACTCAGCGAGCTGCTCTCGTCCAGCAGCTCGCTCTTGAGCGCTGCATCGGCGCCCAGATGCACCAGCTGCTGATCGGTGATCATGGGCGTGGCGCCCGACAACGAGGATCGTCGCAATCCCATCGGTATCTGTGTCGTGATTGGTGGCGGCATCATGCCCAGGTCCAGTTCATGCTTCGTCTCCACCACACCGCCGGGTCCGGCCGCACCAGCGGCGGCGGCAGCGGCAGCGGCTGCAACGACGGCTGCGCTGCCAGCGTTGCCCCAGGCGGCGCTGCTGCTGGCGGGCGCACTGCTTGTGTCCATGAAACTGGCAACATCTACAAGTACAAGAGACGCACATTTAGTACACAGGCTGTGGCAATTGAGCGGCTGCATAGAGGGCGGTGTGTTGGGGGCGGGTGGTCAGGGGTTGGTCGAGTTGTGGGTCAAACAAATTAACAAAAAATATTTATAACGTATTGATAAAGAAATCATAAAATAAAGAAATATAAGTATAAGAAAATGCATTATAAATATATATATATAAATAAATGAAGATGGGGCGGGGCGGGGCGGGGCGGGTTGGATCTGAGTGAAGCGCTTACGGCTAAGGTTTTGGCTGGAGTTGGAGGCAGAGAGAGAGAGAGAGAGAAAGGTAGTGTAAGAGAGAGGGAGAGAGACAGAGAGAGAGAGAGAGACAGTCAGCCAATTGTAGTTAAAATGAGAGAGCAAATGCTTATAGCTATGATCAATAACTTATGCAACTATTAAAGAACTTAGAACTAGAAGTAAAACTAAAGAAATGCTCTCAATTTTAACTACCGCTGAGCTGGGCTTCATGGATATATATAGACAGATAGACTGATAGATAGATAGATAGATATATATATATATATATATATATTAAAATGAAAATCTGTTTTTTTTTTTTTTTTGTGTAATTTAAAATGTGGCTTTGAATATATCTATGTGTATGGTTAAGTCTTATGACAATTTGTGCCTAAATAGTACAAGCTATATATTATATATATTTTTTTGCATACGTATTGGAAATTGCTTTAGTCAAACTCATTCAAAATCGATCACACCAGATCAGCTACTGCTCAAGCACGCCCAAAAAATACACACAAGAAAGTAAACGCCGCCGATGTGATCCTATATATATATATATATATATATATATATATATATATATATATATATATATATATATATTAACGTGAATCACACTCACAAATGTGGAACAATCCCAGTACAATGCGAGTACAGCACAGACGAGAGATGCATCGAAGCAGATGTCATAAACAAACAAACAACTTTCTTTTATACAACACCAATTCGCTCTCTATCTCTCTCACTCTCACTCCCCCACGCTCTCTCTCTCTCTCCTCACCGCTTGCATGCTCACTTTTTCGCACTTAAAGCAATTTCCAGAGCAACAACTTAAAACTATTTAAAGAATTGCTCCTATTAAATAAATATACTAAGGCGCTTCTAGTTAGATCTTATTTCTATTATTATTATTATGAATAAATAAATATATATGTATATAAATATATATTATTTCTGGTGTGTAATATATATGTATGTGTATAATTTATATGTTGATTAGTATAGTAAAATGAATGTTGAATAATAATGCTGTTTATAAGCCTGGTTGGGCAGGTAAATAAAATAAAAAGAAAGAGTGTGTGTAAATAGTAGGAATACCCTTAACATAGAGCTGTAAATGTTAAAAATTAACCACACCATTGTCACATTGGCAAAGGAAAATACTGTACTCTTTTGAATTAGGAACCAGTTCAACTGCACCACCACCAACCAGTTGGTATTAAAAAAAAGGTATTTAGTTTTAGTTGATATTTCTCTAGGCGTAATGCTGAGGCTCTGAAGTGCGAGCAATGCATAATATTCCACTCGTTCTAGGTGAGTCCCATCACTACCTCGTAAAGAGCGTTAACCAATTTCTGTTTGCCTAAATTGTGCAGCTGAACAGCCAAAGCGAATTATCGATAACTCTATCGATTGCTCAATCGTTGTGCCAAATACTTGATGGCAACAACAAATGTGTTTGTTCATGAGATGAAGACAGCGATGAGTGGGTTTTTTAATGAAGATCTAACTAATCAATAAATCGATAAAAATCGTTGCTATAAATTTTGAACCATTACCGCTTACAAAATAATCGATCGCTTTGTCAATGGAATTTGGGCTATGCGAAGCATGGAGCGCATATTTGTAATGTATCGATAAATCGATGACAATTGAAAGCATATGATCTATGTATGAGAGACATATACATATGTATATATACGAGTATATATTACTGAAACCCAACCCATGCTGAGACTTTCACAATTTTTGGAATGTGTATATATTGTTATATACCTATACAAATGTGTGTTATTACTGTTATTTTGTGGATCTATGTATGTGTGTGGGTGTATGTGTGTGTGTGTGTGTGTGTGTATGTGTGTGTGTGTATGTGTATGAATAAAGCTAGGTTTAAAGTTAATTATAATGGTAGACATATATATTTATATATATATAAATGGTGTCAAACGAGATCAATGGTTGAATTTTTCAATAGATTTTTTTCAGTATTTTGTTGGTATTTTTTTGTAATTTTTTTTTTTTTTTTTTTTGTATCACCAGTACCCTAAATAAATGGTGCCTAAGACGTGTCCATGTGGATGATGCGGCGTCTCGTGCTGTCGTGCCCTGTCAGTCGCTGGCTGGCTGGCTGTAGTTCCCGTTGGAGGAGATTCCAGGTAGATTCAGCTGCTCCACTTGCAGTTATCCATTTGACGTCATACCAATATCTGGATGTGTGTGTATATATATATATATGTATAGATATATGGGGGTTGATCGACCCCTGGACGATATTCGTGTGTGCAAGCACACATATATAGATATAAATATATATATGTGTATATGCCTGTATATCTTTGTATCTAATATTTAGAATTGTATTCATATACTATATATATATAAATATATAAATATATATAAATATATATATATATATATATATATATATATATATATATATATATATATATATATATATATAAATATTTGTTGTCGTTGCGTTCCAAATCAGCTGTTTGTTTTGCTTATTGCATTGCGTTGCCTTCTTGGCTGGCCGATTTAAAATTTAAATTTGATAATATGTGGCATTTGGATCTTGACTTTTTGTAATTGGGAAATTTTCTTGACTAGAAATTGTTTTATTTGTATTTTGTTTTTTTTTTTTTTATTTATTTGTTTTTTTTTTTTTTTTTGCATTTTATAGCACTCAAAATGGTTACATATTTGACTATATAGTATATTGAGCACCTAAATTGCTAAGAAAGGGGAAGGGGAGGAAGAATAAAGTAAAAATATATATATGTATATTTTTTTTATTTTTTATATATTTTTTTATATATTTTTTTGGTTGGATTGTTGTAATTAGTGTTGCGATAAAGTTTCTGCCGGATTTCCCTGAACAAGAAATTGAACGAACGGCTGCCTTTTTTTACATTTTCTTCTTCTTCTGTTTATTATTTTTTCTTCATCTGCATCTCCTGTTGCTGCTGTTTAATTTGCTTGTAATCGGGTATCGGTTATCGTTTATCGTTTATCGGTTGATTCTTCGTTAGCTGCAGGCGCTGGACACTGTGCGGCAGAAACGTGATCAAAAAAACTCTGTATTCCACACACTCACACACACCAAAAATCAGTCTCTCTCTCTCTCTTTCTCTCTCTCTCTCTCTCACAAACACACTTAAGTAGTATCGAAAAAAAGGAAGAAACCCCCTCCAAGAATAATACTAATAATTAAGCAAACTGCAAGTTGAATACTTCCAGTTAAAGTCAAAGGCATTTACAGGGTATCTAAATGCCAAAACAGCAACAACTTTTAACACACATTCACACCGCAGAGTTGTTTCGATCAGATTTCCTTCGAGGCTTCATTCAGTTGATGCAGTTAAAAATTGAATGAAAGTAAGATAGACAAATAGATTGCATACAGAAAGAGATAGAGTGACTGAGAGAGAGAAAGAGAGAGATAGAGATAGAGATAGAGAGTATGAGAGAGTAAAGCCGAATTCGCGCAATTGTTAACTCTCCATTTTGAAAGCTTCCTAGAATTGCTTTGTTCAGCGTCGCAGAGTTCGTGTTTTTCTTCTTCTTCTTTGATTTTGTTTTAGTTTATGCCGGACTGATTAATTGATTATCATAAATTAAATAATTGCTATTTAACCTTTGATATATTACGATTTGTACCCTAACAATTTCATTATAATATTTACCTTAATTTTATATTAAATTTCTTGTGTTATTATTATTGATATTGATTTTGTTTTTGCGCAGCTTTTCCCTACTTATACATATTATAATAATTATTATCTGATCTCATATTGTGTTATAAGTTTTCATGCGATATTCTGGCCCGTTGCTTAAAATAATATCCCGATGGCGATCAAACCAACAAATTTAATGATTTTTGAAATGCAAATGATCAAATCTTTTTTTCTTTTTTTTAATGTAGATTGGAGAGATGGATTTTTGTTTAATTACTTTATAATATTTTATTATTTTTTTTTCATTTTTTTAAGGTTCAAACATATGTAAATCGTTACATGCGGCGATTATTTGATAATGAGTGAAACACCTGCTAAACTGAATGTAAAAATCACAAAATTTATGATTGAAGTACAAAAATATATAATAGAAATATACAAATATATTAAATTAAACATTTTATTATTAAATAATTTGAAAATGAATTTAATATATTTATCGAGGACTATTCAAAAAGTATCTTTAATTATGACTTGTGGGGTTAACGCACATAAATTTTATTTACTTTTCGGCATTATAATGAAATTCAAAAGCCCTACCTATGCCCTACACGTTTCGATGTTCATTTAATTCCAGACAGTTTGGACTGCCAAATCAAGAAAAACTGTATCTTCTACAGTTTTCGAGCTAGAGACTCGAAATAGAGGGCGTGGCAATTCGTAAAATAGATCTGGCAGCGTTTTGGCAGTGAATGAGTATCCTGCAGTGGGTAACGCTCGACTGCAACGTTTTACTTGTTTTGCTTGAACGTGTTTTGACTCGTCTTCGAATTTCTGCCTATGGGATCTACTTTTGGGATCTACTTTGAATGACACTAAGAAAAATATTCATAAATAAATATAAAATATATGAAAAACGAAAAGAAATAAATTCGTGATACTTTTAGAACAGACCTCGTATAAACCTCAGATTTAAAAGGTATACATTTTTAGTCATATAACAAATTTAATCTCGAAAACTATAAATAAATAAATTTTTTTCTTTGATTATGATGCTTGCTTCTATTAATTTAATTGAATAAAAAACGAGCATTCTATGTCTAATTATACTTTAATTAGCATTTGCATTTGCATATTTATTTCGTATCTCAATTGTAAGGCTTCAACAAACCAAACTCGGCTACAGAATAACGCATGAGATCTTTGAATGTTCTTTAAAGTGATTCGCATTGTTGTAATTGTAAGATTATAGATTTAAATATTATCGATTTATGGTTTTATGTCTCTACTAAATATCTAATTAGCTAAACTAACTAATTAAATTTGTGTTTGCAACATTGCAGATTTTATTTATTTATTTTGTTTTGCGTTTGTTTTTCGTATTTTATTATTTTGTTTTATTATCGAGCTAGACGAGTTAACGAATATATTATATATGAATTCGATACATACATACATAAGTTTCGGATGATAGTAGAGCGTGTATGTACATATGTATGTATGCATGTATGCATGCATATATGTATGTATGTATGTATGTATGTATGTATTTCTTATTCATTTGATAGACTAACGTTAGTGCATTTATCTAGCCTGCCTGCGACGACTGCCTGACGACGACGGATTAGTTTCTCAATTGTCATTTGAGTATATATTTATATGTACGTATGTATGTATGTGTATATATGTGTATGTATGTGTGTGTGTATCTCTGTGTGTGTGTGTGTGTGTGCTCATATTTGAATCGCGCTTAATTTGTTTATGGTTCATGATGCCTGCAGGGGTCTGCTGATTTATATATATAGAAATAGTCAACAAATAAATACCTTGGCTATGCATTGTGCTACTTAACGTGCTGGCCGCCGCCAAAGTTGTATAGCTGCCCTTGGGCGTATAGGTGAAGGTGTGTGGCTCGCTCTTCTTGCCGCTCGATATGATTGACACCTGAACGCTGACCGGCTTTAGTAGATTCTGATGCAGATATGGCGGCACTGTGCAGATCAAATGCGTCTGTAAAATTTGGATTTCAAATATATTTAAAATAATCCTACATGTATATAGAAATTTGTTTTATACTCTACCTGATGCAAATACTCTTTGTCGGGCAGCACACTTTGCTCCCATGGCGCTGATGTACCGCCGATTAGCTGCTGGCGTCCCACTATTTCACTTGCCGGATCATCGGCGTTGACGCTGTCGTAGGTCTCCTGGAACACCACATGGGTGTCCTTCAAAAAGTTCTTGCCGATTATGAACAGCTCCAGACCCCCATCGACGGGGCAAGAGTTAAGCGATTTTTTACAAATCTCTGGCACACCGGGCGGTTGAGCTGTAAAATACAATAAATGATGTTAAATTAAGAATTTGAATTTGTTATTTTATATTGGAGCTGCTATCGAAAAATGTTTTCTATATTACTTTTAAAGTTTTTTAACAATCAATCACCTAGCCTAGGCAAGTCAAACAAATTTCCAATTTAACAATAGAAATATATATAATAAAAAATATATTGATTGCTGATCATACATAATATAATTGCTTTTTAACTTTTGATAAATTACGAGCTGAAGCCGAACAGTTTTATTTCCAATTTAATTCCACTATATGCCAGAAAGCTGAGCTCTTCAAGTCTTTTATGCTTTATAGGTAAACTTAGCAACTGAAGATATTCTTTGAATTGTTATTCACGAAAGAGTTCAATAACAAATGACTGCATTCTGAATCAGAATAAATCGGATTTTCTGATATACAAGTATTATTCTAGAAAATATTATATATGTAAATATAAAATATGAAAGTAGACTTTAGATAATCCATTTTTTTCTTTTTTAGTAGTTACTACTATTTTCATGAACCACTAAATGTTAATTTTTCTTTTCCAAGTCCTAAAGTTCACCCGATCCTAATTAAAAACATGTTAGAACGTCGCAGTCGAACGTAACCGACTGAAGAATACTCATTCACAGCCCAACGCTGTCAAATCAGATTTTCAGATTTTTCGATTTTCCAAGCCCCCAATTGGTATTTCTATTTTATTTTTGTGTAAATCAATAGGGGATGCCCACAATAAATTTGTTGTTAAATTTTGCGTTTCTAGCTTTAAAACTGTAGAAAATACAGTTTTATCCGATTTGTCACGCCCGTAGATATATCAGTATAAATTCAAAATTTGAACTGTCTAACACTTCAACTGCCATTTCTGAGATAGCGGAAAAAGCATTTTTTGATTTGTTACGCTCGCATAATCTTATCCACGCAAAATCTTGACGCTTTATATTCGAGGATATCCACGAGTATATGTTCCAAATTTTAAGTCTCTAACTTCAATAGCGGCGAAATGGTTTGCAGTCATACGAACTGACGGACGGACAGCAAGACGGACATTGCACAAAACCAATATACTCATTTCACTTTCGTGAATGAGCATACAAATTCAAAAATTCCAAATTAATAAATATGCTAATCTTAATTTGTCTCAAATTGTTTTAAAAATATGATATTTTTGGCCAAATTTGATTGTTTAACATTTCTCAGTCGCACTGCTCATATTGGATACACTGATATATTTGGAATTTCTTATTAGCAACATTATAATCTAGTATTTAAGGTATAGCGTCGATGTGTTAATGGTATACATACTGCATATGATGGGATTGGAGCAGACCTGCAGCGTTTCAGTGCTGCCATCGTCACGAGTTAGCTGCGTGCGAAAGACCATGCGACAACGGGTTGACTTCTTCTTGTTCTTCTGGGCCAGATGCTCCGGAAAGCGATGCTCCACGTCGACATTGCGTTCCTGCAACAGAAGCAAAAGAGTTTCAGTTTAAGTTCCGACTACCCATAGAGTTGAGTTACAATTGGGAATTGCCTACCTTAAGGATGCCAACGCAATCGCAGGTAATGGTCATGTCCGTTTCGGGCTTGAAGTCAATCTCAATGACCATGGTGCCGTCGACCTTCTTCTCGTTGCACTGCGTCGAATTCTTGCCAGCCACCTTGCACGCCTGATAGAACATGTGCGGCGCCACGCGTCCAATGTCCGTTCCAATGAACACCTGCAGCACGGCGGGCTTATCGTAGCCAGTTAGCCGGACAATGGGAAAGCCGTTGCCACTGCGATCCTTAACGGCGCCACGGCTGCCCTCGGTCTGGTAGCGTGCACGATGCTGTTGCTCCGGCTGCGAGACGATCTCCAGCTGGACATGGCTATCGTTGGAGCTGGCGATGCTGTTCAGCGGCGTTGTGGGCTGTCGCTTGTTGGCGACGCGGGTCACGGCGCGTGTGCCAATAAATCTGCGAATGTGCACAAAAACATCAACGTCAATAGATGGTCAACGTCAAAGCGCTAAAGGTCAAAGTTCAATAGATCTCTATGTGCAATGATGAGAGGCGGGCGCGGGCAATTAAAAAAATCATAAAAAGCTCAAATCAAAGGTGCAAAAAATGTGGCCAATGGATGCAGCAAATGCGTACGCAAAACTTGTTCATCTTGACTGCAAAACTTGAAGAAAATTCCAAATATTCTACTAGAAATATATATATATATGTATATATGTATGTGTATTTATATATGCATATATATATATGTTTATGGTATGGAAGTCTATGCAGCAGCATGCGTGTGTCTGGCATATGCGTAATTAATGATTTATAATAAAGAATTTAGTGCTACACGTGCTGACCCAGGATGATATTGATGGCGAAATGATATATGAACTATATAATACATACACACATACACACACACACACACACACACACACACACACACTTAGAAAGAGAGAGAAGGACTGCTGTACGCATCACAATTAGACATATGTACATAACAAACGTATAATATTTGTAAATTTTCGAAATGTTTTTAACTTTTTCTTTTTTTTTTTTTTGTATTTGAACATAAAAACAATGAAAAATTAATTGTTGGAAAATGCCTAGCTTTGCAGTTATTTTCTTTTTCTTTGCTTTTTTTCTTGTTTTGTTTTGTTTTGTTTAAACATTTATTTTGATTTGAGTTTTATGCTTTTTAACTTGCTTTGCTTATTTGCTAACGTTTCATTTTGTTTACACACAGAGCTTAGAACAACGACCGATAGACAGAGACAGAGAGAGAGAGCGGGAGAGGGAGAGGGAGCGAGACAGAGTAGAGGGGTAGCTAGAGAGTAATGTAGATATGTACATACATATGTTTACGAGGCAAAAAGTCATATAAGTTATTATTAAACAAATTTATTTCAATTGAATTATTTGACTCGAATTCGAAGATTGTAAACATTTTTTCAATGTTTTTTAATTAATTTTTTGTTCAAACAAAAATTGGATTTTTGTATTCATTCATGTCACAGTGCTTTTATCAACATATTTTTAAAATGTCTAAAATTTCGAATGTTGTATTAAAATAATACAAAATATATAAAGTTTTTTTTAAGATTTTGCCAATTTTTTTAAAAATAAAAAAGTTCTCAAATTAGGGAAAATTTATTTACGAAAATTTTTAAATTTTTGTATTAAACAAAAATAATAATAAAAAAATATTGTAAGCATTTTTTTTAATTTTCCAATATTAAAAAATGTATTTTCATAAAAACTTTGTTTAAAATTATTTTTTCAACATTTTTTTTTAAATGTTAAAAAAAAATTTTTTCAAGATTTTTGGTAATTAAAAATAAAAAATTATTTTTGTAGCAATTCAAACTTATTTAAAGACTTTTAAAACTTATTTGATTTGAGAGACTGTATTTTTTATATATATATATATAAAAAACAATAATAAATTTGGAAAAATTTGTATTAACTTTTTTTGTTGACCAAGTCTTGATTTAAACTTGTTTTTCAGATGCCAAATTTTTGCTTTTATCTCTTTTATACAATTTAGAAAATTTAGCCAAGATTTTCGCAGTTCTCCGTTCGCACTTAACGAAACGCACAATTTGAAGAGATATGAAATAAATTTGTTTAAGCAAAATTTCAAGAATTTCGTAGATTTCAAATTTATTTTTTTAAGACGAGTTCTGTTCAGTTTCATTTTGAACAAATTAAAACTTATGCGCCCGATTAGGAACTTGTCTATAATTTTCTTGTTTGTTTGCTTAGATTTTGGTTGTTGTTTTAGCCTTTGTATTTTTGTTAACAAAAAAAGAGAAGAAGAAGAGGAGGGAATTCGCCCGCTTACTTTGGCTCACTGTTGTTCCGGCCTTTGCTGGCATAGCTCAGCGTGTGCCGTACTGTATCCGGCTCATTGCTCGGACTACTGTCCGCCGCAACGGTGGCAATTTTGCGTATAAACTCATCTTCACTGCACGCATCATCGTTGTCCAGCTCCACCTGATTGCACTCGAGCTTGCGGCGCTTCAGGTGCTTGCCACCACCACGCCCACTACTAGCACCACTGCTGCTGCTACTTTCCGCCTCGCTGGTGGTTTCCTGCTGCTGCAGCTGCAAATGTAATCCGGGATACTGAAAGAGTTGCTGCTGTGACAGTTGCTGCTGCTGCTGCTGTTGCTGGTAGTGTTGCTGCTGCTGCTGCAACTGCTGTGGCTTTGGCTGCTGCACAGTGAGCACCACATCAGCGGTCTTGTGGCGCAGCGTTGTGCTGAAAAGACCACCGAACAGCTCTGAGCTGAGCGACGATATCGATGTGGCCGATGTTGTTGTCGCTGTTGCCTGATTGCTGTCGGTGCCGAAGCCGGTGTCCTCATCGTTGCTGGGCGGCGTTATCAGATCGTCCACGAATGTGGGGGATGAGTCCGATTCAATTTCATCCAGATAGTTTAGCATTTTTTTGGCATGACGCGATCTATATGTAGGTACATACATATACATATATATATATATATAAATATATATACATATATATACAGTTATATTAAGTATATGCTGTTGGAACTGTTTATTAACAATATTATTGATACTCTGATCTGGTATACAATTCTATTTGTTTATATTGTGGGCAAATTTTGGCGTTTTTTTTTTTTTTTTTTATCAAAATACGATACAAAACAATAATAATCAGAATAATGATTGAGATTGTGTTTAATAAGAAAATACATATATATACAAATATTTGGAATCAAATTGTGTAATGCAAGCTTTCACGCCATTATAAACTATATCATATTACAATCAAAGAGGTAGGGAAATTCAACAAATATAAATATAAAGTATAGAATGCAAATATCAACAGACGCTATCAAACGAGACTTGATGCAACTTCTGGAAATAACATCCAAACATTTCAAGTTCCAAGTCAACCTTAGAATATGCTCATGCTAGACAACGACTTAGTTCATTTGAACTAGCTTACAATTTTGTAGGAAAATGATATTTATGTATATATATATATATATATATATATTATATATAAATGTGATAAATTTAGTGCTAATTTGTTCGTCTTCAAAAGTCATTCAAAAAATGTTACCAAAGTGAACCAATTTCAAGCTGCTAAACAACATTGTTTAATACTGGCTCAACACAAAACAAGAATTGTCATTAACTTATTGGAACTAGAGAACTAGTTTTAGAGAGCTACAACTAATTATGCAACTAATTTATCAGCTAGTTCTTGTTCAAGTTCCAATATGTACCATTGACAGAGAAGACAACCAAATGAAATAAATAGAACTAACTCAAACCCAAGTCAACATTCAATTATGCAAACAAATAAGACTTGATATACCCATTCAATTCTCTAATTTCAGTGAACTGGTCCAGAATTTAAACAAAAATACCAAAGAACAAATAGAATTATTTCAGTGCTATTATAAGGGCTACTGTTACTTTATTACAAAAGAGGCAGTTGCATGGAATTCAAACCAATGTGCTCATATTCGAGGTGATATAGTCGAAGGCATCTATATTTATACATATATATTCTATATATACCCATATATACATATATAAATAAACAAGTGCTGTTATGACACTATACATTTCATAACATAACTTGATATTTGACAACGTGCAAAATCTCAATCAGTAGCGGCAGAAGCAGCTAAGCAATTAGCAATTCGTAGCAAGCTAGAACGTAGCAGTCGGCTACAACTGACTGCAAAATACTCGTTCAAAAACCACAAAATATATAAATGTAATAAAAAACACATGTTTTTCATTGGGTTGACTATAAAAATTATATCTTTACAAGAGGTCTAGAGTAGAGATAATAAAAATATCAGATTTAATAACCAGTTAATGATCCTAGTTCTAAAACTATGGAAGGCTTAGATTATAGATAGAATCAAGTACGTTTCGATTTGTTGGGCTCAAAGGCTTTTTAGGATGAAGATGCACAACAGTATATAGTAGTATTTATGAGAGTATTGAGTATATGGCAAATTCAAGTCGCTAGCTTCAAAAAGTTAATACAGGCAAAAAGCGAATATACTCTGTTTACTGAGTGAATAACTATATTTATATAGATTACACTTATAAAAGAGATGTTTAATAAACTTTAGCTCTACATACAATTTAATGAGACAAAGAAGCACAAGAATGTATACTAAATCCAAGATTATAGATTTTCACATTCGAGACTCTAATTTTAGCATATACTACAGATAGAAACCGCATAGAATCTTTTCGCTGCATGAGCGAGCATAATTGAAAGCGCTGAAATACCACTCTATGAATCTATGAATCTATGTAGAGCAATTATCACTAGAATTGTTAGGCATCACAACATGGCGTATGCGTAATAAATTCTAATTATCTATTTATATACAGACAGGAATCACAGAAATCAGAATGAAGTCGACGCAAGTGTCTGCCTAATGTACGGAAGATGTCATAACCTTATAAATATATACAATAAATTGTGATTTGAGCTTTCAGTCATTCAGCACTATGCGTATGCGTAATAAATTCAAATTATATATTATAGTAGGCAAATCGGAATGAAGAAAGAGCAAGTGATAATCCATAGAGGTTGAAATAATTTGACAGCAGGCTGAAGTCGAGATTGGATTGTAGATATATAATATATGATATTTTATTAAGAGATTAAATGGAAGTCGGGATTGAAATGCCTTTCTTTAATAAGGCTTTTCTCGAAAGTCTGTAGCTCGAAAAATTTATTTTCATCGTAAAATATTACATTGACTTTGCAATTATGTCAGAGAAAGACTGAAGTTCTCGCTCAACTCGGCAGCACCCAGTTGGAGTCCATTAAACGATTAACTAACAATTTTAGCAACGATCGTATAAATCAAAACAGCAATTTTAACAGAGTCTCTTATTCTATTGAGTGACATAAAGACAAGGGCGATAAGCAGGAGGCTTTCGAGTGGCCGGCAAACTGAAGCTCAACTGCAGTTGATAGAATGAATTGATAAGATACAAATGCGATTACAGTTCGATTACAGGCATGTAAATAATAATGGGTCATAAGTATTACTATATTGGCAACAAAAAATAATCAAACACACACACAGATATACACTCTAAAGAATAACACTAGTCTCTAAACACATTCACCCTGACCTACAATGCCAGTTAATAAAAGTAAAAAACTAATTCATCGAGCAAAACCTGTCCATAAAACCAAAATTCTTAAATTTTTTTTAAATTTCAGTTATTCGCTTTTTACTCTTGATTTTCTTTTCAACTTAAAGAACTCATAAGTTGCTACAGCCATAAATTCGTATAGGTTTATATATATAATATATATGTATTTATATTATATTTGATATAACTATTCAATGTAATAAAACATTTTCTTGTTACGAAATTATGACACGAACTCGAAACAGAGCTTAAGAGAATAACGGGTTATAATTTCTTTAGATTTATATAGAATTTGTATTTCCAAGCAATACAACTTTTGATTAATCCACATCTTAACCTCCTTTAATCAAAAGTTTGGAAATGTCGAATATAGAATTCTTATTAAATAAATAATATTTAAATAAATAATATTTAAATAAATAAGTTGTATATATGGAATAAATTATAATTATTGTATAAAAACTTAGGCGAATCGATGTGGTGCGGTGCACGTTGGGATTTGCTTAAGCGTGTTTTTATTATTTATTTATTTAATTATTATTTTGCAAATTAGTTTTATTCAATTTTTGGTTCTAAAATAATTTATCATTTAAAATTTTTATTTTTATTCATTTTTTTATTAAATTTATTCTGATTTATTTTGATTTGATTTATTTTATATTTAATTGAATTGATCTTTTTTTAATTTTAATTTTTTTAGTTTATTTATATATATATATTTTTTTTTACTTAATTATAAGTTTTAGTAAATTTATTTTTTTTTATTCTTACTTATTTTCATTTTATTTATGTTATATATATTTTTTTTCATTTTATTTCATCTATTTATTTTTTTAATAATGTTGGAATTTTCTTAAGTTTGTTTATTTATTATTATTAACTTAATTATTATTTTGAAAATTGTTGTATTTTTTAATTTTGTTTTTATGTAATAATTTCTTTTATTTATTTATTTATTTTTTATATCCTTTTGTTAACAGTATGTAACAAGCAAAAGGAGGCGTGGCAGACTCCATAAAGTATATATATTCTTGATCAGGGTGACGATTTAAGTTGATTTAGCCCTGTCCGTCTGTCTGTCTGTCTGTCCGTCTGTCCGTATGTTTGAACGCGTCGATCTCAGAAGATATAAGAGCTAGAGACTTTAAATTTGAAACTGTAGGTCCGTGTATTGCACGCGCAGATCAAGTTTATTTCCAAAAATCGATAACCGCTCCCGCTTTTTTGTTATCAATAAAAAACCTTATCGAAAATCAGTTATAAAATTATATCTCTCACATCTTTAGAGCTAGAGTCTTCAAATTTTAAACGTAGATTCATATGTTTTTTATAGAATTTCAGTTTTATAGTTATATTTTACCCCCAACCCCCCAAAACACCCCCTTCCCTACAAGTTTGCAAAAAGCGTTATTCAGATACTAGAGACTTGTGCTTTGGCACATACACACACTTTAATTTTATTATCAATGTCTAAAAAGTTTTTGAAGATTGTTCGTCTACAAAAAAGTTTTTGAGCAAAATAGTTCTCATAGTAAGCCTACACTGCAGCCCATTCCTGCTTATACTATACGTGCGTACGTATGTGTGTATGTGTGCATGCTTTGTTTCATTCATGAGCAGAAAAGAAGCGAAGACTAACTAAAATTAAAATATCAGCTCATCGAAGGGTTTAGGGGATCTCGTAGTTAAAATTGAGTTTTTTTCATTTATTATTATTATTATTTTTTTGATTGATTTAAAAAAATGTGTTGATTATGTTATTATTACATTTGTATTATTTAATTTATTTATTTATAATTTTTTTGTTATGCATTTAATTCGTCTCTAAAATTGTGAGCAACCAAAAATTTGTAGAAATAACTTGCATCAAATAAATACACTAACACATAAGTAAATATAATTTGTGAAATTTATATCAGGCATAAAACAGAAATCGCGCAAAAATTTTTTAAACGAATTTGCTCAGTAGGAAATTGCGTTCTAGTTAGCGAGCGGTCACTGTAAACAGCTTTTATGTATTATAATCAAATTAAATATATATAAATATTTATATATATAAAGAAGAAATGTTTTAATCGAGAAAAATGTGTGAAATTGATTAAAAACATTTATCAATTGCGAAAATGTGCTGAGCGATGAAAATTGAAATGCAAATGTCCCGAGATTTTCATGAGGCGCGCGACATGAATGCAATTAACTAAATGTTGTGTGAACTGGTCGCACGTCACTTGGCTGGGAACACATTAATCAAAATCAAATTAATACATTCTAAATGTATTTTAATTAACGCGATGCCATTTGATAGATGCGCGGCACTTACAGCGTCCTCATGCTGTCAACAATTTGGTACAAGGGAAAGTCACTTTGGGCCAACTTCAAAACAAAAAAGAAACACTTCCTTACGAATCCAAGTGCGGCTCACTACTGAAGGGCGTCGCTGTTGGCCAGCGGCCAGTGATCCAACGATATGGTAACCATAATCCAATTTCAATGCATTTTCAGCTTCAGAACTGAGTCGATTCTCACTTTTATTTTTATTTATAGAGAAACAATCGAATGGGCTTTGGCGAAATTAAACAAAGCTGGCTTGGCGTCTAGTAGCGCGGTAACTGAGCGCGTCTCAATTTGCGATAAATTCAGCTCAACATCTAGCCTGTGTGCGTATGAGTGTGTGTATGTGAGTGTGAGTGTGTGTATGAGTCGGTGCAGATGAGTGTGTTTAGGGAGAACAAGTGAACAGCTAAACAGCTGACTGAACGAAAAAGGATAGATGGACTCACCTTGAAACAGGTATCGCGCGTATTAAATGCTGCTGCGGTGAATGCTGTTGCTGCTGTTGATGCTGATGCTGTAGCTGTTGCTGCTGCTGCTGTTGTTGCTGCTGCTGCTGATTGTGATGTTGCTGCTGCAACGAGTTGCTGCTTGCCGCACCTGCAGTCACACTATTTACTATCAGATTTGAATGCTGCCCACTGCCGGAGATGCCGCTGCTGCTGCTGCTGCTACTGCTGCTGCTGCTGCTGCTACAACTGCTGCTGCTGCTGCTGCTGTTGCTGGGATTGCTGCTCCTGGCGTCGACAGCAACTGCTGTCGTGCCATTGCGCAGCTCCGTGTGCTGATCGAATCCCAGGCCACTGTCATTGGAATTGTCGCAGGGCGGCGGATGCGGTCGCTGTGGTATTCGTTTCCCTGGCACTAGCTTTCCCGGACCCGTCTGTACAAATACAGATTTTCAATTTACAAATCTAGGTATATATAAACTTCCATATAGTTATATATGATATGCTTACCCTGGCTATAGTATGCAATTTGCCCGGCAGTCCCTTGCCCGGCTGTCTTTTCGATGGTATGCGAAAGCCTTTGCGATGTATGCGAGGACTCATCGTGGAGTTTGTGGACATGGTCATACGCATGCCTAGAAAAGAGTAAAGAGAAAACATAATAGATCAGTCTAACTATTCAATTCAAGTCATATTTAACACTATTGTAGCTATTATATGTACGTGATATTACAGACGACTGTAGGCGGGAATGAGAGGAAACAAAGGGGAAGAGAGGAGGCAAGATGCGAAAAGTAAAGAAGGGAGGTGAAGCGCAGAGAGCAGAATGAAAACGAAGCGAGAAGTACAGAGAAAAGAGGAGAGGAGAAGAGAAGAGGGTGGAAAAGAATAGAGAAGGAAAGATAGGAGACGAGAGGGAAAGAACAGAGAAGAGGAAAAAAGAGAAGACAGGAAAAGACAACAAAAGAGAGGCGAGTAGAGAAGAGAAGATGAGGAAAATAGCAGATCAGAAAAGAGGGGGGAGGGGGGGTGGAGATGACAAGAAAAGAGAACAGAAGAGTAAAGAAGAGAAGAGTAAATAAAATAAAAGAGACGAGAGGTGAAAAACATAAAAGATAAAAGAAGAGAATACACGGGAGATGAGAAAAGAAGAGAAAAAAATATAAGAGAAAAGAATATAAGAGAAAAGAGAACAGGGGAAACGAGAAGAGAACAGCAAACAAGAAAATAAAAGAGACGAAAGGGGAAAAGCAGAAAAGAAGAGAATAGAAAAGACGGTAGAGGACTGGAGTAAATATAAGATGAAGATAGGAGACGGTAATTTTTACACTAGACTGTGATTATCTTCCTGTTGATTGTCATTGATATAATTGGATTCATGGACATTATAATCATAAGTTTATAAGACCATTTTGGAAATGATTCAGATATAAAGCATAATTAATTTGAATGAAATAGAGTCAAGTCTTTTCTAGAAACCAAGCTCATTTGCTTATTATGCGTCTGAATTTAAAAAGCTTAAAGTTGTTTTAAATTCCAATCTGTGACCCAGCAAAAAAGCGGTTTGGTTTATAAAGTATTTGTTATTATGGTAACATGAAGATTCTCTATAAGACTCAGCTTATGAAATGAGAGGAATTTCCAGCAAATTCCAATACCAAATAGAGGTTCAAACTAACTAAAAAAAGACTAAAAACCCTTACTTTTTGTTCTTTTCTTAGAGGTACAAACCAGTCTAAAACGTAAAGCGCACTAACACGTAATATTTATATATAATTGAAACCCTATACACAAACACATCTGTTGAAGATAGTAATCTACAGATTGTTACACAAATTGTAAATATTTTTGATGCCGCGTAGATGGAACAAGTAAATATATGTCAAAAAAATCAAGATAAAACCTGTTCGGACCAGAATTCCACACGATAAGCTTGACAAAATGAAAAGAAATCAAAATATTGCAACAAAGTGCGTTTAGCGATTTGCGTTCGCATTGTTGCTTGATCAGGAAAACATCTATATCTATATGTATACGTATGTATGTATGTATATATTGGTGAATTTCGTTACATATGTATTTATGTAGTTTATAGACAGAGACACCGAATCAAGTGCCTTATGCGAACACAATGCAAAAATGGTTCGACTTTCAACGTTCGTGCTGCTGATAATGCAACGTGGATGCAGCTAGAGACACAGAGGGCATTGAACTCGATTGTACGCAAAATGCATACGAGCCCAGCATCTGTCACATATGTATATATATCTATACGGTTTATGCTTGCAGAAGACGACTATGACTAGGACTCTATATATTATTATATATATATATATATATAACATCAGTGCACAGCTGTCATTGTTCATCCAATTGCACATCAAGTTGAGCTTTATTATTGCACTTTGGGCGCTCAATTGATGCACAATTTGTGAAGTTGTTCGCGTTCACTACGAATTATCATTGCTCAGTTGCTGCTGCCGTTGCTGTTGCCGTTGGCGTTGCAGTTGCAGTTGCACTTAATAGCAACAATAAACAGACTAAGTGCAGCTACAAGCTGATAACGCACAGACGGAGACGCCGCCCAAGCAACCCGCTCGAATCTGCATTGATGACAAGCTCTCCGATTTGCAAATGAATATATTTATATATGTATATATAAATATTCGTTCATATATGTATATATATATATATATATATATATACTATTTATATTCTGAACCCATTGAAAATGGGAAATCAGGGTATATTGTTTTTGTAAAATTGTATATAACATAAAGTATATATATTCTTGATCGGGCTGCTCAAGCTGAGTTGATCTAGCCATGTCCGTATATCCGACAGTATGAGCGTCGAGATCTCGTAAACCACAAAAGATAGAGATATGATATTTGACATGTATACTTGTGTATACTATACGCAGTACGAGACTGTCATATTTATTCAATAAGTCATCTAATTTCCTTATTATCGATAATAATCGATTATTTAATTTCGTAAGTGCAATTTGAATACCGCTTGAGCTAGAGATTTCAGATTTACTGTGTAGGTCAATTTAATGACTACAAAGATTTTATTATTTATAGATCTTATATATAAGGGGCGTGCCCTTTTGCTTAACAAAAATATTTTAAATACTAGAGACTTGTGCACACACCTTTGAACGGTACTATCACGTTCTGAAAGTTTGGTGAAGATGGTCCCCCAACAAGATGATTTATTCAACAAATAAGTTCTCATAATGTATGTGTGCATGTGTTTATTGTATGCATGCATTAAAAGTACGTAGAATGATTGGAATATCAGCTCCTTACAGGGTTCAGGGAATCTCCTAGTCAAGCAGCCTCGACTAGAGCACTCTTACTTGTAATTGTTTCTATATTTCACTACAAGCTTTTTACATTTGATTTCAGCATTTTTGCTTGGCCATTTATGTTTGATTATATTTAAAGTACATTGTACTACACATTATATAGAAATGCCTAAGTGAAATGAAATATATTGTATAGGGAAAGAAAGGATGATAAATGACGCGCTATTCTTCTCATAGCTCCTTATACTTCTTATGACGATCGAAAGATTGTTATTGATCTAAAAATTCTATAAATCAATAGAAACATAAATCAAGTCACCTAGACGCGACTTAAGTAAATGGAAAGCCATTCACAAAGCGCTAATGGGAAATGCTTGTTTCTCAGATTAGTGAACACAAATTACCAAATGATCGAGAAATACTTAATCAATTTAGACAATTAAGTCCTTCTTTTTTTGTTGTACTCTTCACAAATAGATACATTTTATATAAAATATAATGGGAAAAAAAGAAGAACTAAAACAATTTCACCGCCTGTTACCAAGCTGTTGAGAGTCTTGAGTCTATAAAGATATTTCGCATTGATAAGCAGGGCATTTGTGTGGTGTTGCCCTAAAGCACCAGATCATGACTAAATTTTCAACATTTTGATACGACATAAATTAGGCATTGATTGTTTTCAAGATAATATAGAAACGCGCCAAGCTAAATATACATAATTTTCGGTCTAGTTGCCAGTCAATAAATAACAAATTTCAGTCTAGCTTTTTATACTCACTCACGAAAGTGATATGAGTACATTGGTTTTGTGCAATGTCCACCCGTTCGTATGATTGCAAACCATTTTGCCGCTATTGAAGGTAGGTACCTGAAGCTTTGAACATATACTCGTGTATATCCTGTAAATATACAGTATCAAAATTTTTACGATCTGCCGACTAGGGGTAAGGCAAATCGAAATCTGCATTTTCCGGTATCTCAGAAACCATGGTAGTTGAAGTGCTAGAGAGTTGAAATTTTGAATATATACTTGCGTTGACAATACAAGCTGAAAAAGATATAGCGGATATATCTACGCTCATTTGGGAAATGGAAAATCGGGAAAAAATTGTATTTCCCAGTTTTAGAGCTAGAAACTTATAATTTAACGACTAAATTACTGTTGGCTTCCTCTATTTATTTGCATATAAATAATATACATATGACAATTGGGGGCGTGACAAATCAGAAAGTATTCTGCGGTCGGTAATGCCCGACTGCAACGTTCTCACTTACTTTCTTTGTGAAAATGTAATTAAAATAAGTATTTGGCAAATGATTACCAATAACAGACACACACATACACACACACACACACATATATACTATATGTTAATAATCCTATTTTAGTATTTGATTTCTTAATTTCATGCCTGCAAAATCAAGTTCATGCCAAAAGTAACCTTTGAACTGAGATCTTCAAAGAGACTCGCACACATGCCAGGCTGACATCATGGGTTTTATGACCCACGTTCTCAGAGGCAACAACTTAATGCGCTGGGGTACCTGTGCCAGGGCCGTGGTTACCTGGTTACCTGGCCACTGACGCGGCATTTTATCTAAGCGCCTGCGATAAGACAAGCCAATCCGTACCATACATGAAGCCCATACTCTATAACCCACCCACATTCACAAAAGAGCGCGCCTTTTCACACTCGAGGCGTTGTTTTTTTTTATCTGCAATCCAAAGAGATAAGATTTACTTATTTTTTCTTTTTTTTATTATTTAAGTTTTTTATTTTTCTTAGAACGCTTTTATGTAATTTCGTCGTTTTGAATTGGCATACAAAAAGCTGTTTAATTCAATTGGCAGCTCTGTGTATTAGATCATAGAGCAAATGATCTTAGATTTCGCTTTATATTATCATAATGTGAATCTACATAAATGCATGTATATATCTAGCATTGTATTGAATTAAGAATTGTAAGAATATTATAAGAATAAGTATATATTTCTATACATTGTAGCATATGATACGAATTATCTGTCTTCGATCTTATCAATTTTGATAAGATCTTCTTTTCATTGATATAACAAAAAAATTGATAAATTGTGGTAAAAACACTTTAAACAAAATCAAATCAAACATAGATTTATTTCAGCCAATTGCAATTATATTAATGATTTTGGCCTTAATCTTATCGCTAGACAACTTTGTTAACTGACAAATTAAATGTATATAATATATGCATATATATATATATATATATATATATATATATATATATATATATATATATATATATATATATTTATATACATATATGTGTATATACATACATATGTATGTATAGGACTGTCTCAAGATGAAATTGTAATTCTAACTTGATTCAAGCTGACTTGTAATTGAATAACACATTCTCTTATAAGCAACTCTTGGCGCACTCAAATGGCAAAAAAAATAAATAAATACATATTTATCAACAAGTCGCCAGCTTTTTGTTTTCTGGCTGGAATGTGAATGTGATTTAGAGATTCCATTGACGCACATTGACGCTCTAAAAAAGAGTTGCTTCGCACTCGACGTTTATCAATTGAGATTACTATTCATAGAGTGCATCAGATCAGTTTTGATATCTCCTGTAGAGCACTAAGCTCAGCTAAGTTAGCATATGAAAAAGATTATGTGCACGATTATCAACCACTGTAACGAACTATAGGTTTTAAGGTCAGTTCAAGAATTTGGATGCATTTTACAATACACTTTAAACTTTTTTTATATGACTACTGCAAGGAACTTGTAAAAGACAAAATAGAAGAAAATTTTAAATTATTAAATCAGCATTCATGAAATATGAAATGAAATTCTTTAAATATTTTGTTTTATTTTTAGTTATTATATTTGGTTATTTTTTATTTATTCCAAAAGAAGATCAGTTTCTTTCACATTGCCACAGTATTTTTAATATAAATCAATTTCATACTTTTCAGCTACCAAAGCGCAGCTTCACTTGACTTTCAGATGAAGACTGTGCATTGATTGATCACAAGCAAGTGTCTGTTCTTTGTCTATTAGCTAACACATTCGTCAGAACAAAAACGTTTTAGATTCATTAACTTTATATAAATTAAATAAAATGTACTATTTAAGGCTCAAACTAAACTATCTAATTCTAAATCTTAGCACATTACTTTTAGATACTTCAAACTATAAGTGAAAAAAAAAAACGTTTTTTGAATTGATAATATTTTCATGTTTTTTCTTTTCAAAAAGATCAAATATCAACTACAAAATCATAATAAAGTATTTAAGATATTCCCTGTCTAAATTACTAAGAAGCTGCCTTAGAGAGCTTCACCATCGACCTCTTTCACTCCAACTTTTGCCTCACTTTAAACGATTCGACTTGTCTTAACGTTGCAGGATCCCAAATGTTACAGGCTACAGTATTGGAAAAGTCTGATGTGATAGAATAATATCAAGTTCAGAATGAAAATCCTGACAGAGTATAATTATATTTTTTTTTAAATTCATGTTTTATTTGTAATATGTCTTAGCCTAAACATAACTGGTTGGGTTGAGCTCCACTCATCTCAATCCATAAACATATATGTATACATTGTCTATTGTCTCTTTGAAGATCCAGGACGTGGACCTTCGTATTTTCTAGAAGTCTTTGTGCTAAGTCATTGTTAATTTTGTGGACATGCAGCCTATTTATCGGATCTTTTCTTATTTCGTCTTTGACGAGAAGCACTTTCAGGTCTTTATATAGATCAAAATTGGTCATATAGCAAGGAGCGCTGTTATAGACTGGTATCGCTGCAGTACGATGAGTATACTCTAAGTTTTTTGGGTACTAACACAAATGTTATAGTCTACTGTTATTAACTATGCAATATTTTTCGACTCAATATGAAACATCAAGGTGTATTTATAAAATAGTGTTCATTATAAATTATTATTTTTTATGTATTTTTTAATTTTTTATTATTTTTTTTTATTAATTTTTGATTATATTTATTTTTCATTTTATTTTTTATTCCATTTTTAATATTTTATTTATCTATTGTTTTATTTTTTATTGCTGTTATTATTTTTATTGTTTTACTTTATTGACTATTAATTTTTTTAAGCTTTATTTATTTATTACTTTTTTTTAGGTAATATATTTACTTTCTTAAAATTTATTTATTTATTTATTTTTTAATTTATTTATTTTTTTTTTTAAATTTATTTTTTAAAATTTATTTTATTTTTTTAATTTATTTAATTTTTTTTTTTTTTAATTTTATTTTCAATTATTTTTTATTTTTCAATATATATATTTTTTTAAATTTTGATATGCTCTATTTTGTTTCTCGATTTGTTGTTGTTCTTGCAGGCTTACCAAAATTGCTTTTGTAATGATGCTGATATGGATTTGTGTTTATGTTACTATTGTTGTTGTTGCTGTTGCTGCCGTGATGACTGTGATGGCTGTTGTAGTGGTGACCGCTGCTGCCATGGCTGTTGTTATTGTTATTGCTGCTGTTGATTTTGCCAACACTGCCATTGCCATTGCCGCCGTGATGATGGTTCAGATTGTGCATTTTGGATGGAATACGATAGCCGGACTCATAGTATCTATACTGATTGTAAGTGAAGCGCATTTTGTTGCCGTTTTTTGTTTGTTTTTGTTGCTGTTGTTGTTGAGTTGCTTTAAGTTAAATATATATATATATATATTTTATATTTATATATCTATATATATATATTATATTTATATATCTATATATATACTTGATTCTTTGTATATTCGCCCTTATGGATTCTATATGAACTTAATATAAATTATTTACTGCAGCATTCGTTTAAATGTTGTTTGTTGCTTTATGCTTTTCTTTGATTTTGGCAGGCATAGAACACTAAGAGGATCTGCTCTTAATATATATATATATCTAACTCTATATATATGTGTATATATGTGTATATAGATTGGTATGTAAGCATATAATTATTTTTTGGTTGATTGTAGTTGGCACGTTTATTTTGTTGATATTTTGTCACTTGGTTTGTTGAATTGAACTAATTAGATAATTTTTGTTGTTTTTTTTTTTTTTTGTGGTTGTGTTTGGCATTACAATAGACTTTTTTATTATTTGTACATTTTTGTTTTGTTTGTGTTGCTTAGTTAATGCTCATAATAAATACATGATTTGTTTGTTTTGTTATTGCAGTTGTATTTTTTTTACAACTTTTCTTTCCTTTTCTTTTTTTGTTTTTGTGATGTTTTTACTAGCTGTGAATCAAACGAAAACAGATATGATTATTTTATAGTAGAAAAAACAAATCGCGCTTGAAACGCTAGCAAAACGCGCGTCGCTGGAAATTAACGTTTTTCTCGTTTCGTTTGTTTTGTTTTCAAAATTCGCATTTATTTTTATGTGCCGCGCGATCCCGAAGCAAACAGCAGAAAAGAATGTTAAAAATATACAGACGCAGATGTGTTTGTGTGTAGACATTAAATATATATATGTATATCGAAAATGTATATTTTCGTTGTTGTCGCTCAACAAAGAGATACCCTAGAATTGCTGCTGAAGTTGACTAAAATATTTCAAGCAAAATACATAAGGAACACAAAGCTGAGTCAGTGAACAGAGAAACATTTAGAAAGCATTAATAGGAAATAACATATATTATTATGAGAATCGCATAGAAAGGCGCTATTAAATACAGTTTCCAATTGTTAGTTTGTTATTAAGTACTTTGATCTGAAGTAACTCAAGACAAATACAATAGCTAAATCAATGAATGATTTGTCAAAATACAGAAACATTTCGTTCAAAACAGGAGAACCGCATAAAAGAAGGCTGCTTACTCGTTCTTTTGTGTTTCCGATATATGATACATTTGGGTTTGAAGTCAATGATTAAAAAAAAAAAAGAAAAACATTTAGAGAAAAAACTCTAACACATAAATATGAGTATTGAATAGAACAAATCTGTTAAATATCTGAAGTAGCGTAAAACATTTAAGAATTCAAAGTAGGTCATCGAAAGATTTCTCAAAACAGCAAATTACTCAGATCAAAAGCCTATGTAATCTTTATATATATATATATATATATATATATATATATATCATTTGCCCTTATGTATGCCCAAAAGGTATGGATTATAAATTCAAGAAATATATGAAAGAAACAACGTAGTCATAATAATATACTCTGTTCTCTATATATTCTCTTAGTTTCCACCATATCTGTGTTGTAGCGATCTTTAATTGATCCCTAGAATTCGAACTCTTTCGCTAAGATAGTCATATAATCAACACAACAATGATACTGTACTAAATTGCTTGATCTCTTTATGCGGCTTATTAAGTTGAGCTTGCTGAAAACAAGTTTCGATCAAGTAGCTACCTTGAGATTTTTGGTGTTCTTCCTTGTTTTACAGTTATGCCTGCAATGATGTAGATATCTATAACTGGTTTCGATAGCCCTTTTACTTTTCCATCACAATTACATCCATAAACTCAACTGCGAAGCTAATTTTCTTTGTTGTCCGTGTAGAAAACAGGAAAGGGAACATGGTCTGACGAAGGTTTAAGCCTTATTTTATACACGGCTAACAAAGTGAAAAAGGGCATATTGGCATATACAATGCAGGATCTATTTATGTATACAATTTATGTTTATTAGTTCTGTTGGTCTACTAATGATCAATTTTATAGATTGAATGAAATGAAATATCATTTCTTTCTTTCTTTTGACCTACTTTTAGCTTATTTACAATTGGGCAGATAAACAGTTCTTAGACTAGTGAAAAAATTGCTCTGATCTCTGAATGCAAACCCAAAACCAGAACGTTATCTCCCAGCCACTGAAAGTGATGAACTCACTTTTTTCCAAGATATAATCTTCAGATTGACCAACTAAATAAACAAAATACCTCTCTTCCTGCTGATTTAAGCTATGCGACCAACGATAGCAAGACCGGTTAGCAATTAATAGTTTACGACTTTAACAAATTTGTTATTCATTTTACATTGGACCTAGGCTCCGTTTAGCAGAAGCTAATTTCAATTTCAGACATTAAGATGAGCACAAATGTTGCGATGAAATTGTAAGTTCTCAAATGAAAAAGGGGAACTCTTCGGAATTGTATTAAGTGAGAAATAAATTATGGCAAAATGCTTAAATAAAATTCGAATATTATTAAACTATGCAAAATATCAATGAAATTTGATTGAAATATATTCTAAAGAATCAGCCAATTGTTTTTTTTTTCCAGGTAATTATTCTATTGATGTAGCTCTGGTTCTTCTTAAATATAACATATATTATATATTACATATGACATTTCCTGACATGTCTTCTTTTCCCTAAATGACTTGAATAACTGTATATAGAAAGCATATAAAATACTCGTAAGATACAAAGACAAAATATAGTAATATTCTAAAAGTCTAAAACTAAAGTCTCAACTAAAGATACACCTTGTATGGAATACAAGTAAGTTCTAAATATTGATTTGTTTTTAAGCTCTATAGTTAAGGTTTACAATATTACAAATTCAATTGTATTTTGAATATTAAGCGACAACAACAAAAATACACCAGAAACACAGTTTTTACAACAAAATTCTGCGAATGCTTTTTTAACTTCTTTAACTTTAGGAATACTAGAAATGTTAAATCGAACCGTAATACCGAACGCAAATTTAAATTTTTTTTCGTATTTAATTTTTTATTTTTTTGTGCTTGCGGTCAGCGGGCAAACGATGTGTGTTCTATGGGGTTCTGCGACTGGGGCTGCCTTCGAGACGGTCTAGCGGCGTTGGCGGCGATAAGATAAAGCTGCTTAACCACAGCACTGATCGTTCGTTTTCGTTAACATTCCGTTTTTGTATCGTTTCGTTACGTTTTGTTTTGTTTCGGCTTTTCCTCAGCTATGCGAGAGAATGGGAGAGAGGTAGAGAGTATCTACGTTTTTATCCCCGTACAATTTTCCGGCTGCAAGCGCATTGTTTGCAGTTTATTTGTGCACGAAGTTGTTGTTGTTGTTGTTGTTTGTTTTGTTTTTGTTATTATATTTGTACGAAATTGTTAGACATTTTTTCGGCGATATATAGCGATAAATCGTTGCTGCCGATCGGAACACGATCAGCTCATGACGGCTAACGATAACGGAGAGCCGTCGTGCGTCGTCGCACTTTAAATTACTGCTGATAAAACGGAATATAGACGCACACACTACGTACACACATATGTATGAATTGGAACAATCAAATTAAATGCACACACGACAGCGACAGCGACGGCGACGGTGACGACTACGATCAGCGATCTGCGTACGGGATCGACTAAAGCGAAACAACAACAGAAATATTTAAAAAAAAAAAAAAAAAAGAAACCGAACAACTTTGAATAAATAATAATTGAAAATAATTTCAAACAGCGCGCACAAAAACAAGAAAAAAAGTATAAAATAAAATAAAGCTTTTGCCGTTTAACCGCAGACGGGAGCGTCACAGCGTCGAGCGTCGTGTTGCGAGCACTTACGCTGAGATCGATGAACTAAAATCCTAAAGAACGACAAGCCGTAATGATGCCTGGCCCATTGCTTGGTGTCGAATGCCGACGCTGCCGTCGCGTCGTCGCTGCCGCCGCCGCCGCTGCTGCTGCGTCGCAGAGATCGCCGTGAGAGCGCGAGCAACAAGTGCGAGAGTAGCTGCAGCAATAACAACAGCAACAACAACAACAAGTGTATGCGTGGCCGCCGCCGCCGCTCGTGCTTGAGACGAGAACGATGACGACAACGGGTTTAATTGATTTCAATGTATTTGTGAGCGGAACGCGCGCGCGCATCGTCGCTCACACTGATTCGCATTCGCATTCGGATTCCGATTCGGATTGCAAGCACAAATTAATAAAGTAAAAAAAAAAAGAAAAAAAAAACAAAAATAAATAGAAAATAGACCGAATGGTCTGCGAATTATAGCGACTGTATAGAGCGATAATCAATATCGATATCAATAATTAGTTGAACAAAAAAATAAATAAAAGAGTGCAATTTTCAAAAGTTTAAAATTCATAGCAAGAGATCCTTTGGCATGCCCTATATACAATGCACAAAACTACATACATACATACGTTCATATACACAAACACATTTACATACATACATATGTATGTAAGCTCTGATTGTTCTCTGTGTAAACTGTGCGTAGAGCTTCAAATTTGAATGTTCACAGTGTGAGCACGCTTCACGCCTCTGAGCAGCACGACAAAAGCCCAACCAACACCAAACACAAAGAAAGAAAGAGAAAGAGCGGCGCATCTGGTAACAGTAACACAACTACAGTTATGGTGTTGACTTCTTATTGGTCCGTTTCGTTGGGCGCACAAGAAATGCGCGAGAATTAACGAAAAAAAAAAGAAGAAGAAAGATTTAAGTCGGACTTGCCGACATTTAAATACGCTGAGCAGAGAATATGCAATATTAGAGATTGCAATTTTATAGTATATATTTTATAATGTATATTATAATTATATATATATATATATATGTATGTTTATATATATAACATAAAGATCCCTCGCCTACATTCTA
Organism: Drosophila hamatofila; assembly: GCA_035045345.1. Lineage (NCBI taxonomy): Eukaryota > Metazoa > Arthropoda > Insecta > Diptera > Drosophilidae > Drosophila > Drosophila hamatofila. Next base: position 6,212,803 of record JAWNPA010000039.1, on the reverse strand, counting down.
TTACACTCAATTTGTGCTCAGCTTTCTAACTGCATCAAAATACCCTTCACAGCTAGGGTATAAAATTTGTTAAAAGAACTTTCGCTTGGGATTCAATTGATAGTGATGGCTCTTTGGGGCTCGACAATGCACGCCGAAATATCATTCGTTCGGCACAAATAATAAGAGCAAACAGAAACAGGAAAATAGCGCGTAACTAAATAAATACAACACATGTAAATTATAATCAGCTAACAGTAGCTCTGTCGCCGCAGCAGCAGCAGCAGCAGCAGCCACAGCCGCGCACCTCAATCATTATCACAATCAACGTTCACTGTCCCTGTCGTCATTATTATCGTGATAATGAGACCGTTTTTGGGGGACAGCATTCAAAATAAGTGTAGAGTGTTAAAAAAAGAAAAAAAGAAAGAAAATAAAATAAATGCGCGCGTCACAAACATCAACGGCCAGCGCCACCGACGGACGTTAGACGAAGCTTTTTTTTTATGAAAATGTAACTCATACGCAGCGTTGACCGACAATGAATTAGCTTATTTTAACAATTAATTGTTGACACTAAAAACCGACTAGTTGAGCTTGTATACTCGTTTACCAAGTGTTAAAAGAGTATATTGGTATTTTATGTCAGTTTTAATGAGGGGGGCAGAACTTTGCCATCTTCAATAGAATTAGACACGTGTCGACTATGCGCATTGAATAAAGATTCAATTGACGTGCAAATAGTAAAAAAAAAAATTATGAATGTAATAAAAAATTGAAAAAACAAAGTTACATTTTCCTATGTACAATATTATGAATATTATAATACCTAAAAATTATATATATATTATAATATTGAAAAACTTTTGGGAATTTTTAACTTGGAACTGAGTAAAGTTAACCTTATAAAACTTTGTTTTTAAAATAATTTATTTTTGAAGTGATTTCTTATTGAGAATTTATTCTTCAAGTTTCATAAAAAGTTTGAATTTGATAATGTAAGCAAATTAGGTTGAAACTTTAGATCGATAAGTTTCTTTCATAATATTTAGAGTTAAGATCTTAAATTATAATATATGAACAAAAAAAGTAAGTTTTAAATCAAATTCAAATCCGATTCTCCAGCCTCAACTCTCTAAACGTAATTAGTTAAAACATCTCAACTTTATTGAAATAGAATTGTTTTTCTCACTAATATAGCCCATCATCACATTATATATAACTGATTATATGTAGCATTAAAATCAATGGGTTCTGAGTATTAAACCTAATTTTGGTTATTAGAGCTGCTTGGCTTCATCACAGTTACGATACTAAAACAAAAACAACAAAAACACAGCAACAGAATTGAAAAATGGAAAAATTCCAAAACAAATGAAACATCGTATAAATAATTATAGACGCCAATGTTCTTGGGGGTTAATTCAGTTTTTTATTGTTTTTGTAGTTGTTGTTATTTTTTTTTATATATTTATAATTTTTTTTTTTTTTGCATGCAGTTTACAAAAGTACAATAAACCGTGTTAATAAGTACAGGTTTTAACCTTGAACCCAACTCCGATTTTCGCTGTTTAATCCTCAGTCGTACTAGTTAGTTAGATTGGATCGCCACGCATTTGCCAAGTAGGGTATAATATAATACATTCATGGGTAAATACAATGACAACAACAGCAACAGCAAGCATACAATCAAAAGTACACGAAAATGCGACAACTGTAATCATCAGCGCTGATCATCTGTCACAAAAAATGTTATAAATTATACATACATATGAGATCGGTAATGGCCCATAGGAAGTGGACATGGACAAGGGACATGGGCATGGGCATAGCCATAAGCTAGTCAGGAGCGGGCCGTATTATAAGTAAGTAGCTCTGATGACTTGGCAAAATTGTTGCAATCTATTTAGCCGATCCTCAATTGCATGAAGACTTATAAACAGCATCAAAAGTTTATACAAAGTACCCTTAGCATATATTCAACTGGTAACTGAAGTTTACAAATATATAAAACGTATGATGATACAAGTTCATAATGCTTGAAGGATTAATCCAATATCAAATATATGTATACATATTTACATTCAAAGCATCTTACTAAAGCTTTGGTGATATTCCCTGAGAGTAAAATTGGCTTATGACTTGACAAAAAAAAATATTATTATAATCAATCGTCTATTGCTGCTAATCAAGAATGTATATATGTGTATCTATTTATATCTATTTCTATATCAATCGTCTATTGCTACTAATAAGGAATGTATATATATATATATATATATATATATATATATATATATATATATATATATATATATATATATATATATATATATATATATATATATATAATATCAGTATATATCTAGATATACATATTTATCATTCTATATATAACCATCTATTTAAAATGTAGTACCAAAAATTGCATATTTTAAGTCTTTCAAATTCCAATTCACTTATTCATCCATTTGGCGCTTATTTGATATGACTCAATGAAAGCAAGGAAGAAAGGAGACTATTCAAGAAGACCTATACAAATATAGTTATACTATACATTAGAGTATAGTATAGTATACATAAGAGTATAGTATAGTATAGATGCAGCTTGCGGCTTCTTTCCTCTGATCGGGCAGATCTGATTATACCTATTCAAGTTTAGTTATACCATATATTATAGTATGGTATAGACGTAACTTGCGACTCCTTTCCTCTGATTTAGCACGACCGACCAGTTCGAGTTTTAAATGCAAAGTGATTTTATTGCAATGTACAAGGAGAGCTTGATGAGAGAGTGCGATAATATGCATGCTCAAACAAATTCTGTCTGCTCTCTCTCTTTCTCTTCTCTAACATACAACAGAAACTAAAAGCCTGAGTTTCAGATCTTTTTTGCAGCTCAAGAGACACGTTTCAATAGAACTGGGATCTATAAGAGAGGCCAAAAATGAAATGGAATGGAATGGAATATATAGATCTAAAACTATAAAATATATATATATGTAAGACTATAAAATATATATAATTCTAAAAAGTTATCACAGAGAGATATATACATGATGTATGATGTAATATCAAATTTCAAAATTATAGCTAACGGCTAGAGGTGGTTCCAAACCAATATACTCTCTATAGTTCATGAATGAGTATGAAAACATAAGATTAAATATAAATGCATATATATAAAATATATGTATTTATATACATACATATAAAATATATGTATTTATATGAATATACTATATAACATATTCAGATATATAAATATATATTATTTATCAATTTTGGCCTAGCATTGAACTGTTCTCTTTGTACTCTACATTGTCAGTTGTTTTTGTTTTTCCTCTCTCTGATTTCATTTGCGTTTTAAACCCGTTCGATCTAAGCCACACACACTCAATGTTCATTTTGGCCCTATTTTCATTGAGTCTTAATGCCACAAAGTATTTCACAGCTAATGTGTGTGCTGCTGATGTGATGTATATAAGTTTTCATACATACACATACATACATTTGTCTGTCTGTGCATACAACGAGTTTAAAATCTTAATAATGTTAAATGCCCAATCACGATTTCGTACGATTCATTTTAAATTTCGATTAACGTACGCATCGTGGACTTTATACGGTATGACATCTGCATACGTACAGCTTCGGGTCCCCAAAACGATGCGATGCGATGCGATGCGATACGACAGACGCTAATACTAAATACAAATATGAACCCAAAACCAATATCATAACCCAAAATAAATCAAACAGCACAAGATACGAACCGCAAGTCATAAGAATGTGGAAAACATTTTGTCCACTGTCTTCTTTTTTTTTTCAGAAACGAAAATTTAAATTGAAGTAAAGAATTTAAAACTGGGAGTGGGTCCTGTTTTTAATTTTTACATATATTTAGTATGCGATTTATTATATATGTATGCATATATTTCAATTTGTTTCAAATAATTAAAAAATAATTAAACATTTTATGGAAAAGCCTAACAATTACAATATATAAATATTAAAAATTTCTTTGTTATAATTATATTTTTAATAGTTCAGGTTTTGTAAATATTAAAAATATATTCACTTAAAATTTTTTATAAATATCATTTTATAAATGTCCAAAATATATATATTATTTATATATATTCCCGATCCGCCCACTATGGGCGTGTCAAATCGGAAAATACATTCTCATAGAGTTGAAATTCGGAATGCATAGTCGAGTTGATAACACAAGTTGATTAACGTATGACATATATCACGACGCCCATTGGGGGCGTGGCAAACCGGGTAAAACTGTATTTTCTACAATTTCGGAGCTCAAAACTCCAAATTGAACTACCACATTACTGTTGACATCCTCCATTGATTTGCACAATAACATAATATTTAATTATAATATTTAATTATCGAAATAAATTTTTGTATTAAGAAAATTTTCATAAACTGGCTAAAGATATTTGCAAATTTTACTTGCCATTTAAACAACCCATTTCCGTAGTCACAGGGTATATTGGCAAAAAATGATAAATATTGTGCCATAAAATTTATTCAAAGAAAACGGCCAACAAAATTTCGATGCATTTGATGTAAATATTTTTGTTTGAACAACAACAACAATAAAAGCAACAATAAATTCAAAGCTAACAAAGGAAAAATTAAAGAATCTAAAATATATATATACAATACATTTATGTATGTACATATATCTATCTATTCGAACAATATGTGTATAGGCATTTAATTTTTTGTTATTGAATAGGTTTTATGGATCTACATTTCGGATTTCTTTTTTGGCATTTACGCGCAATTATTGATCATAAAATGTCTGATAGATATCTATATAGCTTTAACTTTTTTCATTTTTCTTTCTTTATTTTTTTTTTGTTTAAGAATAAACAACAACTTTGACTATCAAAAGATTATATTAATTTGCTTTAATTTGTTGTAATTACTGCGCCGCTCGGCGATACAATTATAGCCGCACTGTGGCACTAGGGAGTGCAATTAAAGGCAGCGTGACTTGAAGATACTCAGCACTTAGCTCAGATAGATATCTGTAAAACTTATATAATATATGCGTTATGCTATTATCATGCTGATCCAAGTTGAGGATACAAATATTTTATGAATGGGTTTGTCAAAAGTAAAAAAATATATATATATATTACTTATAAGAATTCAAAATCTTTTATATTAGGACCTTAGAGCTTAGTATGGAACTATAAAAGCTATAGAGCTATAGTCTATAGATCTATAGAGCTATAAAGTTATTGAGCTATTGAGCTATGAAACTTTAGATCTATCGAACTATGGAGCTATTGAATTATGGAATAATGGAACTATGGAAATATGGAACTATAGAGTTACAGACCTATAATGCTATAGAGCTATAAAACTATGGAACTGTGGAACTATGGAACTGAGGAACTGTGGAACTATGAAACTGTGGAACCATTGAACTATGGAACTATGGAACCATAGAGCTATAGAATTATGAAGCTATGGAGCTATGGAACATTTTCAAAGTTCTTACAGTTTGCTTATGTGTTGTCTTGATGAAGTAAACACTGACAGATGCACTCAACTCAACTCAACCCAACTCGCCAACAATGACATACAATCACCCAAGTATATACCCCCTTTTTCTTAATGACTGCAGGGTATGGTTACGTACATAAACGAGACAAAGAAAACGGCCGCCACCGTCGCCTCTGTCGGCTCAGTCATCTGTCAAACGCATGAACAGACACAGACGACGACTATAAAGACAAGAGCAATAACAGAGCGCAGATAACAGTGACGTTAGCTGGCGACGCGAGCAGAACTGTTGCGTTGCGGTTACAAATGTCGCGCACGCGCACCCCGACTGTCTGTTAACTGGCGGCTAGACATTGCAAATTAAATTTGGTAATTGATGGCTATTCCGTTTATGTATGTTACGCTCGTCAATTTGCAAGCCAGCCTCCTAATCGACAAATTTCACTGACCACCATTGCCATTGGCTTCATTATCGTCTACATGAGAATTTAAGATCGGATCGACCGTTCAAATATTGCCATCGTTTTGATGCGATTATATACAGACTTGTTTAACACCTGGGGATTCGACCTTTAATATTGACTGAAGTACAATTGTAATTCGTTTCTTTGTCAAAGTATACACGACTAGATAAAGCTGAAATGCTTTGAGTTCATCAACATATTTAATAGTTGAGCTGCACGTGCTGGATACCTTAAACCCCTTTGAAAATGGGAATGCTGGGTATTGTGATTTTATGACAATGTATGTGACAGGCAGAAAAAGGCGTGGCGAAAACTATAAAGCAGATAGTCTTGATTAGCGCGAAGAGCGGAATTGATCTAGTTATATCTGTCAATATCGTAAGCGACAAAAGCTGGAGACTCGAAAGTTTAAATATACATTATAATATTTTTTCTTTTTTATCGCTCAAAATCGATTATTTCATTTGAGATTTCGGATTATATTATTCCAAATTTTGCTCAAGTCTCTCTTTTCATTCCATATTTGACAAATTTACATTTAAAATACATACAATAGGCACAGCTGTATGTCATTATCACGCTCTGTAAATTTAACTAGTAATTAAACATTTAATTGACTATAGTAGAGCAAAGCTGCGTAAAATGCGCAGTAAGCAAGGCCCTTTGTATGTGCATAAACGAAACGTAGAATGATTGGGCAGAGTTGAGGGTATCTCCAAGTCGGACACTGCCAGCTAAAGTACTCCTGCTTGTTTTTTTCTCGAGGTTATGCCTCTGATAAACCATCGCCAGCTACCTCAAGCGTCAGCACAGACGGTGCTTTACCCCCAACAGCTAAGCAATCTAATAATCTTATTTTGACACTAGTCAGGATGGGCCGGTAAATGCGATCATAAACTGTGATAAGCAAGCCAACAAATATATATATAAGTATAGTATATACGTGGAGAGACAGAGACATAGAGAGACAAAAACATAAGAGAATTTTAGTAGATAATGCCGGACCTTGGAATACCGTACATTTACAAACTGTTAAGCATTTTAGTGTGTTAAAAGAATATTGATTCGCCTAGATATAATCAGAATACGGAGATTTTTCACTGGCATATGACTAGAGGCAGACATATTTCAAACAGTCAACAACAAAATCAGATCAACTTTATTTTAATCAATCAATGCATAAGCATAATGATATCTGATATGACTTTCTTTCCTTTAACTCGTACAGGGTATGCAACAAAGAAAAGTCATACCTATTCTAATTTCGTGTATTTCATACATAGTACAATCTCTGTGAGCATGTTGTTATACACACACCGAAACGTGTGTGTGCTTAAGGCGATTATGCTGAGATTCTGGTTGGGCCTACTTCCGGGCTAGTAGTAAAGTGACAGACGTTCACGTTGCCATCGCTTGCATCACGTGTTTTTGATGTGAGTTCTAAAAAGACTTTAAGACTCGCATGCTAAGGCTGATAAGCCTGAACTTGATCGAAATTAGCTTCAAATAAAGAGAAACAGATTTTGCACAATCCACATAAGAAAAATTATTTACGTATTTTAATTATTTTAAAAATGGCGAATATTTACTATAGAAATATGTCAAAGGCGAAGTGATGTGTACGGGAATGGAAAATGGGAATACCCATATACCCTAAGCCCAGGAAGAAAAGAGCTATTTGCAGTCAGAATGTTCAAAATATCTTTAGATATATAATAAAAAGTTTTATATAATGGAAAACAAATCTATCTATAGAAATTGGAAGTTGCTGCTATGTATATATATATATATATATCGAATCAGGTATCTTTTAATTTGTATATAAAATCCATCCATCCCAGTCTTTGCTTCCTTTTAAAGCCAAAACTATTAAGACTAAAAGCCTATAAGCTACATAGAGAAAAGCTTTGGCTAAAGAGCCTCTGAAGTCTTACTGCTCCGATTACTTATACCTATTGTTTGCTAAAGCTAATCAAAAGTCAATAACTAAAAAAAATAGAAACACATTCTAGGGTATGCTCAATCGCTAAACTGAACGAAATCGAACCGGTTTGAACTACATACTTCGGCTTGTCGAATTCTTGTCGTAGTTTTTATAAATAATTTGCCTTTATCAATTCATGTAGTCGGAGCGAGAGATTATTATTATGCTGTCCGCCTTGAGGCACAAATTTCATGTTTGTATAAGTGTGTCTAGCGCTGTATATAAATACGTATGTCTGTATGTGTGATGTAAGTGAGTCTGTGTGTGTGTGTAAATAGTTGTATTTCTCTGTGGCATTGACATCAGACATATAACGTTTGGCGTACGCCGAACTTGTAACAACTGTGACGAAAACGAAAACAGTTCGTAACAAGTGAGAATGTGAGAATCGGATGCGACCGACTGCATAATACTCGTTCAAGGATCAAAAACTGTACTTAACTAATTAAAGAAGCTATATTTTTAGATGTTCCAGGCGCCAAAAAGGTGGATATTCAATTGATTAGGGTATCTGCAGCTCTAGCTCGACGACTACAGGCACACATCTTCTACAGAAGATAAAGTGTTAATAGGCTTTAATTTACAACGCCCAGCATATAGAGAAACTTAACTACTAGAGAACGTCGAGAAAATAAAGTTTTTATTGAAAGAAGATCTGTACATTTTTATCCGAAGTTTATAGAACATAGTCAAAGTCATAGCGCCATAAATAATATCGTCTAAGCAACTGAAGTAAAATAAAGTAATCTTCGATTTATATATTATCGAAAGCGATAAGCAGTAAATTCAATATACTCTTTTCACCCCATGAACAAGTATAACATATCGATATAATTATCGATTTATATATTCCCGACTTCCAATTTTTAAATTTTATGTACAACCGATTTTAAGTACAGACAAAGAGAGTAAATTTAATATACTCTTTTTGCCCCATGCACGAGTATAACAAGTACCAACTAATGTGTTAGAGCAAAAAAGAATCATAAAATCTGATAAGATTTTATTGGGAAATCGTTGGTACATTCCGTGTGGCTCAGTAATAGAGGCACAGCCAACGAGCAAACAAACTATAATCATAGCTATATCCTAAAGAAATCTAGTGAATGAACTTGAAAAGAATAAGGCTTAAAAGCAGTTGACATATTTCAATGTTTTCTAAGCTGTAATAGTTGAAATTATCTTATTTTATAATCATCTTTAATATCTATATTCAGTTCAAAAGTTCACTTTTCAATAAACAAAGATTTTGTTGACATTTTGAGATTTTGTTTACTTTCGAGGGGTTTACGGAGTTTACTGAGTTCACTCAATAGTCAACAACTTCTGTCTGTTTGGTTTAGTCAATAGCTTCTGTCTGGTATAAATTGTTAAGTACATTGAAAATTGGTATAGCTATTGCGATTGAATTAAGTCACCCAAATTTCGGATTTAGCATTTCGTGAGCGGTCAATGAAGTGACGGCGATGGTAAAGGCAATGCTTATGGCGGAGTGAAGGTGATTTCGATATTTGATTGTGAAAGTGTACATTCGAATCATGCGGATAAGCTTTTTTATACTCATTCACGAAAGTAAAATGAGTATATTAGTCTTCGAGCAATGTACGTATTACTTCAAAGCTATTGAGCTTGAAATTAGGAACATATACCATGAGTATATGTATATATCCTGGAATTATATAGAATCAACATTTTCCCGATCCCCCCACTAGGGGCGTGGCAAAATGGATAATTCATTTTGTCGTATCTTAGAAAGCATTGTATTTGAAGTGTTAGAGAATAGAAATTGGGAACATATACTTGGGTTGACAACACAAGTTCAAATAGACATAATGGATATATCTACGCCTTTTAGGGACGTGGCAAATCAGGTAATATTGTATCCTCTATAGTTTCACAGAAACTCAAAATTCAACAACTCAATTACTAAATAAAAATAATATATATATATACCAATTGTGGGCGTGGCAAATCGAAAAATGGATTGGACAGCATTTGAGCCGTGAATGAGTATTCTGCAGTCGGTAACGCAACGTTCTTACTCTTTGTATAGTCAATAATTTGTATGCAGTCGGGCCCTATCCACTAGATCTATGTGTTTGACTTGGCAAAATCAATAAACTTAAAAATTATTATTATGTATATAATGTTTTCATAGATAAAGCTCAGAAAAGTTGAATGACTTTTAGCTCTACAATGTAATTAGTAATTGTATACATAACATAATTTAGCCAGCTATAAATAATGTTATCTTCATTTCATTAGAGCTAACAAAATACGTATATGACTAACACAAGTCTCAATTAAATTGTGATTAAACGAATTTCTAGACAGACTGTTGTATAGAACCATTTATGAAAGCATTAAACATATTTATTCGCAGTGATAGTACTTTTTTTTTTCTGTTTTTTTTTTTTTTTTGAATAAAAATATAAATTTTGTCTTCATATTTATTAATAGACTGAAACCTAGACTGATTACAAAAACTGAATGTTTAATTCTAATAAAATTCAAAGCATAGAAACGAATTGAATTCTTTGTACGTTTTTGTATATATATATATATATATATATATATATATATATATATATATACATATATACTATATATATATATATTTATGTGTGTGTTTGTATGAGTATATATATGTATTCGAACATTGTTTAAATTTCGCGATATATTGTGAAATTCACTAGACGGTAAATGGCAAATGACAGCGACCGAGAGACAAACCTCAATTGTGTATAAGTACTTATGTATGTATGTATGTGTTTATGTATTCATGTATGTACTTCTACTTATACATGTATGCAAATATATGTATCCCGTATCTTCATGAGTTGGGCGTGAGCTGTGTGAGCCAGTTGGACTCGAACAGCGTCGTCGACGACCGACAGCGACTGAAATTGATAAGATTTTGTTTACATTTCAGCAATGAGGAGTGAGTAAAGTACTTTTTGTGCTCTCCACGTCCGATCGCAGATCTCATCACGAAATAGAAGTGTGATGATTGAGATGGAATGGGATAGAATGGGATGTGATGGGATGGGATGGGATGGGATGAGATAACTATAACAATGACGTACATTGCAAATCGGAATCAAACTGTCAAACGCTGCGCGCGCCACTTAGACAAATGTGCCAAAAGACAACAAGAAACATGTTTAACTACTACTACAGACTGCGCTAAGTTTTTAATTGTTGTTGTTGCTATAATTGTTGTTGCTGTTGCTGTTGCTGTTGTTTTGATTGTCTTGTTGCTGCTGATTGCCATTGTTGTTGTTCTTAATTTATTATTACATTTGTTTCTTCTCTTTTTTTGTTCGTCACGTGACGGTCTCATGCGCCTCTGAAAGCGCTGCCATTTGTCGGTATCGCTCTTTATGCAACTATCTATATATATTGTAAGTGGAAAAGGGGTATATTGGCTTGAACTCTCCAGCTCATGTTTGAACTCATCAAAAGTTCATATTCTCGACTGAAATGGTGACGTTTAACAGCTGGCATTTCGTATTAAACAAAAATGTTGTTTAGATATTAATACATTCAATATGAGTATGCATGAATTGTAAAATATATTCATATTATACTATATTATTTTCTATATTATATTTATTTTTTAAAGAAAAGCATTGAAAATATTTAAGCTTTGTTTATTTCATGAGCATTTACAAGTTGTTTATCACTCAACATAAATTGCACTTTGGGCCAGCCGTGAATTGGCATCAATCAATCAATCAATCAAACCAAATAAATACGAACAAGTTCGATTCAATTGCATACTGCAAGACAATCAGTAATATTGAATACAAGCATATTTGATTTGATTCGAAATACACAGCGATACACACACACAGAGAGATGTTCATGAATTGAAGAAGAAATTTTTTTATTTTGCATAAAAATCAAAGTTTTTACATTGAAAATGAGATTTTTGTGCAAATTTATAAGTTATAATTATTTTTTGTATACATTTTTATTTTATTTATTATTTACTTTTAATAATTAATTTTTACTATTTTTGAATATTTTTTATTTTTCATTGAAATTAAAGTTTTCACATGGAAAATGTTGATGTTCAGTTTCAAAAGTACATATTTAAACTTTAATTGATTTTTTTAACGTATTAATGTTATTTTAAATTTTTTTTTTTTTGTATTTATTTATTTTTTTTTTTACAGCATTCGTCAATTTTGTATTTTATTTATATATTTAAAAATATATTTTTATAAATTTAAATTATAATTTTTTTATTTTGTTCTTTAACTTTATTATATAATTTACTTTAATTTTTTATTATTTCATTTTTTTTTAAATTTGTATATATTGTATATTTTAAATGTAATTTTGTTTTTATTTTTATTATTTATTATTTATTTATTTATTTTATTTATTATTTACTTATTTATTTTATTTTTTTATTTTTTATTCACTATTATTTTATTGAATATTTTTTTATTTATTATATTTTTACATAAACTATGTACATATATCAAACCCCAATTCTTGTACAGAATGATAAAATGATGTTTACATTATACACTTATATGTAAGTGCATATATATATCTATGTATTCTTGTACATATATGTATCCTTTACATACAAGCAAAATATATCTTCGCAATGCTTAGCCTAAGATTACGATTTTCTAACTTATAAATCTATTACTAAAATTATAATATAGGTTAAATGGGTAGTGCGTATAAAAGCTATTTTCAAAAATCTTCTAAAGGGATGTAAATCAAATAGCTATACGAATGTTCGTTATTCATTTAAATAAATTTTCGACTATATTCATTATTATTATTATTAACATTATTAACTACATGAACGAAGAAAACAAAAACAAATTTGATCTTATGCTTAGATGTGAATTAGTAGAAGATATTTAGCCAATAAGACTACAGTTCTCTGCGTAGGATAAGATCCATAACTTGAAGGTAGTTATCTATATATCTATCTTTCTCCATTATATGTATTCTCAACTGATTAAGAAATGTTTGCACACACATTTGTAGATATACATGCGCTTGTATAGTTCTAAATTCAAAATTCTATATAATTGAAAAGAATTTGATTTAAGGCGTCTATTCGACTGCTGTTTGACTGAATGAAAAATTAGCAACAATGTTTTGCAACCTTGAGAGCGCGTTTCATTATTATTATTGCCATTTGCTTTTGTTATTGTTAATTTTTTGTGGCGCTTGCGCATAAAACAACAACAACAACTACTACTGTCTGTGTGTGTTTGAATTGTAAACAAATATAAGAAAAGCATATAGAACGCAAAAAGACGACGCAGAAAATTATTGTAAAGGCAGGCAAAAGAGCAACAGAGGCAGTGAGAGACAGAGAGAGAGATTGAACGAACGATAGAGACAGCAAGAGAGCGAGTGTAGAGAGAGAGAGAGAGAGAGAGAGAGAGAGAGAGAGAGAGAGAAAGAGTGCGAGAGATCAACAATGAGATTTACCTTTTGGCTGCTGTAGCTTGGACTTATTTAATTTTTTTTATTATTTGCCAACAAATTAGATGGCCATTAAAATTTAATTTGCACCTCTTTCTGTGACATTTCAGCGGGTTGAGTCATCAAAAATAAAATACGAACAGGTGCCAAAAGCAAGCACTAAACTGATAATGCCATGTACCGATCATAATGTTCATTATGCAAACACAATAATGCGATTGGCCAGAAAAGAACAACACACATAAATCAACAAACAAAAAAAATAAATGCGTGTCTAACTATTAAAATTATATAAAATCAAGTTAATTAATTAAATTAAATGTTTTTTTATTATTAATTTACATGTTTTTTTCTTATTTATTTTTCAAGAGCTGCTATCACACTCTCTCTCTTTCTCTCTCTCGCTCTTTGCAAAACGAATTATCTCTTGAAGGAATGAAATAAAATATAAATACTCTAGTTGGAAGTGCTAGACTTGGCGTTACCCTAAACTAGACATCAATTTAATCGATAAAAGAAAGATCTTTCATACATGTTAAGTCTCAAGTCTCTAGAATATATATATATATATATTTATATACAAAGTTAAACAGATTAACAACTGAAATCGGTGCCCAACCTTGCTTAGCTTCGATTCATTCGGCCACGCCCACTTTTGTCTGTTACATACATCTTGACTAGAAAACATTATACCCACAACTGCTATTTGCAAGCGATTGAGGGTATCCAAAAATTTGGCTAAGGGGGCGTGCTTTGGTTATTTGTTAGATGAATGGAATACAACAATAATAACAGAAATTGGTTCGTTTAGCACGTCAATATTAAAGAAAGGAACAAACATGCATGCGCGTGTTTAGCAATATGGTCTAATACATAGGTAATATTGGCATATATATATGTATATATGCATATACTGTCGGCATATAAATGTCCATTAATCAGTTTTACTGATTTTTCGGCTAGATGATACACACCCACATTAAACGTCACGTGATCTTTCTTTTTTTTTCTGTTCGACATTCAAAAACTGACACAAAAAAGAGAGCACAATAAAAAATTGATCTTCTCGGAAGTGCTCGACTAGGCAATACCCTGAACGGGAGTACAATAATATATATAGATATATATAAAACAATTTTCTATTTTTGGGGTTATCTTCCAGCCATCTAGCTATAAAAGCAATTTAATGACTAAGGCATATGGAATGACACAGTAGGGAACGAATATGATTTAAGATCGATAAAAGTTATCGACTTTTTGCAGTAAACGTGATCGGCAACTGTTATTTCAAGATATAAGCATTAATTATCAAACATAATTCATAAAGTATACTAAGATCAATCCACCATTGCATACAGTGAGATGCACCTATCTAGATATACATAACTCGATTGCCACGATGAAGAATATATTAAATGATTTACTTTATGGCGTCAGACATGTTTCACTGCATGACTTGCACATTTCGTGATAACAAATTATGATCAACGATATAGCAAACATTATGGATTGAAAACAGTTTAATATTTGATTGGATAAAACCAATTTACGAAGTTGTACAAATCGAAAGAAATAGCTGTGAACCTGTTTTCAGAGAGTAATCACGAATAATCAGCAAAAAATGTACGAATATCTAAATAACTGGCAGTAAGCCATTTCCAGATATCCTAAATAACAGTTAGTGAGAGCCGTTGACAACGCGGCTCAGCTTTGTCGCTTGTCGTTTATTTGCACAACTTCAGCAGTCTCCCATGTGGCTGAATGCCTCTGCCCCCGTAACGATTGGGGCAGGGCTCCATTTGCTATTTATTGAAGGCTGGGCTGAGGCTCGATTTGTTGCTACTATTTATTTCGTTTTGTTTTTTCGTCAACATTTCTCTACAATTGTCTGAAAATGAGTGGGGAATAGTTGAGCAGCTGGAAACCTTTGCTTCAGTTATATTGTAATCATGTATAAAATAAAATATTATAAATTATTTCATTCATTCTATTATCTTTTATCTATATCTATATATTATATTATATATATTTTGTATTCGTTATCAATAAATATAACGACTTTAAGTAGAATAATAGCATATAGGTATTACAAAATCCATGGAACTTGGAATCAAAAAACTTATGTAACCTAAGCTTATCTAATTTAATCAAATAATTAATCACAAAACACAAATAAATAAAATGTTTATAAATTCCAATCATACCAATATAATTAATAATAATTTGAATAAGTATTTACAAAAAATATTTATTTTAATTATGCTAAAGAATTGCATTTTAGGCATAAATTAAGATAAGATAAGTAGATGCCCAGCATGAATTTTGTTTTTTTCTGCACTCAAAAATTATATTAATTTGTTTTGATTAGTTTAAGAAAAAGTATCCAACTGTAAGATACCCATCACTATATACACATATACTTATTTATTTTTAATTTTTATCACTGCGATAGAAAAAATAAATCTTAAATAAATGTTTTAGTTCCGATCTTATTGCAGGGTGTTTCAAATTGTGTATTAACAACTCTTTAACTTTTTATGGTGTTTTATGTTAGATGCCCTCACTCAGCTGGCAAGTATTTTTGTGTTTTTGATTTTTTTTTATAATAATTTATTGTAGAGAGTTCGCGTCTAAATTCAAATCGTTTTTGTTTGATTAATAAAATAATAAATGAATTTTAAAAAATTAACACCGCAGTGTCGATTGTTCACAATTGACGTCAAACTGCTTACAACTTCCGTTGCGAGGTCTATAGCCTTAGACTATGCAAGAAACATATATATAGAAACGGTTCTAACTGAGCGTCAGCTCATATATATAATATATATCGAATAGAATATATTCAAATATAACTTAACAAGTCAGAGTGCTCTAGTCTAGACTGCTCGACTAGGAGATCCCCTGAGCCCTGCTAAGAGATGACTTTCCGCTTCTTTTATGCATAACAAATAACACATGCACACACACATATGCAAGCATGCATAAGCACGCGCTCTGCTAACTGCGTAGTTGACGTAATAATTAGGGCTATATTATGGGAACTTAATTGTTAAATAAGTTACCTTGTGGATAGACTAAAAACATTCAATTGTGTGTAATTGTCAAAGCATAAGTCTCTGGTATTTGAAATAGGCAGGTTTTTTTTTAATTTGGAACGAAGGGGGCGTGGTATACAAAATTGATATATTATAAAATCTTTGTATTCATTACATGAATCTACACAGTAAATCTGAAATCTCTAGCTCTAACAGTATTCGAATTTCGCATAAAAACGAAGTAAAATTATCGATTATGATCGATAATACGAAAATTATATGAGTTATCGATCAAATATGATGATTTCGTACTGCGTATGGTATACACGAATATACATGTAAAATTTCGAGTCTCTAGCATTTTTAATTTACGAGATCGCTGCGTTCGGACGGACGGATGGCAGTACAAACTCATCATCCTGATTAAGATAGGCCTCCTTCTGCCTGTTACATTAATTTTCACAAAAACATTATACCCCGATTTCCCATTTTAAGTGAGTTTAGGGTATAAGAAACTAGGGTAAAATTATTTTAATTATTTATTACATTTTTCACTATAAATAGTTTAAAAAGTCTCATTTCTCGATTATTTTTGTAGTCATTTAAAAATATTTAAACAACCAAGTCATTTTTCTGAATAATGCAAAGAATTTTGCTAGCTATCATCACGAGGCAGATGAAAATTGCACTTGCAGCAGGCACACTCTACATTCTGATACCCTAACATTTGCTGGCATTATAGCTGCAGTTGAATATTGGAAGAAAAAAATATGAAATATAAAACCGGCTATATGGGGAGTCACAAACCGGCATCGATCGCCCGATGACAATGTGTGTTTACCTGCCTGTTTACCTTTTTCACTTACGGCATTTCCGGGGCATCCAATCCGTACACCACTCCGTCAATAACAGCCAATTGGCTTTTGTAATAGACACGGATAAAAAGTGGTACAGCCAGAGGAACGGACGAACGGGCAGAGAGCGGAAAAGACGGACGGGTGCACTTGCCGTTGTCTGACGTCGATTAATTTCCAAGAAACATTTTGCAGTGTTGCGTTTTGACCTTAGACAGTTGTTTGTCGTATTGTCGTCGTCGTTGTTGTTGTTGTTGTTGTTACTGTTGTTGCTCTCTATGGCATATAATAATCGGGCAATGTAATGGAATTTATCGCTCATGTGAAATGACGACAACAAATAGTATTATATCCGAACGATCACGCAACAATTTAGCCACTAACTCCAAAGTAAGACAATTAAGCGTGATCAACTCGCCCGCCACCCAACTACCCGAAGCTCCACGACGAACTGAGCTGAGACAACCTTTAAACCATCTTAGTTTTAGGCGAGAGCAACTATCAACTTAATTTATGAAAAGAATTTAAAATAATATAAAAAACTCTAGATTGCAAAAAAATCAATTTCGATCCCATTCAGTAGATTTATACAAACTCATTTTGTAAATGCCTATTTGGAGGGAGTATTAAAAGATTTCTTCAATAGCTTTTGAATCTGAAAAACTTTAATCTGAAATTTCAGGCAGTTCTATTCAAAGTGCTTTCCTTTGTTTACGTTAAATTAAAGTTAATGTTAGAGGTTAGCTTAAAGTTGAAGTTAACGTTAAAGTCAAAGTGAACGTCAAAGTCAATGTTAAATTAAAGTTAAACTTGAATTTAGCGGTAAAGTAAAAGTGAACATCAAAGCCAATGCTAAAGCAAATGCTAAAATTAAAATTAAAGGTAACTTTAAAGTTAAATTGAACGTAAAAGTTAACGTTAAAGTTAAAATCAAAATGTTATGTTGAATTTAAGTTAAGTTGAGAAACCTCCATTAAGGTAACGTTAAAGTTAATGTTACAACTAAAGCTAAAGTTAATGTTGAGGTTAACATTAAATTCGAACTTATAGATGAAGTTAAATTTAAAAGCAAAGTTGAAGCTGAAGTTTACATTTAAGTTAAATCTAGGAATTAAAAATTGGATCTTACACTTTATCAAACCAAATGAAACCAGCTTAATAATATATATGATTATATATGTATATATATTTATACATATAATCCTTTTCAAATTCACTTTAGTTCAATTTATGGCTTTAGAAAATGATTATTGTATAGATGTGAAATAAAACAGGCTTCGCCAGCCTCTAGATAGAAATAATAAAATACAGACAATTATTGGGCTTTCGTATAATATTAAGTAAACTTCCAAATAAAATTTGAAAATTTTTCAAGCTATTTTCGAAGAACATCAAAAGTTCAATATCATTTTTGTCGCGTTATATACTATCGGGAATACCTAATGCCACAGCTCTGCTTTTGACGTAGTCAGCCTTAGTTCTTATTCATAACGAATGAAATGCAAATAAAGTTGCAACTTTTTAAATTTTATTCACATTTACATTTGCAGAGTCATTCTAATCACAATTTGTGAATACCCGAGTTAACACTAATATCTATCTTAGACCGCAACTTAATTGGCTTGTCTATCGAATTATTAATTTCTTTTTTTGTTGTCTCCCTTTTTCATTCATATTTTATTTCCCATTAATGCACAATGCGTCTTTCATCTTGAGTCATTTAGCGTTGGCAATATATACGAATAGGAACACACTAAAATCACTTTGTGCGAGAGCCATAAAGATGTTCATTACATTTTATTGGCGTTGATGCTATATTGTATTTATTTGCCTTCATTAGCTGTATATATTTTAACCGTGTTAAAAAAAAACCAAAAAACAGTTAAGAAGTAAGACATACTAAGTTAAATACCCTATAAAAAGTGTCAAATATATATTTCAATCTTATATATAAATATATATATATATATATATATATATATATATATATATATATATATATATATAGTTAATTGAGAGATTTTACAGATGAAATATAAGTTAAAAAATATTAAAATATAATATATATATAAATATATATATATATATATATATTTTTTTTTAAACTTATATTTCATCTGTAAAATCTCTCATACTGACTCATAAAACCCAAGCAGACACTCATTTTGACAAACACACACAGAAAGCGACATAAAGCTAATGAAAACATATAAAAACACAATAAAACAAAAAAAAAACGTAGAGTATTTAATTAATTTAAATCGAGCACTAGGTAAAACCCAATAACAAAAAAATAACAACAACAAGAACAATAAGCACTAATCATTTTGTTTTGACGCTGACTTTGCTCATTCGCCGACTTAGAAGGGGGGGTAAATACAGCAACAGCAACAGCAACAGCAACAGCAACAGCAACAACAACAGCAACAACAGCAACAATAGCAACAATAGCAACAATGGCAACAATAACACTTGCATGTGGAAAGACAAAACGAATATCTAATAATGAATGCATTGTCGGCTTCCATATGAGATGGCTGAACTATTCGCTCGCCCGACTATAAACGCCGCAACAACGATTTGATTGAGGTGGGCTCGCCAAAAAAAAAAAGAAGCAGATATATACAGACATACATACATATACATACAGGCACATACACATATGATACATATATGTATATACCATATACTATACTATATACTATATGCCATATAATCATATGTAGAAGCAAAGAACAACAGGTGACAAAGCGACAGTCAAGCGTCGCCGACTGCATAATACTCTGTACTATATACTATATACTATATACTATATACTATATACTATATACTATATACTATATACTATATACTATATACTATATACTATATACTATATACTATATACTATATACTATATACTATATACTATATACTATATACTATATACTATATACTATATACTATATACTATATACTATATACTATATACTATATACTATATACTATATACTATATAAATCATATGTAAGCTAAAGAACAACAGGTGAGAAAGTGTCATATAAACGTCGCCGACTGCATAATACTCTGTTAAAGCAAATAGTTAATTGACAATAATATAGTACAAAATATATTTTATATAAGTTTAGTCTTTAAAAACAAACATTGAGAAAACAGTTCAAAATATTTCAAAATTCCATACAAATATAAAAATTAAAGTTTTGAAAATGAACCTCGGCGTTTCTGATAACTACAGTTATATACAGTTTTTCCAGGTATACGAAGTTTCCAATATCTTCGACATACAGCTGAGTTAGCGAAATGAATATACCCTTTTAAGTTTTTTTCAGAGAATGTAACAAATGCGAATATATTAAAAAATACAACATGAAAATAAAATAGTATAACACAATAATATTACAGATTTATGAAAATAAACAATAAATAAACAAATTAATAATAATATTATTAATAGTATCTAAAAATCAATCTACCAATTTTTCAAGTCAAACTTTTCTATAAGCAATCAGCTCAAAAATTTTACAAAACAACTTAACAGGGTGCAGCCAAGTCGATCATGTTTTCTTTTTACTGTTGATAACTTTAAAGCGTGTAGCTTTGCATACCAATATAACCTGAAAAGCAAAGTCGCGACAACGCCCCTCGATCATTAACTAATCTAGCGAGCAGAAAATTGCATTAATATAGCCAGAAATGGGGGTTGGGGCGAGGGGCTATTGGCGGCAAGCAGATGACAGACTATGAAGGCGAACTTGTCGTCGGCAATTGCTGACTACCTCAAATCACGAGACTTGACAGAGACAGAGATAGACAGTCAGAGAGAGAGTGAGTGAGACTGAGTTAAAGACAACGTAAACGTCATGCAGAAATAAAGAGAAAATATCGAGTGAGACTTAAATATGAAATATAGTTAAATGCTTAACCAGTAAAAATAGGTTTTTTCTATGAATAACAGCTGCAGATCTCACGATTATAGAAAACATTTCCAGAAAGTTCCCCCACATGGCGGAAACAAACGAGAATTCCAGTTAAGGATCTCTGCATGTGCTCAAGAGGTTATGATTGAGTGCTCTAGTTGGGAATGCCCAGCTAGGAGATGCCTTGAGCTACCTGACAAGCTAGAAATACTTCAACATTCTCGCTTACATACCAAATAACTCAGCTCAAAGCACACTTTATATTTCGATGTTGGAGCTGGGTAACTGCTTAGCTAGCATGTAAATAGATTACCTGAAAGTTTACACAGCTGTAAACTTCCAGAAATTCTTTATTTAAAAAAATAGCTGACTCTGGGTTCAAAAACGTACATCGTATGCTAAAAAAACAACTTAAGATATGTATATTCGTAATAAAGATCGATAAGTGTGGGAATAAAAAAGTTATCGATAACTTATAAATATGAAAAATACTGAAACTATGCCAAAACAAACTTAAGTTATATTAATTTGCAATCAAGATCGATAAATGTGTAAAGCTATCGATATCTTATAAGCATCAACAAACGCAGAAAATATGCTAAGATAAACTTAAGATGAAACAGTTATCGCACAAACATCAAAAACTTAAAGAATATAATAAAAATAATTTAAGTTGGATATATTTGTATTAAAGATCGATAAATGTGTGCTTGAATAAGTTATCGATATCTCATACACTTCAAAAATGCAGAAAACATGTTAATTTAAACTGAAGTTAGATATATTTTTAATGAAGATCGATAAGTGTGATCGATGAAAAATTATCGAAAATAATTAATAATTTTAAATTTGTAATAATAGATGAACTCAGCTTTTGTTAAATATTTTTTGTTTTGTTTTTTTTTTTGTTAATATTAATTAACAATACACAAACTTTATACTATTTGCCATGTATTTTCTTGCGATTTCCAAAATAAAAAATAAAAGTACCTGAATTCACATTTTTATATAGATTCATGCATCTTATTTGAATATTATTATCAATCAATAGATAAATTATATCTACTTTAAGAATACGCAATATATATTATATTTCACAACAAAATAGGATCCAATCTTCTTAATAAGATTATCTCTGATTCAATTAAAATGGTTCTAGCAGCTGGATTGCAGGTAACCAAGGCAATAATTGAAGTGAATTGAACACGTATCGAAGCTTAAGATGAGAGTGGATTGAACTGGGTGGCGGGTATCCTATTCTATATCCTGTCGGGTATTAGCTAATGTCGCTGTTGTCAAGGACTGCGACTGGAAGCGCATCAGGTGGGCCGCCCTGCGCCCGCCGGGCACGACCTTGTAGACACTATTAAATTCTATTAAATGGACATTGGCAAACATTGTCGAATAACACCGAGGAGCGGAATGTCCACAGACACAGGATACAGACACATGACACGGGACACAGGACACTGACCGCTGTACGAACTTATAACGGTGTTCGAGCACAAAATACACACTCAAATCGACAGCCATCGTTAAGTGCCAGCACCAAAGGATCCTTATGAGCCGTTATTATTATGCTTTTTAATCAATACAGCGACAAGGGTCTAACTATAATTGTGGCTGCTCTATGTACACAGATATACCCTGTAGTCACTTCGAATTCAAGTATACGCGCATCAAACTGTCGACATACGATTTTTGATACTTGCCGTTAGAGCCAAAACGTGTTTTGAATTTTAGCAGTACAAATTAAATTCTATTTTGATCTTAAGTTGAAATTTAAATTGTATTTGTGACAATTATAATTAGATTATAATTTATAAATATTTTTTTTTTTTTTTTTTGTATTTTTTGAAAATATTTTTGAATGTACTAAAATGTTATTAAATACTTATGTTTATATATAATTGTAATTTTCTAAAAACATTTTGATATATATTTTTTTTATATTTATTTAAAACTTTTTTATTTTTGTATATGTTTTTCAAAGTATTTTTAAATTTTTGTATTTTTTGAAAATATTTTTTAATGTACTAAAGTATTATTAAATACTTATGTTTATATTTAATTATAATTTTCTAATAACATTTTGATATTAATTTAAAACTTTTTTATTTTTGTATGCGTTTTTTTAATATAATTTTGTTATTTATATATATATATATATATATATTATTTTATATTACATATTAAGTTTTTAATATATTTGTTTTTAAATAGTCTAGTTTTTTGCATTTTTTCTCCTGTCTCTGATCCATTAACAGACCTCAAATCAACTAAAGCAATTAGGAATGTTGAAGTTGGACGTGACCGACTGCCTAATGCTCGTTCATGATCTAAAATTAGTTAAGTATTTTGCAGTAATCAATATTTTCCGAGTTACCACGCCCCACAGGCATTGCATACAATTATAGGTCTATCTAGATATACAATATACAAAATTGAAATATAGTTGTTTTTGATTTGCCACGCCCCCCAATAGGCGTGCGTTAGTCTCCAAGTTAAGCTTGGCAGTAAATTAATTAGAGTTTTAGTTTCGAAACTTGGCAAAATATATAAGGGGCGTAAATATATATGTATATATATGACGAGAGTTTCTTCGAGAGCGATGTACTGTATGTACTATAGGGAAAGATATTTAACTATGCATATTTTAATTATATATATACTTTAATTTATATATATGTATATAGTTTTTACTTGATATATATTTTTATTTATTTATATAAATTTTGTATATATTATTTTATTACTTTTCTCTATGAAAAAAAAAAAAACAATTGTCATATTTGAGAACAGAACAAACTTGCATTTGCCCAGCTGCACGTGCAGGGTATTTTATGATCGAGGTCTTGTATGTATACTTATTTAGTTGATTGTTGTTTTTGTGATTGCCACGTGTGCCGCGCGGCCTACGCAAAAGCTACGCAAACAACCTTACCCAGCCGACAGAATCATAGATACATACATACACATATACATACATTTATACATATGTACATACATAGAAACCAATACTCTAACACACTCAATTTAGTCAACAACCGAACGAACAACGTGCTGTCAACGTCGCCGTCGCACAGTGGGACGAATTTATTGATCAAACATTGGTTTAAGGGAGTTTTGGTTTAGGAGTTAACCTAGCGCATAATGGGACAATGATATTTAAACTCAGAATATATTTTAAACTTGCAGTAATATTTGAAGTTTAGATGAATTAATATATATATAAATACATAAAAATTGAAATCTTAATGGATTCAGAAATTCAAAATTTCAGTTTTGATTGATTTACTATAGATATGTAAAAATCTTGATGTAAATACATTTAAATTTTAAAAAATAAATTCAGTATTTTGTTTTAGATCTTTAAATGAACCTAGATATTATTTTAAATATACTGTTAATGGTTTGTAATATATGAAATTTTGTTGAATAATAAAATATAATAAATTACTAGTTAAAGTAACAATAGACGGAGAATTTAAACCCTCAGCTTTGATTGTTTTTGAAAAATATTTTAAGGTCTTGCTTCTAGATATATTCGAGAATTTAATAAATATATATTATAAATGACAATAGAAATCTCAATAGAGACAGAAATACAAAATTTCAACTTTGATTGTATTTATATATTGTTAATGGTTTGTAATATTTGAAATTTTATTGAATAATAATATATAATAAATTAATAATTGACGTCACAATAGAAGGAAAAACTTGAAACAAAAGCTTTGATTGTTTTATTATAGACATTCAAAGATATTGCTGTAGATATAGTCGAAGTTTTGTTATATAAATATATAGGATGGCAGAAATTCAAAATTTAAACATTTTTTGTTTCATTATAGATATGTTAAGATCTTCCTGTTGATTGGTATTTTTTTTTACAAAATATTTAAGATTTATATTAAAAACTCTTATTTTTGTACTGCCTTAAATACACATATAAATTGAATATATCCCATTTCTATATAAATTTCTTCAATATAACTTTCTATTTCTATATAAGCATATCTATGATAAGTATTGAATTGCCCAAGAAAATCGACTGCTGTGACCCACTGTAACTCTGTCGATGCTTTGAATTGTATACAATCGTTGTGGCCAATGCGATGGGGTTTCTTGGAGGCGCCCCCACATTGACATAATGAGAAAGAAGAAGACAGCTAGACACACGCACACACACACACACACACACACGCACACATAGACAAATCAACAAGAAACAATTTTCTTAGTTAAAGTTGTTCAATTTTATTGTTTATTATTGTTTGTCAATGTGCCGTTATCAAAATTCAAGCGCACAAATCTAAAATTCTTAAATGTAGATATGTATATAAATGTATATATATATATATATATATATATATATATATATATTTATTTATATATAGGTTTGTATGTAACTGAAAGGCACAGGTAAAAGCGAGGGCAAAAAGAAAGAAAATGAACAAAAATGATGTCCCAAAAATGTAGAAATAAGATAATATAAAAACAACAACAAACCTGTTCCGCCGCGCACCGCGTACGTCGTGGTCGCCTGCATCGATGAACTGGTGCCCGAACCCGCGCCGCCGGCTCCACTGGTTTTTGTGAATTTTAAGAGCATTGTGTTGATCCGTGTTTGTTGCTGTTGTTGTTGTTGCTGCTGGTGTTTTTGTTGTTGCTGCTGCTGCTGCTGCTGTTACTTCTCTTATTTCGTGTCCAAACAAGCGCAGCAAACACAAAACAGAAAAACAAAACAAAAACAAAAAACAAAACAAACAAAAACTAGACACCAAAATGTAGCGTAATTTCACTTGATAGTTATTTATTTGTATATTTGTCTGCGGCTGCTGCTGTTTGATCCAACAGGCTAACGGTAACTGTCAAAACGGCGGCAAGGCCCAAAGTCCGACAGAAGCAAACGTCAGCGACAGCGGGGTTTTGTCTATTTATTGCTATTTTTAGTAACAATTTTTTCTTTCCTCTTTCGCTTTCTCACTATTGACGCAGGGACAACGACGAAGAAAATCGCGCCTGCCGTTTTGGTAGTTTGTTAGTTTCCTCCTTTTCGCTTCACTCTACATTTATCAATTTTGTCAATTATATTATTGTTCACTGTTTCACTAGCTCAGATCACGTTATTGTTATTGTATTGTTGTTGTGTTGGTTTTTTCTATGCTTTGCTCATATGTTTATGCACGCGTTGCGCGTTTATGTGTGTTAGTTATTTTTTGGTATGTGTGTTTGAAATTTGTTTAAATTACGTTTTAGTCTAGCTTGCGGTGCATGCATTTTATGCTTAAACTGTGCTACCTGGCAGCCCGTTACCAGTGTTTAAGTTTTGTAAATTAACACACGTTTTGCACTTGAAAAAAAAAACATAAATACTTCATCAAATTCTAGTACGACGCTGGCCTATTTGCATTCAACTGGTTGAGCGGCGTTGCCGGATCTCCAGCAGCTAACCATGTGCCAGGGCTGAGCAGGCAAACAAGCTATCGATAATTTGCCCTGACACCGATAACCAGCCGACTGTCTGGCAGCTTTACCAGTAGTTGGCAATGCAAATTTAAAAAAAGAAATAAAAATAAAAATAAAATTTTAAAAACATTGTATTAAAAACAAAACAACAAAATACAGGCAAGTGTGATTTAATGGCACAATCCAATGAATATTTATTAGCGAAATCGCTTAGTATAATGTCGGATAAATTGTATGTGGTGCCATCGCTAAGTTTATACGGGGCAATTGCAATCGGGGAGCGTGGCACGGATAAGATAATTCCGAGTCAGCGATAATTTCCTGATAAACAATAAACAACAAAGAGGGACTGACTTAATTCGTTTTCCAGCGCATTTATAATTAAGAACAGAAGCTAGTCAAATTTCGAGTGAGTGTCAAGCATGTGTGTCATATTCTTCTATGCCAATTCGCAGCCCGATGCCAATGGCTATAAACTCATCTTGGCCTCCAATCGCGACGAATTCTTTGCCCGCGACACACAAACGGCAGCCAAATGGTCAAATGGCGATCACGTCTATGGCGGTGAGTGCTACGGACAAAGGCCAATCGAGTCTCAGAGTTTTCATATGTATATAATAAAACAATATCCATTTTTCTTATAGGCATTGATCTGGAGCCAGGACGTGAGGGCGGCACTTGGCTGGCTATTGGCGGCGGGAAAGGCGTCTTCAAAGTGGGGGCTCTGCTCAACCTAACTGGCGAGCCAAAGCCACGAAATGCAGTCGGTAAACACAACACATACACACACAGCACACGCACTATACGCACACACACACGCACTCATACGCACACACACACACTCAAAGTTCAGCCATTATCGTCGGCTCCATTAATCCCATACATCATTTGTAGCATCCTTTCTTCCTTCATAAACTTATAACTCACGAAATTTTTTTGTTTCGAAGCGCACAAAAACATTTTGCAACCGCATAATAATACCAAGAACAGCTGCCAAGAGCACAAAGAACGCCTCACAAATAACGAACATTTCTTATTAGGACGCGGCATGATCGTAGCTGACTATGTGCGTCAAACGGATATTGAGCACAATATTGTTAATTATAATCAAACTTTGCTGGCGGACTGCACCAAATACAGTGCATTCAATTTTGTCTCCATTGAGATTGGGTAAGTGCAACGACCTAACATATATGTATATACATACATATACATACATGTATTCATATGCATGCTTGTATGTGTGCACAGCTAGATTTGCAGCAGGCTTTCAGGCTGTCATCTTCGTATTTGCTCGGGTCCTTACTCTCTCGATGCCCTAAGACACAAGGTGATCGAGCGAGAGATCCGATTTTGCTCATTTACTCCCACATCCGCCATTCTTTTGCTTCCTCTCTCTACTCTGCTGTTGTTGGTCTTTTTATTTTCCTGCTTCGGGCCCTTTGCCAAAGCAGAATGTGATCGAGCGAGAGATCCGATTTTGCTCATTAACTCACACATACGCTATTTTTTTGCTTACTCTCACTGCTTTACTCTTGTTCGTCTTATTTGCGGAAGGGGCCTGCGCATGCACGCACACTTACACGTCTTTTACTGTTTATGTATATATGTATGTATGTGCATGGCAACCTGTTGACAGTCAAGTGCCGTTGATTAGTGAGAGTGCGAGCGAGTGAGGTAGCCTAGCAAATACGAAATTGAGTGGGATGTTCTTGCTGATTCTAATTAGAATTTACATGGTAATACATATTTTGTTTATTTTTTAGCTCTGATGGGCAGCCGGCTCAAATCAAACTGCTGAGCAACGTGCCGCCCACGCTGTTGCCCTTCGAGCAGGGTCAATGCTATGGATTTGGCAACAGTTTGCCTGAATGTCCATTCGAAAAGGTTCAATACGGCCGCAAGCAATTCGAGCAGATTGTAAAGGAATTCGGCCAATCGGATGTGGAGACACTGAGCGCCGAGCTGCTCCAGCTGCTGAAGAACAAGCACAAATT
Source organism: Drosophila hamatofila (assembly GCA_035045345.1). Taxonomy (NCBI): domain Eukaryota; kingdom Metazoa; phylum Arthropoda; class Insecta; order Diptera; family Drosophilidae; genus Drosophila; species Drosophila hamatofila. Next base: position 6,184,097 of record JAWNPA010000039.1, on the reverse strand, counting down.
CTGGCCCGACGCGGAGCTGGAGCGACGTGCACCCAGCTGGGGCGAAGGCCTCAGCGCCCTCAATGTGCACATCGCCGAGCACGGCTACGGGAGTCGCACCCATTCGCTCATCCTGGTCGATGCCAACAACAAGTTGCATTTCATTGAGGAGACAATGCGGGGCCTCGATCCCAGCGCCGAGTGGGAGCACACACATATCGAGAAACAATTCAAAAGCACTTAGGAACAATAACAACTTAATGCATTCGAGCGGACAGGCTGTATTATTATAGAAAAATTTAGAAAATGAACAAACTAAAAGAAAAACTAACCTCATATACAATTACACTACCTTACAAAATAGCCGAACAAATCATTGACACCTTACTGACTCACAAATGAAATCAACTCATTAATGTTAAAGAAATAAAAATTGTACATGAATTTTCACTAAAGTCAGCAGCAAACAAACAAAAAAATGTTGTATGAATATATCAAATTAAAGACTGTATCCAATATTAGATAAATACTAGTTCTCTAAGGCTCATAACTTTAATTTACAACTAGTAAATATAAACGTATATATTTATACAATATTACTATAATAACAGAACGCATGCAAATAACTAAGTTATATCTTTATAATACGCTTCAGACAGATTTTATGTAGATAAAAAAACTATACAGACAGGTGAGATAGACATACAGGTGTGTGATTATCTGACTAGCTACTAAGTCTTACAGAAAACCACAATATCATTTGTGTCACATGATGATCTGATGATTGCGTCACACGCCTCAAAAGACAATATAATATTATGGCTAGTCGAAATATACACTAAACTTGCTAAAATACATAAATATATTTGCTCAGTACTAAAAACAAGTAATTAAAAACAAATAAATAATATTAAAGATGCCTTGTAATAGAAAATAAAATGTCAAATCATTTTTTATAAAATGTACTAAGTACTATAAAAGTGTATAGTAAGTGAACTTTTATAAAATATTGAAAAACAATATATAGACTATAAAATCATGCGATTCTCCAGGAACGAGATTGCCTAAATTATACAAATCTAGCAAGCAAACTCTCATTGAAAAATAAATATGTATTATAAAATCAGACGATTTACTATAAACTATATATACAAAATATATATATTAAGCGAAGTCTCATAAAATATTGGAAAATAAATATAGCTTATAAAATCACACGATTCTCTTTGTAGGAGATTGCCTAAACACCTGACAGTTTTGCTTTTTTAGGCCATGTGTACATATATAAGAATAAATAATTAGATAGTTGTAAATTATCAAACATATATTAACACTTGACGTGTCTAAGTGTTTCTTTCACAAATATAAGTGCTCCAGTATATCAACATTTATATATATATATATATATATATATATATATATATATATATATATATATATATATATATATATATATATATATATATATATATATTATAAATGTTGATATACTGGAGCACTTATATTTGTGAAAGAAACACTTAGACACGTCAAGTGTTAATATATGTTTGATAATTTACAACTATCTAATTATTTATTCTTATTTATATATATATATATATATATATATATATACATATATATATATATACCAATTCCCACTACTCAGCTAGAAATATATATATGTATATACATATATTTGCTCAATACTAAAAACAAATAACTAATATTAAAGATGCCTTGTAATAGAAAATACAATTTTCAAACAATTTTTTTAAATGTTAAAAAAAAACTATCATATATTAAAGTAAGCAAAGTTTCATATGATATTGAAAAAAATATATATATATTAAAAAATCATACGATTCACCATAAACGGGAAGGCCTAAACGATATATGTATATATGCAGAAAACTCTCATAAAATAATGAAAAGAAAATATAGATTATAAAATCATATGATTCTCTATGAACGAGATTGCCTAAACACCTCACAGTTTTCATTTTTCAGGTCATGTGTATATAATAATTAAATAGTTGTAAATTATGATATATTAACATTTGTTGCATTCACATGATTAAGTGCTTCAATATATAAACATTTATATATATATATATATATGTGTGTGTGTGTATGTGTGTATGTGTGTGTTTGTGTTTTTATATAGTTTCAAATAATTCAGGTTATCTTTATGATCCACTACGATTGCCGCCTCTCTATTTGTAACGCTTGGTAACACGTCCACGATTGCCGCCGCCGCCCCCAGCGCCGCGCCCAGTTGCCGCTTCGCCCCCATCGCCGCCAGCGCCACGGACGACGCTCTTGAACTTACGCGAGTTCATGGCACGTTTGCTGCAATCGACAAAAAGTTATTAGATTATTTATTTACTTATTGATTATGTCAATATTTGGTTGAGTTGGTAACTAACCGTTTATTTAGCGTATTCCGTGTGAGGGGTATATAGGCATAGGGATCCAATTTGCCGCGCTGCTTCATGTCGCCCTTGGCCTTTTTGCTGCTGTACTCGCTGCCAGCCGCTTTGCTGTGCCCTCCGCTCGACTTGACGGACATGGCATCTGTGGCCTTGGCATTCAGCGGACGATGTATGCCCTTGCGTGTGCTGGCGCTCGTCTTGCCGGAGCGCATGCTCAGTGCATCGCTGGCCATTCGCTTGCGCTTGGCGCTTGTTGCCTTCTGTAGATCCTCCTCATCACTGGAGTCCTCTTCCATGCCGCGCTTGCTAGTGCCGCCATTGCCCGGCTCATGGCCGCTATCGGCCGAGGAGTCATCGCTGCCGGAGCCATCATCAATTCCATCGCCCTTCTGGCCACGCAATGCCTTGTCGCTGATAATCAGACGTCCATCTTCGGCGGTCTTAAAGCCGCCATTGGGCAGCTGCGACTTCGATTTGGACTGCTTGCCAGTCGCAGCAGCAGCAGCAGCTGCTGCTGCAGAGCCACTGGCTGTAGAAGTAGAAGAGCAGGATATTAGAGAGTAAATCAAATTGAGTTTAGATAGTTAAACCTACTCAGCACATTGCCAATTGACTTGAGATCGGCCAAGTCGACAATCTCATCGGCATCCTCGCGTATATAAGTGCTGCGCGCTTGCTTTGACTTGGCCTTTGATTTAGCCGAGCGATTCTTGCCCGCTGCGCCGTCCTCTTCAGCTTCCATGTCCTCTGGCAGATCCGAGTCCGAATCAGCTAAAATGTCATCGATGCTGCAAATGAATAAATGTTACCATAGCTATTCATGGATTAGCCATTGAACTCATGTCTTACGTATAACTCTTTTGCTGAAGTTCACCCACTAGCTCCTCATCGGAGCTCTCGGCCTGGGCCTCCTCGTTCTGCTTTTTGCGTGTATCACGACGCATTTGCTTGCGTATCTTCTTGAGACGCCGATGGGTGACCTCATCGTCGCCAGGCACAAAGCGCGCCAACTCCTCGGTGGTAAAGCGTTTGCACAGCTTTTTCAGGAAATAACCAATTTGTATGCGGCAATAGCGCTTCGTATCCTTGGTCATGGCTGAAAGGGAGCGCATCTGCAAGAGATCAGCAATTAGAGTATACATATATTGAAAGTCAAAGAGATATAGCCTTCACTTACAATTGTTTCCAAATGATTTGCTACAAGTGGTATGGGCATCACCTTGATGAATGTAATGAGAAAGGCGACGGCTGCCTCGGCCTGATGTCGCGACTTCTGCACTATGAACACGGAAACCTGTTGCAGCACAAACTCCAGCGTGCTCACTGTCAAGTGTTGGCCCTGTTGCTGCAGCACAGCACGGAAGGCCAGAATCGTATTGGTTATCAGGGACTCGTCGCCTGTGAAACCAGCCGTTAGGATGTCCACAAATTCATTGATCTTGCCAGCCTCCTGATACAGATTCACAATCTGTTTGATAAGCTGCTCAGCCACCTGCTCCTTGCGTGTGGAGAACTCCTTGTAATTGAGCACCGCCTCCGGTATGGCCTTCATCACCAGCTGATCGTTGTATGCCAACTTGCTGCGGCAGTCCAGCAGGGATTTCAAGCAACTATAATGGGATTTCAATTATATAAAATTATATCAATAATATTTAGTGAGATAGCGATAAGTAGAGAAAGAGAAGCAAAGACTAAGAGGCCAGTTAGCATAAAAACAGAGAGTGCGACATGGATGTAGTTCATGAATACAAATTAATCACATATGTAAATATGTGCTCTGCTCGGGAGTGTCCATCTAGGAGATATACTATTTATTATATTATATTATATTATTTGCGATTTCAGGCAACTATGGAGGGACTTCGAATATTCAATATTCAATTTAAGAGGAATACATTTAACAAGATAGGAATCAGTTGACTTCCAAAAGTGTAGAAAGTTAGCTTAAAAACAGAAAGAACAAGACAGAATAGTTTAATCAAATATATAAATATAATAATCGAGATTTTTAGACTAGGCTACTTTTATGCATACAATATAAACAATCTATGCACACGCAGACACTGCCAAATATTATGCTTAATAACTTCTGTGTGACATGACGGATTTCAATGAACTTTTCAGCATACAAAGTGCATATTCTATTGAATATTTGCCAATTTAGAATAAATGCAAGCCCGTTTACATATTGGCTATATTGGCAACTGACCTACAATTTAAGAATTTTTCAAATTTGGAGCCGGTATATAAAATTAAAAAAAAAAAAAAACAAAATGTAACAAAATAAAAATAAAACCAAATGCAAAATTTGAAAGCTCTAGCTTTAAAGAGATATCATTTAACTACTGAATTTCGATCAATACGGAAAGTAAGAAAGCTTTAGTCGAGACTGCTCGACCACGAGAACCTGAACCCTTCGAAGAACTGCTTTTCCAATAATTCTTGGCTTCTGTTCTGCATACATAAGAAACAACACATGCACACACCCTAATTTGTAGGGAAGCGGGTGTATTTAGGGACGGTATCCAAAATACCTAAAAAAAATTAAAATTGTATAAAATACACATGAACCTATATGCAAAATTTTGAGGCTCTACCTCTAAAGATAAGTAAGATAAAATTTGATAGCTGATTTGTGATAAGCGTTCTAATCGATAACAATGAAACGGAAATAGTTATCGATTTTTTAAAACAAACTTGATCTGCGAAAGCTATATAGAAATCTACAAAGAAAATTTCAAACCTCCAGGCCTTATAGGATCTGAGAATACGGATAGACCGAACATATCTATAGCAACTTAGATCATCGTTCTGAACCAGGAAAACATATGCTTGATGGGGTCTACCATGGCTCCTTCTGCTTTCTACAGATTCAGGGTGCATTCAAAGTAAAACTAATTTGGATTCGCCAACATCTCACTAGAGGTTTATCTCATTTGCTGTCCGTGATAACTTACTATAAGCGAGACGCCTGACAGACGCTGCATGTGGTGTTAAAAGCTTCGAGGAGAATCTGTTGCAATAAGATGCAATTTTTGCGTGTGAATTTCTGGCACGAAGGCAGCTCTGAGGTCATCAGTTCGCGCAGCAATCTGGAAAGATAGCAAACCAGAGTCAATACCCTGTAAATTATTGAAATGGGTATGCCACTACTCACTCGTAGGTCTTGCGCTGCTGCTTCTTCATCTTCTGCTCGTCGCGTGATACCAATTTGGATTTGTCGTTGCGCAGCACGGGCGCCATATACTTCTCGAAGTAGGCCTCGATGCCGCGACACTTTTGGACCCGGACAATGGCCGCATTGATGTCAAAGTAGGCGTCGTATTCAAAGCTGGCCACTGTGCTGGCCGCCAACAGGTTTTGGGCGCTCTCGAAGAGCTGCGCCTGCACCTCGGCCGGAGCTCGAGCGATATAGGCACGGATGACGTCCAGTGCACGTTTGCGCAGATCTCCCTCGTAGCTGGTGTTGGGCTTCTGTGTGTAGATGTTGAAGAGGCGTGGCAGAAAGTTGCGAGCATATTGCCCAATGGCCGCATGGCATTCCGGACTCTGGCTATTATCCAGCAGCTCCAGCAAGCCATCGTAAATGGGCGCACGGAACTCTGCATTGTGCTCCAAGGCATCGCCCAGGGTTGGCGCCAGTTTGCGCAAATATTCCGGATCGCGTGGCTGGCGACAGAAGCCGGGAAACAGACCCCACAGCTGGCAGCAGAGCAGCTCATAGATGTGTCCCTTGGTCGCATTCTTCTCCTCCTTCGAATACTTGCGCCAATACGACTGACTTTTGAGAGCCAGCGGCACAACGTGTTCCATGAAGAACTGCAAGCTCGCCCCATTGGCACCCTCACGCATCAGTGGCAATAGCCACGAGCGCTCCAGGCACACATCGCCGTTGGCATCGCTCAGTGGCAAAGCCCGTAGAACCAGCTCCGGACCAAGCGCCTTAATGGCGCTGATCAGCGTGTGCTCGATCTGCAGACGCAAAGCGCCCTGGCTCTCATAACGTTTGCCAATGGAGGTCAGCGAGGGCATCAATTCGGATCTGGTTAAACGGAAAATGCAATTAATATGTACACAAGAAAGAAAACTCTGCCAGACTAGGGGATACCCTAACTTGGTAATTTGGAGCTCGTATCCAAAATATAACATAAATTAAAATTGTATTAAATAAACACAAAACTAAGTGCAAAGTTTAGAGGTTCTAACTGCATAGATGTAGGAAAATTCTGGTCGACTAGGAAATACCCAGCACTCTGAATTTTGTAATATTTGGAGCTGATATCTAAAAAATAACAAAAATCAAAGTTGTATGAAATAAACATAAAGCGAATGTCGAGAGTCTAGCTGCAAAGATGTAAGAAAACTCTAGTCTGGGTACCTGACTAAGATTAAAGATACCCTGCATCCTACATTTTTTAAAAATTGGGAGCTGATATCCAAAATAAAAAAAAATTAAAAAAAAAAAAAAAATTGTGTACAAGAAAAATAAAACTAAATGCAAAATTTGAAGACTCTAGTTTTTAAGATGTACGAGATAGAATTAAAAAACGGAATTTAAAAAATGCTGTCAATCGATAACACTAGCACGGTAATAGCTATCGATTTTTTTGAAACAAACTGTATCTGTGCAAGCTATTCAAGGATCTACAAAGAAAATTGCAAGTCTCTTGCTCTTATAGGTTCTAAGATCGACGCGTTCATACATGATGACAGATGGGGCTAAATCAATTTAGCTCGTAGTCCTGCTCCAGAATAAATGGAGTCTGTCGCGCCTTCTTTTGCCTGTTACACCCATTTCAACAAAACAGTTATACTGATTTCCCGTTTTCAATAGATTCAGACGGATGGATTTTAATTTTGCTCATCATATACTTACTTACGCTCAATATATTTACTTTATGGAGTCTGTAAATCCTCTTTCTGCCTGTTACGTACATTTCAACAAAACCAATATACCCTGGTTTCCCATTTTCCATAGGTTCATGGACTTGTTGCCTTCCACAGACTCCTGCCTATCATAGACTCCAACCTACCATTCCTCCTTCATTTTATACCCTGAAAACCCATTTCAATAGGTTTAGGGTATAAAATAGAAGTAATCTATGGCAACTGAAGCTTACGCTCCAAAGCTTTGGCAATTACAGGGTATTTTTTGCTATGCCACACTACAAATTTCATAATCTCACTCACCCAAAGTATTTACCACACGCCTCGAACACAATGGAGAATATGAGAATAACGTATTTGGAGATCTCGCCAAATGGTGCATTCAGCACCTTGTTCAGGGCGTTAATTATTTTGGTCACAGACGAACGATATTGATCGGCCAGTTCCTTTGTGGCACAGGCGCGTGCCACACAGTCCTGCAGCATCTCCTTGATGCAGTTGGAGACGCCAACGACGAGCTCGGTGCGCTCCGACAGCCACAGATCCGTGGTGCAGATCTCAAAGAGACGCGGAAGTGCTTGCATGCACAAGTTCAAATCCAGGGTGGCCAAATGCAAATGTCCCTCCTTGAGCACTGTGATCCAGGCAAGCGTTTGGCGCACATCAACGCGATCTGGCCGATACTCGTGTATGGCAGCCAACAGCTTAGCGCACAATGTCGCATTCAGATTGACGCTGCGCGTCAGGAAGAGGGCGTGCAGAGCCTGGAAACAGTTGGTTCGCACAAGGACATTGGCCGCCGTCATTATGGACAGCAGATGCTCGCACACACTGCGTATATCCTCGTTGCGAAAGCCACCTAGCGTATCCTTCAGCAAGGCCAGCGTATACAATACCGTTGTCTGACTGTGGGCCAGTACTTCGGGCTTGAACTGGGCTAAACAGAATTTCGTTACACGATTGCTAGCCGGATGATGCTTGATCTTGGATGTCTGTCGCTGTTCCTCCTTAGCAGCGGCGGCCTCGTCCTCACCGGCCGTCGGTGGCAGCATGAAGCAGCTGCCATGTATGATGGAGACAATGGCATGCTGTGCCGCTTTGCGTATTTTCGGTTTCGAGTGAATTGTAAAGGCGAGCAGCGCATCAAAGTACTGGAACGTGGAACTGTACGTCCATGTCACATAGTCCTGGGCACGCAGCAGCACGGACATGCAGCCAATCAGCTGGAATGGAAATAATATTTTGGTATTCAACATCAGACGGGCTGCAATGACTTACATATCGAATGACAGATTGATTGCTGGACTCAATGAAGCGCTGCAACAGCAGCTGCAATGTTTCCGCTGTTTGGGAAAAGCGTTTCCTCAGCACCGGCGCCGGCACAGACTTGATGCCCATGGACAGCAAAGCAACGCCGGCAATGATGTCGCGCTCCTCGGTGGCAGCCTCGATTTGGCTAATGAGTAACAAAAAGTATTCGGTCGATGATTCGATGCCGCCACGTTCGCGTATTATTTCCGTTAATGCGCTCAGAATGGCCAACATCTCCTTGTGCAGATCTGAAGCGGCACGAAAGCCGGTCAGCAGCTTCTTGAAGCTAACATTACTGCAGCTGCTGTAGTTGGAGGCAAAGGTCTGAAAGGTCTTGACGGTACCCGGCTGTGTGCCGGTGCCCGACATCCCATCGTCGTCCTCCAGTGTAAACGACATCAGGCTGCCGGCGACATCATTTACCGTTGTTGTCTCCGCATTGTAGGCCTGGCGCTGCTCGTGCTTGTGCACGGCCTCCATGGTGAGTCCATTGGCTGACCCCGCTGCGGCTGTATGTTGTGGTAAAACACTTTATTAACTATTCAAAATCATGTGTAGCGCCTCGCATTCGGCTTACCTAGATTTAAATTTGGTTGGAAAAAGCGCGACTTTGCTTTGAGACGATGTTTCATTTGCTCAGGATTCGATACAGCCGATTGGCCTTTACTCCAGCTTTTGCCTTTACCATGGCGTTTCAATTTCGAACGAAATTTACCCATTTTCAGAGAATATTAGTGCTACGCACTACCCACAAAAATTGTATTTAAAATGTCTAATCGAACACGTGCAGCTCAACCAGCACAGAGCAACATGTTTTGTTAGTATCGTAATTTTTCTATCGATATATTATGGATGGACTATCGACTACCAAGCAAATGAACACCATATAAGCTCACTGAGCAGCTGAGAGGCTGGGGGGAAGCTGAGCGTTGCCAGCTGTTCGTGCGGCAACAGTGTGGTATCGATAGTGTCATCGATATGGGCCCAACACAACAATGAAAACAAATAGGTCTCGTGCAATACTTTGGAGCTTACCAGCTAATATTATTAAGTTAAAGAGCAGCTAACCGCAAGATACCCGCAATACAAACACAATGTGGCAGACGCTGCTCGGCCTCAGTTGTCAATGAAGCAAGCGGACGGACGAGCAGCAAAGCATAACAATAATAGCTATAGCGAAAGCAACGTAATAAGAACACACAATAACAACAATGAAACAAGTTCATTTCATTAAATATATGTAAATGTTTAACGGACCCTAACGAGCGCCATCCAGAGCAGCAGTAATGAGTTACCATCGTTTAAATGAGCACACCACAAACAGTAGCAACAAAACGAACATTAAAAATAAACAAAACAACAACAACATCAATCAAAACAACACCTGAGATCGAAAGACAACCACAACAACAAAGACAACCTACAAAGACGTGAGCCGGTGAGAAGGTGAACCCACCACACCACGCACAGCACAGTCCCAATTCCAAAATAAGCAAAACGCAACCAAATAAAGAAAGTAAGTGAAAATTTGGGACAACATTTGCAAGACGTTGGCCAACAAAGCCTACAACAACAACAGCAATAAGAAGAACAAAAATAAAAGAAACAGAACAAAAGTCCGCCTTATTCATGAAACCTCTGCCATAAACAGCCGCAAACAAATACCTCAAAAATGGACACTTTTATCAATTTCATTACGAATCCACAAAGTATATTGTGTAAGTATTCAAATATATCTAAATAACTATATACATGTATATGTAGTATATATATAAATACATATCAATAAATACATTTCTCATATACACATCATCATATACAATATATAAGTACATATATTTCATTCATTATACATGTTGTATATATTGTCTTGTGTTTTGAAATTATTTTGTGTTTTTGCTTGTTTCTATTTATGTAAATTTATTTCTTTGAATGAACAAAATTAAGCGAAAGCTCAGTTTGAATTTAAACTTTGTTCTCTGCTTAAATAAATGAATTACCAACTTTCCACGACCAACAGCAAAATATACGTGGAAAGAAAACGATTGGCAAATATATCAATGTTTTAATGTTTCTTTTTTAAGATATTTATTGCTAATTTCGAGGAGTCAAATATTAACATAATTTAATATAAGCAATATTTATTGTTTTATGTTTTATTCATAAGATATGTATATCGAATCCAATATAATTTCAGCATACAATATTTTAAAAATTTAATTTTCAATAGGGTTTTTATAAACTCCAAAAAAGTATTGAGCGAAATTCAAAATATATATTTTTAAAGTTATATGTCGCATTTCAAAAGATTTTTTTTTTTTCAAAGTCAAAATTTAAAAAATTTAATGATATAATATATTAGAGTTTTTTGTTTTTCTATGCCAAAATATTAAGAATCCTACCTACTTGAAATATATACAATAACTTCTAGAACTCGATACTATCCAATCGAATTTAATCTATAAAATTTGTTGCTTCAAAACTAATATATTATATAGCATATATTATATAGTAAAAAAAAAAAAAAAAAAAAAAAAAAAATAGCCATGTCTCAGTCAAAAGATCTAACTAATATATGTAATATATTTTTAAATGTTTTCTTTTCGATATTTTTGACTGAATGTTTCAAAAAGCTAAACACTTGATCGTAAAATTCGATTGGCAATTTGTATTTTTACTAATTCCCATCCCCAATTCAATTCAATCTCTAAAATTAGCTTAGAAAATGTTTCAAAAACTAAAGCGAAACCAAACACTTGATCGTAAAAGTCAATTGCCAATTTATTTGTAGCTAATATACATCTATATATATCCACATATACATATGATTGCTGTATATATATTAGCATATATCTTATATATCTATACTTATTATCTATCCACAGCCGCATACATTGATCTGGACTACTCGCTATGGCTATATCGCTTTCTAACGCCCCTGATGGTAACATTCCTACTGCCGCTCGTCTTCGTGGCGCTTATCTACATATCATTTTTGGTGCTTTTCATCTACAAGCTGCACAGGTAAGTCAATGGATTCCCATTAAATGGCTGACGTGCCCATATGTATGTACTATAGCCATGTCTCTTATGTACACTATATGCTATATAGGCAATAATATAAGTATATATAACGATAATGCTGCCATTGCATTTTGTGATATCGAAATCGTTGGACGCCTTGTTTTGCTTTGCTTTCGAGTAACCCGTGGCCCTCGATGCCCCCTAGAATAACACTTGAAGCTGACTAGGCGCGATTTATTTACGTAAAGCTCTCCATAGCTCTCTCGCCAATAGCCATTTAAGCAATGTAAAAATTTACAAATAAATAACTTCAAACCGGTTCGAATGCTAATTAACTAGAAGTCTAGTCTAGAACTCGAAACTACAATACTACTGATAGACCAAATAGATATACAGTGTCATTAGGCGAGGGTTCATTCCATTGAACCTTTCAATGAAACTCTCGCGCACACTCCATCAGATAATTACGGCGGAATATCTAATACTAGCAAACTCAGCTACCCGAACATATTCCGGCCATGCGTCACGGCCGTGCGATAAGCACAAAAATCACTGCGAAAACCTCACAAATTGTTGTTGTATTTTCAAATACCCTCTATGGCAAAAGCTCTCCATATTCGCATGCAAGTGGATGAATTACTCTACACTTATCTATAGATAAGACCTAATGTCAGCGACTCTAAGTTGTTAAGTTGTTCCTTTGAATTTGGATCATCTCAAATCTTACAAGATTTTATCTTTTCTGTTGTATACACATCTTACCGATAAGGAATGAACCCTGTTTTAAGTTCATAGCTAAACATGTATAAGCAGTGTGGCACTAGGTCCGAAATATGTATATATAATAAAGAGAAGTAGTGACTGCAGAATACTCATTCATGGACCAAACGCTGTCAGATCCCAATTTGCCAAGTAGCCACTTCTACAATTGGTATATATATATATATATATATATACTTTTCTTTGCGCAAATCAATTTGCCACGCCCTCAATTGGGACATATATATTATTTTGTCTGAAATCCACAGTAGTTTAGTTGTTAAAAATGGACTTCCTAGCTCTACAGCTGTAAAAATTCAGCTTTTTCCGATTTGCTACGCCCTAATAGGGCTAGATATATCCACTATACCTTATTGGTTTTGGGTTGTCAGCGCAAGTATATATTCCAAATTTCAAGTCTCTAGCACCAATAAAGAGATTTATATATATCGCCCCTAGTGGGCGTAGACATGGCATTTTTTTGTCAGTTCGTAGAAGGCGCCTTAAGGGTAACAAAGGTTCATAATTTGGTGGCTTGCGCTTAAAAAATGTGAAATTTACAGGGTATTTTTTAGTATGCCACCCATGATCGTTAAAATTATTTTAGATCATCGATAGTGGAGGTCTCCAGTAATTCAACTGTCCCATTTTGAAGTTTCGAGCTCTAATACTTTAGCAGATATCAACTTTTGCACTTTGTCACTCCGCAAATGAGCGTAGATATATCCAATGTATTGGCGGCGATGTGAATTGCATTCATACGGACAGACGGACAGACAGCAGACGGGCATTGCAGAAAACCAATATACTCATTTCACTTTCTTGAAAAAATGTTTTTTTTTTTAATTTTTTTTATTTTTTACTATTTATTATTTTATTCAATATTAATTTTTAAGGTTTATTATTTTATATTTACTTTTTGATATTACATTTTTACTATTTATAAATTTTATTATTTTTTATTTTATTATTTATTTTTAAGTTATTTGTTATGTACTATAAATTATTTATTTTTTACTTTCATTTAGAATTATGTTATACATATATGCTATTTATGCTTTAAGTTTTTTAGTTTTTATTTTAATTTTTATTATTTATATAATTTAGTATATTTCACTTAATTATTGTTATACCCTGAATCCATTGAAAATGGAAAATCAGGGTATAATGGTTTTGTTAAAAGTATGTAACAGGCAGAAGGAGGCGTGGCAGAACCAATAAAGTATATATATTCTTGATCAGGGCGACGAGCTGAGTCGATTTAGCCCTGTCCGTCTGTCTGTCCGTCCGTCCGTCCGTATGTATGAACGCGTCGATCTAAAAGATATAAGAGCTAGAGACTTGAAATTTTTTCGTAGGTCCGTATATGGAGCGCGCATATCAAGTTTGTTTTCAAAAATCGATAACTGCTCCCGTTATTTTGTTATCGATCAAAAACCTTATCGAAAACCAGTTACAAAATTATATCTTCTACACCTTTGAAGATAGAGTCTCCAAATTTAAAATGTAGAATCATGTGTATTTTTAAGATTTTCGGTTTTTGTCATATTTTACCCCCCCACCCTTCCAAACACCCCCTTCCCTACAAGTTTGTAAAAACCGTATTTCAAATACTAGAAACTTGTGAGTTGGCACATACACACATTTTAATGTTATAATAACGCTCTAAAAGTTTTTTTGAAGATTGTCCGTCTACAAAAAAAGTTATTAAACAATTAAATTCCCAAAGTAAGCTCACATGGCAGCCCATGCCTGTTTATACGTGTGTGCGTATGTGTGTATGTGTGTGTGCATGTGTAAGTAGAAGTGGAACGACGAACTATTGAAATATTAGTTGCTGGAATATTAGTTATTATTTTGTATTTATTTATTTATTTATTTATTTATTTATTTATTTATTTATTTATTTATTTCTTATATTGAATAGAGTATTTTAACTTCAGCATATCCAAAATAGCCGCTATTTCGCGATTTGCTATTCTTATTTTTTACGTTTTTAGTTAATGATAACGCAGCTCTAGTTTATAACAAGCAACTAGTCTGATATCAGTTCAATTGCCGCTCCATATGTCATAAAACTAATCACTTTGAATCATATTGGTGGGCGGAAATATTTTTGTTACGTTTTATTTGAACAAGAATGTGATTGACTTTGCAAATACATACTTAAAAATTTTAAATTTTTTAAAATTAAAATAAAATCAAAACTTAAATATCTTCTATGATTTCAATTTGATAACATATATATTGACATTTTATTAAATTAAATTTAAAATGAAATACGTTCTATGATTTATTAGTGATTTGTATGCCCTGAAAATGGGAAGAAGGCCTGGCAGACCCCATAAAGTATATAAAGGATTCAAAAAATCGATAACTACTCCCTTTTTTTGTTATCGACTAAAGCCCTTATCTATTTAAAAATATGTGTTGTTTCTTATGTATGCAGAAAAGAAGGAATAGCAGTTTTTTGAAGGGTTCAGGGGATCCTCGTAGTCTAGCAGACTTGACTAGAGCACTCTTACTTGTTATATTTCTAACTTTTTAACAATGAAAAATACAAAATTAATGCTTTTTCAAAAATTTTCAAACTAAGCTAAAAGCGAGACATCCTTTTTATTCTAAAAAAAAAAAAAACTCAGAAAATTTCCGAAAAGATCCCATAACTGTTTTCCATCTGAATTCTGTTTACATTAAGAACTGAAACTGAATGTATTTAAAAAAAAAATGCTTTATATGTGGAATTTCGGTGAATAGTTCAAATAGAGATAGATTTTAAATGATATTCTTAAAAGAACTTGACAATGCCACGCCCACACACACACACTGGTTTGTCCATCTTATCGGCAAAACTTTTGTTCTAACACTCGCTGGGGATGGGCTGGGGGTCAACATGAAAAGGTGCAGAGACCCTGTTGCTGCCGGCATTGCTGCAGCTGCTGCTGCTGCTGCTGCTGCTGAGATCAGAAGATCGTGCTGTACGCACGTAAATATTTCATAAAAAAGAAATAATGAGAAAGAAAAAATGGTTTGTCCATTGATTAATTGAGATTTTTGATAGTCGCTGCCAATGTGTGCTGATAACACCTGAGACAGCCAGCCAGCCAGCCTCAAATGGCGCTGTGCTGCAGCTGCCCAAACAAAAAACTAAACTAAATTTAAATAATATTATCAATTTTGCACTTAATTAGCGCGTCGAGAAGTGCAAAGCAAACACAAAACACAAAATGCCGTTGAGTTTAACTCGGCCTGGGACTAATAATACTCGTGCCCAGCGTTGATAAGCCCCAAGCTCACGCACTCACGCACACATCCCTAACATTCAGAAATCCCACAAGTATTACATTGAAGACCTTAGACCTTATTTGATCGTAAAAACACAAACATTAAATTTTAAATGTAGCCAACAGAAATTAAAAATAAGTGGAAATAAAAAATGAAATATTTTCGATACGCTTTATAATAATTTGTTAGGCTTAATTCTTGGAAATTTTTAAATATATATATTAGTTTATATACATATATATTTACATGTGTATACATTTATTTCTTTATAGCTTATCGCAGCTTGCATTGAAATAATTGTTTAGAATTTCATTGAGCAATTCAGTATATCGCAATACATGAGAAATGTTTATTCAGTTATAAAGTTGACTGTCTATACCTATATTTATATATATATGTATATTATCTATAGTATGTCTATATAAATCATGTCAGTTGTCTGTAATCTTGATCATATCTTAATTTTGTTATCTATATCTCTATAGAGCTTATGTCATCTATCTATTTCTATATAAATCTATATAAAATTGTTTTTTAGTCAAGTCCGATTTATTCTTCTTAAAATAAACAAATATCAATCATCAAATATTTATATATATATTTTTTTTAGTTTTGAAAAAAGCTTAGAAAAAAAGGCTTCAAATTCAGATGATCTTAACCAATTTCAATTCTGAATATGAATTAAAACTGAATATCACCGGAAACTAGAGCTATAAAAATTTTAGTGAAGACTAATTTTTAGATTGTTTAATAAAAATTTAAAAAAAAAAACATTTGAAGATATGTAGTTTTATCTTTGGATAAAAAATCGAAATTTGGCGCTTATAGCTGACTATCTTGATAAAAAATCGCAATAAAAACTAACAGGCATAGGACAACTTTTATTGTTTTTTTTTTTTCAGTGGAATTCGTAATAAAAAAAAAAAATAATAATAAGCGATCCACACTGAGATAAGTTAAAAACAGCAGAATACTCATTCACGGCCCAAACGCCACCAGATCCGTTTTCCGTTTTTTTGTCAACAGTAATTTAGTCGTAAAATTTTGAGCTCTAGCTCTAAAACTGTAGAAGATACAGTTTTACCCGATTTGCCGCGCCCCCAATTATTTATACTATTCCAAAAAACTTAGAATTTTACTATTCCTAAATATTAAGCAATGTTAATTCTATATAAACTCCATATTAGCTTCGGAATAAATAAATGAGTAAATATGATAAAGAATTTAAGCTAGACTATTTTTAGCTCCCTTCTATTAGCTATCTCTTTAACGCAACTCTCTCCCTCTCTCTCTCTCTCTCTCTCTCTCTCTCTCTCTTTCTCTGTTCACTTGCAGGCAAGTGATAATGCGATCTGTGCAAACAGATCGTAATTTTTGGCGCGTCGGTCGTAAAATTGTCGCAGCCATTTGGGATGCGCATGCGCGCATCTATCATGGCTATGAGGTGATCGGCCTGGACAATGTGCCGCAGGAGGGCCCGGCACTGATCATCTACTACCACGGGGCGATACCCATCGATATGTACTATCTGAATGCGCGAATGCTGCTGCAACGCGAGCGACTGATTTACACGGTGGGCGATCGATTCCTGTTCAAGATACCCGGCTGGGGCACCATTTCGGAGGCGTTTCAGGTCAGTCCGGGCACGGTGCAGTCCTGCGTCAGCATCTTGCGGGACGGCAATCTGCTGGCCATATCGCCGGGCGGCGTCTATGAGGCGCAGTTCGGCGATCACTACTACGAGCTGCTGTGGCGCAATCGGCTCGGCTTCGCCAAGGTGGCCCAGGAGGCCAAGGTGCCAGTGATACCCTGCTTTACGCAGAACTTGCGCGAGGGCTTCCGCCAGGTGGGCATCTTCCGGACGTTCTTTATGCGGCTGTACAATAAGGTGCGCATACCGGTCTATCCCATCTACGGCGGATTTCCCGTCAAGTTTCGCACATATCTGGGCAAACCCATCGAGTACGATGAGAATCTAACGCCGCAGGAGCTGCAGATAAAGGTGAGTGCGAAATGGAATATTATATTATTTTGTATTAATAACTATATCTATTGCAGGTGGCCACTGCCATTGAGGAGCTCATCAATAAGCATCAACGTCTGCCTGGCAGCATACTTTGGGCTCTACTCGACCGACTGCCGGCCTTCAAGCGTCCCAGCAAGAACTCCGCCTGTGCGAGCAGTAAAAATAAGTCCGAATAGGCGCCCGGATACCAACTGTGTTAATGACAAATGTCAAATAACAAATTTTGGGGGCATTGGAATCTAATATGCGATACACTATGCACCGCCATAAGACTTTGTTCCATGTACTTCATTATGAAATGTATTTAACGTGTACTTCCGTTTAGCTATAACGACAATTTGTATCTAATGTGCTCCATCAGCAGCTGCAATAATTCGCCTTGTATAGATCGTAACATCTTTTGCTACATAGAATATATATATATATATATATATATATATATATATATATATATATATATATATATATATGGTATAATAATACGATGAGATGCAGTAAAAGAACAAAAATCCAAATGATTTGCTAGCCTTAACTTCAGTTGTCCAACACAATCTCTTTTTTTTTTTTTTTTTTTTTTTTTTTTGTTAGTCTTCAAGATCAATTCTTGTAACGTTTTTAATTGGATAATCATATATATATATATAATGACTATGAGGTTTGACTTAGACTTTCTTACACGTTTATAGCAAATGACAATTTAAGTATAAGCTAATTTAAATTCACGTTGTTGTTTAACTAATTAAAGAGAAATGAGAAAAACCAAACTGTAAGCCGATAAACTGTAAGCAAATTGTGTTATTTCGAATGGAACATTTTGGATAAATATACATATATATTGATACTACTAACATGCAAATCGATAACAAAAAGAATGAATAATGTAAATAAGCTAAGAATATAATTATAAAAAAAAAACAACAACAAACTATGCAAATGCTTTAATTTCAATTCAAATTCTAATTCTAATTTGTATACTTTAAGCAAGGCCTTGACATGCATTTAGTAGTCTGTCTATGATAGCATTGATAGTATAGATAAAGACAATCTTGCGTACTCCATGTAAACAAATTTGTTGATCAACAATAATCAATACTAAAGCATGAGTTCAAGTCTGTGAAGTGAACAAAAGATTGCAACAATAAATGCATATATGAATTGAAAATATATTGAAAGAGATATAAAGAGTTGTCTTTGAGCCTTTGGGTAATAGAGAGGTGTCTTAAAGGACGAGTCTATACACACATACATCGATATATAGATGCCATCATATTGTTTCTATGCCGTTTATATCTATAACTTCTTTCGGACTGACTCGAAATTCTCTTAACTTTCAAACACGTTTAATCTGTGTAGAACAGAGAATTCAAATGGGTATGTAAATAGGTATATATGTATATATATATAGAATAATAAAATGCACACTTGAGCACTTTTTATACCTTTTATCACATGATTCTCAATTTCTAAGAAACTAAAGACTTCTATATCTTCTGCTTTTGCCTTCTATATCTTATATATTATATATCTCCAATATATTATATAGTATAATGTAATGTCTTACATATCCTCGCCCTTATATTTATTCTCTTATATCCTATATATTTCATATATCGTCCCATACCTTATAAATCTTTTCAAATATCTCATTTATCTCCTCATAGATTTGATATATATTCTCATATATCCTATATATGCTATCACATATTCTATATATATTCTTCATATATATGTACATCTCTTCTCAAAAATCCTATATACCTTCTCATATATATATCATCTCATATGTCTTACAGATCTACACATTTATCTCATATCAGATCGTCTCATATATACCTCATAATATATCATATATCACCTCATCTATCCTTCTGACATATTGTGTATATCTTCTCATACATCGTATATGTACATATATATTTTCATCAATCTTCTATATCTTCCTATTATATTATTAATCTTCTCACACCTTATATATCTTCTCACATCATCTCATCATATTTCATATCTCTCCTATTTGTATTTTCATATAGCTTCTTATAAGTAATATATATATATATATTCTTATATGTCCCATATATATTAATATTCTCCCACATCAAACATACTGTCTTATATCCCATATCCTCACGTAACTTATATATGTATGTCCTATATATCTTATCATATATCGTATTTATTCTCATAACTTACATATATCCTATATATCATCTCATATATCTTAATATCCTCTCATATCTTACACATATTGAAAATATTTAAAAAATTGAAGCAAATGAAACAAGTTAGCTGCATACATCTTTTGTTCTTTAATTTTTTAATTACATTAGAGAATAATTTTCATAACTTAATTAATAATTGGCCTAGATTCAAATTTTGTTCCTAAAATAGCAAAACTAATTTGAAGAAGAAGAAATTCAACTTCATATTTTGAACATGAGTGAGATCTGGACTACAAAGCGTAACTGAGAGAGGCATCTCTCTTTCTCTTTCTCTTTCTCGCCCTCTCTCTCCCTTTCTGTCTCGTCTATCTAAACATACTACTATTTTTGTGACTAGAGTTAAGATCAAAGAGATCTTTTGCAAGAATTGAACCAAAGCCTGAGCTAATTATTTCACGAACCATTTTTGGTTTCTCTCTCATTTCTATGGGGGGCGGGGTTTACAGCAACAGCTAAATACATTTATATATTGGTTTATAGATTGTAGTTTTTTACTTGGTTTTATTATTTTTAGTAAATTCATCTATTAACGCTATTTTAAGTAATTTGTCAGATTTGAAATTTGTACAGCTTAAAACAAGAGCAGTCAGCCGAAAGGAAACGTTGAGCCTTGCTGACAGACAGAACTTGATAGTTGATATTAGAGTACGTACTACGTCGATATATATATATATAGATATATATAGATATCTGGTATAGATCTTTGGAAAGGAAACAGTTGACTATTTAGCTAAAAGCTAAAACAAACATCGCAATGCACACGGAATAAGTTTTAAAATATTTCTTTTCTCTTCTCTTCTCTCTCTCTCTCTCTTCTCTTTTCTCTCTCTTCTTCTCGTTTTGTTTTCGTGAGTTTATCACAGGAGGAACTCGTAGCAACCGATAGATGTTGGCCTCTTTAGTAATGCTCGGCCATGAGCAGGACGACGAGTGCGCTCCAGCCGGTGAACGGCTTGCAGCCCTTGCCCTCGCCGGTGGTGTCGTCGTACTGCTCCCAGATGTAGCCGCTGCGCTGATACTGCCTGAAGATATTCGTCACCAGATTCTCACGCAATTCGCCGTAGATTTTGCGCGCCAGCTCGGCGTAGGGTCCGTCGGCCTGGCCATAATGCCGCAACGCCTTGACGGCCAAATAGTTGATATTGATCCAGATGGGACCACGCCAATATGGCG
Source organism: Drosophila hamatofila (assembly GCA_035045345.1). Lineage (NCBI taxonomy): Eukaryota > Metazoa > Arthropoda > Insecta > Diptera > Drosophilidae > Drosophila > Drosophila hamatofila. The sequence goes on along the minus strand of JAWNPA010000039.1, from coordinate 6,163,020 downwards.
GATCGTGCTCCGTATTGCGCTTCATGTACATGGGCGAGTTCTTGGCCAGCGAGCGCAGGCCGTAGTTGGTCCAGAGCAGATCCGGATCGCGCATGTCCTTCAGCGTCTTGCCCAAATAGGGCGAATCATGATCGAGCTGCTCCAGCAGCATGGGAAACAGGCTCACATAGCCGAACATGTTGTCCACGAACTTGTACTCCGGCTGCTTGGAGACATAGCGACGCTTCTCCTGCTGCACCTGCGGAGGTGCACCGCCGCCACGTTGTCCCGCCGTTCGCTGTGGCGTCAGCGCTGGCGGACGTTTCAAGGTCACCGAATCGGTGTGGAGGCCCCAGTCGGCATAGTGTTCGCTGTACGGATCCAGATGCAGTCGATTGAGCCGCTCGTTGTCCGTCAGATAGGACAGCGTCTCATAGTACTTGACATCGTTCTTGCCCAGCAACGTGGACAGCTCAGCCATGACGCCGGCGGCCAGGGCGATCCAGCAGCGCAGATCCACGTGACGCTCACGCAAGGTGGGATGCGAGGCACGCGGATAGTCGTCCAGGCCGGAGGACAAGCTCTTGGGATTCAGCTCGCGCACGGTGCTCGCATTGCGTCCTTGCCACAAATAGCTGCCCAGGATTTCACCTGCAAAGGGAAAGATGAGGTGAGTGAGGAGAGAGAGGGGGGGAGCCAGAGAGGGAGAGATTTACCCTTTTGAGTGGTGTTGTACCAGTTGAACCAGGCCTGCAGCCGCGGATAGAGCCGCTCCAGGGTGGCGAAGCGTCCCTTTTGGGACAACTGCACCTTGTGCTGGGTGAGCAGCTTGTGCAGCGTGAGGAAGAATGTGGGCGGATTGGCATTGCTGTTGCGTTGCGTCACAAACTCCTCGGGCACCTTGGCCAGAGCTTCGACCCCGAGGATTTGCTCCCTGGGTATCCAGCCCTCCACATTGAGCAGATCGAACCAATGACAGATGATGTCCAGCTCAATATCAATGTCCCAGGCGCTGAGCAAGAGGCCGTGGAAGCCCTCGTCCCAGAGAAAGCCGCGCGGAAAGAAGCTGCGCGAGGGCACGGCCGTATAGAGCGGCGCCTTCCAATACGGCACCGGATTCTGGGTGTGCACAGACTGCACACGGCTGGCGCCATAGAAGTACCCAATACCGCCGATCATGTTGCTGAAGGCGTTGCGTGCAAAGCGTATCATGTCCGGCGCATAGCCCTTGGCGGCCAGCTGGAAGGTGGCCTCGAAGCGCTTGTCGAAGGCGCCAATCTTGGCCTGCAGTGCGTCCGTGTAGGCGCGTCCCGTGGGCGGCTTGGGTATGGAGTCGCCCAGGGCAAAGCCCGAAGTGGACTGGTACGTAATGTCCAGCGTGAAATCCACCTCGGCCGTAATCTGGATGGCAATCAGGTTCGGCTCGGGATTCGTTGAGGGCACGCCGTTCTGGGAGACAATCTCGCCCGGCAGGCCAATGAATCGATTGCCCCGCTTGCTGGCAAAGGCGCGAAAGTGGGCGAATATCGTCTCCTTGAGCTTGCTCAGATTGGGCGCCACCGTGCTCAGGTAGGACTTGTGCTGGATGCGCCCCTTGACCGCATGAAAGCGCACCTGGAACTCGCCCAATCCCTGACTCTCGCCATAGACGCCCGGCTCCGGGCTCTTCTCGTCGGAGACGTACTTGATGTGGCCATTGGTGCGCTCGTCCAGCGCCACATACCAGATGAGCGAGATGCTCCGGTCCCAGGCACGCGTCGTATTCCGCACCGATATGCGGGCGGTCCAATCTCCGCCGTACTGCTTCTCGCCGGGAAACTTGACGAACGACGTCTTGATCTCGAAAGGCAAATCCTGTATCTCCTGCACCCCGAAGCTGCGCCCATCATGATGCGTCCAGCCGTAGCCATCCAAATTGTCGCCCTGCTCACACCAGTGCCTAATCCCATGGCCATCCGGCCCCAGATTGCTGGGCGTGTACCACATGAGGCCCATGACCAGGGAATGGGGATCGCGTGTCTTCATGCCGAAGTACGTCTGCGGCCGATACGAGCCCCAGTAGCGCTCCGGATCGTCCAGCCCGCTGGTCGAGACCATCTTGTGGTTGTCGAACGGCGTATTCACGCGCGTCTCCAGGTAGCCCAGGTAGCCAAAGTAGCTGGCCACGGCCAGCGAGAGGCAGCCAACCAGTGTCTTCCACTTGTCCAGCATCAGTTTCGAGGATAAATTGAAATTGTAGTTTCTATTGCTGCTGTTGCTGCGCTTCTGTTTGGCGCTAGCTGCGGCTGCCGCTGCTGCTGCGGCTGCGGCTATGGATGATGCACCGGCGGCTGTCGCCTGATGATTGCCCGCTGCGCTTGTTTTGGGTGTATTGTTGTTGTTGCCGCCTGCATTGCGCGCCATCCTTATCTAAGCGTTAACGTCTATCCAACAAGGTGCAAAATTACAGTTGCTTTCTGTTCTCAAACACGTATACAACAATAGTCGACAATCGGAGCGACTGGCAGCTAGAAATGCGCTGTTCCGTTCAGAATGTAAACTAGTTCATGGCATGCTAGCACAAGCAAATGTATTAAATGTATAAGTTATAACTATGCAATGTAAATTAACTTTTGAAATAAATTAAAATAAATATCTAGCTGACTTAATCATCGTTTCCAATTAAATATACATATTAACGAACTAAAAACACCAAGAACTTTGTGAGTCTGTTCAAATATTCCATGTCTACCACGGCCGTTGCCAAAAGCTCAGGTTCCAAACTAGTTCACTCGATGGTCTCTAAATGGTGTGTTAAGCATGTTTGCAAAAGCAAACTATTAAGTTAAATGTATTATATCTACCCATTAAATTCAAATTTATTCTAAGATAAATCAAAGTATACATATAACCAAATTGTTCATCATTCCCAACTAAACTGACACATTATTGAAATAGAAGCACCAAGAACATTCTGAACCTGTTAAAATATTGCATGTCTATCGCAGCTGCTGCGCAGCGCCTATCGATACATCGCTTAATGCGGCATCGATACTAATGGCCAAACAACATTTATTGTTATTATTTGTGCATTTTTAATAATGGAATCAACTCCGGTGCAGAAAACTAAACGCTCGTTTAAGCGTCCATTTGTATTTCCCAGAAACTGCGTCTACCGACCGCTGCGACAGATTCACAACATTGAACGGAATCAGAAGCTGCCACCCGACCAGCCGACATGTAAATACGCAAAGGCCAAACGTTGATGGTCAAAATACAATAATTGTGATATGTTTTGCTTCACTTCACAGACTTTACGCTGAATGCGCCGCCGTCGCTCTTACCGCCCAAAAAATACTCGGATATAAGTGGCCTGCCAGCGCCATATGTCGATCCCCACTCCAAACTGCGCTTCGCCAATGCCGAGGAGTACGGCTCAATGCAACAATTGCCTTCGGACATCATCAACGGCTACTTGACATTGCGAGGCTTCACGAGCGCCGTCGGCTAGCAGCAGCAGCAGTGATGCCAACTTTAAAGCTAAATGAAAAACTAGCTGGTTTAGCTTAATCGATAGGAGAGGAGAAACAAAGCTAATTAGTTAGTTTCTCAACTATATAAATCAAGTTTAGTATGTTTATATATGTGGTTATAATTGATCAATTTATTTAATGTTTATCTTTAGTTTTTGTAAATGCAAATAAAGTAATTAAGAGGAAATGTAATGCAGAGCGAGAGTGATAAAGAATATTGCACATTGATCAAAATAGCAAAAGTTTTTAAAAACAATGAAATGTATATATAGATGGATGTTCACAGAGCGAGAGAGCATATAAGTTCAGTTGGGTAAGACAGAGAGAGTGAAGGGGCATATGAGTTCACCTAGGTAAGCAAAATAGAGAGATATTAGCTGCCATATGCCCACAGGTTAATGTTAAACATATGTATATTTGTATGATATATTTCAAGAGATTCTGTAACATTTACATTATAGATGAAAAAGTATAGTATAGGGACAGAGATCGAGAAAGTGAGATGTGAATGTTTATGAAGTTATGTTCGAAGATAGAGAAAGAGAGGGAAAAGAGCGATATATATATATATATATATATATATATATATATATTGTCTCTATCTTATATCTTAAAATCTAATATATTTAAAGATTTTTAGGGATATTCCGTAAGATTGACATTGACGATCAGAGAGAGAAAGATATTCGTTCTTTTATACCTTTAAATGTAAGAGTCAGATGGAGTATTCTCTAAAATAGTGAGAGAGAGAGAGAGAGATAGAGATTAACTCATAAATTTCCTTAAATATAATAAATAATTTAATATTAACGATAAAACTGTTGAGCATAAAGAGAGAAATAAGATGTTAAACATATGAGCTCTGATGGGTAAGATATGAAGAGAGAGAGAGAAAGATCTGAGGGTATCCTTAAATATAATAGAAAATACTAAATATTGTACAGAGAGAAAGGAAATGCTTAGAAAATGAGCTCAGATAGAGAGAGAGAGAGAGAGAGCGAGAGGAAGGTATTCGATTAGCTCTAATATGATATTAGAGATATTATATATAATACAATACAATCTTGATCTATAAAAGTCGTAACAGTATTGGTAGCTGACTCATATAACTTTATAGTTGGGCTAACAAACAGAGTTATTCCTTCTTTTTTTTTAATAATAATATGCGATTTTTATTTAAGGTAATTAATTATATATAAACATTTTACAAACTAAAGCTAATTATGTAATTGTGTGTCCAAGCAAGTTTCTGAAACTTAATCGGTTTACGTGTGTGTGTGTGTGCGTATGAGTCTGTGTGTGTGTGTGTGTGTGCGTATGAGTCTGTGTGTGTGTGAGAGTCTCTCTGTGTGTGTGGGAGTCTCTCTCTGTGTGTGTGGGTGTGAGAGTCTCTCTGTGTGTGTGAGAGTCTCTGTGTGTGTGTGAGAGTCTCTCTGTGTGTGTGAGAGTCTCTGTGTGTGTGTGTGTGAGAGTCTCTGTGTGTGTGTGAGAGTCTCTGTGTGTGTGTGTGACTCTCTGTGTTGTCATTTCGATATTTCGAGCACTTTCGGAAGAGATCGGATGGATTGCTCGACGTTTACTGGGACTAGTGCAATCCGCCTTCCCGCAAGCGTTGTTGTTCTTGTTGTAGTTGTTAAGAAGCGTGTACGTTTAAGTTAAGCTAAATATGTTCGCCTCGCAGCATTCCAATTCAGTATACATACATACATACATATATATATATATATATATTTATATATTTATAATATTAACTATGTGCTTAGATTGGTTTAGATTTTAGTTGTACAGAACAGTAAATGCTAGCCGGCCTGATTGATCGGCCGTGTAATACTGTTCGGCTGAGTCAGCATGTTGAGGTCCGCACGGAAGCTGCGCGGCAGGCCCGAGATGTCCAGCTGATGCTTCAGCACCACCATTGTGGCCAGCGTCTTTAGTGTGGGCTCAAAGTCCAGCACATGCAGATCACTGTAGTCGATCAATGTGGTTGTTGCTGCAGCTGCTGCCGCCGCCGCCGCCGCCGCTGCCGCTGCCGCCGCTGCTGCCGGCTGCTGCTGCTGCTGTTGTTGCTGCTGCTGCTGCTGCTGATGCTGCTGCTGTGTTGGTTGCGTCGAGTCATTGGCACGCGACAGCGCTGTGGGCGCCTGTGGCAGGGAGCAGCGCGGACTCGTGCCGCCAAAGAGGAACATGCGTGTGCCCATCACAATGGCGCACTGACGTCGTCGCGCCGTTGGCGCCTGTCCATTGGCACGCACCAGATTCCACAATTTGGTGCGCGGATCAAAGGTGTACAGATCATTAAAGTGCTGATCCAATAGGCCATTATAGCCGCCAAACACAAAGATCAGTTTGTTGTGCACAAACATGCTGTGACTGCGTCGACCCACGGGCACCTTGCCGGCGGTGAAGGGACGATGCCAGACCTTCGTCTTCATGTCCAGATAGACAATCTCATGGCAATAGGTCTCCTCCTGGCTATGATACGGACTGTGCTTGTCGCCACGCCCCCCGAAGATATACATGCGCTCCTCCTCGTACGCCACGGCGGCATGGAAATCCCGATAGGTCGGCGGCACACCAAAAGTCTGGACATAGCGCCACTCCATGGTCTCCAGATTGAGCGCATGCACATCGCTGCTGAACTCGTTGATCTCGTCCACAAAGCCGCCAAAGATGTACATGCAATTGCCAATGACGCACGCCGAGTGGCCATCCCGAGCTCCGGGCAGGCAGCCGCTGACCGCCGGTCGTGTCCAGCGCGCCGTCTTCGGATCGAAGCAGTAGAGGACATTGCACAGATGCTCATCATTGCGCCCGCCCCAGATGTAGATGCGCTCCTTGTACGCCACCACAGTGTGGCCATAGCGCTGGAACGGCACCAGCGGATACTTCAAGGGATCGCCATCGGAGTCGCATTGCTGCGGCACCAGAGTCCAGCGCATCGAGTGCACGTTCAGCACATGGACATCGATGGGCTCATTGAAGCGATAGTCGTCCCCGGTGCAATAGCCCCCAAAGCTGTAGATGAACTCCCCGACGCCAACGGCCGCATGATTCACCCGCTGCGGTCCACCGTCCAGATGCACCGTCCACAGCATGCTCTAACAGGTTACCAGCTTACTGCTATAAAGGGAACAGACATTAATGATGCAATCGTGGCTTTTAGATAGATGAATTCTAAATTCATTTTAGAAAAGTTCTTTGGCCAAGGATGGTTTAAGAGTTCTGGGATATTCGGTAAATTGGGAATATTTGATAAATCGGCTAATCGGATCAGCTAACTGTATCTATCTATATATGTATGTATATAAATATATATTTTGGATTATATAGTTGTTGTAGTATCTATTTATATATATTTATTTTGGATTATATAGTTGTTGTAGTTGGGTATCTATATATATATATTTTTTATTATATAGTTGGTGTAGTTGAGTATCTGTATATATATATAAGTATACCAGAGAAACATATTGATATTGCTATTATATAGGATCTGTATATATATATATATAAGTATACTAGAAAAACAAATTGATATAGCTATTATATAGGATGATTATATAAATGAAACTAAATAACCAGTATCAGACTTGGACTTAATAACCGAATCAGAAATCAGCATAGAACTAACTCAAGTTAATTCCTTGATAAGAACATGATATACAAAATATTTAAATGGATTTTCGTAAGTATAGTATGAATAGTATTTTTTGGTTACACTCAAGTATCATTGGAAAACCATAATGATAGAGATATTAGAGAGTCTTAGGCATACCAGAAAAACATATTGATATGGACATTATATAGGTTGGAAATTTAATAAGCAAACAGAATCAGAAATCAGCATAAAGACAACTCATATCAACTCAGAGATTAGGCGATCCAAAAAAATAAAGTTTAGAGCTTTGATAAGCAGAAAAAGTATTTTTAGTTCCATTCAAGTGCTCTTGAAAAACACATATAGATCTGATAGCATCTTAGGCATAGCAAAAAAAAAAAAGATTATAAATATTATAATGTCTTAGGCATGCCAGAAAAACATATTAATATAATAGATATGACAAAATATTAGCCATACCAGAGAAAAATGTTTTCATATCAAGAGATTTAACATTTTTCATTTGTATTCAAGCAATTGTTTCTTTCTTTCTTTTAGAGATAATACAAGCTTTTACATTCCATTGAACTGAAAAACACTTGTGTGGATACAAAGAAGGTGAGTAAACTTTAAAATACATTTTTTTTTATAAAATCATAATATTGAGAATTCCCATATATTCCTACATATAATTTGTATATCTATCTATCTGCTATGTTCAGTTACTTCAGAAAGAAACATTTTAAGACTAAGTTTAATTCTTTTCTTTTGCTATCGAGTAAAGAAATCAATTAGACGTCAATATAAGGAACTTGTTCTATAATATCGTAGTATTAGTATAAAGTATATATGTAAGTGTATTTATCTATATATCTATCTATATGACATGCCCAGTTACTTAAGCAAAAAACACCCTGAAATCCATTTCAAGTATTTCTTTTATCGAACAAAGAAATTAAATATTTTTAAAATATCTATAGAGGTCAATATACTGAACTAGTTCTATAACAACGCAATATTAAGAATTCTTATATATGTATATATGTCAATATTCTGAATATTGCGTTGTTATAGACTATTTCAGTATATTCATATATATACATATATAGAAATTCTGAATATTACGTTGTTATAGATCTAGTTCAGTACATTGAAAAATATAAAATATTGTCACTATATATAACTATCTATATGATATGCGCAGTAACTTAAGCAAAAAACACTATGAAACGAATCTAAAGTTATATATTTTTCTACGATCGAGCGAAGAAATCAAATATTGTGAAGATATCTACAGAAATAGTTTCGTTCTGAGTTCCCGAGGTCAATATACTCAACCGACGAGCAAATCAGAGAATTAAAATTACCTTCAGGCTAAATAAATATATAAATTTTACATTGAACATATCTACTTGCTAATTGGTAGCCAATGAAGCGTAAGGCGTTATAAATTTATATCCATTAAGCTAAGCTAAGCTACTTGGAAATGCAAAGATAAATCGATTATTATTGTGTTCGCTATCTAAATCCAGATTTGGCTGTATTTGGCCTTGTTTTGGCTGCATTGAAAATGTCCATTACAATTTTTAAATTGATCTGATGTTATTTACAGCTAACAGCTGTTGATGATGTTGTTTAACTAATAACAAATATTATTTGCAAAAATTGCAAATTTATAGTTTTAGTTTTTAAGTTAATATAAATATAAATCTAGCTATTTTTTGTTTGACCTCGCGTTTTATTTTTTTAGCCTTAAATCTGTTTGTTTTGGCTGGCTTTTTTTTATTGATCTGATGACTTTACTGCTTACGACTTAAATAAGTAATAATATAATTTTCAGAAATTGTAATATTATTATTTAGTTTATAAATTTAGTTTCTTATTACATGCGGGTTATAAATCTAACTATTTTTTGGGTTATAATGGAGTTTTCTTTTTTTAGCTTTTTATTACAGCCCATAATCTGTCCGGCTATAAATTTAGCTTTTTTTTTTTTTGCTTTAGCCTCGCGTTTTTTTTTTTAAGTCTTTAATCAGTTTGTTTTGAATGCATTGATAATAGCTTTTTTTTATTGATTTTATATACTTTAATAACAAATAAAATAATTTGCAGAAATTGTAAATTTATTATTTAGTTAATCAATTTAGCTTATATATATAGCTTTTATATATATTAGCCTTTAATCAGTTTGTTTTGGCTGCATTGATAATGGCTTTTTTTTATCGATTTGATAAGCTTTAACAGCAAATAAAATAATTTGCAGAAATTTGAAATTTATTATTTAGTTAATCAATTTAGCTTATATATATATAGCCTTTATATATATTAGCCTTTAATCAGTTTGTTTTGGCTGCATTGATAATGGCTTTTTTTTATCGATTTGATAAGCAAATAAAATAATTTTCAGAAATTGTAAATTTATTATTTAGTTTATTAATATAAACTTGTTTTTATAGCCCATAATCTGTACGGCTATAAATCTAGCTATCGTTGTTGTTTAGCCTCGAGTTTTCTTTTTTAGCCTTTAATCAGTTTGTTTTGGCTGCATTGACGATTTCAGGGTCCCTGAGCTCCAATTTAGCATGTAGATAAATGCGATTTGTGTTTGTCTGAATCACTCGTTTTATTTGTGGCAATAATGCAAACTGCTTCAAGCAGCTATTAGCTGCAATTGCCTCTATTTTAAATTGCATTTCAATAACAATATATAATACAGGGCGGGAGGGAAAGAAAAACAGCAACAATTGATTTGTTGAGATTTCTTGCACTTTGCCAGTAGTTATATACATATCTGCTTTGCTGTCCTTTTCTGCAATTGGCCAATAGCTGTATATGAGCAACGCATATCAATATATCGCTATGTACATAATTATTTATTATCTGGTCGGGTGGGCCTTGGGATTTGCACACTTTTTATTAATGCTTACCTCACACACAACGCCTATTGCACTGGGCCAGCGCCGCCTGTCAACTGTTTTGAAAGAATTGTTTGCTTTGCAAACACACACGCTCACCACACACACGCACTAAACAAAATGGTAACAATTTTGGATAATTCCGATTTTCATAACTTACACAAGTCAAGGGACTTGGGTTAGGCGCGTGCTACTCTATACTTATATGCTGTGTGAGAATTGTGTGTGCTTTTCTTTTTGTGCAGCAGCAGCAACTTCTTTTTGGGCAATTTTGTTGCTGCCTATCGATAGGTATCGATGTTTTGTGGTGAGTGTGTGTGTGGTGGGTGTAGTGTGACCAGAGTGCTGGAAACAATTGAGGTCTGTTATAAATTCCCCACACAATCACAAACACACCAGCGCCCCCAAAGCAGAAAAGCACGCAAAATGAGCGAACGCAAACAATTATTGTATTCGGTTCAATAAATTTATCGAAATTTTAATAATGCAAAAGTGTTGCATTAGTATTATGCAAACGGTGTAAAGAACCACAATCAAGTGTCATTTACTCAGTGGGTCGTTGTTGCTCCGTTTTGTTTGTGTGCGTGCGTGTGTGTGTGTGTGTTTGTGCTTGACTGTTTGGCGTGCGTGTGTGTATGTGTGTGCGTGTCTGTGTATCGCACAAAACAACAAACACACACAAGAAAACTGCAACTGCAACTGCAACAGAACCGTAAGTTGTCATACGTATTTTCGTGACCAAAAATTTGCCATTTGTTGCTGTTTTTCTTTTTTTTTTTGTAAATTGCCCGAACGTGTTTCCCTGTTCATATTATCTATATTTACATATGTAGTTACATACATATATCACCAACAATCTAAATATGTATATACATAGGTGTATGTTTAGCTAAAGACCAAATTATTATGTATTCACATGCATTAGCTTTGTTTTCGTCTCTTCTCCTTCCCATAGGCACAGAGAGAGGGATAGAGAGCGTCACACACACACACATACACATAGGCGCTGCAGTAAAAACAACAACAAAACTTCAATGTAGGCACTGCAACGCAGTTTGCTGCGTATGCAAAAAAAAAAAAAGCCCAAACAAGAATTTTGTTTTGCCATCAGCATTTATTGTATATTCATGTCTCCTTACATACACATAAAGGAAATTTTGAGTGTATATGTAGATAATAAGTGCATGTGTAGTTGTTTTCTGTGTGGTTGAGGTGAGAGGAAGAGGGACGCTGCTGCTGCTGCTGCTGCTAAACAAATTGCGTCTTTTAGCAACTCCGAAGTACGATAAACATTAGCGGGTGCGAGCGAGAACTTCGTTATGAAAGTTCATTCATCTGATCTCTCTTTCGCTGTCATTCTGTTGGCTCCGCTGTTTTCTCTAGTCTCAGCTGTTCTTAGGAAGCCAAGGACCACTTTGCTGTCGCTGTGGTTTTGTTTGTTGTGCTTGAGTATTGAACCATACGAACCCATGCACACATACACAGAGAGCAGCTGTGTATTGCGCATGTGTGTGTCGAAGCGTCGGTAACGCCACCACAGACACACAGCTGTTTCTGCGCTGTATTTTTGTTTACGCTTTCTCTCTATCTCGCTCTCTCTTTGCCTTACCACTCGCTTGCTCTCGCGCACTGGCTCGCTTGCTGGTATTTTTCACCGACTGCGTCGCTGGCGTCGCAACGCAATAAATTTTGTGTTGTTATTTTCTTTTGCGGTCTGATAAGATTATTATTTTTGTTTCATCAGCTGTTGATGTTTTCTGTTTTTTTTTTGTTATTGTTTTTGCATTTCGTGATAGTACTTTATGTTGTCTCTTTTACGCAAAAGCAGTGCGCATTTTATTTATTTGTTTATGAGTTTTTTTTTTCTTTTCGTATAATTCTCATAAACAGTTATTCATAATTCTATTTGTTCCGTTGCCACTGACGATATTGACCTCAGCTAAAAAGAAAGACACCACGAAATCACCACAACAACAACATCAGCTGCTCAGTGAGTTCTATGTGTGTGTGTGTGCGTGGGGCATTTTAGTTGTGTTGCTCGTTGGGCTTTCCACTTTGTGTATGTAAGAAAGAGAGTGATATACATATGTAGCTATTAACTACCCTATGGTGGAAAATAATGTAATTGAAATTTTTTATATTATGGGTTAAATAATACTAAAACTAATTACTGATTACATTTACATTGAGATCAATGTAGCTCAACCTGATCAAGTTTGTGTATAAGTCTGTATGTGGTCAAAGCTACCTGTTTACTTTGCTCTGCTTGCAGGGTATAATAAACACGACGCAAAAGTTCTATTGACGTTAAAGGCGCGCGAAAAAAATAAAGAAAAGAAATCGCAGCGCTTGAATTACAACAACAGCGATAAGAAATGAATACCATGATTGGGGGCGAGTGTTTAAAATTGTTGCTTTTCGTTTTGTGCACACATAACCGTAAATGCGTATTGTTAATTGAATAAGAACATGCTGAATTCGTTTCTGAATCAGCTGCACTATACTGGTGATCGCCAGAGTCATTTGCAGCAGCATCGGCAGAGATGGGGATTGGAACAAGGTAGCGCTAGTCGGCGGTACCAGTAGCCAGTAGTCAGTAGTCAGTAGTCGGCTCGTCGGCGCACACTAAAGCCGACAACAAATGAACACAGAAAGATACAAATACATATACATATGTACATACATATAAGCAACACGGCGACTGACACCGATGTTCTTACCGTTACTCGGCATATTGTATCAAATTACAGTGAAGCCCATAAATATTATGCCAGCAGATCAGTCAGTATAAATATATTTGCGATGCCTTAAATGGAATCTGTTTAGGTTTACAGATTGTTTTCACTACTTTCATTCATTGTATATGTATATTCTATAATTATTTATATACAATGAAATTAATATATAAGATGATATATAATATGATAGAATTCATTATAAACGTTCTAAAGTTATTTATCAGTTTATTTTAAACAATGAAATTAATATATTATATGATATATAATATGATAGATAGAGCTAGAATTCATTGTTTATATTCTCTAATTATTTATTAGTTTATTGTATATATGATATATATAGTTGCGGTAAGAAAAATAGTAAGTGTGACTGAGCACGTTGGATAAAAAATGTAGAGACTTAGCAACTTAATATCGGCATTTAAATTAATAACAACATATTTCGAATTGTTTTCAAAATTTTCCGTTTATCAGTTTTGTTTTTGTCCAACAGTACTACTACTGCTACTATTTATATATGATTTATATTTCATATGTAGAATGAATGATTAAACTTGCAAAGCTTTTTCTGAAAATCTTTTTGGTATTTGGTATCAAAAACTCAGATATATTGATATTTAGTATTATATTGCAGATTTTATTCAAATAAATGTTACATTCGTACAGAACTAATAACACTTTTGTTTAAGCTTTTATGTTTGTATTCTTTGAACAATATGATATAATATTTCAAATTAAATTTATCTTTTCAATGAAATAAGAACATATTTACAAAAATTATTATTTTTATTGTGAATATTTTATTATTAATTGAAGTATTTTTTACCCTAACTGTTATAGAATTTCATTGCTTTGCTCAAATATGTTTAGGAAACACTGTTTACCACATATGTGTGTACATGTGTACTTACTTTTATGACTGTGAGTGTGGCACGCATGCTCGATGGTGGCAATTCGTACGCCGCGGCTGTAGCTGTGTCATGGCTCTCCGGTTTTATGTGCCCACACTTAGGCAGCGAACGACAACAACAAAAGCAACAACAGCAAAAACAGCAACAACAAGAATATCAGGCAGAGCAATAACAAGAATATTGGGTTAACATTTCTAACGGTAATTGGTGCGCAGTGCATATAGACTATTGCATTCACCTTGCGCATTCACATACGCACACACACACGCATACACACATACATATAGCGGGACATGCGTTATTATTATTTGTGAACTAAGTAATTGCATAAAGCAGTTCACAGTGTTCTCAGATTTAGCTTGATTTAGCTTTTTTATTGCATTTAATATGCGTATGCAAACGTATGTGTGTATGTGTGCATGTGGTGCATTATGCACATGTATTGTTGTTCTTATTTGTCCATTTTGCAATTGAGGCGCTGCTTGTTGCGTTACTTTTGCACTGCGCTCGTCACTGCCACCTGTATGCCGCTTTTGTTGCCTTTTCTTTTCTTCTTTGTTTGCTGCTGGGTTGCGGCGCTGCTGTTGCTGCTGCTGCTGCTGCTGGCGCTGCCATCGTCGCTGCTACCGACAGCCAGCAACAGCGGAACGCAGCAGCGGCGCTGCCCGTCAGTCGTTCGTTACATTTCGCATAGCGCGCTTTGCTTTTTGATTGCAAAATAAAAGTGAAGTGGCAAAACAGCAAAAAGCCAAAGACAAACAAAATAAAAATTATATGTATAAATATACTATATGTATGTATAAATACAAAAAAAAGTATATACAAAAGTTAATAGAAATCAAAACGTAAGCGAGCTGGTGCCAAAGAACTCTCTCAGCTTCCTTTTCTCATTCACACTGGTTCACTGTTTGGTTCACTGAACTCACCAAATTTTTTCGGCTGCTTATTGTTTTCTTTTTTTTTTTTTTGCGTGTTTTTGATTGTGCTGTGTGTGAGTGTGTGCGTGCGTATTTACTTGTTTTTGTCTGTGTGCCGTTTCGTTTGTTTTGAAAAATAACAAAAAATTATGGCTTGAATTAAAGTTTTAGGCGCCAAAACCGTTGTCACCGTTTTGTTAATTTCGCTTGCTAATTAATATTGAAAATCGGACGTTTATTTAAAGGCCTCCGCCTCCTTGGCCTCCTATTCTTTCTCTCTCTCGTTCTCTGTTCCTCTCTCTGCTTCACTTGTAGAGCAGGCAACGCTTTGTTGTCTGGCCCAATGCACTGCGCCAGCCAGAAACCCCGGCCAAGTGCATTTCCCTGTTGCCTCCACGCCCCCCTCCTCCGGCATTGTGGGGGCGCTGTTGCTTCTTTGTTCACGCCGCGTACTCTAGATCCCTCTCTCTCTCTCTCTCTCTCACTCTCACTCACGCTGTGTCCCGTTCACTCCTGTTTCCTTTGTCTTAGTTGTCGACATTCGCGTCAGCAGCCAATTTGCATTAGAGATTGAACAGAAACCCCAACGATGAAGACGGCGACGACGACGACGTTGTTGTTGTTGTTGCTGAGGGCTTGGCAACAACACATAAAAAGCAACAAGGGTGCTAATTATGGAAAATAGAACGTTTACATACATACATATGCATATACATGTGCATATATATGTACATATACATATTCATATATGCACATGCATATGTATATACATGTATGTATATGTATTTACTATAGAAGTATAGAGTTTTTGTATCCCAATGAAAATGGGAAATCAGGCTATAATGGTTTTGTTAAATGTATGTAACAGGCACAAGGAGGCGTGGCCGACCCCATAAAGTATGTATACTCTTGATCAGGGCGACGATCTGAGTCGATTTATCACTGTCCGTCTATCTTGTCTGTCCGTCCGAACGTCCGTCCGTCTGTCCTTATGTGTAAACGCCTCGATCTCAGAAGATATAAGAGCTAGATACTTGATTTTTTTTATGTAGGTCTGTGTATAGCTCACGCAAATCAAGTTGGTTCAAAAACCCGATAGCTTTTTTTGTTTTAATATTAACGATTAATGACCTTATCGAAAACCAGTTAAAAAACTATATCTCCCACATCTTTTGAGCTAGAGCTTCTAAATCTCCCCCTTTCCTCCAAACTCGAAAAAAATATATTTCTAATACTATTAGAAACTTGTGTTTTAGTAAATATATACATTTGATATAAATATATACATATGACATGGCCTTATTACATTCTGGAAGTTTGATATAAATAGTCTATCTACAAGAAGATTTCTTAATCAATCAAGTTCTCATAATATAGCCTAAGCCCAGTCGCTGCGTCAACTGCGCAGTTAGCAGAGCGCGTGCTTATACGTGCGTGCTTATGTGTTGTATCTTGTGTAATTGAAAAAGAAGCGAAGAATTATTGGAGTATCAGTCCTTCGAAGGGTTCAGGGAATCTCATAGTCGAGCAGTCTCGACTACTACTGGCTTTTAATATATTTATGTACTTGCTTGTGATTCCCAAGTTGTTAGTTCAAAACTCTCAACAGTTGTACAGCACGGCAGACAAATGCACAAATGTAAACTTTGCACAAAACTTGACCCTTGAGCATTGTCTAACTAGTTCATTTCCACAGACAGGTGTCTATACAATGTCCTGTGTCGTTTTTAGAAATACGTGTGGAGAAAAAATAGGATTTTTTTTGTTATATATATTATTGTTTCTTGGTCATATATTATTTATTGATATATTGATATATATATTTTTTAATAATTATTATGATTTATATTATTATTATTTTGTATATATATATACATCTATACATTTTAAGATGTGAATAAATATTGAAATCTAACATTTAGTATATATTTTATGTTAATACAAATTATTGAACCATTTCATGGTTTACTAAAGAACACTTTGGATACCTTCAAAAGTCATACATACATATATATTTATATCAACGATATCAGTTCTTGTCAATATCGTACTTGTGCTACAGCTGTGTTCATTATCATAGAAACGCAGTTGTTTTTAATACAAATGGTAGGCATAAAAATAATATATGTATATATATTTTTAAATAAGAAAATATATTATTATATATGTATACTTTTTTTTTTTTTTTTAAATAAGAAACAATATACATACATAAATATTTTTTTTTTTTTCAAATGTATTCCCAATCAACAACAGTCAATAAAATGATTAAATATTCACGAGTTCAGACTTCATAATTCCAAAATTTCACTTCATAATTATAGCCTTTTTAGCTATAGTATATAAGTTTGGTTTGATATTTATTGATAAAAAAATATCTATAAAATTAGGAATTAAAAATAAATTATTTAAGGTTCGTTTTGCTAATAGTTTTTTATTTTTATTTTATTTTTCAGAATATATATATAATACAATAAATATATTTTATTAGAATTTGTAGAAGATTTATTAAAAAAAATTTTTTTTCTGGTGTTTTAGAATTTTCTATTCTTATGCTCTAATATATCCATGATATATGGTATTAGTTTTTTTTCTAAACTCTTCTGATTCTGGTTATATAATATATAATGCATATATAATATATACTATATAAAAAAAATGGCTAAAATATATTATATTTTTCATATTTAATTTTTAGTTTTTTCAAATGTTTTTATTGAGTTTTCCTTTAATTTTGAGATATGTAGAATAATGTCTATATAGGCATGCAGAATTTACAGCTTAAAAAACTACTTATGCTAATAGTTATTAATACTAACAGTTTTTAAAGGTATATTAGAATATATTAGAATATTCAAATATATTTGCACTTCATAAAAACAATTTAAATAATTTTGAAAAATATTAATAGCTTCTCATGATATAATAAAAAGTAGCCACATGTATCGTGGCCTTACTGTACACATATCGATCACATTAACTGAATCAACTATTCAGTGACAAACGCCAGCTCAAGGGGTGAATGCGAATAGAGTTTTCGCTGTGGTTATCTGTGTGTCTAGGGTGGGGTTTGGGGTTGGGGGCTAGCATGAATCATTTGGGTGTCATTTGGAGAGAACAGCTGTTAACTGTTAATGTGGAAGCAGCTTCGAATGCCTCATGGGTTTCCGTAAGGCCGGGGCAGTATATGATGATAAATCATTTATTAGCCAAAAGATGCTAATGGCGAAATCGACTACAGTTCATCATAATTATTGACTTGTAGCTATTTCTCACTCGCGTTCTCCCTCTTCCTCTCTCTGTCTCTCTCTCTCTCTCTCCCTCTCTCTTTCTCTTGCTGGAGTGAAATGCAGCCGTCTCGTTCCCTTTACTATTTAGGACTTTGTGTATGTATGTATGTGTGTGTGTGTGTGTGTGTATGTGTGTGTGATTGTTTGGCGCGGCTATTAGGCCACATTTGTAGTTTGGCTGAAATATGGCTATGGCCAGAGACTTGCAAATGGAAATCAATAATGGAAATGCACCGACCTTATTGTGATTTTTCCCTCGCACTATATCTCTCTTCCTCTCTCACTCTATACCTAACTGTTTCTCTCTGTTTCTCTCTGTTTCTCTCTCTCTCTCTCTCTCTACCTCTGTCACTCTCTTTTTAGACTTTGCTCGCTTCTTGTTGCTACAAATTGTTCACATATTATATATCTTGTCTATATGCAAATTGGAAAAAGTATATTTTGTGGGATATGCTCGACTAGCAGATGCGCTTTAAGCTGTTACAATCATTTGCGTGATCTCTCTATTATATATTGAAAATATAGAAATTTACATATGTACATATATTGTTATAGATAGCTTCAAAGATCAGTATATTATCATGAATAGCTCCTGAGCCTAGTTCAAGTGTACTCGCGATACAGATCAAAAGTGTATTATATAATATTATATGTTAATTTTAATAATCATTTCAAATCGTTTTGTGTTTGTCATTTGGGTTCTCAATACGTAGTGCACTACTATTTTGATGAACTAAAGCTATTATTTATATGAACTAAAACTATTATTTTCATGAGCTAAAACTAATATTTTCATGATCTATGACTTTTTCTTTTCATGCACTAAAATTACTATTTTTCTAAACTATATCTTCTCTTTTCATGAACTAAAGTTTCTCTTTTCATGAACTAAAATTATTATTTTAGTAGCTAAAACTACTATTTTGATAAACTAAAACTACTATTTTGATGAATTTAAACTACTTTTTCATGAACTAAAACTACCATTTTGATAAACTGAAACTACTATTTTGATGAATTTAAACTACTTGTTCATGAACTAAAACTAATATTTGAATGAACTAATAATATATTACGATTTTACTGAACTAAAACTACTATTTTCATGAAATATAACTTATCATTTCATGAACTAAAACTTTTTTCAAGAGCTAAAACTACTATTTTCATGAGCTAAAACTTTTTTATGAACTAAAACTAGTATTTTCATAAACTTTAATTTTCTCTTTTCATGAACTAAAACTACTATTTTGATAAGCTCAAACTACTTTTTCATGAACTAAAACTACTATTTTCGTAAACTATAACTTGTATTTTCACATACGTAAAAACAAAATATTAACAAATCAACTATTTTCAAGTGATATTAAAAGAAAAAATGGGAATGGTTACTGTATTGAGCTTATTGGTCAACAAGTAGACTTCTTCTACTCACAGGGACTATCTAACAGAAATGTTGCCAAAAATATAAAACGCTGCTTCAGAATTGTTGATAGACATTTGAAAGATCCAGATGCGTATGGAACACACTTCATGTGTATATACATACATTAATATAGCCTATTTACCAACTGTCTGCAGGGTATTGAAAACACACAAAACTATACATTAATATTCATTCGCCTTTGTCTTTTGTCTTTTGCAGAATATCTGATACACCAACATATACATAAATATAAATACATATAATTTGTCTGTACGTGCACACATACATATGCGTACACATACAGACACTGAGGAGGAACGCACGTGGAACGCGAACAATTGCAGTCACAGCATAGGTCACAGTCACCGCGATCAGATAGCAGACGACACTGAAGGAAGCCAACTGGATTGTATTGCTGCTGCTGGTTCTCCATACACATATGTGTGACCCGAGACAGTGACAAACGCTGGACATAATCGTTCAATGACAGCAGCCACAATTGCTGCCACCGCCACTGCCTCTGCCTCTGCCTCTGACTTTGCTTCTGACTCTGCTTCTGCCTCTGGCTCTGCCTCTGCTTCTGTCTCAGCCTCTGCTTCTGTCTCTACCTTTGTCTCAGTCTCTGTCTCTGCGGCAGCGCCGTCCGCTGCAAGCAGCGGGAGCAGTTAACGCCCAACAGCAGCAGCAGCAGGAAAAGACTCGGCTTAATCCGGTCCCCCAGCAGGTGAGCTAAACGTGAAATAATTGAGAGCAAAAAAAAAAAAAAATAATGTAAAGTTAACAAGTCAGACATTCCTGGGAGATTATCTGAAAGTTAAGCTTTATCTGAAAGCTAAGCTGGCTCTACTTAGAACAAGTCGGTAATTGCCTGAGTTTTAGTTTAATGAAAGTAAAGCCTTAAGCTTAATTAGCATGTCTGAAAGTCTCTGAGTTCGAGTTTAATGAAAGTTAAGCTTTAAGCTTAATTAACATGTCTGGAATTGCCTGGGACAGAGTTTCATGGCAGTTGAACTTCAACATGTCTGAGATTGTCTGGCATAGAATTTCATGGAAGTTAAGCTTTAAGCTCAAATAATATGTCTGAAATTGTCTGAGACAGAGTTTCATGAAAGTTAAGCTTTATCCTTCATAAATTAGCTTTAAACTTTGTAAAGAATAAGTCTGTAAATCCGAAAAAACTTTGTAAAGAGCAAGTCTGACAATCCGGGGTCAAAGACCAATTAACTAGTTACGCCTTAAGTAGGTTGCTTGAAACTCAATATATTAAGAAGTTTACTTTGTGGAAATGTCTTGTGAAAAGAGATTGCTTTTCACCTTTCATTTATTATTGTTTGTTCCCGTATGTGAATTTTTAGTATGCAAGCTTTACTAATGTTATTTATATTTTACAGCGCGCCTATACACACCCAAAAGCTCAACTTTGTGACGAAGAACAGTTCAGTTATCGATCAGGATTAGTTAACGATCAGAACTAGTTATCGATCAGAACTAGTTATCGACGCTCAACCAGCTAAAATCCAAGCCAACCCACACGCCCAACAGATCAAGTAAAAGCAACAGCAAGAGTAACAGCAAGAGTAACAGCAACTGTAACAGTAACCGCAACTGTAACAGTAACAGCAACAGCAACAGCCACTGGAACAGTTAAGAGCAACTGTTATCTGAAAGAGCAACAATGGTGAAAACATTTCAGGCCTATTTACCGTCCACAAATCGGACCTATTCATGTGTTCATTGCCGTGCACATCTGGCATCACACGACGAGCTCATCTCCAAGTCGTTTCAGGGTAGCCAGGGACCGGCATACCTATTCAATTCGGTGGTAAATGTGGCCTGCGGCCAGACGGAGGAGCGTGTCCTGCTCACCGGACTGCATGCGGTCGCTGACATCTACTGTGAGTGCTGCAAGACGCCGCTGGGCTGGAAGTATGAGCATGCGTACGAGTCCAGTCAGAAGTACAAGGAGGGCAAATTCATTATTGAATTGGCCCACATGATCAAGGAGAATGGCTGGGATTGAACGGAGCGAAGCAGGATGCGCATAAAGCATTTTTGGTGGGCTGGTAGTCCGGGCGGCTTTGGGTAACGTTTAAAATGCGGCAATAGCAACGACAGCAACGAATAAGTTGTTGGCAGATGGCAGAAAATGGCTTAAAGCCAAAGTTGGCAACGGCGAGAGAGTGAGAGAGCGGGAGAGATGGATAAAGAGCGACGGCGATCAGTCGAGCGAGTTGATGAGTGTTAGGGTACCATAATATATATATACTATTATATAGTACATAACTCGTCGTATCTTATAGAACAAACAAACAAACATACTTTCACTCAGACACACACACACACCCATCTACACACACACACACACATCCACATTGACACAATGACAGCTCCAGTTTTTGGAGCTTCGCGAAGAGATCTCTGCGCTGGACGCAACAGTCGCAGCAAATTCAACTGGCGCCATCTGTCGGCGAGGGGCGTCCAACTATCATTCGTACTAGGTTTTGTTGCCACTTTTGTTGCTTCTCAATTTGTTTATCCAATATTCAAAAAACAATTTTGTTTTTATTTTTGTTCATTTCTTTTTCTTCATTTGTTGTACAGTTTGAGTTTTGTGCACAAAAAAAAAAAAAAAAAAAAAAAGAAAGAAGAGGAACACAAAAAACTTGCACTGCCAATAAAACGGGAAAATATGAGGAAAAAATGCTTTAGCTACAAATGCAACAAAAACAAAACGATTTCACTCAATAGGAAAGAGAACAACAAATTTGATGCATTCAAAACCACCAACACACACACACAGAGACACGCCCACACACACACACACATACATTTATAATTACACCTTTTCAATGTAGTAGTTATTTAAAAGAAATATTTAAAAGCAAATCAAATTATTTAGCTTGCGAATCTGCATAAAATATTTATATAAGAAAAAGCAAAAAAAGCGCAAAGAAATGCAAAAAGAATGAAAAAATAAAAAAAAAACAGCAAATTGTGAATGCCAATAAACAAAAAATTATATATATTTATATGTATATGTATATATATATATATATATATATATATATATATATATATATATATATATATATATATATATATATATATATATATGTATATGAATATATATATATATATATATATATGTATATATGTATATGAATATATATATATATATATATATATATATATATGTATACATACTATATGTATATGCGTATGCAAGGAATAGCGGCCAGAGGGCGCCACATAAGTGTATTATGTTTTTAAACGCCAGATGGCGCCACATATTAATGTATTATGTGTATTAAGTGTGATTCGCAACATTTTTTTAATAATTAGCAACAAAAAAAGGAGAAAAATTAAAAAATCATATATGGCAAATCTTAACATTAAAATTAAAAACAAAAACAAGCTGAATATGCACAACAAATTTATGAAATATGTGAAAGAAATAATATAAAATACATTATATACATATAAATATATATATATAAATATATATATA
Source organism: Drosophila hamatofila (assembly GCA_035045345.1). Taxonomy (NCBI): domain Eukaryota; kingdom Metazoa; phylum Arthropoda; class Insecta; order Diptera; family Drosophilidae; genus Drosophila; species Drosophila hamatofila. The sequence continues at coordinate 6,140,226 of JAWNPA010000039.1, read as the reverse complement.
TAAATATATATATATAAATATATATATATATATATATATAAATATATATATATAAATATATATATATATATATATATATATATATATATATATATATATATACAAACTGAAAACAAAAATCAAAGAAATGCGTAAAGATCAGCAGCAGTGAAATTCTTAAATTAAAAATAAATTAATATGCAAAAATAACTGCCAAGAACTATTCGAGTTAATGATGTTCTCTAAGTAGTCATAACTAAATCAATATATTATATATATGTGTATATATATACATATATATGTATACTATGTATGAGAATATATATATATATATATATATATATATATTTTGTGGTAGCCATAAAATTAAAAAACAAAATCAATATGCTCATTTCACTTGCGTGAATGAGTATAAAAACGATAAGCGAAATCATACAATAAATTGAAATCTCTTTAAAAAATTACAAAACAAATTCAAAGTTGCCTCAAAACTGAAATTAAACAATGTTTGGGTATTAAAAAATAAATACAATTCATTTGGGTAAATAAAAACCAAAACAAATTAATATAAAAATTTAGTACAGAAAAGAAATTTACATTTTATTAAATTTTTAAAAATTTTGTTCAACAACTTTAACAACTTTAGTCTACAAATATGTTAACTATAAAAAAAAAACTCCGAGCTCTTCAAAAATTTGTTGGAATTACAATTTTTTTTTTGCACATATGCTAAGGATATAAAAGTAACTGTCAAAAGAACTAACTTGGAGTTCTCAAAAATTGTTTGGAACTATAATTTTTATAAATTTATTTATTTATAAAAGGAAATAACTCTGAATTACCAAAAAACGTATTGAAATTATGGTTTTTACAAAAAACGAGTTGACTTCGAGTCCTTAAAGTATTATTATTTTCTTAAAGAACCGATGCGATTGGCTGCTCATTGAGTTTTTTCTTAAGGTGTGAGTGACAAGCACTTATGTATGCATTTTTAGACATTGAGAAACGGTCATCAGTTATATATGTATGTATGTATGTACATATGTATGCACATATTTGCGAGCTATGGATTTTTGTACACAAAAATGCTAACTGTCAACCGAATGAACTTCAAGTCCTTAAAGTATGATTATTTCTGTAGACAAAGCAATTTTTCTTTATAACATTTTCTAGTTGATTTATCCAACTATTCTCCAATCTAAGTTTCTTAGCTCTCAAATCGGTTGAACATATGTATATATTTAAAGATGATTAATCAATTTGTTTCTAAGTTTCTTTTCTCTCAAATCAGTTATATAATCTACAAATTTATAGTTCCAAAAATCTTAATTCATATTAACTGAAGTTGTTTCATAATTTTTTTTTTTTTGCTTTCGACTCATTCTCAATTCTCATTTTATAAATATTTATGCAACTCTCACAAAATGTCTCATATAGAAACCTCGATCAAACTAAAAACTTTTGACAAAATTAATTTATTAAAAAAAAAAGTTTTAACAAAAACGAAATTGCATTATTGAATTGTACTTATGTATTAAGCAAAATTGTATAATTTATGAGCACCAACAATATTCAGCATTAGATGATAATAATCTAGTTCTCGATCTTCTTTCTGTGACTAAAACATGAATGAATTTGCATGTATTAATATTTTCATGCAAAACGTGATATAGCTAATTGATGTAATTGATGTAAACATATTAGAGAGATTATATTTAGTAAACGGTACGCAATGTATGTATGTATGTATAATGATGTTACATACATACACACATACACACGCAAAACACACACATACACATACATATACATTGACATACATACTAACATGAACATGAAACCACCTTGATACGTGCACTATATCCTGTGTAGAGAATTATATATAGTACAGTACTATATATAGTACAGTGGACAACCAATAAAACGATCGAACGAACGAACGCACGCACGTCACATCAACTCACAATCATACCAGGAATATAATGTTTGAAAGTTGTGTTAACTGCATGACAGACGCTTAGTTTGCAAACGGAAAATTTAAAAAAAAAATAGATATATATATACTATATATATATATATATATATATATATATATATATATAAATAAAATCTAAAAATATATATATATATATTTAAATTGATGTATTCAAAATGCAAGATTGAAATAAAGCGCATTTTTAGCTTGTCTCATGATATACTATTTTATTTATGTTAACAAAGCTTGGGCAGCTTTATAAAGGGTTAAGAATGAGATGGCGAAATGGTTTTATTGGATAATTCACTAAGTAATTTAAATGTTTTTAGTAAAATTTAAAAAGGATTTCTTATATTTTGTAAAGTATTTTATGAAAATATGTATTCTTCATTATTATGAACTTGTTGCTTTCGATCTTCTATCTTCAATGGGGCATCAGACCAAAACTATTCAAAACTATTCAACGAAATTTTTTACAAACAAGCCTTAATATATCAGCTGTTCAAATATATAACGGTAAAGCGGTTAAGTGTGAAGTTGGCTGCGACAAAATTCAAAAAGATCAGTCATTGCCATCAAACGAAATTACTGAGCGAAAGATCCAATAGTTCTCTGCTTTTAAGTTATAAAATTTGAACCTTTTGCATGGAATTTCTATGGTAAGATATAAGAACCATTTTTATTCTGGTTAAGTATTGAAGTCTTTAGTGATGGGAATAAATGGGTTGGAATAAAGGGTTGGTCGGTCATATTACTGAGAAGACTTTATTGAAATAATATTGTATATATATTTTATATAATATAACATAGTTAGCTACTACCTTTTCTCATAGCTATGTACGGCTGTCTCTTGGAAAGAGATCTAAGAATTAAAAAAGTAATCTGGAGGGCGTAGCACATTACGCGACCTTTAAAATCAGTGCCTATAAAATCAACATCGACAGCTTTTGCAACATCTAAGCGAACATAATCTTATTTTTATTTATTATTATAGTTTCTAAAGAAACCAAGATCTCAATGAGAAATATTTGTATGTCTTGACAATAATTTGATAATATAATATATACAAGGTGTTCACGCATCAACATGGTATTAAATAACACCGCCCTGGCGCGATCAAATGGACTGCGGGAGTGCATTGAGGAATCTACGACTATACCTAATGCCAACACGATGGAGTATAGGGCTTTGCTTCAATTTCACGCCGTGGGAAACCATAGCAATGGAAGTTATTATATAGTATAGTAAATATCTTAAATAAAAAGCGTCGCTTTTCGGAGCGGTACACTGCTCAGCATAGACCACTGTAGATTAGTCATCTGAGATCGCTGCTCGTGCTCCTCTACAGATATTTCATATATATTTATGAAAGTTTCAAATTATCCCTCAACGTTTACGCTAATCATGGAGTCACTGCTGTCACGCTGTCTTCATTTACTTTTGAGCTCTCTATATAGATATATAGAGACCGATTCAGATAGCAGATGATATGCCTATAGATACAGTCAAGGCACAAGTACAGATCGCTTATCTGAAGAAAGTGTTTCTATATATAAATTTATAATTGTTGCTACTTCTGAGCAAGAAAAAGACAAGTCGAACAACGACTCTATCTACAAGATTCTATATTCAAGATAATCCAACTTAAGATCGCTATGCCTATGCTAAGCAACGCACAAGCATAGATCTAGATCGTTTATTTTAAGAAAGTGTTTCTATAAAATTGTTCTTAAAATTGATCAAGAAGAAGACAAGTAGAAGATAACCCAATCTAAGATTGCTATGCCTATGGGTACAGTCAAGGCTTAAGTATAGATCGCTTACTTTAATTAAGTACCTCTATATGTTATGTTTCAATTGATCAAAAAGACAAGCTAAGCAGCGACTCTATCGACAAGACTTGTGAGATAATCCAACTGAAGATCGCTATGCCTATAGAAGACAAGTATAGCTCAGTTAGTTAGCAAAAGTATAGATCAATTATTTTAAGAAAGTATTTCAATATATATCAAGAAGAAGGCAAGTCGATCAACGAATCTATCTAAAAGACTTGAAGATAATCCAACTTAAGATCAGTTAGTCAGCATAAGTAATGATCCGTTATTTTAAGAAAGTATTTCTACATATAAATTTACAATTTATCAAGAAGATAAATCGAGCAACGACTTTATTTACAGGAGTTGGAGATAATCCGACTGAAGATCGCTTTGCCTATGGGTACAGTCAAGGCATAATCATAATCAGTTATATTAAGAAAGTATTTCTATATAAAAAGTTAGAATTGATCAATATGAGGATAAGTTGTTCAACGACTCTATCTACAGGACTTGAAGATAATCCAACTTAAGATCGTTAAAGAAAAGCAAAATTTTGCAATGTTCGTCATGAATGCGGCATGAAATTTAATATACATTCAATTACAAATAACCGTTATATAAGGTGTGTACGAAGCTCAACATGTCTGTGTGTGTGTGTCCATGTGTGTGTACGTGTTTGTGGGTTTGTTTGTGTGAGTGTGCGCTTAAGTGGGAGTTTCAGGTAATGTTACATTTCAGCAGCATTTCATTCAATGTGTGTGTTTTTTGTTGGTTTTTTGTTGTCTTACAATCACTTCCATTTGTTCTGGCTGTAATCCCATTTGGAGGAGAGTCCTGTTATGGGATTCATTTGCAGCTGTATGATGCGACGCAGCTGCGCCTGACGATGCTCATCATCGTAGGTCACTGGCAACTCATCATAGATGGCGACATTGGACACCCATGAAATGAGTATGGCAAACGATATGGCCCAAAGGGCAATGCCAACGGCCAGCTTCCATTCGGGCACAAAGTATTGGAACTCCGCAAAGGTCTGACAAAAGCTATGACGGTACAGGGCCTTCTTCTCGTCCAGCGACAAGTTCTTCCAGTCGCCCAGCTCCTTTTCGCGCATGGCACAGATCTCCGGCGTGACTTCCCTATAGCGTATGGCCGGGAACGGAAAGTCCGAGCAGTCGATATAGTTGGGACTGCCATTGATGCCATACCCGACGACTTCGCGTGTGCCGCTCATCACCTTGGTGCCATCGTGATGGGTGAAACGGCGCATCAGCTGCAGATCCGCAGCGGTTAAGCAATTTACGGTGCCAGCTGATTTGGTTACGGCCGCAATAGCTGCGCCAGGCAAACGGAAGCCAGCGCAACGCAACGAGTTCATCATGGATGTGCTGCAGAAAGGAGGAGGAAGAAACAGGATTTGGCCAGTTGCAGCTGGAGTGTTGGTTAGAAATTTGTCGAACTTACCTCAACTTGTCTTTGTTTCTTCAGAATTCGTTGTGAAATTTTATTTTGTATTTTGTATTTTTTTCAGAGAGAAATGATGCCTGTGCTTCAGGCAAATAAATCTTACTGACTGTCGGAAATCTGGTTCGTACACGCCTTTCCTGGGCAATTGACAGCTAACCAGGGTTGTCGACTTCCATGCAGCAGGCTGAGGGGCGGGGGGCTTCACTTCTATTTAATCAAAGTCGGCCAGGGGGTCGCCAAGTTTGTGTCGACAGTCGAGATGTGGAAAACAAAAAGAACATCCAGGCACACACACATATGGACAATTTTACAGTTTTGCATTGGGATTGGCTTTTAAGCCAAGTCAAGTGGCAGCGGGGCACTGAAATGAAATAAAATGAAAAGAATAGGCAGCTAATCCTTTTGACAGCCAGACCCAAGTGGCTGCAAAATGAAACTATAAAGAATGGGTCGAAGCCAGCGTCTCCAACAGGACGTGCAAAAAAATAAGAAATAAAATAAAAATAAGTAAGAACGTTGCAGTTGGGCGTTACCAACTGCACAATACTCATTCACTGCTCAAACGCTGGCAGATCTATTTTCCAATTTGCTGCGCCTCCAATTGGTATGTATGTATTATTTTTGTAGCAAATTAATAGAGAATTTCAACTGTAATTTAGTCTTTTAATTTTGAGATTCTAGCTCTAAAACTTTGCCCCCAATAGACGTAGATGTATCCGTCATATCTTTTTGGTCTTGGGTTGTCAACCCGAGTTTATATACCAACTTTCAACTCTTTAGTACTTTAACTACCATGATTTCTGAGATACCTGAAAATGCAATTTCCCATTTGCCACGCCCCTAGTTTGCGGATCGGGAAAATCTTGGATCTTTATCAGACGAGGGTATACATGAGTATATATTCCAAATTTCAAGTCTCTAGCTTCAATAACGTCCGCATTTTTGCATTCATACGGACAGACGGACGGGCGGACAGCAAGACGGACATTGCACAAAACCAATATACTCATTTCACTTTCGTGAATAAATATAAACGAATTGAAAAAAATTACATGTGAGGGACAGTCACAGACACGTGAAGGTCCACCGCAGCAACATCTCTCTCTACCTCTCTCCCTTTCTCTCTCTCTCTCTCTCTCTGTCTGCTCCGCAGCAGTTGTCAATGTTCCGTCCAATTGTGACGTAGGTCAATTTAATTTGAGCAGATTGTAGAGCTGAAATGACTGTATCTATACATATGCCCACAGAACCCAACCCCCAACACCCAACCCGCAACGCCCAACGCCCAGCCTCTCCAACTCAGCAGCAAAAAAAAAAAAATTCAAACATTCAGCCATTCATTTTGTCTCCCCTTGTTTTGTCCTTTTCTTGTTGATACCCTTACTGGGTGCTTCCGTATTCAATGCAAGAGCAAAATCATCTTGAATTTCTTTTACCTTACTCTTTTATTTATTTATTTTGTTTTTTGTTATCAAATAAAAGTATCTGGTAAGATAAGAAATATAAGCACGGAATAATGCCATAGAAGTGTTCTATAAAATTTGTATTACATTCACTTTGCCAATTTACATGTATAGAAGTAATGGGTCGAGTAGTTTTCTACAGTATATGTATTACATTCACTAATTAATCTACATGGAAGAAGTATTTCTGTTTATATGAAATATTATCTAGAATTCTGGGAAAGTATTAGGTATTTGAAAATCATAGTGGCGCAGGTAGAATGAGGGCCAGCGAATAAGTATATTTATATATTTTGATACCCTTAACATTATAAACCAATCTTTATAAGTTGATTGAAAAAGCCTTAACTTTTATTATGACTATTCTATGAATATAAATATAAGGCAGATAAGGCTATGATATATTGGCAAACTTTCTACTATAAGTAACTTTCCATGCTTCATTTCTTATCAAATCATTTAATATATGAAATAATTTCTATATATATCACAGATATATAGATTCCCATTTTATTATTTATGAGTAATCAACAAATTTATGATTTCGTCAAGCCTGCAAAATTAAAAGAAAGCACAGATATATTGGTTTATATTCAACGTAAGGTAAGCCATAAAACAATTGATTTATCTATGTTTTACTTTATATATGATATATATACTTATGAATTTTAGACTTTTTTGAGAAAAGCATTTAAAAGGTGATAAGCTTTCAAGTTCTTGATATTAAATTATTTTATTGAGCGAATAAATAGCATAAAAAAGAAAACGTTATAAATTAATTTGTACTTAAAACTAAAAAGCAAGTCTAAGAAAATTAAAAAAAAATGTACTTATTAAATCGAAATTAAATGGTAAAAATATTTTATTTGTAAATAAATATTATATAGAATTATGAATTCTCTATGCTAATATACTTTTAATAAAAAAAAAATTATTTTAAAAAATTTTTACTTTCAGGAAATTATTTTTTGAAATTGAAAAAACATTTTTTCTACAAAGTTTTTTTAAACTGAAAATTATAGTTTGTATTTGTATATTTTAAATTTCTTCTAAGTCTACAGAATTTAAGTTTTTCTTTTTTTTTTTGGGTAAATTCATAAACATTTAAAGATATGAACAACAAAAATATCAAACTCTCAGTATTAAAACATTTTTAAATAATAATACTTATTTTAATTTATATTTAATAAAGGAAAATTATCATATCATATTATTTTAGTTCATTTTAGTTTTTCTTTAAATCAGCAATTATTTAACACAAAAAAAAACCATTTTATATTGTTTAAAATTCTTTGATTTTTATGATTTTACAAAATATTAATAAATATTTTCAGAATATATCAACTTAATAAATCTGAAATGATTTGCTGAATATTAAACATGAAAATTTGCTGGCATAATGTGGCGCCTGAGTGATGAATGATTTTGTTGCTGTTGTCAGCTCGTCGGTGCTTTGTTTGATGTCGTGTTTGGTTTTGTAAGCATTTAATTAATACTGAAAGCGACAAATAAAGCGCTTAAATGGCCTGCTCAGCGCATTTCGTTCACAGCCAATGGCCAAATCCCATTAACACATGGGGAGCGCAAGGCACAGCAGGCCAATCATATTTTTCAGTCATGTCCAGTCAGAGGAGTAGGCGAAGGAGGCTGGGTCTGTGGTGGAGGAGATGGTAGAGGAAGTGGAGCTGTGCAGTGCAGTCAAGGCCTGGCTGTCATCACTTCAACGTCTAATGGGAGTCAGCCACACACACACAGAGAGAGACAGAGAGAGAGAGATAGAGAGAGAGAGAGAGAGACAGAGTCGAGCACAGTTTAGTGCAGTTAGTTGACAGTCGACTGGCAGTGAGCCGTGCCCAGTTAGAAGTCGTTGCTGTCACATGCAATGCGCCATCATTCACATGTTCAACGACGAGAGCTATATCACCACACACACACACACACACATACACACACAGTCATCACCCTTCCCGACTCTCCTTGTACCCGCCCCACTTTACACTCAATCACTTACTCCCCTTGTGCATATTGGTCCTGTGCAGTTGCTAGCTTTTAAGAGCTTTGTGTTTGCAGCATAGTGGATGGGTACATTGATTCGATCAGGGCTGTTGGGAAATATATACAAATGTATATAATATAGATTTTTAACAATTTTTTTATATATAGAATTTCAATTTTGGTCCATTAAAAATGATATATATATATTTAATCATATAAGTTTGTCTGGGGACCAGAATTTTCGTCGCAATAACCGAACGAACGCTATAAGTGGAGTCGTTATAACCGAATTCAACTGTATGTATATACATATATATATATATTTCTGCTTCAGTTTCTGACTTAAGTTTTAAAAACTGAGATTATTCAAGTAAATTTTCTAATGCCTTGCTTATTAGCATTATTATTATTATATAATTTAACTAAAAAAAGTCTCTATCATCTCAATCTAAATCTTTAGAAGGAGTTTCTGGCTCTAAAACTGTAGGGGATATATCTTTTGTCAACCACGTCCCCTGCGGATGTAGATTTATCCGCCGTATTTTTTTTTGTTCTTGGGTAGCACTTCAACTACCATGATTCCTGAGATACCGGAAAGTGCATTTTCCTATTTGCTCCGCCCCTTGTGGGTGGATCAGAAAAATCTTGACACTTTATCAGACGAGGGTATACACGAGTATATGCTTCGAATTTCAAGATGGACAGACGCACAGACATCAAGACGGACATTGCACAAAGCTAACATACTTTTTTCCCTTTGTGAACATAGTATAAATATTTTAAAGAACCTACTTGAGATTAGTTGCAGGAATATTGAAAGTATTTGTATATCTTTAAATATAATTTCCTGCAATTTCTTACCATCCTGAGGTACTGCATCTGCATAGCCGCATATTTCCGCTACGCTGAATGACATATTAACCAATTTGCTTGGCATTAGTCGATGAAGGTATTTTGTAAGCGATTCAGGATCAGACACAAATCGTATCAAAAAGCATCAAACATTATGCAACTGCTGCGATGCCGACTAAAACTTACTTTAAATCTGAGTGTGTGTAGCAAAAAAAAAAAGCTTCGAAGTGCCATAAAGTGACAAATCCATCAACGGCTCGAAAATGAAATGATGCGAAGCGTGAGCAATTCGTCTCGCATGAGCTCAACACGAATTGATGCGAGGGTATGTCCTTGAGAAAGTGAAAGGGAAAAAGAAAATTATTATAAATGATATATATATATAGAGAGAATTTCACATTCTTTGGTAAATACAAATGATGTTGGGCATTTGGCTAAACTTTATACATACATTTATTATACGTAATACATACATAGATGTCGTATCGGTGTGATATGACATTGATTATGGCATTGTGTTAGTTACTATGTCGTGATTCCCTGCTGCAGTAGTATTAGAGAAAAACTGACAGCTTGTACTATCCAAGTGAGTTGGATTTTAGTGACAATTAAAGGATGTATTGTCACTAAGAGAGAAAAGGAGAGAGAGAGGGAGAAAGAGACTTAGAGAGAGAGAGAGAGAGAGAGAGAGAGAGAGACAGAGAGATAGAGAGGGAGAGACAACTATAGCTGTTGCTGGTCCCGGGTATTGCTTTTATGTCTTTCGCATAGGATCTAGGCTATGATTTCGATAAACGAGAAGAATGTGACCAGCAATAGAGAGACTGATAGAGGAAGTCAGAAAAAGGTAACAGATACTCGTGGAAATCAGAGTTATAATGGCAGGTGGTAATGTACTTCCAACGCTATGACTCTCATACGTATCTGTTTCTAATGATAACTATAATAATAACAATCTTAAAACTGACTTTCAGTAACGATTCAAAAGATATATTCCAACCTTATCTGTGCAACACTCCAATTTCGTATATCTTTCCTTTCCCACAATATTGGTGGCCGCCCTCGCATACGTCAGTGTGTCAATTGAATTGCGCGTGCGACGCTGACTCTGGGGTCGTATTCCTCGTCTGCGGTCTCTCAACATTGGGCCTGCGGTCTGCCAATGTGAGATGTGAGTAAAGCATTTTCCACATTACAGTTCACTATGTGGACGACGCGCTTGTCGTAAAAACTCCGGCCGGGTGCTAAAAACAAAAACCCAAAGAAAAGAGAACGGGAATACCACAACTGTGGCAAGGGACTCCAAATCTCAGCATGCACACATGGGCGGCATAATAATAATAAAAAATAAGAGATATAATATTAAAAATACAAATGCTGACAATAATAATAAGAATAATAATAATAAGAAGAGAAGTCAACGGGAGTGGGCGTATACGACTAGCAAACACCCAGTCCTGAGACTGTTTATACATCATATAAATACCTTTATATGTACAAATCGACAAGGGTTATATATGTATATCTATGTATACTATACTCTTGATAATTACTCTTGATATCATAATGTCATAGCTGACTGCTTGTCAGTTCCACATGTGATAAACAACAATTCTTATCAAAGGCCAAATGTGTAATGCCTCGAAATACACTCATCCAAATATACGGGGCTTGGTTAATTTTTAACGGCTTCTTTTCTTGGACGTATTTTCGCTCGCCTTCGACCTAGCCTATTCAACTTAACCCTTTCTAACATTTTCTTCTGCCCATGAAGCGCTACGTTTAAATAGATAAAGACTGTTCTGGTAGCGCTGCAGTTGACACAGCGACATCGCTTAGGCTGCAATTGGGATATATTTTGGGAACTTAATTGTTAATATAGTTAGTTGTGGTTAGACTGTTTTCTAAATGTGATATTAACATTAATTGATAAATCAATTAATTAATTGTCAAAGCACAAGAATTTAGTATTTGATATAAACTTTTTTCAATTTTTTTTTCAAAGGGGGTGTGGTATCAGAAATCTAAAAATCACAACATTGTTGTAATCATTTCATAGATATAAACAATAGATTTGAAGTCCCTTGCTTGGACCGTATTCAAATTACGCTGAAAAAAGTCCAATTATTGTTTATTATCGATAATAAGATAAATGACATGAGTTATCGCAAAAATATGATAAGCTCGTGCGGCGTACGTTGTACGCGAGTACATGTAAATTTTCAAGCTTCTATCATTAGTGATTTACGAGATCTTGGCGGTTATACGGACGCACGGACGGACAGGGACAGACTTGTCATCCTGATCAAGAACATATATACTTTACTTCTGTTATATAGCCTTATCAATGGGTTCAGGGTATAAAAAGTCGTCATACTTCCTGAACAGATCTCGTATATATACACATATAGCTATAATAAATTTCTAATAATGATTTGTGCTTTATCATTCATATGTATGTTGCCTCTCAACTATCATTGTTTACTGCTCATGACTCGCTACGTTAAAACTTTCAATTCAATTTGATTCAATTAAATTCAACTATTTTTGTCGATGCAACAATCCATACTTTTAATTATTATTTTTTCATTAATTAATGCCGCTGAATATTTGTCATTTGTGAAGATAAATTGGCAACTGCATTAAGATATTTGCGCACATAAACTGTGCGTATATGAAAGATTCAATTAAGCTGGCAATGAAATATTATCAAATTATGCGCAAATGAACTGTGAACTGGAAAAAACACTGAAAGTTCTTAAAATATTTTTTGCACAATTCAATTTATGGATTAGTCCTATTTACATATATATATATATATATATATATATTTCGCTTTTAAAACTTGCAATTTTCTAGAGAACAAATATTTAAAAAAAAATTGAGTAACAAAACTTTTCTGTTTTTTTTTTTAAACTTGAATTTAAATGTTAAAAGTGCAATTCATACTTATTTTTCAGCAACTTTTTTGTATATTTTTAGGTTTTTTTGCCATTAATTTTTATGGTTCGATGTTGGCTTTTATTGTGCAATATTTTGTAAATTTAAATTGAGCGTAAACTTCGTTGGCTAACGGCATATTATTTGCCAATTCACATGCTCACACACACACACACCTGCACATGCACATACACACACACACACACATGCACACTATAGCAAACACATAAATTTTTCATAGTTATTTTCCACGCGCTGTCAGCGCATAGTCCAGAGTTCAGTTGTGTGGAGATTTGAGCTATGTTCGGCCATAAGCCGTTTATGCTCTTGATTTATTACGGAGCAACAAATCAACAAGCCAAATGATTCACAAACTCTACCCGAATGCCCAAAAAAACAAAAAACCCCAACAACAGCCATGAGCACACACACATATATGTGTACATATATCCGTATATATACTTTAAAAAAGTAAGAGTGTTGCAGTCGGGGGTTACTGACTGCAGAATACTCATTTAAGGATTCATTTCCGATTAGCCACGCCCCCGATTAGTATACATCTATATTATTATTTTTTGTCGGCAATACAGTTTTTCCCAATTGGCGTAGATATATCCGCCATATTTTTTTTTTTTTTTGTGAATTTGTGTATACATTTCAAGTTTTAACTTCCTAGCAGTTCTACTAATAGGCATACTAGAAAATGTATTTTCCGATTTGCCTCGCCCCTAATGGGTGGATCGGGAAAATTTTGGCATTTTAGAATTCGAGGATATACACGAGTATATATTCCAAATTTCTAGTCCCTAGTTTTATTAGCGTCGAAATGGTTTGCATTCATACGGATAGACGGACGGACAGATGGACTGACGGACAGCAATATGGACATTGCACAAAGCCAATATACTCATTTCACTTTCGTGAATGAGTATAAAAAGTGTTCATATACCTCAATATATATGTATATAAGTATATATAAATTTATATTGAATGTGCATTTTTAATGCTCTACAAAAAAGGATGGAGCTTGGTTGGCCTTCACAACGGGTGGATGGGGGAAGGGGAGGTGGGGGAGGGGGAGGGGCTTGCACAATTGATACTGCATTTAAATTGGCTGCTGGCCGCTCTAGGTAGATAGCCCCCACATTGATCCTAGCAACAACATTTTCAACTTATAGTATTGAAGTTAGCCCGGGGCGTGGTGTGGCGACAGAAAAAGGCGTTCGCTATAGAGAGTGCGTGGGAGTTATGTAGATTGTCGATGTTGTTGCTCTCGTTTTTGTTGTTGTTGTTGTTGTTGGCGCCTGCACCTCCAACCCCATTGAAACAGTCGTCGTAGCGAAAAGTGATGATGACATGGCCTAAATGGAACTTTCATGTATGTATTATTACTTCTTTTACTTGGGCTGTTTGTTTTCTTCTTCTTCTTCTTTTTTTCGATACTCTCGTTACGTTTTTGTTAGGTATTATTGTAAATACCCTGGCACTGAGTGGAACTGAAACTGAAACCAAAACTAAATCATTTCAAAATGTAAGCCAAAATAAGTATATTTATATGTTGTGAGTAGAGTGCATTTCCGGTTTGAGGGCTCCACTTTAAGCTGAGCTAACTAAATCCGAGTTATTATAGGGAAATATTTAGTTCTGCAAAATCATAGGGTATTTCAACAACATCACTTGAAAAATAAGTTTCAATTAAATTTAGTTTTTATTTAATAATTAACTACAACTATTCATAACTTTCAAGAGGGCCAACTTTCAGTTAGGGGTATTCCCTCATAAGCTCAGCTCTGCATTATTCACGAGAAACTTTAAACTTTAATCTGAACAGCTGGAACAGCCCCAACACACATACACACATAATCATATGCAGTCGTACATATATTGAAATCATCATACCCAGTCGGGCAGTGCTCAAAAATCTATTCGTGTGCGCATAAAACGTAAATAAAAAATCTGCATTGGTTAAGGCGGCCAGAATTTGTTTGAGCCGCATAGGAATAGAGGAATAGGGGTATAGGGGCATAGGTGAATGAAGGAATGGGGCAATAGGGTAATGGCACGCTCATATTTGAATTTAAATGGGTTGTGCGTAATATTTACGTCTTTTATATGGCGTACTAGCAAAAGGCTGACGAGGACGCAGCTGCTTTTCTTTTTGCTGCGCTACCTTCATGACTTGTTGTTTTTGGGTATTTTTTCATCTGTTTCTTTTTTGAGCATCATCGCAAATGGAACTCATTATATATGGACTTTTATATATTATTGTTTTTTTCTTTTTTTTTTTGTGTATACCATTTGATAAGGTATTCAAATTCAATTCAGTGAGCAAGAGAGAGAGAGAGAGAGAGAGGGAGATTGAGATAGAAAGAAGGAGAGAGGGAGATTGAGACAGAAAGATACAGAGTGAGCGAGAGGGAGAGAGAGAGAGAGAGAGAGAGAGAGATAGAGACAGAGAGAGAGAGACAGAGACAGAGACAGAAAGAAAAAGAGAGTTAGTAGCCTAGATCAAAGAGATAATGAAAGAGAGCTAGAAAGAAAAGGAAAGAGCAAGAGAGTGAAAAACGATAAACAGATAAAATGTGAGAGAGACAGACAGATATATAGGGAAAAAGAGATAGAGAAAAACGTTATAGAAAAATGTGGGATTTAAAGAGGAGACTGCGAGAGAGAAAGAAAAGGGAAAATAGAAAGAATACAGGTAGACATATATATATATATATATGTATATATATATATATATATATACATATATATATATATATATATATATATATATATATATATATATATATATATATATATAGAGAGAGAGAGAGAGAGAGAGAGAAAGAGAGAGTGAGAGAGAAAGAGAGAGTGAGAGAGAGAGAGAGAGAGAGAGAAAGGCAGAGAGAAAAAGACCGAGCGAAGCTGACAGAGATGGGAAAACGAGATGGAGGAATATAGGAAGAGAGATAGAAACAAATTTAAAATAAGAGATAGAGACAGAACGAGGAATTGAGAGAGACAGATAAGAACAGAAAGAGAAGATACCGACAGATACCGATATAGGGAGAGAGAGTGGAGTACACAGAGAGAGAGAGAGAGAGAAAGAGAGTGAGAGAGAGAGAGAAAGAGAGAGAGAGAGAAAGAGAGAGAGATAAAGAAAGTGGGAGTATTAGGCAATAAGAGTAGAGAGTCCGAAAGAGAGACTGAGAGAGCGAGAGTGAGAGATATATATCATTGTATATGTATCTACATAAATAATAAGTTAAATAAACACACTATTAAACAATAAATTTAGATTTGAATCAGAATGACAGGAAACTATTGCCAGTATCGGGTTAATCATCTCATGGAAATATAATCCATAAATAACAACATTTTCATTGGAGCGCATACGGAGTTCGACTTAGCTTAGCGCAGTGCGTGCTCCTGTTTGTGCGCCTTGTTTTCATAGATGAGCAACTGCCAAAGGAGAAAACACAAACAAACGAGCAGCGCGAACAGCAACTGCATAAATGGCTTTGGCTCCTGGGCTCCTGGGCTCCTGGGCTGCTCGACTGCTCGACTGCTCGGCTGCTCGGCCAGACTGCCATAAAGTTAACTCGATTAATTAGCGTTAAAATAGCACGCAACGGATTGAGGATGTAATGAATAAGCGTGCCATAAAACGAGCTCTTGTCGTCATCTATCCATTTCACTCACAGTTCTCCATTCGCAGTTCGCAGTTTCGTGAAGTGCAAAAAAACTTTTCAGTTTTTATGTGGAGCCTTTTGAAAGCGAGCGCCGCCTGCCTGTCGGCATTTAATTGAAATGCCATTGCGTATACGCAGCCAGTTCAAGCAGGTGAAAAAAAAACGTGGCTTTAACTGGTCAAAGTGTTCGCGGCTCGGCATTAAAGTGAGCACAAATAAAACGACAGCAAATACTTACTCTCACTCGTAATTGCAATTAACATAAAAGTAATGAAAGCGCCAGCCGTCCAATTGCAGACAGTATTAAAATTGCAGGTGTCGCAAATGCCAATTGGCAATTGATATGGCCAGCCAACGCAATAAGAAGTCGACAATGAAGTTGCATATATACGTATATATATAATTATATTAACTTTGCCGGTGCTTACTATAGAAAATGTATATAAAAGTGCAATATTAATTGACTTAAGCTTAAAGTTGAAAGGTGGCAAGATAGTAGAAGTAAAAGGAATGGGAAGAGGAATAGAAATATGCGCAAAAATAGGGTACATATAGTTTAATACGCTGGTATGATATGTTAGGATTTACTTGTTTAAGTCTCATAATATCTTTACTGGTGTAATATTCATAATTAGCATATTAAATTAGAGCATATTATGCTGAGTATATTAGGAGTCTATTTACATACCCTGAACTGCTCGATAATGGGACTATGAGAATAGGCAGATGAATAGGCAAAGGAATAGGGTAATATAGTCTATAAATATACTCTATAATATGATAGGACTTACTTGTTAATGTCATATTATAGACTGATGAATAATCTCATTGTAGTATCATAGATAGGTATCATACTATATTGGAGCATATCATTCTTTGCATACTTGAAGTTAGTTTTCATACACTGAATCTCTTGATAATGGGACCATGAGCTGAGTCGATCTATCAATGGTCGTCTATAGCTATGTTCATTTGTCTATTTTTTAAGCATAGCCTGCATAACATATAAGCTATAGATATAAAATGTATTGCGTAGGCTCTTCTGATAATTGCTAGATTTCGACTACTGACTTTGGATACCATCGCCCTACCCATTCATATTTTAATAAACAAAATTAAAGGATTTTCAAACAGTCCCTCGTTTTCATTGTTAATAACACACATTGGGATGCCACTATTACGCTCTTATAATTTCATATAGAAAGTTCATATAGGATATCTCCTAGGCAGGCACTCCCTACTAATAAACTCATGTCTTAGTTAAATTTATGAAATTCTTTTTCAGCTTCTAGTCGAGCACTCCTCACTATATAACTCTTATCTGTTATAGTTGGTATTAAGAAATTCAATCTCAGATTTATTAGGGTATCTACTAGTCAGGCACTACCTACTAAAAACATCCTTAATGTCTAGCTAGTGCTAGTAGGACAGATATCGTCTAAAGTTGTTATAGATAATGTTAAGGAATTCGAACTCAGCTTCTTTAGGGTATCTCCTAGTCGGGCACTCTCTTTTAATGAACTCTACTCTTGTACTAGTTAGTGTAATAAATGTCTATTTCAGTACTCCCTACTAGAGAGCTCTAGCCTGCGTTAAATGGAATTATGCAATTTTTGGTTAATTTTTTAAGGTATCTCCTAGTTGAACATTCCCTATTAAAAATCTCTTGTCTGTTTTCGTTGGCTTTATAAAACTCTATTCCAGTCGCTTGGGGGTATCTCCTAGTTTAGTTTCCTTAGGGTATCTGCAAGTTATGCACTTCTTACTAGCGAAGTCTTCGCTTGTCTGTTTTAGTTGGTTTTATGAAGTTTTAGTTGGGTTTATTTAGGGTATCTCAAAGTCAGTTATTCCCTTATAAAAAGCTCTTGCCTGTTTTAATTATTCGAGCAGTCCTAACTGGAAAATTATTGTCTGTTTTGGTATTATAAAATTTGAGCTTAGCCACTCTAAGGTATCTCCAAGTCAGGAAGTCTCCACTAAAAATCTCTTATGTGTTTTAGTTAACGTTATGAAATTTGAGTTCGGCTTCTTATGAGCATTTCCTAGTCGAGCACTCTCTACTAGCGAACTACTGCCTGTTGCTATTATGAAATTTGAGTTCAGCCTCCTAATCATGAAATTTGAGCTCAGCTGCTTTAAGGCATCTTCAAATCAGACATTCAGACTCTTCTTTGGTATAACTAGCTAAGCTGTCGCGGCAAAAAATTTCACTCCGGCTCGCCGTCAAATATCTTTTTTAGCGTCCTGACGTTCAAGTGACAGCGGATACACTGCTCCGGTATCAGTGTCCGGACTTAGCTTAATGCCTTCTTGGCCATCCACAACAACTCAATAAGGGACCAGAAGGAGCAGAGGATGAAGAGGAAGCAGATGAATAAAGCCGTGTCATTTGTTTTGGGCCATTGTCGTTGTTTTTTTTTTGTTTTTTTTTTTTTGGTTTTGCTTCTGTTTTGTTTGTTTGACTAATTTGATTAAAAAGCACTTGGCGATAGGCCCAAGCCAAGTACATTTCATTAGACGCCATTCTGTCAAATTCACGCCCAAAACAATGCGAAACTTCGAGCCGGGCATAATTTTCATCCACATCATCGTCGGCGCTGTGCGTGACAGTTGCCAAATCAAGTCCCGAAAACCAAATACCTACCATTAATTTTGGTCACAGTCAACAGCAACAACAATAGCAACAACAGCAGCAACAACATTAACAACAACAACGACAAAAACTTGCCTTGGGCAACGGAGCAATTACATTTAATTATCAGCGGGCTATGCAAATTTTTTTTTCCTGTGGTCTTAAATAAGAAAAATAATGTGCCATGAAAAATTTCACAGCGCTAAAGCAAGACAGTTGCTGCCTGCTAAAGTGGCTCGGATAATGGCCGACAAACGTTAACGAGATGTACTATGAAAATTTAAAAAAAAAAACAACAAACAAGTAAGAAAGCTCTAGTTGAGACTGCTCGACTACGAGATTCCCTTTCAATGATATTCCATTTCATTGCATTTATTCATACATAGCAAATAACACACACACACACACATTTGCACGCACGCACGTGCTCTGCTGGCTGCGCAGTTGACGCAGCGACTGCACTTGGGCTGGAACTTGAACTGTTTGTACTTATTTATTGAATAAGTTGTCTTATAGATGAACTATCTTCCTCCAACTTTTAGACCGTGATAATAGCATGGAAATGTGTGTATTCCGTAAAGCACAGGGCTCAAGTACTTGAAATTCGCTTTTTGCAAATTTGGAGGTAATAGGATGGATTTGGGGTCGGTATCTAATATATAATATAGATCGAAATTGTATAAAATAAAAATGAATCTATATGCAAAATTGAAACTCTAGCTCTAAAGATATAGCAAATATAATTTTATGATTGATTTTCGATAAGGTTTCTAATCGATAACATTAAAGCAAATATGGTTATCGCTTTTTGAAACAAACTTGATATGGGTATGTTATGCAAGGAAATAGATAGACGGACAGACAGACGGACAGGGCTAAATCGACTCAGTTCGTCGCCCTGATCAAAATAATATATAATTTATGGTGTCAGCCACGCCTCCTTCTGCCTGTTACATACATTTTAACAAAACCAATATACCCTGCTCCCCATTTTCAATGAGAACGGAATAGAATAGAAAATCTGGGCAAACAAGTGGGGAGTGTCGTGGAGTCGAGACGGACCGACTAGCAAGTACTGGTACACTTAACACCCTTCTTCGTCTGCTTTTCGTCTATCCTAAATTAATCATCAAAATGAGGCAGAGCCGACTCCACTTTTTAAATTATTAAAAATTATGTTTTATTGTAATTGTAATTTATAAATATGTTATTTTTTTTTAGATTGACCATGAATACTTTTTGAGCTATTAGTTACACCTGCACAAAAACAATTTACCGTTATTTTATACTTTATAAGGAGTTTAGAGCTCTGGTTCATATCTGTAAATCCTCTATATACAGGTGCTATTTAGTCAACTACTATATTTTTATAACATAAGCAGACTCACTGACTCTCGATTTAAATTTTATGAATAAGTATTTCAATAATTATAATTTATATTATTTAAAAATTTTGAATGGTCGTTATCTGTGCTGAGCTTACAAAAATCATTCTTTTCAGATATTACAATTTGTGATAATTTAAATTTAAAAATAATATATATAAATAAATAATAAATAATATAAATAATAATATAAATAATAAAATGCAATAAATTAGTTTAATGAAATACATAAATTAGAGCTGCTTGTTCTGTATAAATGTCTTTTCCTACTCTTTAAGTTACGAAAAGTACAGAAAGATTGACCGAGAGACTAAGTGACATTAAGATAGATAGGTAGAATGACAGATCGACTGATAGACTGATAGATATGTAGACAGACTGACTGAAAGACTGATAGACAGAATGACAGACTGATTGACAGATTGAAAGACAGACAGATAGGTGGACTGACAGACAAACAGGCTGATTGACAGACATACTGATAAACTAACAGACAGATACATATATTGACAAACAGACTGACAGACAGACTGACAGACTAACAGACAGACAGATAAATTGGCAGATATATTTACAAACAGACATACTGACAGACTAACAGACAGACTGATAGACAAACTAACAAATAGGCAGACAGACTGAAAGACTGTCAGACTGACAGACAGACTGACAGACAGACTGACAGACAGACTGATAGACAGACTGACAGACAAACTGACAGATAGACTGACAGACAGACTGACAAACTAACAGACAGATAAATTGACAGATATATTTACAAACAGACATACTGACAGACAGACTGATAGACAGACTGATAGACAGACTGGCTGACAGACAGCCAGACAGATAGACTATATCTATGTCTACTGAGCTATTGAGTTTGCTCACACACTTACTCAGAGACGCTCATATATTTCTAAACTCGTGCTTTTAGGTCTGTGTTTTGATGCAGACTTTATACCCTGCTGACCCATATTTAGGATACAATAAAAAGCCAGCGCTTCTCAGTTGAACTTCAACTTGCCATGTTGATCGTTTGCAATTATAGCTATAATTGTATATATATACATATACATATATATAATATATTGTACTACTTTTTTAGCTTTTAAGAGTGCAAGTCTCTCGTATTTCGTCTGCTCGAGCTCTACTTTGGTCATGTTTGTTTTTGTCATGTGTCATGTGCCGCTGACCAATGCCTTTGCAGAGCAGAGCCGAGCAGAGCCTGGGCCACTAACTGTCTCGTCGCAATTACAAGAACTTTATCAAAAGCAAATTAAAATGGGTGACATTGGCGTTGGCTGTGGCGCCTGCGGCATCTTGTGCCCTCAGGGCTATGGGGCTAAGGAGGGGGGATGGGGCTGCGGGGGGACAACAGCAATGCGAGAAGCAAAGAAGAAGAGCAGCAAGCAAACAACCTAATTAACTTGTCAAAAAATTTGGTTGCGTACCGGAAAAACCGGCAAAGGCAAACAAAAAGCCAAAGGGACTGAAGGGAATGGGACATGGGACATGGGGCACGGCACGGCACAGCGCAGCTCCTTTTGCTTTTGCAGCATGCCCCAGCTTAAGTTCTATTAAAATTTCAATTACAAATTTTTTCCATTTGCCCACTGCTTTGGCCGTTGTTGTTGTTGTTGTTGTTGTTGTTGTTCTACTAGCTTTGTTTCGGCCCAATACTTATGTGCTTTAATTGTTGTTTTTATAATTATTATAATTATGATTGTTAGATACAGCACACCCTCGGGCCGTTTGCTAATGGAGAACCTCAGGGGGCGCCATGCCAAAAAGTTGATTGCCATCTCCGACTCATGCTGTTGCATGCAGCCAAAAGCTGTGAATTGAACTAGTTAAGATTTGAGTTTTTAGTTTACAAATTTAAGACTTTTTTATTTCACTAGTTTCTTTCCAATTGATATCGGAGTTGAGGCTATAGACAGGCAGAGGCGTGGCAGACCCCATAAGTTCAACATAATCAGGACAATGAGCTGATCTTGACTGTATAAAAGCCGAAACTGATTGAAATAACAGCTCTGCGCAAGGTTCAGGGTATTTTCTAGTCGGGCACTCCCCACTAGAACACTCTTATTTTGTTTTGTATATAAATAATATGTTTAGTACGTCATGAAAACATTTCAAAAATAAACATTTTTAAAAACAAATTTCTTTTAGTTCACTTCGTCTGATATCTATTTTTATACTCTGAACCCTTTGAAAATGGGTAATCAGGGTAAAAAGGTTTTATCAAAATGTCTGTAATAGACAAAAGAAGGCGTGGCAGACCTCATTAAATATATATATTTATATTATTAATCTGGACGACAAGCTGAGTCAGTCTATTTGCCCGCAGAAAGTTGACTATATAAAAGAATGTCAAAGCAGCACTGCGCAGGGTTCAGGGTATATCTTAGTCAGTCTCTCTCTAAACTGAAAACCTTTAACTTCTTTGAAGATATAAAAAGCAAGTAGATCGTTGCAGTCGGCCGTTACCGAATAGTCATTCACGACTCAAACGCTGCCAGATTCATTTTCCGATTAGTACCGCCCCTAATGGATATATATATTATTTTTGTGCAAATCAATAGTATCAGTTGATCAGTCAGATCAATAAATCAGTTGAGTTTGTAGGTCTTAAACTTTAGAAAATATAGTTTTACCCGATTTGCCACGCCCCCAATGGGCGTATATATATCCGCCATATCTTTTTGAACTTGTGTTCATCACGCAAGTCTGCATTCCGAATTTCAATTTTATAGCACTACAACTACCATGGTTTCTGCGATACCGGAAAATACATTTTCCGATTTGCCACACCTCTAGTAGGCAGATCGGTAAAATGTTGCCACTTTCTAATTCGAGGGTATACACGAGTATATGTTCAAAATTTCAAGACTCTAGCTTCAATAGCGACGAAATAGCTTGAAATACCTTCATACGGGCAGACGGAAGGACAGGAAGTCGGGATAGGCGCACGGACAAAGACGGCAGATGAGCAAAATAAATATACTCATTTCACTTTCGTGAATGAGTATAAAAATATATAAATAGAAAAAGGTATATATTAACATACATATTTTAAAAACGAATTATTTTTAGTTCTCTTGTAAATCTGTGCCATAAAAGCATTTTTAAGCCTCATATTTATTTTTGATATTTTTTTCTCCTGTTAAAATTTGAATTTTGCTTAAGAAATAAATATATAAGTCCATTGAATATGCTTCACAAGCCGAGCACCAAAAATAAAATTCCATTAATAAATTATGAGCTTAAGTTCAATAAAGTGTGACAAACTGTTTTTATACTCATTTACGAAGGAGAATTGAGTATATTGGTTTTGTGCATTGTCCGTCTTGCTGTCCGTCTGTCTGTCTGTCTGTCCGTATGAAAGCAAACCATTTCACCGCTATTGAAGCTAGAGGCTTTCCGATGGTAGTTGAAGTGCTAGAGACTTGAAATTTGGAATATATACTCGCGTTGACAACACAAGTTCAAAAAGATATGAAGCAAATATTTTGGCGGACATATATTGGGTAAAACTTGATTCTCTACAGTTTTAGAGTTAGAAACTCAAACTGTGTGCCGTGAATGAGTATTCTGCAGTCAGTAACGCCCGACTGCCGCGTTCTTATTTGTTTTTTGTATAGTACTTTTAACGAGAAAATGATATTCAAATGTATTCTAAATATATATATATATGTGTATATTGTTTTGTCGTCGTTTGAAAACTTATTTAATTGATATTTAAGCCGTGTATAAAACGCCGCCTCGCATTTGTTTGTTTCAAGTGCAATTGCGAAATCTAAATTAATTATAATTTGCGGCGTGGACTTAAAAAGTTGACTACGGGAATCGCTGGCGTATACGTGATGCACAAATGAATGTGCATGTGAATTGCGTCTGGTCGTGCGGTTGACAGAGGGCGACTTCGTTCCAGCTCCAACTGTCACCTGGATACACCACATGTACGTCAGTTAAGCACATATATGTAGGTATGTATGTGTGTATGTGTGTATGCTAGCAACTGCACTTGGCACCTGGCTGGAGGCAGGCAAGGCAAGGCAGGGCAAGGCAAGGGGCAAGGCTGCCGTTGATGGTTGCTGAGTGTGCGCCGCCAGCGATTTTTCTTGAGCAGCAACGGAAAAAGGTTGGCAAAGACGTGTGTCGTGTCGTGTGCCGTTGGATGTGACGGTAATGCAACGCGCCACATTCTCTCTGCACCGCCCCACCGCTCCTACCGTGGCCGATGAGCAGAGGCGTTGGCAATGCCGGTGTCTGCACGGCACAAGTTTGCGTGTGTGACGCAATTGGAGTGTCTGAGTGTCTGATGGTCTCAGTCTGTGTGCCTGTGTGTGTGTCTGTGTGTGTGTGTGTGTGTGCCTTGTCGTTGTAGTCTGGCAATGTCTCCATTTGGCGTTTGCCCCTACTACGTGCCTATTTAAATTTGCAGCGCTGATGCTGCACTTGATGCTGCACTATGTGTGAAGTTGGCCATATTAGCTAGGCGATTGAATTTGAATTGGAGTCAATAATTAGATTTCAGTCTAAGCTACAATTGTAAGAGACTAATAAGTAGTGTTTATATATATGCTATACATATATGCTTATGTTTAAGAAAAAAAGTTCTACGGTTCTGTAGTATAAATGTAATAATGTAAAACATCTACACTTTTGCAGTATAGGTACTACCCTTTATTCAATAATTAAATACATAAAGAAATAGATATTAATTTAGCCTCATTTGCTAGCTTCTCATATTAGTTACAGATATTTTTGATTTGACTTTGCAAAACTAACAAAATTTGAGTTAGTTTAAGGTAAGCGAAAAGCAGTTTACAAATTTTCGAATCGGTTATATAGTATAGCTCCAGTACGTCAGGTTTTCAATCTTAGATCTGAATAATCTTAAGTGCTAATCTTAATTGTAAAAACGTGTTTTTGGAACATTTTTTTTTTGCAAAAAAAAAATAGCTATGTTGCTTATCTGAATGCCTAACTTCTGTCCCTAAAACAGTTAGCAAAACAAAAATTTATTTTATAAATTTATTAGCATATATTTAATTCAATATAATAATTTATTTTTATAATAAATAAAAAAAAAATTAAAAACAATTTTTTTTTTATTTGAGTTTTGTAACTGTAGTCAAGAAAGAAATAATTTAAACCTATAATTTAATTTTTATTTTTATTTTTATTTTTTTATTTTTTCTCATGTTTTTAACTATTAAGTACAGTAAGTAAATAATGTAGAATTATGTATATTTTTATGTAGAATTATAGAATTATATTTTAGGTTCTAAAAAACTTTAAATTGTGAAAATAAATTGAATAAATTATATACAATTCCTTTTGCACATTATAGATTTAGCGTTTTAAGCAGCTGCTCAACAATAAGATCTGTTCTTGGGTATTAATTCTTTTAAGTTTTAAGTAAAGAATAAGGCACTCGTAGTATAACCGATTCAATAGGTCATAAATTAGGTTTGAAGCCTTATTTTTATTTATTTGAAAATAGCTATTGTGAAAATAATCACAGATTCAGAATTTATTCACTTTGGCTGGATATGAACAGCTTTGGCTTTGAGAATATCTAGAAACCATGAAGCGCGCTTTGTAAAAGTAATACAAAATTGAATACTTAAGATTTTATTTGAAATATAAATGACTAATTTCTACGTATATATATATATATATATATATATATATATATATATATATATATATATAATACGGTAGTTCATATAATTCTGAATAATTTAGTAACAATTAGCTATAAACTCTGTGTCTTCCGAATATGAAGTACCTAAGCTCAATAAAATGTATTCTTCCTTGGAATGTCTGACTGGAGAATCTGGCCTAAGCTAGTGTTAACTTAAATATATGAACTTTATTGTGAGCAAGTCATATATGTATGTATTTCAAATATAAGTATTAAGTATTATTAAGTATATTAAGTATTCCATTTCGTATTTCA
Organism: Drosophila hamatofila; assembly: GCA_035045345.1. Taxonomy (NCBI): domain Eukaryota; kingdom Metazoa; phylum Arthropoda; class Insecta; order Diptera; family Drosophilidae; genus Drosophila; species Drosophila hamatofila. The sequence goes on along the minus strand of JAWNPA010000039.1, from coordinate 6,114,070 downwards.
TTGGTCGAGAATTTCCTTGAACTACATAGAACTCCCACTGAATGAGCTGTAACCATTTATGTTGCACTGAGATGCTTGAGTTGTAATGCCTTACTCTGAACACCTGAGCATCAATTGGAATGGGACATACTCAGAGCGACTCGTAGAGCCAGATGATTGAGGTGCACTATTCGTCGCTCCAGAGAGCGATGTCTTTTATTACAAATTCTTATACAATATAACTCACATCTATAGCCATCGTCTGCCACGGCGTGTCATTGGAGCTTAGCCCCACACTCGATCGTGCTGACAATGGGGATGCTCGTAAATTCCTCAATGCTCTCCCGTAGTTCACAGTTGACGGCGCCCTGGAGATGGCCGTCAATGGCATGTTCATGCCTGAACACCCTCATGCGGAAGCAGAGTATAGAGCAGTTGAATACATTTTATATTTAGAATTTCTTTAGCTGCCGCCACATGGGTTTGGTGGCATTCTTTTTAAGTTGGTTGTAAATTGAATTGAAATTATTTGGCAAATGGCAGCGTTGCATGCAAAAGCGAGCGTTGCAGCACTTTATGCAAATCCAGTGACAGATTTTCACGCCCCTCTGGCGCCCCCCTGAGTGCCAGCGGCAGGAGGCAGGAGTGAAAAGAAACTGTAATTGAAAAGTAGTGCAGCATTGAAGGCAGCTTCCATCATCCCGAAGATATTGTTACGCGCATTTGAAGCTGAGTGGAGTACATCAATTTGCTGCGCCCGGGCATTAGGCGGCACTTTGTGCGTCATTTGCAGTGCAGCAAACGATGCCATTGGCACCGGCACCAGCAACAACACCGTCACCAGCACCGGGACTAGCACCGTCACCAGCATCGGCCTCACTTATAAGCGTTTAAGTGAATGCGAATGCGAAAACGCACACAGCCAGTCGAACATCATGCAAATGACATTGGCATTGCCAATAGAATTGCCAGCAGAGACCCCAAAAACCCAACCCCAACCCAACCCAGGCCGAACCCCAACCAGAATCTGAATAAGAATCTGAATCGGAATCCGAATCAGACCTGGGCTGTCAGCTTGCAAATTCTCATGGCCATTTATTTGTCATTGATGTGCACATTATGGAGCTTAATGCATGAGGTACACATTTAATGGAAGTGCAAATTGAGCAAAGCTTCTTTTACCTGTGTAATCGAGATGCAAAAACTTGGGCTGACCAATTAAATACTTGTAACTGATGTTGTTTACAATATTTCTTACTAATAATAATGATATATTTAATATATATAATAGCTCTATTCTATTTTAAATCTAAGTGACAGTGACTTGCTTAGAGCAAGGAGCGCGTTCAAGCATGAATATGCCATTGAAGTCCATCTCCTGTGAACTGAGGGAGAGCATTTACGAGCATTCCCATTGCCAACACGATCGACTGTAGGGCTATGCTCCAATGAGACGATGGCAATGAATTTGAGTTATCTTCTATAAGAAGTTCTAGTAAAAGACATCGCTCCTCGGAGCGACAAACGGTTTAGCTTAATTATCTGTCTCTACGAGTCGCTTTTAGTATTTTATTTTTATTTTTGTACCCTGAACCCATTGAAAATGGAAAATCAGGGTATAATAGTTTTGTTAAAAGTATGTAACAGGCAGAAGGAGGCGTGGCAGACCCCATAAAGTATATATATTCTTGATCAGGGCGACGAGCTGAGTCGATTTAGCCCTGTCCGTCTGTCTGTCTGTCTGTCCGTCTGTCCGTATGTTTGAACGCGTCGATTTTAGAAGATGAAATTTGAAGCTGTAGGTCCGTATATAGAGCGCGCATATCAAGTATGTTTTTGAAAATCGATAACTGCTCCCAATATTTTGTTATCGATTTAAAACCTTATCGAAAACCAGTAAAAAATTATATTTAATACACCTTTAAAGCTAGAGTTTCCAAATTTAATATGTGTATTCATATGTATTTTTAAGAGTTTCGGTTTTTGTCATATTTTACCCCCACCCCTCAAAACACCCCCTTCCCTACAAGTTTGCAAAAACCGTATTTCAAATACTAGAAACTTGTAAGTTGGCACATACACACATTTTAATGTTATATTCACGGTCCGATTGTCCGTGTACAAAAAAAGTTTTTTAACAATTAAGTTCCCAAAGTAAGCTCACACGGCAGCCCATACCTGTTTATATGTGCGTGCGTATGCGTGTATGTGTGTGTGCATGTGTAAGTAGAAGTGTAACGACGAATTTTTGAAATATTAGTTCCTGGAAGGGTTCAGGAAATCTCGTAGTCGAGCAGTCTCGACTAGAGCTTTCTTACTTGTTTTTTTTATTTTTTTATGTACAGTTAACTTATAATGTAAAATTATATAGCTAACTTAATTATTGAGTACTGGCTGCTAGGGCCTTCGACTCTCTTGTTGTAATTATATTTTGTTGACAATTTTTGTTTGGGTGAGGAACTTAAGGATAGTATTTACATTTTTTGGTGTTGGTTGGGATAGGAGTTGAATGGGGTCAAGATTTTGGAATACTTTATTATACGATGTTTGCAGGGATTGACATTCTTTTAGGATATGGCGTAATGTTAATTCACTTGTATAGCCACGCTATATATTCAGTTCTCTGTGTTGCTATACTTCTGCAATTCACTTGCTCTCTTATTACATATATCGACTTACAATTTTTAGCAGTTCTTCTATTTTTCACTTAAGCAACACACATGCCATCTCATTCTCTCTAAGCAACACCCATGACCACATTCAGCAACACTCAGTGCCAATTTGAGTACGCTAAGAGAAGCGTGCTGCCAACTTGAGTAATACCTCCAACACTACTCTAACAATACGACGCTATGTTGTTACACACACACACTTTTACTTTATTACGTCATATTATACTCGTGATACGTCATATAGTATATATTATATACATATATCAATGCTAGCAGTCCCGGCGAACGTCATTACACTTTTTAGTGAAGCACATTTTATATACGACATTTTTCGTGTTTCTATCAGGTGCAATGAATGCAATGTCTCAGGTGGCGGAGTCAAAAATGGCAGTTTCATTTTACCAAGCATTTCTCCCGAATACTTTAATGTGCCACAGTGCTCACAAACAACGTCCATTGGCTCGATGCGAACGGATGCATGCGAGCTGTAATCAATGTTCCAATCGTCGTATCGAAAAGCTGCTCGATTAAAATCAATAGGTGTATAATCTCTCGGTGTTGCTTTCGTAGGCTTGTGGGACCATTTCTCATTGGCAATCGAGCCCTTTCATGGTCTTTGATCATATGATTGAAAAGCACGAAGTGTGGCGAAGTCTTTTTAAATGGTTTCTTTTGCAATGTTTCAAATCCTAATTGATATACGATTTTATTGAGAAAGGTTGGATCCCTCGGTCTCGACATTGTATGTAAGTAAAATAATGAAAGCTCCGTTTCAATTTTAATATTCCTATTGTCTTTCTCAGTACTCGCTAATTATGGTCTTTCACCTCGAAAATGTCATATTATAATATTTGTCCTATTCCCAACAAATTTATAAACCAAAATACACAAAAATTATACAAATCGGTCCAGCTGTTCTCCACTTATAACGTAAGTAACTCACACGACTTTCTTTTATATACATACATATATAGATACATATATATATTATTATTCATCCCTTGGGCATGAATCGTATTATGAGCGAGTATCATGTCGTCCATGCTCTTACTTGTTTTTTATTTTATCTGCATTGCAAGAGAAACTTCAAAAAGTTATGCGTAAATAATAAGTTTTGCTTTATTGAATTTTATTCCATTAAAATGTTACCACATAAGTAGACATGTGTGCATGTGTGTATGTGTCTGCGTGTGTGTGTGTGTGTTGGTATCCTTGCTGCTCTTTAAAAGTTTGTTAGTTCTTGTTGTTGTTGTGACGTTCTCTTTTTTTGTTATTTTGTAGTTACATGTATAATAACGCTTTAGAAGATTTTTCATACTTTGTCTTACATAAATTATATTTTCAGAAAATTATTGAACATTCGGTTTTACTGCTTAAAGGCAAGAATGCAAATTTCTAACTGTACTGTAATTTGTGCAAAATATATTTCTAGGACAACTAAAATTTTATGGAAAGATTGACATTAAATTAGATTGTATTAAAGCATTTTAGACTTAAAACAAGGTCAGGTTTGTCTATGATTGCAAAATATTTTCAGAACTTTATAGAATCTTTGTTACAGTAGGCGAAATCCTAAATTTGAAATTATAATTTTAAGCATACATATGAAATAATGTTTATTACAATATTTATTTTATTTATTTATTTATTTTTATATTTAATCAATTTGTTAAATGTTTATTTTAAAAAATAAAAAAGTTTATATGGCAAATTAATATTTGTTCCTAATATATTCCTATATTGTTGAAACATTAAGTGTACAATCATTTTGTTCTTTAAATTTATTCACAACTTGAAATAAGTTTTTCTGAACTTTAATTTTTGCTCACACTTAAATGCTTCAGTAAATTAAAGTACAAGCTTAAGAAGTATAGAATCAAATGAAAGCCTACAGACCGAAAACTAATAATTCAAATTGGAGTGTTTGTTTTAAAGCTTAAAAAAAGTAAAACCTATTTAAATGCGCGGCACTGTATATAATGGTTAAGAAAAAGATTATATTTCAAAAATTGTTTAAAATTAGATACAATTATTTTATATTGTATATTAATATTTGTTTCTAATTTATTCCTGATATTGTTTTAACTAAATTTCGGCATATGAACTCAACTTTGAAGGAATGTAAAGGTGAAATGAAAGTAAATACGTTGTAGTCGTCGGGCGTTACCGACTGTCGAATGCTTATTCACGGCCCTAACGGTGCCAGATTCATTTTCCGATTTCCCAATCAGTATGGATATATGTATATTATTTTTGCGTAAATCAATAGAGGATGTTAGCAGTAGTGAATAAATTTGGAGCTTCTAGCTTTAAGACTGTATGAAATACAGTTTTACCAGATTTGATACGCTCCCAAGCGGCGTAGATATATTCGCTTTATCTTTTTAATTTTGGGCTATCAACCGGATTATATAATCCAAATTTCAAATCCCTAGCACTTCAACTACCATAGTTTCACAGATACCGAAAAATGCATGTTTTGATTTGCGGATCGGGAAATCTGGACAACTTATAATTAGAGCGTATATGCACCAAATTTCAAGTCACTAGCTTCATACGAACGGACAGTAAGACGGACATTGCACAAAATCAATATACTCATTTCACTTTCGTGAATGAGTATAAAAACATATATTTTTTATATTTTTCATATCGTTTTCCCAATCAACCAAAAACTTACCGCATCCAAAATTAAACTTTATTTATTGAAAATCAACTATGACGAGTCGTATAGCTATCCATTCGTGATCCAGCCTGCCTATTCCCATATTTATAACATTGATATTTATTTTTATTTTTTAATTAATTTTTTTTATTTAATTTGCATATCTGTTTTATTTTGGTTTGTTTCTTGTGTTGTGTGTTGAAGCCAACTAAATAGATTTTACATTTTGAATGGTTTATTGAATAAGTAGCATTTACTTGTTTTCTGCTGCCTCATTTTTTGCTTCTTTGTTTTTTGTTTTTTTCTTGTGATTCTACAATACATATACTATGTACATTCAATACAACTTTAGTGATTAGATATATTCGTTTCTTAAATTGTTTTTTTTTTTGCCTTTTTTTTGTTGTTTTTCTTTTGATGTTTTTTGCTTTTGAATTAATTTTGAAACCTATTTGATGCTGCGTGCACTGAAAAATGGTCGGAATGTTGAAATAAAATTTGGGCGCTGGATAACAGAATCGAAGCATTTTTATTCACGCTACAATCAAAGCCAAATTTCAAAATCAAATTGATGTCTGGCATTATGAATATTATATGTTTTCGCTCATTTTGTTTATAGCCAGCTTTGTCAAACGAATAAACAAATTATGTTGCATACATTCAGGCTCTTTAAGTTTATATATATATTAGGTCTACAGTTATTTCATTGTGTATGTGTGTGTGTGTGTGTGTAGGTGTAGGAGTATTTGCGTCTCTACTGTTGCGGTTTATGTGGTTGTCTGTGTCATTTACTATCATACACAAAAAAAAAAATCTTAGCTTATATATCTTTTTTTTTTTTTTCTATTTTTTTTTGTTATATATTATTTTCATTATTATTATTTTTAATTGCCTATAACGTTTGCCGTTTATGTTTAATATGCAAGAGTACTTATAAAAAAAAAAAAAAAACAAAAACAATAAAAACAACCAATTACAGCTAGTGCTCTTTTCTCGTAGCTCGAAACTGAAGACTTTTATTCGAAAGCAACTACTCAAAATATTTATGTCTAGGTTGAAGTTTGATTAGCAAAGGAAAACCGTTTGGAACCACGTCGAAACGTGCGAATTCGTTTGTTATCGATTAATTGCGCTCGATTACCGATATCTTTATACACTGCTCTCTCTGTCGCTTTTATCGGTCTGATTTGCTTCTGTTTTCTTCATTGTTTGTCTTCCCTTTCCTTTTCCCTCTTAATTCTAGATATCATCTTTTTAAATACGCTCTACCCGATTCCTTTCCACTTTCTTAAATTTGATATGCTTGTACAAGAACTTAATTGAATTCGATTCGCTTTCGGTTCGAACTAGTTTTCCATCGTCTCTGTTTTGCTGTTGTCTGTTCTTCTACGTGTCTGTTTCGTCGGATCGTGTTGCTAGAGCGGCTTAAGGCATTGGAAAGTGGTTCTGCTCGAGTTCCTTGTGCTGCTCCCCGACCAACTTGTGAGAGTTGATGCTCTCCAGTCGTCGATCCGTGATGGCCACAAAGGGCAGACGCTGCTTGCGGCTGAGCGAGGACGAGGAGAGCGAGGAGGCGGCCCCAATGCCGTCGACAACGCGATGATAGACAAACGAGTTGAGTGGCGAAAATGGTGGAGCTGTCGCATTATGGGTAGCCGCATTGTGGTTAGCGCTGATCGGAGCAGCCGGAGCCGGATGCCAGCTGCCTTGGCCGCGGCCCGAAACATTCGCCACAAACTGTGCACTGCGACTGCGCGGCGTGCCCAGAAAGCTGCCCGCGATGGCCGGGTACAGTGGAAGCTTGTACAGGGCCGGCTTCGAGGTGGATGTGTGCGGCGGCTTGGGCACAGCCTTCGTTTCGATCTCCCGCTGCCAGAAATCAACGGCGGCCGACAGCTGATGCTCATCCAATTGTTTGTCCTCTTCGGGCAGCTGGTTTAGCTGCGACGCTGCCGGGCTGCTGGAAAGCGTGGCAGGAGTCGTGGTGGAGCTGCCACTGCCACTGCCGCTGCCGCTGCTGCTGTGCTGCTGGGCAAAGACGTCCTCGTAGCGCTGCTGATAGCGACGGCGCTTCTGCTTCACGTACTCATCGTCCAGGCGGATGGGCGCCGATTCATGCGGACCCGGCTGCAGCTGTGAGCCGCTCCAGATGCCCGGGAACGGTGTGGCCGTCGGTGGCGGCAGTGTGCCCTCCAGCAGGTTCAGCAGCTGCTTGTTGCGCCGATTGTATTTCTTGATGTACGGCGGCAGATTGGCCTCCGCGCCATGATCCTGCTGTGCCTCCTCCAGTTCGGCAGCCGTTTCGTAGTCATCGTCAGCATCGTAGTCGCCATACAGCTCCGGGTGGGCCTCGCGATAGTGCTCGTCGTAGACCTGGAACTGGACGCGTGCTAGATGCGGCCACTTGGCATAGTAGCGCTCCAGCTGCTCCAGCTCGGTGATCTGGTGGCCCAATTGCGGCTTTGGCGGCGGCAGCGGTGGCTGGGGCGTTGTTGGCGGCGTCGCTAGCTGACCTGGGGCTTTGCGCTGATACGGATTCGGTAGACGTTGGCGTGCATGCTTATGGTGATGATGCTGATGATAATGATGCTTCAGATGATGATGATGGTTGGCCTGATGCTGCTGCTGCTGTTGGTGTTGCTTCTGCAGCTCGGTGCTTTTGATGCCATTGCGCAGCACTGGGCTGATGCGACGATACCAATTGTCATTGTCGTTGGCAATCAGACGCTCCATTTCGGTATGATGAGTGCCCAGGGGCTGCAGCGGCTGCTCCTCCTGATGGTCATAGTAGTTCACTTGGCCCTCGTAGAAGGGTTTCGGTGTGTTGCGTTGCGGCCGCATGCCCAAAGCAAAGATCGGCGATGCATGAGCGTGTTGCTCACGCTGCTTCTCCTGCTCCTGCTCCTGCTGCTGCTGCTGCTGCTCTTGCTGTTGCTGTTGCTGTTCCCTTTCCCGTTGCTTTTCCTGCTCCCGCTCCTGCTTTTCAGCCTGCTGCCGTTGCTGCTGCCACTTTTGCGCGTGCTGCTTCCGATCCTTGCGCTGCTTGGCCGTCAGCGCACTGCTGTGCTTGAGATAGTCCTTGTAGCGCTTCTTGTGGCTCTTGTGTCCATTACGGCGACTGCTGCGCCGCAGCGCCTTGAAGCGCTCAAAGGCCGACGGCGACGCTGTCGTAGCATCTGCAATAGAGATTGAGAGTCATATTAGGCATGGAGTGAAAGCTGGAATTGTGAGTCTCGGCACGATGCGCTCGCTCGGAAGTAATAGATTTCTATTAGTCCCGGGGACAACAAATCGCCATATTTGTAGATGGCTGTTGTTGCTACTGTTGTTGCTGTGGCTGCTGCTGTTACTATTGCCGTTATTGTTGTTTTTGTGACGCTCATCTAAGACCACAAAATCCGTTGCCCATAAGACCACAATTCATTTCATTTGATTGTGCATAAAAGTGAGGCAGCAGTCTCGCTGCCACAAAACCCAGGCAAGCCAACACAGCGAGGGGGGCCACGAAACTTCTTGTTTAGAATTTAACAATAAAAAAATAGTTTTGTATAAAAATAAATATAGAAGAAAGTAAATAAAACTAAAATAGAATAAATAAAATATATAATATAAATTGTAATATATAATTGTTTTAATAATATTTAAAAAATAAATAAATATTTCTTAACTAAATTCATTGTTTTTATTATAAAAATATTTAAAAATTTATTTAGCCTGGGTAAAAAATATATTTTTAACAAAAAATTAATAAATCAATTTATTTTTACTAATTATATTAATAAATTAGTAAACATTAGAAAAACAAATTTAAATTGATGTATACAGAATATATGTGTATTATTTGTTTAAAATTATTGCAAAACAATTAATTTGAAAAAAAGAAGAAAATAAACACTTTTATTTTCATAATTAAGGTTTTTTTAAATTAAGTAATATATTTTTTAAAAATACATACATTTATGAAATATATGATTTAAAGATTTTTAAAAATTTTTGTTTAATAAGTGAAATTAAATTTGTATAAACTTCATATATACAGAATATATATATATATATATATATATATATATATATATATATATATATATAATAATTGTAATCTTAAGAGACCCAAACTCTGGAAAAGTTGAAAGAATTGTTTTAGCCACAGGCTTGACACATGGGTTAGCTTTACAGCTGCTAAATATATTCACCATCATCATCATCATCATGATGATTGATGCTGCTTATTAGTTACGTATCTAATATCTAAATATCAATTTGAATTCTTTTACTTTGGGCTGTTGGAAAGTTTTTGGTAAAGTTTTATAAATATGTGACGCAGTCTCAAGTTAAACCAAAATTGAATATATCATGAAAAATCGAACGGCCCTCAGAGGCAGAGGCGCCAGCCAAGCACACATATAACGGAATGGCTGGAGACTGGCTTAAGATGCGGCCAGGCACAGGACCTCTGGCAGTCTAGGCACGTATCAGGGGCGACTACTCCTCCACTACAATGAATGCAGTGCGAAGTTCATTTTTATTTTACTTTCTTTTCTTTCTTATTTTTGTGTGTGTTTAGTTTGCGGGTCAGGGCGGAATATATATGGGGGGGAAACCCTCGAGACATGCTCTACTTTGAGCAACGGCTCGATGCAGAGCTATACAATATTTGCCGTTTTGTTGGCTTTATTGCTGCAGGCAGGTAGAAAGAAGAAAATAAGTAAGAGTCTGGTTGGGGTTGACTGACTTGAAGATATCCTGGTTTGGCCCAAATGGAGAAATAAACTGTATGAATGAGTTTGATTAGATACTTTCGATAGAGATGGGAATGAAATGAATGAAATTTGACTACAACATTAGATTGATAAGAATTCAAACGATTTCTATATTGATCTCTTAATACGGATGTAGTTGCTTGACTAGAAGATATTCTGGCTTGACCTGAATGGGGTAGCAAAAAATATGAAAGAGTTTGCTTAGAGAGTTTTGAGAGATATGGGGAAGGGGATACAACGTTTGTTTAATATAGAGTTTAATATAAGGTTTTATGTAGATTTAAATAAATTTTTAGATTTCCTTCACATGGTTGCTTGACTAGAAGATATTCTGGCTTGACTTGAATGATGGATAAAAAAGAATAAATGAGTTTGCTTAGCGAGCTTTGAGAAAAAAGGGGAAGGGAATGCAAAGGCTTTAATTTGACTACAACTTGAAATTGGCAGAAATAATTAAAGTTTGATATAGATTTCAATTTCTATATCGATTAACAGATTAATCCCTTTATGGAATTGCTAGAAAATATCCTGGCTTGACTTGAATGGCTTAACAAAAAGTATAAATGAAAATTTTGAAAGTAGTGGGGTAGAGGATGCAAATTTTGATGACTCCAACTCTAGAATGGCTCAAATATGTAAACATGTATATTAAATCGATTTTCGGATTGATACCTTTTTACGGATAGACAAACAACGCTAAATCGATATATCCATATTGCTTCTTAGATAAGAATCATAGCACCGCCTCCGTTCCATTCTAGTTACATTGCCTCTAACAAAACTGATATACCCTCAATGGCCAGTTCTCAATGGGTTCGCAGTATCAAAACGAAAGCTCGCAAAATAAAACTGTTGTAATAAAGTGGCAGCCCAGGGGTGCTTGGATGCTTGCTTCGTCGTACGGCAAAGTTTAGTCCGTTTGATTTCTGGCCGAATTTGCATAAGTTCGGCAAGGACCATAAACTAATTAAGGCTACATCCGAGCACACATACACATTCGAGCATTCACATTTGCACCCATATTAAAGAGATTTTTCGTTTTTCAAATGCGGTTGAAAATTTCGTGCGCAACGTCGCAATCCCCATGGGGGTTTAGCTGCATTCAATTGGGGTTTGCCTAACATATTTTCAATTTACGGTCGACAGTCAAGCACAAGCGCCAGCTTAGTGCACTGCAGTCCTGTCCAGATGAGCAAATCAAAATAAGTAAGGCTGCTCCGGTGGGGAGTGAACGACTAGAAGATGCCCTGAGCTAAGGGCCGAAGTTGTAAATACTCTAGCTTACATTTATATAAATAGAAGCGAACAGGTTTAGCATTTATTTTCTTTTCCTAAGCCCCATGAAAAATGTATTTTTGAATAACTTTTGTATATACATATTTCGAATTCTAGGGTGGGGAAAATATTCAAATAATTGTATGGAAATTGTATTTACTGGGAGAATTTATATGTTAATTTTTAGCTCTAGTTTTGAATAAGGATATCGAAATCGAACCTAAAATTTCAAATCTTTATATATGCCAAGAACTTTCAGATCGGTCACGCCTTTTTCTGTTAGCTTGTTACATTCAGTGCCCTAAATCGGCTATACCCGGAAATTCCACTTTCATTCGGTTCAGGGTATTAAAAAGCAGAAACCATAAAGGGAAACCAATTGAAAGCATGTGCGCATTGGATGCCCAACCACAGTTTCAAACAGTGTCGGGAATTCCACAGAAATTACGAAATTTATTTGAATTTTCGCATCTAATCAGTTACAGATGGAAATACAATAGTTGAATAAATCAGTTAAATTGCTATTTTACTTACAATTGTCGGTGAAAATCGGCGCAAATGAGCCTCAAATTAAAACAGTTAAGTGAAATTAAAACGTGTCGAAAAAATTAAATTACATTACATTTTAGCTATTTACGTTTTAGTGGTGACAAATTCCGGAAGTCCAAATTTAATATAAAATTCTGCAAATATTCTATAAACCAAAATCAAAACAGAAAACTGAATGTGAAATAAATTAGAACTTAGCTGATTCACAATTTATATGCACGCTTGCTTCGTTTATTGCCCACTGTGCAGCTTCTTCACATTGCTCAAGCTTCTCGCTGCTGATTGTGTGTGGCATGCAATGTCTCTTGTCATTTGGACTGCCGGCTGCTTAGTCTGCATTCCCCCTTATCGCCACTGACTCTACCGATCCGTGTCTCGATTCCCATTTGTGTGTTTAGCCCGTGGCTTACTGTACATTTTTAGCTCTGTATATATATATATATATATATATATATATATGAAATAAATAAGATAACTTTATTCGGCACTGCCTGACTACGAAATACCCTGAAGTAATATTTAGATATGACTGAGACTGATTGACAAACAGAGAGGCTGAAAAGTGAGGTTTGAATAGGAATTTATTTATGTACTTTTGGCTAATGTTGGGCCACGCCCACTTTTGGCAGTTAAATGTTGAATAAATTGAACTTTAGAATTGATTGTCATAAGAGAAAATATTGTTCTAGGCTTATCCAACTTCTTATCCCTTATCTAGACTATCCTTGTACATATAATTATGTTTCTAATGTTTGCGGCTGCATCCAGGGTATCTTCTAGTCTATTATCTAGATCTCTAGATTTCTTATTTAATGTGTCCTGCCTTTGAACAAGCTTTGCCACTCACAAAGTGCCCAATTTACTTATATTTGTACCATTTTCAGCAATTTCTCGCCCGCTTCCTGGGTATATGCTAGTCTATCATCTAGATCTTTAACTTCTTACTTATTTTGTACTGACTTTTAACAAGCTTTGCCACCAAAATTTTCAATTTACTTATATTTTTTATGCTTGCAGTTATTTTTCGGCTGCTTCCAGGGTATATGCTAGTTCAGCAGCCAGATCTCTAGCAGTCTTACTTATTGTGGCCTGACTTTGAACATGCTTCGCCACTCACAAAATGCCCAAATGACTTACCCGGATGATAACGCAATGTAGATTCCAATTCATGTTGCGACTCTCGCTGCTCCTCCTGCCCTCCGTCGTCTAGGAAACGTTGCTCCTGCTGTCTTTGCGACGACTGCTGCTGCTGCTGCTGCTGCTGCTGTTGCTTGGTTTCATTTATTATATGGCCCAAATAGCTGGTCAAGTAATTGGCTTGCGATTGGCCGGCACTGTCATCAGTGCCACGCGATTGCTGCTCCCCGTCGTAGTAATGCAGTTCACCTACGTCCTCGGCGTTCAGCTCGAAGTCCGTGGCGTGAATGCGGCCTATGCCGTAATTCTTCTTGTCGTAGTTTCTGCTACCGGGCCAGGGCATAGCACTATGGCCATTGCCATGTCGCTTCGGCTTGCGGCCAATGGGCGCCAGTAGATCGCGTCGACTGGAGCCACTCAATGGGGCGGACGGTGTTGCAGTTGCCTGGGTGGTTGTTGTTTTTGCTGTGGTGGTGGTGGTGCTGCTGCTGCTGGTGGTGGTGCTGGCAGTGGTGGTGGGTGTGGGTGTGGTGGGTGTGCTGCTGGTGTCTGCTGGCGACATTATCATCTCCTTAGCCACCACTGATTCATCATTGTCAATTGCGGACTTAATGTTTTCCGCCAATACTTTATCATTACCAAAATTGTCCTCAATATCGCCGATTGCCATAATGTCCTCGCCAGCGACATCCTCTGCGGCTAGCAACGTTGATTGGCCGTTCGCTTTATTAAATTTTCGTTCATTTAATATTTCAATAGAATCAAACAGCTGCTCCACAGCAGGCTGCTGCTGCTGCTGCTGCTGCTGCTCACGTTGCCATTGCCGTGCAGCACTCCTTGACTCCTGCTGCTGCTGTCGGGCCGGTCCATTGGTATTTGCCTGCTGCTGCTTCATCTGCTGCTGCTTCGTCTGCTGCTGTTGCTCCTTTTGGTTCTGTTGATTTTGCTGTTCGTGCATGTTCTTAAATTTTTTATACGCAAAACTTTTGCTGTCAAAGTTCGCGTTTGGCTTCTCATCCTCCGCATTGTCCTCGACCGTGTCCTCATCCACTCCATAGCCAGTGCCATCGCCATCGCCATCGCCATTCCCATTCCCATTCCCATTGCCATTCTCATACCCATTCCCATCCCGCTCGTTGTCGCTGTCGACTTCATCGTTCTTCTTGCCGTTGTTGTCCTTGGCACTGTCGTTGTCGTCACCGGAAGTGGATTTTGTAGCTGCTTCCTCTTCATTGGCAACTCTCTTCGCCAGCATGCTCTCTTTATTGTTTTTCAATTTGTAGCTGTAGTGGTTTTTATTGTTGCCGCTGTTGCTGTTGTTGTTGTTATGGTATTTTTTCTTGACTATCTTGCCATCTTTGGCTAGGTAAACAGTGAAATTCCTTGAAGTGGGCCTTTGAGATTCAAGTATCTGCAAGAAAACAAGAGGCGAACAATAAGAGAACGTAAAGACAATAAAAGCCATTCGCAATTCCCATTCTCACACCCAAAAAAATGCAGCTAGCTGCATAACTATAGTATATGCATATGCCCAAATATACATACATATATATATATCTATCTCTCTCTATATATATATGTACATGTTCTGTTTCAGTTACTGCAGCTGAAAACAATAAAGCCAAAGTGGTCTCATCTAAAAGGCGCAGCATCTTATTCAGTAACTTAGACACATGTGCGACAATAAAAGGCAAGTTTTCCTGCAGCTCGGAGATTGTTCTAAAAGTTGTTGCGTCCTGTCTGTCTCTCTCTCTTTCTGTCTGTCTGTCTGCCTGTCTCTGTCTGTCTGTCAGCTGTAACCGATTGCAAAGCGTTGATTAGATGCGCAGTACGTGGCAGCCATGCAAGCGCAACTCTAAGATTGCATTTATCCAAAACATTGCGCCCAACTCTGCTTGGCAACTTTGCAATCTAGTTAGCTTGGCAGTTAAGGCATACGAAAAAAAAAAAACAATTGAGTCTAGAGCTGCAGCAATCAGTAAATATCGCATTGTCAAATTAGATTAGAAACAGGACTGAAATCCAAAACGCATTGCCTGAAAAACAAAATCTGTAAGCAAGAGTAAGAAAACTCTAGTTGGGTTGCACGACTAAAAGATACCCTGAATGTCGAATGATCTAGATTTTTAGATAACCGCTTTACCATGTTCATCAAAGCAGAAAAAAGTGAAAGTTTCAAACTTTTCAACTAACTAACATGTTCAACGTCGGTGAGTATTGCACCCACACTTCTAAGTCGTGCCCCTACCAACATCGCCATTTCACTGCTCGAGCAATTGGCTGCAAATCTAAAACTACTTCTCTGCTAGAGCGCCATTTAGTAAGTCTAAGTAGTTTATAGCTTAGGCTGATAATTCAAAAACATTTTAATTGCAATTGTGAATTTAGAAAGCACGCGTTTGAATGTATGTGTGCACATGCATAGAAAAAACGCTCGAATGCTTGAATGTATGTGTGCACACATATAGGACAACCTTTGGTGCTGCCTAGACATGCTTCTGCCTATTGCCATAATTTTTGTTTCATAACTTTTGTGTTACTTTATGGATTTTTATGAAATTTTCGCCATATGATCAACAAATTCTATTGAATATTTGTCAATTTAAGAAAAATGCAAACTCATTCATTTAATAGCTATATGTGCCAATGAACTTCAATTTTAAGAATTTTTAAAATACCTGCAGCAGATATCCAAATATACCAAACTTATATAAAATATATACATAAAACTAACTGCAAAATTTTAAGACTCTAGCTCTAAAATATTATAATTAATTAATTAAATAAAAAAAAAAATATATATATTTTTTTATCTATTGATTTTTTGAAACAACATACAATACAGGGACTTATAAAAAGGCTCTAGCTTTTATAGGTTCAGACAGATGGAGGAATGAACGGACAGACGGATATGACTATATCGAATTAGCTCGTTCTGATCAAGAATATATATACTTTATGAGGTCTTTAACGCTTCCTTCTTCCTATTATTATATATATTTTAACAAAATCGTAATTTTATATCCACAGAACGACCTGTATGAAAGCAGGCATACATATGCCCATATATTCGTCTATCAGCTACATTCATGTCTTACTAGTTCATCTAGTCCGCTAGATAAGTCTACATATATAAACACTCGTTGGAATTAGCTCACATTTCAAGAATTCTTTCTCATATTGGCCATATAATATCATCGATCTATGTATATACGAAAGAGTATTTAGCTTTCGGATCGCCACAGTTGGACTATGATGATTTCTAGTTGACCCGGTTGGGCAAACGATTTGGCTAGACAAACTGCATATTTAAAGCAATCATTCAGAAGAGTAATCGGACTTAGCCAGCACATTGTGCGACATTTCAATGTGTTCGCTCTTTCCTCTTCTTCTTCTGCCACACTTTTTCCAATGCTATCCAACTACATACAATATCTTTTTTTCTTCTATGGCATGTGTGTGGTTGATTGCAATGGAACTGACCTCATTTGAAATACTTACTGACTTACAGCACCCACGCAGCAGCTGAACACACACATGATATTCACACACACACACACACACACACACACTTTCTGTCTATACTCACAATATCCGCTGCCTCGTACTCGTCAGCCTCGTCATCTGAAGGCTCAGCATATTGCATCTGGGCGGCCGCATCTTCGCCAATGTCGGCATCATGTTGGTCAAATATGTCCTCCGGTATGCTGGCCTCCGCTTGCAAATTAAAATCTGTAATCAAGAAAGCAGCACAAACAAAGTTTAGGTCTCTATTTGCAAATAGTATATGTTTCTGGGCTCAATATAGGACTTCTGGTCAAAGGATACTCTACTTAACTAAGAGACGATTCGCTTGAAAAGCCTTAGTAGTTGCTTAGCCTAGACATGTCATTTGGTGTGCTTCATAAGTAAGCTTTTCATATTAAAAAGTTGACAATTTGCACAATGTTCGATATGCAGATGCGCACTGTGCATCCGGAATATACATATATACATACATATGCATATACTATAGAGCAGTAAGGTTAGAATAGACAACTTGCATGGGTTTCTTTAAGCGTTTTACGTAAATAAAAGTAAGCTGCTTCAATTGACTTCCACTTTCGAGCGTAGTCGATGTACCCATTGAAATATGAATGCACAGACATACACATATATATATTATATATAGTACATATGTGTGTATGTGTGCATATAAGTATTTGTCGAATATGCATGGCTGACCTGAATAAAGGGGGGCTTACTCATAGTTGAATGGATAAGAATTTAGCAAGAAGCCCAGCATTGTGCTGTCCCCTGTGTGTGTGTGTGTATGTGTGTGTGTGTGTGTACAAGTGTGTGCTTTTTTTATAAATATGCATATATGTATTTCTTTTATGCGCTGTCATTGACTGAATTGCCATTTGGGGAATCTATATATACACTCACAGACACACACACACACACACACACACACACTCACACACACAGACACACCCAAAACAAGCTACATATAAGATGGCAACACTATATATGTATATATTTTGTATATATGTATATATATACATTTTTTTCTGTTTTTATTATATATGTATATTTATATCCATTCATTGACAATTGCAATTTAATTTTATTTGGAGTACATGTGCTGGCAGCTGACTTTGCCAAGCTAGCCTAAAATCCTATTAGATTCTGTAAATCAAACCCTAGATGCTGTTTTCAAGGCACCAGTTGCATTTGCTGCTCTTACATTATCCAACATGTTCGATATCAATTTGTTATCGCAATGTTATATTCATTCACAAAAATGAAATGAGTATATTGGTTTTGTGCGATGTCCGTCTTGCTGGCCGTACGAATGCAAGATAGAAACTTGAAATTTGGAGCATATACTCATGTATATTATCAAATTCGAGTGTCAAGATTTTCTCGTTCCGCCGTTTAGAGGCGTGGCAAACCGAAAAATTCAATTTCTCAATTAAGCTCAAGTATAAAGTATAAAAAAGTTTGATTTTAGCCTATGTACTTAAAAAAGCTGAGGTTCGAACTGTCTAGCAATATATAAACTGTTTAAATTCCTTTTAATTAGTTTCTAAGTAATTAGCAATTAAGTCTAATTAAAGTTTTCATCCCACGCGTTTTCCTGTAAGTTAAATCTCTTTACCATCAAAAATAAGTTATATTTTAGTTTTATAATCAATAAGCTAAGCTCTGTAAATAAAGAATTTATGGTATAAAGAAATTCTATACAAAACGCTTTATACCAAGCGCTATGAATGTAAACAATTTTTAATGGAAATAAAGCACAAGAAATAAATGCTTTTGATTTGCCTTTTATAAAACTTCTTTTGTTCAATTAGAAGAGAATTATATAAGCAGCGCATAAGCATAAGTTGAGCATCTCTTGGTGCAGCCATTCCATCTTCTGAAGGATCTCTCTTTCTCTCTCTCTCTCTCTCTCTCTCTCTCTCTCTCCCACATCACTCAATTTACTTTACTCAATTCACTTATTCAAGCTCAGAATTTCTTGGTTCTTAGTTGCCATTGTCTGCTCTCTATTCTCCATTAACTTATTCTGCCAGCTCCATTAGCTCCATTAGCTTCGACCTTTACGCATTTGGCCTAAATACCAACTGCTTGACGAGTTCTTGGCTAAAATGTATCTGTTCTAAGTTCAGCATTTCATTTTGGCCTGTTGCGTGATCAGTGAAATTTTTTTATCTACCGCACAAAGACCTTCCAGCTGTGTTGATTGGAGCATTATTTGTCATGTGACACAGCTCGAGGCTTCAAGGTCGTTCAATATGTCCAAAATCTCATCACTTTAAGCCACGTTTCAGCTCCTCTATACATGAACATATGAAAAATGCGCAGCTTGGCTAACTCAATAAGCTCGCTGGCTTTTAGCATGAAGTAAGCATAAAAGTTTCTCTCTGCTGTTATATGTGCGTGTATGTATATATTATATATGATAAAAGTCATTTTAAATACCGTTTAAAAATTCTTGCCAATTATCTGCATAGAAGGACAACAAAGCAAACCAAGTCAACAAAACATATTTATGCAGAGTCAGTTGGTCAGGGGTCAGCACTGACTCCACTTCAGGTGAATGCTGTATTAAATATTTGGGAATATGGATAGAAAAAAGTCAAAGTCTAAGTCTATATTGGAGTAAATTATTAAAACACTTTCTCTAGGGATGGTATTCATACATCATTTTGGATCAATTTAGATCAAGATTTGGTTACAGGTGCTATCAGCTCTGACAAGATTGTCGAGCAAATAATATCACTATAGATGAAAGTGTTAAAGCAGTAAAAAAAATTATTTGATAAATAAGTGAATCATTATTATGTGTGTACTTAAATGGTCATTATAGATGCTAGCAACATATATAAGGACTATCCCTTACATGTTATGCTATTAACAGCATTATCCACTATCAATAGTCGGTTAATAGTCTACAAATCTCTAGTATTTGAAATACGTTTTCCTTTATCAAATTGCGGGCAAAGGGGGTATGGTATCCAAAATCTATAAAGTACACAATCTTTGTGATAATATTATCACATGAATCAACACAGCTAATCTGATATCTCTAGCTCTAATAGTCTAACAAAAACAAAATCAAGTTATCGATTATTATCAATCATAAGAAAATAAGATGAGATATCGAACAAATATGATAAACTCGTATACTCATGTAAAATTTGAAGTCTCTAGCATTTGTAGTTTAGGAGATCTCTGCGTCCATACGGACTAAGAGACAGACGGACGGGCGGCTAGACGGAAGGATGGATGGATCAACTCAGCACGTCATCCTGATCAAGAATATATATATATATATATATATACTGGGTTCAGAGTATAGTGAATATGACTAAGAACGACTTAGAACTAAAAGTTGGACAAAAAATGTAGGGATAAACTTAATATCAATAGCTAAATCTATAACATTATATGTTAGTCTTAAATTTCGTTTCAAATTGTTTTCAAAATATTGAGCTTATCATTACTATTTTTATGACTGCAGTTATATAGTTTATATAATATTTACAACTGAATGATTGAGTGAAATATAATTAGTTGAAAACTCAAATATTCCATTTCACTTGATGTCATCTCTCATAGATATCATAAGCAACATTTGTTTCACTTTAAACTCAAAGTTCTCATAGACATCATAACAGACTGAAAATATTCTCTGTAAGAGACATTTTTATTTAGAAGTAGTACATAAAACTGTAAGACTGTCGGTCGAGGTCAGTTTGGACGTGCTGTGTGTTTGGGAAAGGACAGAAATGATGAAAATCGTATGCAATGTGACTAATTAAATTCCTTTGACTGGAATTAAATTAAGCAAAGACACATACGGTGCCAGCCAGCCAGGAAGGGAGAGTCAGAGGAGCGCCCACGATAAAGGTTGGCCAGAGAAATCTGTGAATAAAATCACGCACATGGTTTTAATGTCCCGGCGCTCTGTGGCTATACGTTACGAGCCACGAAGCTCACTTGTCCTTCACTCACTCACTCACAGCCTTTGACTGCCCCCGTGACACACGGCCCTGCGCCAGTCAAGCGGCGCTGCATTGAGGTTATCGTCGCCAGGGCTTCGCCCATCCAATGCCCAGCTGTCAAGTGGCGGGCGGGTGGAGTGGGTGGTTGGGTGGTTTGGTTGGTTGGTTATGTAGTCAGCCCCATCTGCTTTCTGCCATAATGAATAAATGTCGCATTAATTTTCACGCAACACTCTTTGGGGGTTGGCCGACGCGTCGAATTTTCCTGGCTCGAGGTGGGTAGCTGCTTCTGTTGCTGCTGCTGCTGCCGCATTTTACTGAGCACTCGGCCCGGCACGTTCTGTGCTTGTTTTCCTTTAGCTCCAGAGGCAAACAACATACAAATCCATTGCACACAGCCTTGGCACACAATGCCCACGTTTTACACTGATTTTTCTCTATGAATGCATGGCTGTCTGATTGTTCCACTCTTTCTCTCTCTCTATCTCTCTATCTCTCTGTCTGTCTGTCTGTCTGTCTGACTGTCTGACTGTCTCAGTGTGTGTGTGCTTATATCTGCACATTTTATACAAAAGCTTTGCATATTTGAATGTTGTCGCCCTCTGGAGTTTAATTATTATGCTTGTAATGAGCGTGTTGCTTATTTAACTCACTAAAGCCCAGACCCAGTCCCAGGTCCAGGCTCAGGTCCTCTTGCCATCATGGCACCCAGCCATGATTACAATTTGGGCTAATTACAATGCCTACCGTCTATGCACTGCAATGGAGATTGCAGATTGACCAAGTGTCCACAGTCTGCCTCCATTAATTAATCCATTATGGCCTGTTGACTTTTGGCGCCCATTTGCACCACATCATCTCTTCATCTCTTCATCTCTTCATCTCTGCACTTTACTAAAATGATGTGCGCACTTATTGTGCAATCAGCTGTGCAATTTGTCTTCGCTGCAATTTGCGGCACAGAATGCCCACAGTTCATCAATAAACTGTAGCTCTAATCAATGAAACTCTGCTTTAGAGACTGTATCGCGAAAGTTTAGCAATGATGAATTCCTGTCTTCGTAGTTCTAGTTTCTTATAAATTTCACTCTATGCTTTAATCAATAAAAATCACTTGACCCCCAACACTCACTAGCTCTCTCAACTATTTGCTCAACTATTTAGTTATGATAATAATAAATGACTTTTGGTATTTACTAAAAGCAATCATTCCTCGACTATTTCTCAGCTGAAAATGCGTGACTCATAGCTGTTGGACTGTTTTGTTGATTTTATTGACAAAACAGAACGCTTTGCCTTGTGACACTACAATATATTACGCATACGACCCGTGACATGCCCGAATATGATAAAAGTCTGGCAAGCAAAATGCCAAACAAATTCAAGTTGGTTGACAAATTTAAATACAATATTATGTCAGTGCGAGGTCAACGGAAGTCAGAAATGTTGTTGTTGAATGAACAGAACATGAAACGAATTTTAAGGAATATTAAAGAATGACATTCGAGCAGGAGCGAGAGACAGAGAAAGATAGAGAGAGACAGAATTTGGGAGATAGTCCTAGAGGAAGACAGGGAAAGAGATAGAGAGGATAAAGAGCTATTGACACCGAGAGTAGAACTAACAGAGTGAGAAGGAGATAGGGAGAGCAGCAGAGATATATTGAGTGAGAGACAGACAGAGAGAGAGAGAGAGAGAGAGAGAGAGAGAGAGAGAGATTTCTTAATTGAGATAGAGAGAGATAGATAGAGATAGAGAGAGAGAGAGAGAGAGAGAGAGAGAGAGAGAGAGAGAGAGAGAGAGAGTTTCTTAATTGAGATAGAGAGAGATAGATAGAGATAGAGAGAGAGAGAGAGAGAGAGAGAGAGAGAGGGGAGAATATTAGGCGTAAAGATACTGGGAGACAAATAGATTCGAAGATAGAGAGAGAGAGAGAGAGAGAGGGAGAGGGAGAATATTAGGCGTAAAGATACTGGGAAACAAATAGATTCGGAGATAGAGAGAGACAGGGAGAGGGTTAGAGAGAGAGATAGTAATATAGAAATAGAGATAGAGAGAAAGGGAGCGTGAGAGACAGGGAAATAGAGGGAGAGAGGGAAAGAGAGAGAGAGAGAGAGAGAGAGAGGGAAAGAGAGAGAGGGAAATAGAGGGAGAGAGGGAAAGAGAGAGAGAGAGAGGGAAAGAGAGAAAGAGAGAGAGAGGGAAAGAGAGAGAGAGAAAGAGGTAGAAAAGGGGATAGAGGAATAGCGAAAGACTAACAGAGAATAGAAATACAGGTAGAGTTAGAAGTAGGGAGATATGAGAGAGAGAGAGAGAGAGAGAGAGAGAGAGAGAGAGCAGGAGAGCGAGAGAGAAGAGTAGGGAGCTACATAAAGGGACAGACGGAGGATGGGATGTCAAAGTGAAATACAGAGAGACAGAGAAAGACAGAGATTGTGAGTCATAGAGAGGCAGAGACAAAGCGTTGATAAAGAGCACTTTTCTGCGCATTGAATGCTACCCGAACCGTAACAGAGAAAGTTAATAGGCTACGGCGGTTCGCATTGTTACGGTTGCGGACATTTTAATTGCACTTTAGCGGTTTTTGTGGTCGCCATTGTTGTCTCTCTGTCGACTATGCACTAAATATATGTTTAAATGCCCAGCATGCGGATGGGGCAAGCCACACACACACACACACACAGACAATCACACAGACAACAGCGCATTGTGAAATGGTCGAATGATTGATTGACTAGAAGGGATTAAAAAATAGTACGAATTCTATTAATTAAAATCAACAGCGCTTTGACTTTCATTCAACAAACTGAAGCCGTTCATTGATTGATTGATTAATTAATTTACTTTAATGCATGTTGCTTGTTAAATTGAAACACTACAGCGGGACTGTACACAGCAGATTTGAATTTTTTATTTATAAAGAAATTGTATTTTAAATATAACCAAAATAATTTTATTTGATGTATGAATATTTCATGAATTGCTATGATTTTTTAACAACTTATTTCTCATTTTAAAAAATTGTATAAAATTCTATTAAGTTAAGTAAAGTTTTACCCTCTATTTTCCAACCCGCTTTTTCTTAATCATGTTCTAAGGAAGACTTTTGCTCTGAGTAGCCGTTTTTATAAGTATCTACTCTCATTTCAAAGCTTAAGTTTTTCTTTATTAAATTTTCAGTGACTATTCTCAACAAATATATATATATATATTCTTATTTTGCATATGTTCTAAATGGTATCTCCTAGTTGTGACATGAAATTCTTTCAATTTTTTGCTGTCACTTTTTTGTTCGAGAAAATTTTTAGCCAACTTGTGAAAATTGTTTATTCGGTGCTGTTTGCCGGCTGCAGGTAAAGTTTTATTTTGCTATGCGAAAATTTTGCGGTAAAAGCGGAAAAGCAAAAAATATGTTCCTAGTGTAAGCAAATGTATTTGCTTTTTAGCTCCGCTTGAATAGCTACACAAATATGTACATGTTTGCTGAAGGTGTCAGAGTTCAAACTGACGTACGGCAAATTTACGCCGTGAATTAGGAATTATGAATTTTCGATGTATTTGAAAAGTATTTGCAATGTTTCGGTTGACTTTTCAAGTAAAGTTTTTAGATTTAACTTTTGATAACCTGAACGCTGACTAAAAGAGTATTTTGTGTCTTTTATAAATAACAAAGTTATAAAGTATATATATTTCCGATGACAATGATTGGGCTGAGTTAATATAGGCAGAGGAACGAAAATGACTTAGCTCTATGTAGAATTGTATATTCTCTACTGTTGCCAACTTAAATGTTTACAGGGTATAGAATAAATTTTGTATATGGGCATTAAAAATTCTATAAAATGCGCTTAATAAACCGAAAAGCAATTTTCGTTCTAGTTGTGCCGATGAAATGTGTTTTGTGTCACCTGTAGGCAGCTGGCATAAGAATATATGTATATATGTATATGTATGTATGTATGTATGTTTATGCAGATGAGCTACATGAGAGACATGGGGCAAGGGCGACACAGGTCGTAAACAGTGCTTAAAGCAGCAGCAGCAGCAGCAGCAGCAACAACAACAACAACAACATAGAGGAAATATGTATGAGAGCAAAGTTATAAAGGAAAAAAAAAGGAAACGAACAGTAATGGAGAAGTTATCGCAAGGCATTTGCAGGGAAAACAAGTTAACTACCACCAAAAATACAGCCAAAAAACATATATATACACAAACACTCACACACATAT
Source organism: Drosophila hamatofila (assembly GCA_035045345.1). NCBI lineage: Eukaryota > Metazoa > Arthropoda > Insecta > Diptera > Drosophilidae > Drosophila > Drosophila hamatofila. Next base: position 6,089,305 of record JAWNPA010000039.1, on the reverse strand, counting down.
ACTCAATCACCAAACCACACACACACACATACATATGCATATGCTAGCAAGCTAATCATATAACGAAATATGAGCACGAAGCAGGACCAAAGCGCAAAAAGTGCCTAAAAAGTTAGAGACTAACAAATTCTTAAGAAATCTTTAAAAAAAGAAGAAGTAAGAACGTTGCAATCGGGCGTTACTGACTGCAGAATACTCATTCACGTCCCAAACCCTGTTAGATCCATTTTATGATTTGCCACGCCCCCAATTGTTATACCTGTGAGTTTTGTCAACATTGACTAAGTTGTTAAATTTGGAGTTTCTAGCTCTATAGCTTCTGCTTCTGCAGCTTTTGCTGATTTGCCACGCCCCAATGGGCGTAGATATATCCGTTATATCTTTTTGAAATTGTGTTCTCTAGGCGAGTGTGAATTCCTAATTTCAACTCTCTGACACTTCAACTAATAGGATTTCTGGCATACTGGAAAATGCATTTTCCGATTTGCCACGCCCCTAGAAAGAGAATCGGGAATGTCTTGACTCTTTATAATTCGAAGGTATACACGAGTATATGCACTCACACGAACGGACGGACATCAAGACGGACATTGCACAAAACCAATATACTCATGTCACTTTCGTGAATGAGTATACAAATTATATAATATATATATATATTCAACATATTTGCTACTAAAAAGTCAGATGCTTTTATTTTGCCACGAAAATCTTTGCAAGTTATTCCAAAAAAAAAGGTCTACTAAAACTGCCTTTTGGATAATGCTAAAAGCGTCAAACTTTAAAAATGGTGCCAACAGCCGGAAGGATGTAGGCTCTGAAGACATTACAACTAGAGTTTGGGGGCGTCTCCCATGTGATGATAAATCACGTGCGCTGCTACGTGCTCATGTGGTCGCAGAGACTGTTAATACGACCAAACATAATTAAGATAAAAATCAAGTGAATTAAATCCATTTAATAAATTAAATTTCTTAAATAGAAAGTTGCAATTTAAAAGTGAAGCTGAGCAGAGAGCTATCTACCTCTGTATGTGAATGGGGCTTAACTCTGAAGAACTATGGTGATTATTGTAAGAGGCTTTGGAAGCTCTTTTTGCCGAGGAATTTTCATTTACTTTACAGTTACTCAAATGTGAGAAGAAAACTTGTTTCTTTTACTTTTCAGGTCTCTAGCTTGAAGTGTTTGCTATGGGTTTTTGCTTTCAGATTCCATTTTTGTATGTGGAAAAAAAGAATTTTCGGTTTTTAATTACCGGAAGCTAGTTTCGGTCTAACTAATAATAACCTTAGTTTTGTTGAGTTGTTAAAAATATTATTTAAATATAAGAAGGACAGGTATTACAACTGTTCATCCGGTTTTTATGAAGTCAGCAGCTGATAACAATCAAAAGTTGTTTGGAGACGTGATCAAAGTATATCACGCCACTATCAAAACTATTCTCATCTGAGTGGATTGCAAGTGGTGAGCCGCCTCCAATGACTGCAAGGATGCAACAATCGGCTGGATAGTTTATGGCATGAGGAGTTTGGGATCAGCATGGTAAACTCATCAATCATCGACTTTCGACTCTTCAAAAGAAAAAAAACCTATCAAAAGCAACTATTATTATTGGGCTTTTCATCCCAATGTATATACTATGTATATATATTCCACATACAAAACCAGCTTATATCATGTTTGTCAATATATTATTCTATTCGCTTAACATAATTTTACTGAGCCTTCGCTGAGTAATTTGAACAGGTTTAAAGCTAGAGGCATCAAATTTTTCTAGATTGCTAATCATAATAAAAGAGTGAGAAAGAGAGGGACAAAGAGAGAGAGAGAGAGAGAAAATACAGGCAAAAATACCTTAATTTATATCATAGAGTCTAGGTCCTTGCTATATGCACCCATAACGCATATTATATTACATACGCAGCGCCTCTGCTTATGACTACAAGTAAATGTGTGTGTGTGTGTGTGTGTGTCTCTCTCTCTGTGTGATGGGTTTTTGTGAGTGTCTGCATAGAAGAAGTACGATGGCCAGGCTGCTCTGCAGCAGCATTCACTGTATTTCCTATTCAAATAAAAATGTTTGACTCAAATTTATATGTTTCATGCTTAATGCACTTTTTATCCGCCCACAAAATCTATCCAGCATATATACTCGTATTTATCGATCTTTTTCACTCACACACACACACACACACACACATAGAGATGATGGGCATGAGATACAATCATTGTTTTTCTCACATTTGCTGCTACTTTTATGGCACATGTATTTTTATGAGCATGTGTGTGCATGTGTGTGTGTGTGTGTGTATATAGATGTATGTGTGTGCATGTATAAATAAATACATATGTACTTTAGTTGTATTATGCCTATGAAAAAACCTATAAATCTTGCTCGTTATGCTGCCAAACCTCAAGAAACTGCCGAAAAAGCCGACGTCAAGTCGACGAGACTACCCAACTGATAGATATCCTGTAAACTTTTAGCAAGTAAACTTTGATTTGAGAGTTGGAGGTTCAGTTTATATGTATATACTTATATGTAGAATATTATATCCAGCATATATTATTTTATATTTTGCAGCTTTTTCTACCTTTCTGCTTTAATGCATATAAATTTATGCTGTTTTTCTACATATATTATATTATAATTATATATAATCATATACAAAAATTTATAATTTTTATATATATTATTATATTAAAATATTATATATAAATATATACATTTCATGGATAATGGAGATTTTCACATAAAAATATCAAAATTATCTTAAAAATCTAACAAACAAAAGAACAGCTCGATTGCATTTAAATATATTTTCTTTTATGTCTACAGGGTATATGGGAAAATAAACAAATAATATAATAAAAATAATATATGTAGAGGCAACAGCAGCAGCAGCAGCAGCATCAGCAGGAGGCGGAGCTGTGCGTGCAGTTAAGTGTCGGATCAGACAATCAGACAGAATCCAGCATCCAGCATCCAGACTCGACTCCAGACTCCAGACCAACCTGTTGTTTCAGCGCTTGTTTTTATGTATTTGATTTGCTTTTTATGTGTAGGGGATGGGAGAGTCGAAAAAGCATTTAATGGTTTCCAATGTAATTTCCAGACACAGCTGGGCTGAGACAGCCTTCCCTCTCCCTCTCTCTGTCTCTCTCTCTCTCCCTCTGTGTGCGCTGTGACTTAAGGTAAGCCGATTTCATTTCACTTAATTTAAGCATAACATTTATTTTTTGTGTCCCCAATAAGCAGATTTGCCGAAAAGGTATTCACATTAGTTCCCTTTCACGTTATCGCCCTGACATAAAATGCAATTTTCGGCATCAGCGCACAATTTCAGGCAACAGGTGTTGGCCTGCAGCCAGATAGTGTATGTGTATGCGTATGTGTGTGTGTGTCATGTGTGTGTGTGTGTGTGTGTGTGTGTATACATACGTTCATGTCATGCCAATATAATTAAATTAAATTATGACCGAAATCAATCAAGGTCCAGTAGTTGCCTAGCCAGGAGCAAACCTAACTGACCGTGTCTTAATTATTCCATTAACTTATCTTAGTTCACTCTCACCTTAACCACTTCTATCTCAGCCATGCATAACTTTATCAGTTTATCTTTGACGATAGTCGGTATTTTCGTAGTTAATTGCATTAATTTATAGCAGATGCTTTGGCATCATAAACGATATACGTTACATATGTAACAAAAGCGGTTTTCTTCAGTGGTATTTCAAACATGTTGACAACCCATAATACTTGAAATTAAACAATACATTTATGTGCAAGTTCTGTACTGCAGTTCTGCTAATTAGTTCTGGAAAATAATATGTGCCAATTAATTAAATAATATATACAAAAATATGCATATATATGTATACATATCAGATAAATATGTCGAAGGCTGTATCTTTTACTGTCTTATAACTGCAATTATAAATTATAAGATCGATAGATAGTAGCTTACTGTAAGCTCACTGTTAGATCATTTGAATGTTATATAGCAATGAGTAATCATAAGTAATAGGAGCGGCTTTTGAATTGATCTTTATGAGAGCGGAAATGTCGCTCTTCCCTATGCTCTCTTCGTTTACTTGTTGAATAAAGGCATTGTTAAATTTATACTTGGTGAGGGCGAACGTTGTGATAGTATATGCTATATATATTATATAGTATATATATAGTATATACTATATTACACAATATTCATGTATATATAACATATAGTTTCTTAAATACCCTCTCAACAGATCGTGGCAAATCAGAAAAATTGCTTTACAGCTGCACCCAATAGTGAAACATTGTAAAACAATAACTAAAACTATTTAAATGAACAATAATTTAATTACATATACAATTAATATTGTATAATAACCTCTCTAACACTTCTGCATTAGCATTCTTATTAAAAAGAAGTCATTAGATGACGAATGAGTTCGTTGTAGGGCGGTTGAATCCTTATTTCAATCATTGAGTGCTCAAAAACGCTCTTCTACGAGCCAAAATACCGGTGAAGGCTGATTCAACTCATATTCAAAAATATGCCAAGTTACTGTAAGGCTTTCCAATATTCATATCGATTTTTATTGGATAATCACGACTACCTAAGAAAGTTTATCACCTATAGAATTTCATTTGCCAACTCAAAATATAGCTATTTATTTATATATACAAAACAAATTTCTGTACAGATCGATTGGAAATTATTAGTTTGATCACTGTTGACATTATCTATATATAATATATGTATATATGTATTATATAAACAAATTTATAGTATGATCCGTCTATTAACTGATTATTCACTTTGTTACTTAAATATGTTCACATGTGGTAGCAAACTAAAACTAAAACACAATTATTAGCATAAAAATCATAGGGATTAAATATTATTCGCGTCATTTGTGTGCTAGTCTATTAACTTTTCAGACCAACTGTAATATAGCCTAAAAGTAAACCAACGAAAAGGTAGCACAATAATATCGCCAACCTGCTGAGGGTATTTTCTCTGCCAATTCACATTCTGTAAAATATTTCACTCTAGTGCTTTTACATTGTTTATAAGTATTAAATATTCGGCTAAGCCCGTTTCATACCAAAAAGACTGAGGGCATGAAAAAGTTTTCGAAATGAATGAATTGATTAAAAATATAGTTTTTGAATAACTTTTTAAAATGCTTTCAAAAATGAGAAGATTTTAGTAAATAGAATAGTCATTCAGTGAGTCTATAGTTTATCTATTTTTGATTGTGTGCAGTATAATAGCAGCCACTGTAAAAGAGGCACATAGCTGATAAGTTTTTCAGACCTAACCACCTTAATTAGTAGTACTAGAAGTGATTGACTTGACACAAAGCTTAGCTTGAAGCTCTGCTGTAATCTGTTCACAAAATCTATTAAGCTTTTAGTGCACTTCACTTGTTAAGTTGGCTTAAAGCTGGTTCAACTGCTAACAACTGCACTCGGCTGGCTGCTGGTGCTGCTGTTGCTGCGGGCTCAGTGCTCAGTTAAGTGTTAAGCATTTTTGTGCCTTGGCCACTCGCATTATGCCTGGGCTAAGCTTATTCAAGCGCGGCTGTAGCAAAATGGCCAATGATCGCCCACACACACAGAGGCAGCTTACGTGGTTAACATGATGGCCCTTTTCTCTCTCTCTCTCTCTCTCTCTCTCTCTCTCCTCTCTTTTTGTGTGTGCAAGAAGAGCAATTAATTGAACTTGCGAAAGGCGGTCATAAAGTAAGAGCTGGACTAAGTACATATAAGCACAAACACACCACATACACACACACACATAGACACAGACATGACAGCAGGAGTCGGCAGCACTGGCAAAGACAATCAATTCAGTTGGGCCAAAAGCACCAAATGAGCTTCATGCCTGCAGCCCCAATTTAATTGGCAACGCCTGCAAATTTGGGCAATGATAATTTCAAACGTGCTCTAAAAACCCTGAAAATATATTGATTTATGTTTAGGGCAATAAATCTCATATTTATTGCCCTACAAATATTGATTAATCAATAAAGAATAAATATTAATATATTTATATATTTTTAAAATATTTTTTTACATCACAGTTTATTATGAATAGTAGTAGAAATATAAAAAATTAGGGTGTAGGTTAATTTTAACCTTTTCTACATAAATATTAGTGTATGGGTTGATAATGTGTATAGGTAGTAAATTTAAAGATAATGGTTATTGGGTAGAACATAAAAAAGAGAAAAAAGCTCCGTGAAATATAAAACAAATTTGTAACTAAGTGTCTAGGCTAAATCATTTATGTAGAGATAATTTGATTCCTGGCATTTACTTAAGAATAGTTGCGATAGTCCATTGCCTACAATATAATAACGATTCAATGTAGCGTAATGCCAGGAGAGTTTAAAGATTTAGGACTTTGAAAGAAATATATTGTATTCATTTGAAACTTAAATACGTTTCATAAAAAATTAACTTATCATTGTAGAAAATACCATACAAGTCTGAGCTCTAATTGTATAAAATATTATGTATAATTTTATATTTAATTTGATTGGAAAAAATAAAATAAAAATATAAGAAATATAAACAAAAAATAATAAAAAAATTATACCAAAATATTGAAGCAAAAATAAACAACAAATTTAGATATATTGACTGAAAGTTATTTTCAGTTGTTCGACTGACTAAATATTTACATAAAGTCTAAGCAGGAAAATGAATTTTCATTATGTGTGTGCAGGTGTGTGAGAGAGTGTATATATATGTGTGTGTGTGTGTGTGTGTGTGTTGGTGTGTGTATCTGCGATGAGATTAGATGGAAATGCTTTTGGGTTAGCGCGTAGTTTAGCATTGATTTACAAATGGCAGAGGCTGACTGTGTGACTGCTCTGGCGGGCAATTTCATTGTGATTGTTTGTGTAAGCGACGTTTTGTGCACCTTGATTGCGACACAAATACGTGGAACTGCTAGCGAAACCAGCGACGAAACGCTGACGGCTGCGAACCAAACCAAATCGAGCCAAAACTGAGCTGAAATGACGCTGACGCTGACGCTGACGCTGACGCTGAGCGTGGGTCGTGGGGCGAGGTCTGTGGTCTGGTCACGCATCTAACATCCGGGCCAACTGGCAGGCTGACTGGCTCAAAAGGCGCCTTAACCAATTGCTGCTGGCAAAAACACAAACGGTCTCGTTGCGGCCTGTTTGGGCAATGGAGTCCTAGGCCCGGCACCATCTCGAAACAAAAACGTAAACGGAAACTCACGCACAAGCAATTTGTGTGGGCTGCAAACTTGAAAACGTTTTGTAAGCGCTCATGTCTCGATTCTGTCTGCCAGACAGACAGACGACTACGACTCTGTGTGTGTGTGTGTGTGTGTGTGTGTGTGTGTCATTTAACTGATTTGGGCAAACGTTGGTGGCAAACCCAACTTACCCAGCTTGTCTGCCCAGCCAGTTGTCAGTAACTGACTGAGTCAACACGAACAAATGGACATGCTGCACATATGTTGTGCCAATCTCTATATGTGCGAGTGTAACTGTGTGTGTGTGTGTGTGTGAGTGCTCTACATTTATGATTGCATTATGCCGAAAAACAGCTGAAGTTAAAGCCTCTGAGGCAACATTCACAACATCTACAGCTGCGTAAATTTGCATAATTCCACAATAAGCCCTAAGTTGTCTTCTCCAACTGCCTTCAACTTGCGACACAGTCAAAACTTTACAGAACCAGCATCCGTTAGAAAACTTTGGATGTACACGACCATGTCGAGCATGTATGTGTTAGCATATACACATATATGTATGTGTATGTACAGACATGTAACTGCTTTCAGTAATGGGGTAAATAGAGCAAGGACTTACACTGTACACTTATGGGTTGGACAAAAATCTATTGGGAAATATGATCAGAAGTTGAACGATCAGTGAGTTACGTTAAGGTTCTTGGATCAAGGAATTATATGTGTTAGCTGGAAAATTAAAATATATATAATATATAATTATATATTATATTATATTACTTGGTTATTTCTGATGCTAATGCCTTGCAAGATGGCATTTCAGACTATATTTTGCTTTTATTATTCAATCTGACTTTGTTTTACCTTTCCACTTTTTCCTATACAGACCCAGCTTCTTTTCTCTAGCACCGTTCGTCTATTACTGGTTGGTTTTTTACAATGACAGAATGGCGTCAAACTCGGTTAAAGCGACTATCTCTATGATCGCTCCTTGCACGAGTTTCACAACACTATCCCATGCAGAATTTCACAGCACTAGAAGACTATCCTATGCAGAATTTTACAACACTAGAAGACTATCCTATCATAGGATTCCTATGCTGAATTTCACAATACTAGAAGACCACCTTATGCAGAATTTTACAACACTAGAAGACTATCTATGTGGAATTTCACAATACTAGAAGACTATCCTATGCTAAATTTCACAATACTAGAAGACAACTCTATGCAGAATTTTACAGCACTAGAAGACTATTCTATGCAGAATTGTACAACTCTAGAAGATTTTCCTATATAGTTGCACGAGTTTTACAATACTAGAAGACTATCCAATGCATGATTTCACAATACTAGAGGACTACAACACTAGAAGACTATCCTATGCAGAATTTTACAACTCTAGAAGATTTTCCTAGATATTTTCAAGAGTTTTACAACACATGAACTAGCTGCATGAATTTCACTGCACTAGAAGATTACCCTATGCAGTATTTAAGTTTTTTTTTTCATAACATTAACATTAACATAACAAACATTAATATTATATTAATACTTCATGCTAATAAAAAAAACTCATACATATTCTAGAAAAAGTAAAAAATTACCATTTAATGATATTTTTTTATATATTTGTTTTCTCAACATTTTATTTTTTGCAAATCAATTTTCTTTTTATACAATAAAATATATATCTAAGAAGAAAAAATCTAAAACCTGTTCACTTTAATATCCACGCAAATATCAGCTCTTGTAAAATATTTCAGTATATTTTAAAAAAAGAGAATGACTTATAAAATATATAAATAAATTTCCATAAAAATGATTTTGAATTGAATTATTCAAAAGTTTTGCTGCAGCTCAAACTGAATCTCAAGTGAAAAGCGAGACTAACGACACAGCTCTTAAGGCACACAGCTGACATTTTAAGTATTTAACAGACATATTGATAAATTTCTTCAAATATATCATATATAATATTATATATATCCTATCTTCAACATAATCATATATTTATCATTATTCAAAAGTTGTTCCATTTCGCTTTAGTTTCGAACCTCTCATTCCCATTATAAATAATATTAATGCAATTACCTTTAATTTCTTTTAGTTTGATTATCGATCAATCACAGCTGTCTGGAAGGCAAAAAAAAAAAACGCTGAGTGGTTGCAGGCCCAGGCCCATTGCGATTTGCTGCTTTGCATGCCTGTTGTGCTGGGCCCGTTGCTCAAAGGAAGTTTTACATTCATTTGCATATCTTTTGCTTATCTATGCATGGAGTGCAACTGCCGCATGTAGCGACTCGTTGCACAGACCTGAAAGCGACCTAATAGCTTCAACTACAATACACGGCGCTCAGTTAGGGCCCACAATGCGCTACATTACCAAATTTTTGCACCTGCGCGAGGGGGCGGGGGGCGGTGTTTTGGCAGATCCCAACCGTGCTTCGCTGTTCGCTGCTGTTGTTAGTATCCAAATGCAGCGACTTACACGTGAATTACCAACAAGTCACTGAACATTAGCTAAGATTAGGTGACTTTTTGATACCCTGTAGTATAGACTGCGAGTCGTCAGGATAGAAGAAACTGAGAAAAGTACATATATATATGTCTTCAGATATCCAAAGTATAACTGCTATTAAAGCGATGACCCAGCCCAAGAAGTTGACTTCAGTCTGCCTGCTGTTCATTCACCTAAGACCTAAGCATACCCAATTCTAGCCATTTGGCTGCTGCAGGGTGCTTAAAGGACATGTGTTGTTATAGCAGATCTCGGAGTCAGGCTGAAATTTGCCTTTAATGGGCGTGTCTGCACACGCCTATGTCGTTGTCAATGTCATTTGCTTTGGCATGCCAAGGTAGAAGAAGCAGCACCTCGCTTAGATTAGCAGCAGCAGGAGGAGCAGCAGCAACAGTCTGGCGCAGTCTTTGATGTGACGGGATCTTTGAGTGTGTGTGAGTCTGTTGTGTATTTTTTGGTTTTTGGCTTGCACTGTCATTTCGATTGGGCTTTAAGAATTTAAGAAGACATTCGTTTGTGCCACGCATAATTAATACGTTGGAGAGCTGCGTACGCTGGCGTTAGACAGCTGGCAGACGCACCACCTATACAGACAGACAGACAGACAGACAGACGGATGGATAGCCAGGCATGGCCATGGAGCACCGCTGAAGCGCCAGCTGAAACCGCAAACATAAATAAATCACTTGGCTGTCAACGCTTTGGTATTTTACAAGCTGTTGTCAACAGGGTGGCAGAGAGCACTCAGCAGCAGCAACAGCAACAGCAACTGAGACCAAATCGATTTAATTAAATATTAATCTCTCATGCAGCGGCAGGCCATCATACACAGACTCCACACTACAAGCCGACACACACACACACACACCCACACACACACCCACACACAGTCAGACACATTGACACATGGTGCGTATGAGTTATGAGACAACGCTGCAATGGCGGCCCGGGAGAGCGCTTCGAAAGCAAATCAACGCTAAGCCCTTTCAATTCATCCGATTGATCCAGTATCCAGACTGATGCGCTTTGTGGCGCCACCTGTCGCCCAGGAAATTGCAACTGGAATTGTGTAGCTGTCGTTGTCGCTGTCGCTGTCTCTGTCGCTATCGACGCAATATTCTGCGTCATATTTTGCCGTTTTACCATATTGATTATTAATTTCCATTTAGCTGGCAGTGAGTGTGGCTCGGGTTGAACGTGACAACTGAATAATAACTTTGCCCCTCCCCCCGACCACCACAGTCACTTTCAAGGGCATGTAAATGGCATTTGCGGTCTGTCTGTGGCAGCAATTCGCCTAGCATACAAAAGTTCCACCATGTCAAGGCCCCACAAAGAATGATCTACAATGAGAGTATCGAATGGAATGTGATGTGCCCAATGATGGACTTGGAATGTAGGGCTAAAGCAAGCTAAAGTAAGGCTAGTGAGGGTATCTTTTAGTCAGGCGCTTTAAAATGTGATTCTTGGAATAAAAGCTAAAGCAGCTTAGGCCTTCATCAGTAAGGGTATCTTTCAGTCAGGTACTTTCAAATGTAACTTTAAAATAGAATGTGATAAGCCTGTGTGACGCATTTGGAATGAAAGCTAAAACAGTTTATGCCTTAGCTAGTGAGGGTATCTTCTAGTCAGGTAGTTTACGTATAGTATAAGTTTATTAGCTCCAAATACAAACTTATAATATATATGAAAAAGTTTGCGTGACTTAATTGGAATGTTAAGTTAAGCTTGAGTCTTAGCCAGTGAGGGTATCTTTTAGTCAGGCATTTTCAAAATTGGTTTTTAGAATAGATTGAGGGTATATTCTAGTCAGGCCTTTCAAAATAGAACATGATGTGCCAAAAGACGGACTTGGAATATGAGCAAAAACAGCTTAGACCTTAAACACTGAGGGTATCTTCTAGTCAATCACTTCGAAGCATTTCTTCCTGCTTATATCGTCGTACGTGTATCAATAGATAATCTCATGAAGCTTGAGTTTTGCTACAATAAACTGTAGCAATGGATGCTAGAGCCCTTGGTCATATTTGCTTTATAATTGTATATAAATACTATTATACTATAATAAGTATATACATATATATACTTTAAGGTTAGAGTAGATGAAACTGAAATGAAATCAATAAAACGGTATCTAGGCCATATGTCTTTGACAGCCAAAAACAGTTTCGCTCTTTTTCCCTCATGAGGGGTGAGGGTATCTTCTAGTCAGTCACTTCTTCCTGCTCATATCTTTGCACGTGGATCAATGAGCTTGAGTTTTGTTTTTGCTACAATAATTTAGGCATTTCTCTAGGCGTAGCTTGGCCCAACACTTATTATCGAATCTGTCACATAAATAATAACAATGGCCGGTAGAGCCCTGGGGCATGTTTCTTTTCTAATTCACGGAGCTGCCATTATAAATTCAGCTTTTTCAGGGTATATCGGAGAGCCATTGCTGCGATCTAGCCCCGCCCAGGCATAGGCCCATCGGCGGCACCTACAAATCTTACGTGAGGCGTGTTTTCACTTTGACAATTTCTTGTTGATGTTTCGCGTGTCGAGTCTAACAAAATGTTGTAAAGCACGCCACACGAATTTCGTACACAAATACATTTATATACATATATGTGTGTATATTTACCTAGGGGTATATGTTTGTATGTATATACACGCATCTATAATTCTGCGTTGCTTGTGTTGCAATACTTGGGTCGAGCCATCATCGTCGGCGCAATGTCCTTGTTTTTTTTTTTTTTTTTTTTTTTTATGATTAATGAGCGTAATTTTGAAAATGAAGTTTCAAACATTATTTTTTTTTTTCGCTCTGCCTCTACCAGGCGCTGGTTAACCTGGGAAAGCAACAGTCGTTCTACCTCCTTGGCGTCTTCGTTAAGTGTGCAAACAGTAATTATAAATATGAGACGATGTCTGTGCCACTGCGCATACACATTGACATACACCGGGTTCTACTTACACACATACAGAAGAATATATATACACACACACACACACTAAGCCACACTCACGCACACTCAGAATTTGAGAACAGAGAACAAGAGTTGCCATAACGATAATTAGTTTTGTTTCCAATCTCAACGTTGCGTTGTTGCCGGCGCCGAAGCCACTTCTATGAATTACACTTTGCAATGCGTTCCCTTGTTCGCTTATGCCTGCCACTTACACTGTGCTACACAGCGCTACACTGCGCCCTGCACTGGCGACAAAAACTACAAAAAACAAAGAAACAAACCAAGCGAAACAGAAGACAAAAGCAACAGCCATGTACAAGGAACTTTCTGTTCCGACAGCCCAACATTTCGCTTAATTGTATTGAGCTCAGCTGCACACAGAGAGGAGAGAGAGGGAGAGAGAGGGAGAGAGTGGGAGAGAGTGGGAGAGAAACTTACACACTCATTTCCATTGGGTAACAACGAAAAGGCAGCAACAGAGAAAAGTCAAAATTTGACTGCTGCCATTTCTGCACACATCACACAATATGTCAAATTCATGTAATTAATTGGTTCAATTTCATTTTTGTGGTTTGAGTTTTTAATAATGGAACTTACAGTCGCACAGCATTCGAGCAACTTTTATGCACATTTGCAAATAGTAAAATGTCTATATAGAAAATAATTAGTAAATCCGATTAAGTGCATTTATTGAGCAGCTTAAATATGTTTTTGCACACCGAAATATGAATGAAATGAATTGAATTTGTCATGATACAATTTAATGTAAATATCAAGTTGCTTTGATGCCTATAGAGGTATTTATTTAATTTTAATTTATATTATTCAATTAAATCTTATTTAAAATATACTTAACATTTAAAATTGATCTATTGTTTTATTTATATGATTTAATTTAATATTATTTATCGCCTTAAACTAAAAATATTTTATTATAATTTCTAATTCTCATTTGTATTTATTTAATTTTAATTTATATTATTCAATTAAATCTTATTTAAAATATACTTAACATTTAAAATTGATCTATTGTTTTATTTATATAATTTAATTTAATATTATTTATCGCCTTAAACTAAAAATATTGTATTATAATTTCTAATTCTCATTTGTATTTATTTACGGGGATTTACTTAATTTTATTTAATTCAATTGAATATTATTTATTGCCTCAAACTCAAAATATTTTATTATAATTTCTAATTCTCATTTGTATATATTTATTTATTTATGGTATTTTAAAAAAATTTTTTTTATATTATTTAAATAAATCATATTTAAAATATTCTTTACATGCAAAATTGATTTATTCTTTTATTTATATTATTAAATTTAGTATTATTTATTGCCTTAAACTCAAAATATTTTTTTTTTTAAATTTATAATTCTCATTTGTATTTATTTATTTATTTATTGTTTTTTTTTTTTTTTAATTTATATGATTATTTATGGTATTTATTAAATTTTAATTTATATTATTCATTTAAATCTTATTTAAAATATTCTTTACATTCAAAATTCCTTTATTCCTTTACTTATATAATTCAATTTGATATTATTTATTGCCTTAAACTCAAAATATTTTACTATAATTTCTAATCCTCCTTTGTTCAAATTCTATAGCATACTTATTGGGGCACACAATAGCAGCTGATATTAAAGCTGCCCTTTCCACTAAGTGACACATCAATTAGGGTCAAGATTTTGTTACGTGTATGTCCATATTGATATCCATGCCATCGAGCTGTCCCAGCTGCTTGGCCATTCCTTTTCCATAGCTTTGTTCTAGTCTAGGGCCCCTGTTACAGCTCGGCATGACTGGCACGTATGTATATGTATATGTGTATGTATATGTCTGTCTGTATGTATGTTCGAATGGCTGGCCGAGGGAGACGTAATTTTTGGCGCGTCATAAGCATTAATATTTCACATGCCGGCAGCTGCAACAATTAGCCAAAAGGACATAAATACAAAAAACAAAATAAAATTGGCAAAACGAAATGCGAGCAGCGAAAGGTGAGAAGGCCGCATCTAGTACATATGAACATGTGTGACGACCGCACCGGGTCGAGTCGAGTCTATGGAGTTTTTGCTCAAATAAACTTAATTGGCTCGGCTTTGCGTGCCGTTCTCAAGTTCAATTTTAATTGCCCCGCTGAGCTGTGGAGCTTAGCTGCCAGCTGCACGGCCATTAAATTTGCCGAGTGAGTCATGTTTTTCAAACAAAGATTTATGGCAAATTGCGAGTTTCGCTGAGATCAGATAGCCAAACTATGGCTGTAGCAACTGCAAACTGAAAACTGAAAACGGAAAACTGAAAACAAAAGTGAAAATTGTTTGTTTGTTTGTTTCGTTTGCCGGTCCAACGCGCTCAAAACTATAAATATTTTGTGCTCTATTCTCTGCCAATTTCTTTTGTGTGCCCACACTGGCAATAGGGCCACAATCTGCTGCTGCTGGCTGACTTTCAATTTAATGGTTAGCCAGAAGCAGCAGCATCAACCATCAAGCAACAAGCAGCAGCAGCAGCAGAAGCAGCAGCAGCAGCAGCAGCACCAGCAGCAGCAGAAGCTGCAGCAGCAGCAGCAGCAGCAGCAGCTGCAACGCTGCCTGACTACAAATTGCTTCCACTCACCAATGAAAAATGGCCAAAAGCGGTGTCAAAATTGATCACAAATTGTTGGCATATAAAATTCATGCAAGAAGAAGGAGAACAACAACAACAGCAACAAAAGTCGTTGATGGTCAATGTGCTCTTTATTTCTATTTCTATTTCTATTTCTATTTCTACATATTTATACTTTTGCATTTATTTAGCCAAGTCTGTTTGTTCACTTGGCTTTTATTCATCTTATTGACCTTGGAAACACAAGATTATCATACTCTTAACGATATCTGCTGGCAATACTTAATATATATTATATATATATTATTATTTATTAATTTTCTACAGACTCAAACATTAGCTAATCTTTATATAATATATATCATACTCAGTTTGAAGAGTTTGTATTATTAAAAATAAAAAATAAATGAAGATTGATGATTAGTTCTTATTAGAGTTTCATATGTTATTATAGCGCTGAAGTATTTTAATAGGAAAAGAAATATAAGAGAACTTATATTATTGATTTATTTATTTGTAATAGTTGGGAATAATTGAATTTAAAACTAACTATAGTTAAAGACTCTAGTATTCGGCTTGGAAATTTAAATAAAAGATAAATTTTATTTTTAATTATCTAGGCTCAACAGTTGAACAGTTAAATATGTATAATAAAATATAATGATTAATAAAATCTGATCATTTAATGAAATATAATATAAAACAAGTAGGAAGTAGAATATACAGTTTTTTCCGAATAGCCACGCCCCTATGCATTCCAAATTTCAACTATCTAGCACCTCAACTAGTAACTATGGTTTCTGAGATGCAAGAAAATGCATTTTCCGATTTGCCACGACCCTAGTGGGTGGGTCGGGAAAATCTTGACACTTTATCATTCGATGGCATACACGACTATATGTTCAAAATTTCAAGTCGCTAGCTTTAATAGCGGCGAAATGGTTTTCATTCATACGGACAGACGGACGGACGGACGGACCGACAGATGGACAGACGGATGGACAGCAAGACGGACGGACAGCAAGACGCAAATTGCACAAAGCCAATATACTCATTTCACTTACGTGAATGAGTATAATTCAACGAGAGTTTCATATGTTATACTAATTGCCGTAAAGTATTTTAATAGTCCAAGAATTATTCGAGAGCTTTGACTTCCGATCCAAGTCCATCATTTTGTACATTCGTTGCATTTACATAGAGAGCTTAAGGATTTTAGTAGATTTTTAGCACACGTGTCACACGTGTCGCGTCTGGCTTGGAGCAGACCCGGCGTATACTTAATATTTGTACGTAACCTGCCCTGCAAATGGCCGGCAGCAAATTTGACAGCTCATTTGCTTCATATATGTAAGCGCTAAGCCACAGACCCCACCACTTCGGCTAAACGTCCCCAGCTTGTGGGCGGCGGGCGATGGGCGGTGGGCGGTGGGCGGAGTTCATTCCTTTGCGGAGAACAACGACAAAAGCGCTGGGGCGTAACCATGAATACAAATGAGTCATTTACGGGCAAAAAGTAGTTGCTGCCAGCAAAAGCGAACGAAATGAAACGAAAAAAAAGCAACAAAAAAACAAACAACAAACGCGTCAAACAAAACAGCAACAACAAGAAGCAGAAAAACCGCAACAACTGAGTATCGAAATCAGCATTGGGAGGTGTTGGCATTAGCATTTTCGAGTAGGCGTCGCAACTTTGATATGAATCTCGCCGGATTTCTTATGCAATCGGACTTGAGTACTTCATAGAAGCTTTGATTTACTTGCCTGAAGCGGCTGATAGCAAAAATAAGTATGATAAACTGCAGCGACTGTTGGCTAAGAGTCAAGTGCAAGTGCCGCAACTCTCCCATTATTGATTATCAACTGCAAGACTCTGGGTGCGCCACAGCGCAATGTCATTAATAATCCACGTTGTCCACAAGATATTTTCTTTACGACGACAGTCGGACATCTTTGTGTGCCATATATTTCCAGTTGTCTGCTAATAGCTGGGCAAGCACTAGCTAAGAGCTGCTGCTGCTGCTGCTGCCTAGCTGCCTGTTTGCTACCTCCCACCGAGCCAAATAAATATTCTCTCATATTTGCACTCGAGCTAGCGCGTGGCACAGGCTGCAGCTAATTGGCCAACGTGGCGTCGTCTTCACTGGCGCTGCGTTCTATACCCACTGAGAATGGCCAGTCACGGGTATATCGGTTTCTATTGAGAGGGTGACTCATATCTAAAGTAGTACTACATATGTGCATACACTTGATCAGTGTCAACAGCAGAGTGAATAATATGTGTTAATAATGTTCATTTATTATTTGAACTATATTGTTTTAGAAGAAGAAGAGCAAGTCTGCTCTGCAGTTTGACCAGACTATATGGTATTTTAAAATACCTAAATATAGTGTTGTTAAATGATTGTTTTGTGTAACACACATGTATCTCATTCATGATTCATTTTCATTTTGGGCCAGGATCAACGGATAGGTTTAGATAGGCTTAGCTCGGAAGGTAGAAGGTAACATATATATTATATATACATATTTTATATTTCTAAGCTTTTGAAATACCTACATCTCTAGTTGCAAAATTCTCAATTCTAAAATGCCTCTAAATTTATAGACTTTTTACTATATACCTCTTTCCCTACCAGCCATGTGAATGAAAACACAAATGCTTTGCATGCTCAACTTTAATCGCTTCTTTTACTCAAATGGCTCCGAAACTTAAGAGATAATAATAAAAACATAGATATCAATTTTGATAAAAATACAAGACTCCAAATACTACAAAACTTTATATTTATATGTATATTATAATATATTATATTTAAGCTTATTAATAGTGTATTATTTTATATTCATCATTTCCGTTTTCACCTAGTTGATTATGATCCATATCAGAACTCAGCTATTTAATGAGTCAAAGTTAATAAGTTTATGCAAAATAACAAATTTGACACTATAGAAATGAGTTGAATTTCATGTTTAGGCTGACAGTTTGCATTATGACAAAATCAAGCAAATTTGAGCTGAATTGCAGAGACTCTTATGGATGGTTGGCTTATAATATATTTATTCATATGTATAAGCATATATATATATATATTTTCTTTAAAATTTATTTGTAGAAATAGAACCTAGAACATTCTAACATAGGATACACATTTTTATGGAAGTGAGAGATGTTAAGGTGTAGTAAATATGGGTAAGGCTTATGGAATTATTAATACAGTGAAGCTTTTTAGGTCAAGACACGATGCAGCAGATCTTGAGGGTAGTGGCGTCGAAGCCTTCTCCTACTCTAGGTCTTCTCTTGAGAAAGCTTTGAGCTGCAGTGCCTAGTCACTTATCCAGGTTATTAGGATGAGAGCTTAATCTCTCTTGGCTGTGTATTTTATATTATATCATACTTTTTATATTTTTCAATATATCAACAAAACTTTCTAAGCAATACCAATGCTATGCAAGAAAATATATATCCGATAAAGTCACACTTAGGACTAAGTAAATGTGGAAAATTTGTTATTTCCTATTGAAATTGTATTTAATATTAATTAACTAAAATATATGTATATATGTAACTTTAGTCTAGCTTTCTTCTCTAAGCAACGCACAAATTATTCAATTTTGTTGAGTTTTTGACACTTTTTGCCCATAGTACATGGACAGCAAACTGCCGGAACGAACCTGAATCTTGAAGCAGAATTAAAATTTCTTTAACCAGAAAAGAATGTGAAAAGAATGTTAAAGCACATATACATACATACATTGTACTCGAACGTCTGTATATACAGCATATAAACTTAGGGTAGCTTTTAGTCAGGCACTCCCGCCTCGAGTTGTTCTTGTTGTTGTTGCGGAGAAATGCCATGCATTATTTTTATGGCATCATAAAAATTTAAATTAATTTTTTTTTGCCTTTTAAGTTTGCGTTTGTGTGCATTTCTATGCAGCTGTTCTGTATGCATGTGTGTGTGTGTGTGTGTATGTGAGTGTGTGTGTGTATGTGAGTGTGTGTGAGTGTGTGTGAATGTGAGTGTGTCTGTGTGCCGCTAGAGTTTGTTTCATTTGAAATTTTCACTTTTTAGCCATATGAAGGCATCTGCCACTCCTCCTCCACATCACCGCCCGCCCAGCGTCTTTTTTACGCTATAATTTTTTTATTGCTGCCACGCCCCCCGCAGAGCGCCCGGCCTTTGCTTTAGACTGGGATGCAATTTAGCCAGGGCTACGTTGGCTTTTTTCACATCGATTTCAATTCATTTATCGTTGCCTGGTGCCCCTGCAGCGTATAACATGCTTTGTTGTTTTTGCCGTGGCCGTTGTTGTTGCTGTTGTTGTTGTTGTTGTTTTGGCTTTTTGAAAGTTTTTTTTTTCCAACTAGCTTTGGCCACACCTGCCATTTGGTGGCACCCTAAAAGCGCACTGCTGCACACCTTTGACGCGGGTTAGATGCCCAACACGTGACTTTGTAAAACCTGCCGCCTCCTGCCTGCTGCCTCCTGCCTGCTGCTGGCTGCCTAAAAGCTTACAACACTAAACAACGTTATTTTTTTGTACGCTGTAGCCATTGCAAATGGGAATTTAGGGTATAATGGGGGCTTGCTGAGAATGAATGCAACTGGCAGGAGAAGTGTTCATATATGTATCGATATTGTAGATTGAAGTATAAATACTCTTGATCAGAATGGTGAGCTGGGTCGATCTACATAGATATAGCTGTCATTATGTCGATATGTTTGTCTGTAGAGCTAAAAATTTTCATTTCCATTCTTTTCAGTAAATTACCCATTCATGTTTTAGTTAAGGTACTAAATTGTGATGTATGTAAAACACAAATAATATATTTCTTTTCAAATTAAAATATAATAAATTAAATAAATGTATAACATAGTAGTTTGATAAAAATATCACTTTTATTGTAGCAAATAGACACATTTAATTGATAAATTTTAAGCAAGATAAAGACTTTTAGAGGTAGAAGCGCAAATGGCATATATGTATATAAATATCTCATAATAACTCATAACATATATACAGAATTTTCCAGTGTTATCAAAATTAATAGCTAAACTTACATAGTTGCCTCTACTATTTTAAAATTCTAAAATTTAATCAAATAACCAGGTATTTTCTAGTCCCGACATTCCCAACACATTTCCCAGAGTGAGAGTGTATTAGCGCATAGTATGTGCTATGGTGTGTGTGTGTGTAAGGTGCGATTAAAGTGCATTGTCTGTACAGTTTTTATACCCTGAACCCATTGAAAATGGGAAATCAGGGTATATTGTGAAAATGTATGTAACAGGCAGAAGGAGGCGTGGCAGACCCCATAAAGTATATATATTCTTGATCAGGATGACGAGCTGAGTTGATCTAGCCATGTCCGTCTGTCCGTCCGTCCGTCCGTCCGTCCGTCCGTCCGTACTAACGCAGAGATCTCCTAAACTACAAGTGCTATAGACTTGAAATTTTACATGTATACTCGAGTTTATCATATTTTTTCGATAACTCATCCCATTTCTTTTTTATCGATAACAATCGAAAATCTGACTTTGTTTTTAAAGCCTAGTTTGAATACTGTTAGTGCTAGAGACTTCAGATTTACTGTACATTTATGTGATGAATACAAAGATTTTGTTATTTACAGATTTTGGATGCCACGCCCCCTTCGCCCTAAATTTGAAAAAAACGTATATCAAGTACTAGAGACTTGTGCTTTAGCATATACACACATTTTAATGTTATTATCACGTTCTAAAAATTTGATGAAGATAGTCCCACTACAAAAAGATTTATTCAACAAACAAATTTTCATAATATAGCCCACACGGCAGCCCAAGCGCAGTAAGTGCGCAGTTAGCAGAGCAATTGTTTATGCGTTCGTATGGATGCATGCGTACGGGTGTGTGTATGTGTATTTGTATATGTGCATGAAAGAAGTGTAGAATGATTGGAATCAGTACTTTGCAGGGTTCAGGGTATCTCCTAGTCGAGCAGTCTGGACTAGAGCCCACTTACTTGTTATTGCTGCATTTTTGAAAGAAAGGTGCGGAAGAGCCGGAGATTCGGAGAATGCTCACAATTAAATTTAATTTAACTTCAAGCTAAGCCAATTTAATTTATGATATAAATGAAAATGATTTAATTTGTATACAATTCTTTTAATCAACAAAATTTGTTCTATAAATATATAAATATATAAATATATAAATATATAAATATATAAATATATAAATATATAAATATATAAATATATAAATATATAAATATATAAATATATAAATATATAAATATATAAATATATAAATATATAAATATATAAATATATAAATATATAAATATATAAACATATAAATATATAAATATATATAAATACATATCAAAATATATATAGAGCTCTGGGCTATCATGCATCATGATGATCATAACTAAAGTTAAGAAAAAGTTATGGATGATTTATATGGAAGTAAGACTGCTCTAGTCGAGACAGTCATAAACCCTGAAAAGAGCTGATATTCCATCATTCAGTGTGGGCTACATTTTCATATATTATTTGTTGAGAAAATCTTTTTGTAGACGGACTATCTTCATCAAACTTTCAGAACTTGGTAATAATATTCAAGTGTGTGAATTTGTTAAAGCGCAAGTCTCTAGTATTTGAAGTACGAATTTCTCTAACTTGGGGCGTAGGGACGTGGTATCTAAAATCTAAAAATTAAAAAATCTTTGTATTCATTACTTGAATCTATACAGTAAATCTCAAATCTGTAGCATTATTAGCATTCAAATTACGCCTTAAAAACGAAGTAAACCTAATATTTTAAAATATATATCAAATATATGAGAAGAATAAAATACTTCGGATAGCGCATTTTCTATATTCATTTGAATGCAGTAGTCAATAATCCCTTACCTCAACTTGATTTGTTAGTTTCTTTTAATCAATTTTTGTGTTATAGAGTGGCATCCAACCATTCTAGGCTGTAGACAGAGGACCTAGCTAGGTCGTCTCAGCTTGCGGCCTTTATCAAAAATATTTATATTTTCTGTGTCGGCTTAAAAATGTTCGCTTCTGTTCGCACCGAAGCCAAAAAACAAAACCTTAGCCGAGTTGAAAAAGTTAAAGGCATAAAGTTGCAGCTTAATCCGAACCTTAAGCTCGAGCCAAATATCTTATCTTTAGGCCAGCATTTGCTGACTTTTTCCTGTTGGCTGATGACCGAAAATTAAAGTGAGCTTAAAGTGGAATCGGCAAAACTGAGTGTGTGTGTGTGTGTGTGTGTGTGTGTATGTTCGTGTGTGTGTGTGGCCAAAGGATCAGAGCTCTCCGACGCCTGCCAATGTGCAACATTGGGCACACCAATAGAGCGTGAAGTTTACGCAATCGCCCCCATTGACTTGGCTCCTTCAGCGCCTCAACGACTACGGCTCGGGCGTCGCGTCGCGTCGGAAGGCATAAATATGCATGCCGACGCGCCTGTCATTATGCAGCAAGCTATTCGTACATGCGGCAACTTTGTGCTGCTGCTGCTGCTGCTGCTGCCATTTCTGCTGCTGCTGCTGCTGCTGCTGCCTCAATTAGAGCACGAGAGCTTCAAGGCGTCCGTCGTCAGTGGCGTCGTCTTTTGGCTTAAGTATGCACAAAGCGAGTTTTGCTGTGCGCGCCGTAAGTAACCTACTTTAAGTTCCTTTCCGCAGCCAACATTGCTAGCGATTTATTCGAAGCAAACTGCTTGCTGTCCGCCCAGCTTTGGCTGACTCTTTGCCCGCCTCTCCTTGGCTGGCTGGCTGGCTGGCTGGCTGGCTGGCCACCTCGTTCGTTTTAATTTTTGCAATGGGGCAGTGCAACTGAAATTAGGCACAACAACAAAATCACGTTGCGCAGTCGCGTGCCATGGATGCTCTAATTTACTATACGTATTTGTAGACTTTTCACTCGCTTTCATGTTTTGTACACTTACCTCTTCACAAAAAACAAAAACAAAAAAAAACAGTGGAAAAATGAAGAGAAAATTTGCAGCAACAAATTTTGCAGCAATAAAATTTGCATGTCAAGCGAAACTGTACATGCAAACGAGCTGAGCGTTGCGACGAGGGCAGCTACCAAGGTGACTGCCAAATGCTCTGTAATGCAAGCTGGCTCAATAGACATTAACATAGGGGCTAACAGTCTAAGCATAATATTAGTTTATACCTTTTAGTATAACAAAATATAGTTGCTTAAGATAATAATAGTGGCGACTAATAATGTAAAAAAATCAACTATTTATCATTATAATTATAGCTTATATTATTATTATTCTTTTTGTTTGATTTATCTATGTACACATCTATAAATGTATAAAATATTATAATGTTTAATAACAATGTTAAATAATTGAAGAAAAACAAAAGAATGCTGTTCATGAAAATAGTAGTGACTATTAAAAAATGTACAAAAAAAAAAACTATTTAGAATTAGTTTGATAGATTATATTATATTATTCTTATTATTATATATTTATAAAAGTATAAAAAAATATATTAATTATTAATAGTGTTAAATAATTGAAGAAAAACAAAAGAATGCTGTTCATGAAAATAGTAGTGACTATTAAAAAATGTACAAAAAAAAAAAACTATTTAGAATTATTTTGGAAAATTATATTATATTATTCTTATTATTATTATATATATATAAACATATTTAAAAATATAATGTTTATTAGTAATGTTAAATAATTGAAGAGAAGCAACAGAATGCTGTTCATGAAAATAGTCGTGAATATTAAAAAATAAAAAATAAACTATTTCGAATTATTTTTACAGATTATATTATTTTTTTTTCTTTTTGTTCTATTTATAAGTATATACATATAAAAATAAAAATAATATTTAATAATAATGCTATATCTTTAATACTATTAAATACTTTTTTATATTTTTTAGTAGTCACTACTATTTTTATTACGAATAAAAGTTAGTGTTTTTCCTTTAGTTACATAGTATTATTATTAAATATTATATTATTTTATATATTTAATATTATATCGTACTTAATATTTAATAATATTGTTGAGTACATTTTTATTTATTTAATTTTGGTATTCACTACTATTTTCATGAACCACTAAACCTAGCTAATTTTTCTTACTCAAGCTCTGACTGAAGTTCACATGCATAAAAATATTAATCTTAATATTCGCTTGTTATTATTATTTGTGAATACACTTGTCTCAGACTCGTAGCACCTGATTACATTTACTAGCTGCGGTGGTGTTCAATTTTCTATTATTTTATTCTTCTTGGCCTGGGTCTTTATACCCAGACTCATGCATACATTCAATCCTTAAATCTAGTGTTACTATTGCTGAGTTTGTAAGCCACATCTATCTATCTATCTTGTCTATTTCTATCTTTAAAATCTTTGTATATTTGAATACTATCTATCTATCTATCTATTTATCTTATCCATTTCTATCTTTACATCCCTGTATATTTGAATGTTCATGGCTGAACAAGTTGTCTTATCATTAATTAATCCTTGATAATAGCGTACTGAAGCAAAATCAGGAAAAACGAAAAAGAAGTGTATTTTTTATTTTTCGTTTTCCATCTAATAAAAAAAACCGCGTCTAAATCGGACGTGGTGCCATATAAAGGGTTAAATGATTACTATTATTAGGATTTTCTAAATATTGTATTTAATCACTAAACTTTTATTTAGCATTTTATATGGCTGCATTATTTCAATGAAAGCAGCTATATAAAACTTGCTGAAAGTCCTAAGTTCTCAATGCCTATATGAATATTGTATTTATGTTAACTGCTACTAATTTCATTCTTTCTAAAAGGCAATAGTTAAGCTGATTATCGATTGTCATTGGTTCTTGCCTTTCACATATATGAACTCAATTTACATTATTTATTTTGCATTTAGCAAACTGGGCCAGCTAATATAATGGTTGTAATTGCTGTCTTCTAGACGCGATTTCCATGAAATCAATTTCGAAAATTGCTATGCAAAGCTTGGCCCCATTTGGAAATTGGGCCCAGGTAGCATGTCCAGGTACCGCATATACCCTTCGCAGTGCAGTGTATGCGAGCGCTGTATTTAACGTGTCGGAGCTCGACATCCGAAAGTCTGCTTACAATTATGCCATGTAACTTTAAGTAGGCTATAAATATATGTGTATAAATCTCCATGTGTGTGTGTGTGTGAGCATGTGTGTGTGTGTGTGTGTTTGTGTGTTTGTGGACTAGCATGCATGAGAGTGGCGTGCTGTGAAATCTATGTCAGCCGTGCGCATAATTACAGGTGAAATGCATGTACAAACACGTAGCCATACGTGGGGCCAGCTAGCTTTCTAAGCCTAATAATATGCCACCCAACGCATGGCTCTATAACAACATAGATACACATACATGCAAAGCTATGTCCGTGTGTGTGTGTGTGTGTGTGTGTGTGTGTAAATGCCATTATATAGTTGCCCAGCAGTCGACTTTAATTGCATGTCGAGAGATGCGAAATTGAACGCTTAATCATTTGAGCTTTGCAACATGTGTTGCGATTAGTTTTTAATGCGCCTCAATTGCCATTGAATAGGCAACTAATCCGTCTAACTTGGCTGACAGACTCGCCGGCTACCATCGCTAGTTTCAGCTAGTTTAATGCCAGTGGCTGTGGCAGTAGAAGGGCCATTTAATATTCCCGTGCAGCTCATATCACCCACTTATGCATAATAAATAGTCGAGTTGAAAACTTTTGATTGACACTAATTGATTGGGCTGACAGGTGCCATGCGCCAGGCAATAGTTATGGCTCATCAGGCAGCCAAGCTAGGCTGCTAGACTGCTAGACTGCTAGACTGCTAGACAGCCAGACAGTGCACTGGCAAACATGAATACGACTTCAGCTGAAGATTTAAAATAGCCTGTAATCATTGTATAATTAAATCCAGCACAATCACAAATCTCTGAATGCAGTTTAAATCCGAATTAAATCGCATTTAACTTTAGCAAGGCATTTAATTAGCAGCTTTTGAAACAAATGCGATTTACTTATGGCATATTCAGGTAAGGGATTATCAGTTGCAAATGAATAAGACGCAGCATCTGTTTATGCTTTTATCTGTATATCTGTATCTATCTATCTGTCTATTCATCTATCTATCTAGCTATATTTATATCCATCTATCTTTATATCTATCTATCTATCTATGTATCTATTTATCTATGTTTCTATCTATCTATATTTCTATCTATCTGTCTATCTATCTATTTATCTATCTGTCAATCTGTCTGTCTATATATCTGTATATCTGTCTATCTGTCTATTTATCTATCTGTATATCTGTATATCTGTATATCTGTATATCTGTATATCTGTATATCTCTCTATCTCTCTATCTCTCTATCTATCTATCTATCTATCTATCATCTATCTGTCTATCTATCTATTTATCTATCTCTTTGTCTATCTATCTATATATCTATCTGTCCATCCATCTATCTAGCTATATTTTTATTTATCTATCTATATGTATTTCTATCTATCTATCTTTCTATCTATCTATCTATCTATGTGTCTATATATCTGTCTATTTGTCTATGTTTCTATCTATCTATCTTTCTATCTATCTATCTATCTATCTATCTATTTATCTATCTATCTATCTTTCTATCTATCTATCTATCTATCTATTTATCTATCTATCTATCTTTCTATCTATCTTTCTATCTATCTGTCAATCTATCTATTTATCTATCTATCTATCTATATACATGCCTGTCTATCTATCTATCTGTCTATCCATCTATCTATCTATATAGCTATCTATGTATCTATTTATCTGTATATTTATCTATTTTTCTATCTATCTTTCTATCTATCTTTCTATCTATCTGTCTATCTATCTATTTATCTATCTATTTATCTACCTGTCTGTCAATCTATATGTCTATCTATCTATCTGTCTATCCATCTATCTACCATACAGACACCTCCTTATAGAACGCATAGACTTATTTAATGATAGATGCCTCCAATGAAGGTTAACAGCTTCAGCCTTATCAGCCTTGATTGCTTGATGAAAAATCTATTCCATATATGGTGCGCCTACTCAAACAGTTGAAACTTTTAAGAAAGTCTACATACAGACACACACACACACACACACACACACACATTCACACACACCCATTCACACACATCCATTCACACACACGCACACACAGCCACACATATTAAAGTATAGTCAAGTTTGTTGAGTCCATGCAAGTTGCTTCATAAGTGGTAAATCTGCCTCGTCAAAGTTCAACAAAACTTCTTGAGTCGGGATAGAAAGACAGGCGAGATTGTCGAGGCCAAAGTGAATGCAGCCGCATTTATTGCACAGCACAATGCCAAAGCGTCAAAGCGAGCTCAAATGAAAGGTGTTTGCTTTTAGCTTAATTTGATTATAATATGGCTTAAATTTTGGTATTGAAACTGGCTTTAAGCATTTCAGCTTTGAGCCTACTCTTGCCTTAGCCCGACTGGGCCACACCATATTCATTTTCCATTTCCTCAGAATCGATTAAAGCCAATGCCTTGGCTTGGTTTGCGTAGAATGCCATGAAGAGAGTCGGAGCCCGAGACAAAAATGTGGAATTTAGTTGCCCATAATGCAAATTTTTAATATAAATATACTCGCATGTCATGCTTGGCTGGGTATATATAAATGGAGGCGACATGTGCGGACAGTTGCGGACTTGCGCATTTTCTTTTGTTATTTACATATCAAGCCCTAAGCCCCGCCCCCATCGAAGCACTTATTGCAAAAATCTGATCAGATCTTATCTGATTACAACATGATGTTTATGCAAGGCCGAGCCCATTAAGCCACTTGGCGTTCATATTTGTACACTTCCAATAGATATTAC
The DNA here is from genome assembly GCA_035045345.1 of Drosophila hamatofila. Lineage (NCBI taxonomy): Eukaryota > Metazoa > Arthropoda > Insecta > Diptera > Drosophilidae > Drosophila > Drosophila hamatofila. The sequence continues at coordinate 6,061,084 of JAWNPA010000039.1, read as the reverse complement.
TTTCATTATTGTTTTTACATAAATTACTAGCGGCCCCGCCCCCTCCGCTGCGCCCCACACACATATTTATGCGCTTGTTTGTTTGCGCCTTATATTGACTCGAGGGACTAGAAGCAAAAACTTCAGTAGTCAGTGGCAAAGCCCATTGAAATCGAGACCAGCCCGAGGCCACAGAAAAGGTGTCCGGTCGGCTGGTCGGCCGTTCAGGTGCGGGCAGCGCACTGTGGCAACGATGGCCGGCCAATGGCCAATGCCCAATGGCCAATGGCCAATAGTCATGTGTTAAACGTTAACTACTGCAGGCTGCCCTGTCCGGCTGCTCAGCTGTCCGAGGCACTGGCCAAGGCAAATATGCAGGCTGCCCACAGTCATAAATTTGTCTGGCCCATTTGCCTCATGCTGGAAATTAATTCATTATCGATTTTCGTTGGGCCTCTCCTGCTGCTGCTGCTGCTGCTGCTCCTTCTCCTGCTCTTGCTGCTGATGTTGACCGGCTTAACTGCGGCAATTAAAAACAGGCAGCAACAGTAAAATGGATGGCAATACAAACGATGCCTTCAAGAAGCATTATGAATGGATCATTTACAAAGTCAACACAATTAAAATACACGCCCCAAAAACCGCACCGTCTCTGAGTGCTGAGAACTTCGAATGCTAATGCCAATCTGAAACCCTTTTCAGCATATGACAGTCGCTAGACTGAGCCGAGCGACCCGGAGCGGCGCGGAGCGGGGTAAATATTAAAAGTGATATATTAATAGAGTCCGAGCCGGGCTTTTGGGCCACAGCGACCCACACTGAAATGTGCCAATACGATTGATGTTCTTGTCTTTACCATAGTTCAAATATGCAGCCGACTGTCGAGTGAAGCAAGGCTGTCGGCATGGGGCAAATGGGGGGTAAAGCTGTGTTAAGCTACGGCTTTATTATGTGCTGTAGCTCCATCAACTTTTTATCAATTTTTCAACAAAAACATTTTTTTTTTTTAATATTTACGGATGAGTGTTTTGCTACCTTTTAGGCAACTTAATCTGAGCAGAAATTAATTAATTATAGTTTTTAAGGCTATGGAAGATAAAGAACAGAAGTTTGGGAGAAGAAGTAGTTAAAGTGTGGGATAAGTAAAAGTTAAAGTTAAAGGTTAAAGATAGATAGATCGATAGATTGAAAAGATTGTTAAGATTCGGTTCAGAATGTCTTGAGGTCAGTGGCATTTGCGTCTTGGCCTGGTTCTAGCAGATTTACGTTAACCACTAGACTTGTCAGAGTGGGTGATAAACTTGTTTATCGAGGAATTGTTTTTCTTTTCCATTTCTTGGTTTCTTTCAGCAATTTGTGGTACCTTGAAGTCTCTGATTCTCATGTACCAATTGATCTTCCTTAGTGGTTTCATTTGAAGAACATGCGATTTATTTCGGTGAGTCTTGACTGCAATTCCTGTGAACTGGATAACATAGAAGAGGTCAACTACTATAATACTCTTGTTTAATTTTAAATCTGAGCTTGTTATCTGGAGTTAGCATCGTTCGTGATGCACGCAATCATCAAACTGATACCTAAATAAGAGCTGCAGTGACGTGACCTATTCACTTCTACTAATAACAAAAAAAAAAACAATAACCGGCTCGCGAGGAAGTTGCTTAGCCTTAGAAGACGACAATTTGTTAGCCTTCTCACCAGTGACTAACCTCCTCCCAATATAAGTTTAGATTGGAAGATAATCTAAATATGGCGTTGTAAATCAGAAACATGCTTGATTATAGAGCAGAAAGAAACTCTGCGTGCTTCCAAAAAAATTATAGCAGAAAAACAAAAGTGCCTAAAAGTATGCACTAAAATATTTCCATGGCTGACTCAACTCCATTTCTTTCCTTTTGTTCTGTTCATGTATTACTTTTACACTAAGGGGAATAAGCAACTGATCACGGATGATATGTACATAAAATTAGTATAACATACATATATAAAAATATGTACACATATTTAACTAAATATTATAGTAAGTGTCATGTTTTCTTTGCTTTAAGTTAGTCCACTTTGATCAACTGCAATTTAATTATTGTTAATTCATTAAAATTGATATTAAAGTGCTTGGGCTGCAGCTCGTCGATTTATTGTCAATATCAATTCAGCGAACCAACTGCAAAATCTTGCTTTTAATTTTATTTTTTATTTTTTTATTTTTACTTTTAATTAGCATATACATGCGCGCCTGCAATTAAATTGTTCGTCCTCTGATTAATTGTCAACCTGCCGGGTACGTTGGCCTCAGCTGAAAATATATGACAAATTTACGACGATGCAAGATGCAATTATGCGCAGTTTTTTTTTTTTTTTTTTTTTTTTTTTTTTTTTTTTAAAATTTAATGTGCAAGTGGATCAAAGCCATACAGAACTTCGACCGTTAAGGCAGTAAGAAGTGAGGGTCTCAAAATTTGGAAGTATATAGAGTCGACAGCAGCATGCCAAACTACGCAAATGTTTATTCATTTCGCATTCTGTGGTAAGTGGCTAAGAAACAGAAGAAGTCTTAAGTTAGCCACGTGCGTGTTAATGGATGCGTGTGTGTATGTGTGTGTGTGTGTGTTTTGTTTGCCAATGTCTGCTACGCATGGAGGATGGCTAGCCTGTAAAAGACAGCAGTTCAGCATGGTACAGAGTATCTGTCTTCATAATATCTATACAGTCGAGTCCCTCGCTCAGTCGGATATCTCAATAATTCGTAAGAATTATTGTCCCCTTGATAAAATTTATGAATACTGAAAATTCCATATATTTTGGGCTCCTCGTAGTATTTATAATTTACCACTTATAAATTATAATTTAATTTCGCAACCTCTTGCAATGCGTAATGCAAAGTGAAATTTCTTATCAGTTAAACTATCGATAGGCAGTTGTGATGCCTCCTCCTAATAGTTTTTGCTTGGTTAGATTATTTTTTCGTAGTGCTAAGTCAAATAAACGTAATCCTTACCAATCGGTTATAATAAAATAGGCCATAATTTCAGTTATTGATAATGTAAATAACAATTCAAATGGCAAAACAGTTTAAAGCTGCTTCATCAACAATCATATCGATTCTACACAGAAAAGAGGACTCTGCCAACATCCACATCTATTTTAATAAACTTAATCGTCAGAAACAAACTGAAGACCATTTGTCGAGGAATATAAAGAATCTGGGTTAATTCAAAATTTAATTTTTTTGAGCCTCGTTTAATAAAAATCGATGTTAATCGAAAAAAAAAGCTAGCCATTACGAATTATTGGAATTATAAAATTATCGCAAATTATAAAATGCCTTTTATTTCCAATCTTCTTTAAAGACTATTTAAATGAAAGTCCCCAACAAATAAAAAGCCTATTTAATTCGAACAAAATTCTGGTCCCTTATCATTGAGCATTATCGAAAAATAAATCATAAATAATAAATAAATAAATAATTTATAAAATCCTTTTTAATTCACAAATTTTGTTGAAGTCTCTTTAAATGAAAATCCCAACAAATCGTAAATTGAAAAAAAAAGCTTGTCCCTTGCATTGTGAATTATCGGAATTATCGAATTATCGAAAAATATCAAATCTGTATAAATATGAATAAATATTCTTTGTTTTTTTCAATTCTTGTTAAATGAAAATCCTGACAAATCAAAGTCCCATGTAATTGCAATTCAAATTATCGGGATGCCACTGTGTATAAATATACATATACATATGTATATACTATACATATATGTGTATACCTCATTATCATTCGAATTAGTCATGTCCGTCTGTCAATCCATTTGTCTGTTCATCCTTCATCCTTCCCAGCTCCAGCAACTGCAAAAACTCTAAACTAAACAATAAAACTTCTACTACTCAATTCGATATCTCATTCCATTCGCATAATATCGATAAGAATCGATTTTGTGACTTTCTTTTGGTGATTCAGATTCTGGTAATGAATTCGCAGAATATTGAATAAATATAATAAATACGATTACATAAAAGAGCCCTGGGGCGCTCAAGAAGAAGCCAAAGCTGTTCAGTTGAAAGGGCAGCTCAACGCAGTGCTTTGAGTATTGGTTAATCAGATTGCCACGATTTGGCTAAGTGGAAAGCCATGCTCTGTGGATGACAAGAGTTATACTACTAAGTATATATAAATATCTCAGCTGCTCCGTTTATTTATTTTAGTTGACACTTGAACTGTTTTGGCGCTCTCTAATTTGACGGAATTATTTCTGTTTGCAGCCCACTGTGGGGCCGAGCCGTAAAGAGCTGAACTTTCGTGCAAACTGCTAACCTTTTATTTAATTTGATATGGCCCAAAGTTCAAAGGTGAGCCGTTACTCTCTCTCTGTGTGTGTTTGTGTGTGTGTGAGGAGGGGAGGATTATCATTTATGTAAATGGACTCTGCTCGCTCTGAAGCGCTCTGGCAACTGTCGCATTCACAGAAGGACAATGTATTAACATTGCGGTTGTCATTAGGATAAATTTGTTTAAATTTGCTTTGTGGTTTTCGATTGCTGTTGTTTGTCGATGGGGCCGGGCCGGTGTGAACTCAACAGTCCCATAAATAATGCAGAGCGATTTTCCATTATGAGTAATTATGTGTACATTTGCTGTCTGTGTGGGTCTGCTGCTGCTGCTCGGGTCATGGGTCACGGGTCATGGCACTCCAATTGATGGGTATTCCTATATCCTCATTCAAGGTCCACTTCTGGCTCAAAGAGCTGCCTGGCCACAATCATCTGCCTGTTCTCAGCCACACCCAGTCCCAGTTGGTATGCTGATTGTCTGCCTAATCGGGCAGAAAGACGTGCGTGGCAGAGTATTCCGTAGTCGACCAGTGGCCAAGAGCATTGGGAGAATGGGATAGTGGAAGCAGTGGGAGTCGCCTCACAAACTCTATCGCCCTCCGCCCGTAGGCAGCCAAGCGGCGAAGACTATTTGGTATTTTATGAACTTTCCGCTACGTTTTGTTTATGTTTGTTCCTTTGCATGGCAACACAGCCTTGGCAGGGGGGGAAGGTAGAGCGGGAGAGCGGGGGAGCGGGAGAGTGCGCGACTTCTGCCAGCAGGACTACATTTTCCACATTGAACTTCAAGGTTAATTTATTTTATTGTGCCTCGGAACGTTATGCCCAGTTGCGCGATTGGTTTCTGATTCTGTTTCTGTTTCTGTTTCGGTTTCTGTTTCAGTTGCTGTTTTTGCTCGAGCTTTTGTTTCGCCTCCTGCTGGTGTGCATTTGCTTTTTATGTCATTTGATTTTTGAGTTTTTTCGCCTGATTATTTGCTCGTTTGCCCAACTTTTTGCAGCGCCCTCCCATCCCAAAAAAAAAAAAAGCCTCCCTACCACATACTTTGGCAACAGCCATAAAAATGAGCCAAAAACAAAAACAAAGTCACTAAATGTTGCCACTTTATCACTTCATTGGGTTTCGATAATGACGTGGAATTGTAAGAGCACAGTTCAAGGCTTAATATGGCATTGAGGAAGTGAAATAGTATCGATTTGGGAATCGATAATACAATTTTTATATGGCCTATGCAGCTTGGACAGCCGGGACAGCCGGGACAAACAAGGTCTAATGGGTTTTTGCAAGTCGAAGCAGTCGTTAGCGTCATTACCTATCAATTTATTATTGTTCTATGAGCTATCTTAATCTAGATATATACGTAAGTCTGCCTTTTTCAGCACGAAAGTTGAATTATGAAATATATACAAGTTTTGATAAACTCTGACTTTGTATCTGTTTGTTGCATAAATAAGTCCTTTATCCTAATATCACCAAAAATTGATTTTGTAATTTCATCTTTAAGGCCCAAATCGGAGCTGATTTGAATTCAATTATATAAATTCATTCGATTTGATATATGTATGTTTTTGGTAGTATAAAATGTGATATTTATTCAGACATCCAGAGTTTCTAGTTATGAATAGCTGATCAGAGATGAAACCTATTTACTTAGCTCAAAGGCTGCTGTTATTATGGAATTTATTATAAATATCTTATTGGATTATGGAGACGATCATCCCGTCTTATTGAATACCCAAGTAAACGCCTAGCCTAGTAAAGCCAATTTACTCAGTTAGAAAATTTGTGTCTTCATAAGATTTATTGTTAAAACTCTATTGAATGTCTGTGAGCATCTTATTAGATAGTTTGTAAATGTATATAGTATATGTATATAAAATTAATTGAGTCTTAAGAATATGCCTAAATAAACTGATCATCAATCAGAGATAAGCTGAGCTGATTAGCCGATTATCAATAATTAATGTAAAATTTAAAATTAGTTTAGTTAAATGAGAAATTTCAAACAGAGAAAGACAGAATCAAATTAACTTCTTTTGGCAGTATTTGGGCGCAATCCGTGGAACTTACTAATAGCTCAATGATTTTTTATATGAGCATATTAAATACAGTTGCGACTGAACACTAAATGTTGGACAAACAAATGTAGAGACTTAGTAACTTAATATCGAAATCTAAACTAATATCAATATATCTTTATATTAATGTTCGATTCAAATTATTTTCAAAATATTGAGTTTATCATAAATTTTTTTTTGTCCAACAGTACTACTAATACAACTATTTTATTTAGAGGTAATTGAGAACAAGCGAACTGGTGATCCAGCACAAGAATACGTTATAAATATCTATTTGTATAGATATTAGCAGGCTTGAAAGTTTCTTATTGAAATGAAAGCAAAATTTTATTAGTAAAAGTCTTCTCAAAAAAGTAAATAAATACAAATTCTATATATAATAAGCCTTTACATTAATTGCTTTGTTTGTTTTCAAATCGACTTTTTAGGCTGTCTCTATATGAAGGGACTCAATTCAAAACAACTCTTTAGGCTATTTGTCTAAGATTTACAAAAATCTCGTTAACTCAGTTGAATATCTTATCTTAGCATTCACTCACTAAAATCTAGTCGATTGCTAAACGCTGCTCCACCATTTGAAGTCAGCACTGTTTCGCTGTGAGAGCTTTAAAATGTTTTCAATTTGGCCGGCATGCGACATTCAAAGAGCCGAGTTATGCGACTTCTCATATGCCCACTTAATACGCCGAAATTTCATTGTAAAATTCCTTACCTTTTGCTCTCGGCTGAGGCAGCGAACGAGTCGACTGCACTGCCCGGACACGACCCTTACCCGACCCTTACCCGACCCATATTCAATTGGGCCAGCTCTCAGCTGAGCTGCAAGTTATGTCCCCAGAGTTGCCAGCGTACATCAAAATGTTGTGCTGAGCAAAAGTTTAAGTCTGACAAAAAAATAATATCTATATATATACATGTATATGGTAAAAGAAGTAGAAGAAACTCTGGCATTAAATTTTGCACTGGGTGCAGCAACAATACAGCCAATGTCAGCAATGGATGCCATCCGTGATTTTTGCAAGTTTCGTTTTCATTGCAAGCTGTTTGATTTTTGTTTTTTTTTGTTTTTTTTTTTTTTTTTTTTTGCAAATATTTTCACGAGCTATATGCAAAGTATTTTGCGTTTTCCTGCCAAAGGAAACTGCTTGCATTGCAGTAGATTTGCCTGTTTGGTGGTGCAGTTAGTGGCGCCACATGCTAACCACAAATTATAGCCCAGCACGTTGAGTCAAGTGCGTGGCTGTTGGCAGAGGATGTCGTCCCGTCGCGACACGCTGTCATCCCATCATCCCATCGCCCCATCATCCCATCGCCCCATCGCCCCATCGCCCCACCTCCCAATCATCCCACTCGTCGCCTGTGTTGCCACACTTTCAGTAATGTGACACTTTGCGCCACGCAATGTGCCGCCGGCAGCGTCGCATCAGCCGCGCAACAGAGCGACGTTGAGCGCTGGCTGCCAAGGGAATCACTCTATCCGCTTTACCTACGCTGCGCGTCCAGAAAAATGCCAAGTATTGCACTTTGCGGCCAAGTTGCTAAATCGTTGCTGCGGGGGCCCAAATGCACTTTTGATAAAAGCCGAGCCGGAAAATTCCTAACGACATTGCTGCACTGCCAATGCATGGCATTCAATTATAAACGCGTCAAGAATGGATAACAAGGCGTAATCACTTATCAATGGCTTAAGCAAATGTGAAAGCTCTGAGCGATTAAAATTCGCAAGCTGCAGGCAAACTGTGTAAGAGAGTTATATGAAAATATCTCTATTTTGAACTTAAGATTTGAACGGATTTCCTTAAAATACTAGTTTTATACTGCGCCTGGAGTTTACTGCTCCATTACAAAAATCTCCTTAGACTGATGCTTCGAATGCGCTACGTCATTTCTCGATCTGTCATCTCTGTTAAAAGCTATAAAGCCACTACCCTGTATACCTAATATGAGAATGTTAAAATTACTTCCAGTCAGTGGAGGGGTATTTTTATTTATTTACAAGTTTCCTTTTCGAGCCGTTGTTTAGGGCTATCAGTCTTAGCTGTGTCTGTGTCTTTACAGCTAAGGGATGATATACCGTAAAATCCGGTTATAACGACACTGATTATAGCGCTCATACGGTTATTGCGACGGAAGTTCAAGTGCCCAGACAAATTTATATGAGCAAACTTATATGGTTATAGCATATTCCGGCTATAGAGACGGTACCTCGAGCGTCGTTATAAAGGGATTCTACTGTATTTATTACCATAATGCGCAGGTTATCCAGTATTATTTATATACGCTAAAAGTATACATAGAAATTTAGGAATTCATAGTGTATCCTTTATTTAAAGGGTATTTGACAGTCGTTCTGGCTTTATATAAATGTAATAGAGCTCATGTACTCTCTCTCTCTCTCTCTCTCTCTATCTATCTCTACTACTCTCTCCTACCCTCTCCTACTCTCTCCTGCTACTCTCCTATCATTTTCCCCACTTCTTTCTCTTATCAATGCAAACAATTTATATTAATCATACGCAATGTGGTGCCAAATTGTTTCGCCTTTTGCCAGCGCTTAGAGCATTCGGCTGCAGTTGGCGTTGCTATCTCTCGTGTCTGGACTTGCGGCAAAGTCATTGCCTGCAACCTGCAGCCTGACCACGCTTCGGGCACAATTGGAGCGCAATAAAACTGATGGCCGCCCACTCGGTGCTAAGTCAAGGATGCGGACATCCTTAATGGCTCGACTGGGGCTGGGCTTAGGAACCAGACCAGACTTCGTCACGCTACTTTTCGCACTCGCTCTTTGTTTTCGCCATCCTGTCTCTGTCTCCGACTGTGTCTCTGTGCTGCCTGTAAAAACGTGCAAATGTTGGCGAATAAAAATAAATTTTCCGCTCAGCTGCCGCCTGTAATTTGCGCCGCACAGACGGCAGCCGCTAACAAGGGCATCTGCATTAAATAGCCGTCGATGGCAGCTCTTTGATTTACGCTTCGACCATGCCCACAGGCATGCGATTTGCCCAAAACGCATTTGCTAATTAAATGCCAGCGAATGGGAATACAGCCGACTCAATGCGATGAATAATTACAAAGCAACAAAGCACATACATATTCAAGTGTGTCCAACTAAATATGTACATATAAACTGGACATATGTATGCGTGTGTGTGTGTGTGTGTGTGTTTAGTCAATTGTATATTTGCATAACTTGTCTACTTTAGCGTCTCCTCTAAGTCGAGCTGAGCGGATCAGATTCAGATTACACATGAGTTGAGCTTTTGTTAAAGCAAAAATTATTGCAGCTAAAGGCAAGAGCTTTGCGCTTCCATTCAATTATATTCCAGGTGCAAAATGATAAGGACTGCAGCGTCCAGCGTATGTGTCCCCAGGTATTAGGTGTCGCCTCCTCTTAAGTAGACGACAAATACGAGTGTTTAATATTGTCTCGGAGCTTCAGTTGAAATTTAATTAAGTGTTTGAAATCTAAGCCTTATTAGTAGTATGCTTTCAATTTCAAGTAACGTTGTCATGTTGATATAATTATAGTTTCTGCTGCTGCTTATAGCTGCATTACACACATACATATACACAAATGTACATATATGTATTTGAAAGAGTGTCATTTGCTGTGAGCTTATGACAAATACCGGTATGGTAAGTAGATGCATTCAGTTGGCTGGGGCTTATCTTCAACAGCAACTAGAGCTGCTGTGCTTCAGCTTTATTTTATATGCATACATTTTATTATACTTTTTGTGGCAGAAAGAAAAAAGGTATTCAACATTGAAATATTTACAAAATGCGCATTTTTGTATTGAATCTATTTATAAGGTGTGCGAAGTAAGTTACGGGGACACTATATTTTATATTATAAAACTGAACCAATCAAGATATAAAAAAAAATTAATTTCTGCTTAAACTTAATAAAATTAGCAATATATTCAAAGAAAAAACAAATAAAAATTCACAAAAGAATAATTAAAAAATTAAAAAAAATATTTTCAAACGAAATAAGTTACTAGGATAAATAATATAATGTGCTTGAAAATTTGACGATCTTAACATGGCATATATAAATAAATAGATATATAGTTTTATTTTGAATTTAACAAATATAAGTTAATATATTTACATAACATTTACCTTTGGGCTTCAGCGATCTTCACTGAAGTATATATACAATGGTGGGCACAAGTATTTTGACATTACCTTGTGAAAACTTAAATCGTTTATTACTGAGGAGACAATTGCTGGAAACAATTCTGAGAAGACAATTGCTGAGGCTCGAAGGCTCTAACAGGATTTTGTATTAGAAACAGGGTCAGGTCAATTCTTGGAAGCTTACAAAAAGTATTGATATGTTTATTTCGTATTAATAATTTGTAACAATCTTCAATATTAACTTTTTCTATCACTTTGTTAAAATACTATGAAATGTCAAAATGCTTTTGTCCTGCCAAATAATGATGATCTGTCATTCAAATAATTATAGAAAAAGAATGAGTTATTTTATCAGTGGAATATTTTGCTCACTTAATGCTTTTAATATATTCTCTCTCTTAAAAACTTAGAAACATTAAGCAGAAATAAGCGATTGAAGTTTTCGCAAGGTAGTGTCAAAATACTTTTGTCCACCATTGTATATGTTTTAAAATATCAATATATACATATGTAATTGTTGAAAGCTGCCGAGCTTTTTCGGCAACTCTGACTCCAATCATTTACACCGACTAAATAATATTTGTAGTTAGCTTATTAACTATTACTTGTGCAGAAAAATTAAATTGATGTGAGCGCGTTTAAATAGCTGTTGCGCTGTTTACAACAAAATTTTAACAGGATTACAAAGTCTAAAGAATAGAAGTGACAAGTGGACAGTATTTGCGTTAAGCGGGCTTATGTGCATGAGTGAGTGCATTGAGAGTAAAAAGAGAAGATAAACTTAACTGAGCTCATACTAAGAGCTGCACCGAACAGTCGTGTTCATGTCAATTTGATCACCTTCCAATCGAATTTTAATATTTAACAGTTGCGTCCAATAAGACATTCCCGCTGTGCTGCCTTTCACAATGTTCTCTTCCAAAATGCTAATTTCTAGTCGCTTCTATTCGTCCACTGACAATCATGGCGGCGCTCTCCTAATGCCTAATTAGACATCTCGCTCTCACTCAGCAACAGCCGGGACTACGCTCAGCAACAGCTGTCTTTGTCTCCCTCTCTCTTTCGCTTGGAGTGCGAAGTAGCGGATATAAGCTAGAAATGAGAAGCGTGCAGCCAAAGCGCAAACTCACACGGATAACATTTTTTCAACTCTATGCAAGCTCTCGAGCTTCACACCAATACTAATGCAACAGCAGGAGCCAATCAAAAAAAGCAAACTTAGACAAGAGACATTTCTCTTCACTTTATATACATATATAATATTTATCGTCAGCTATAGACATGTAATTCAAATACCAAATAGACGTAATATATTTTAATTTGAGCCAAGAGCCTTTATTGGCCAGGATGGCTGAGCAAGCAAAGCAAATAAACCTTGATCCAGTTTTGTATGCTCTTAAATTCGTTAAGTACTGCTATTAAAGAGTGTGTTTTGGATTTTTATCGGCAGCCTGTCTGTCTGTCTGGGTGTCTGTCTGGGTGTCTGTCTGGCTGTCTGGCTGTCTGTCCGTTTGTCTATTTATCTGGCTGTCTGTCTCATTTTTAATGCCATTATATGCCTAATTGGTTCAATCAAATTGTCTTACAAGTTAATTAGGTACTCTCGGCAGCTGCTGCCAACCTGAGAAGTAATCTTAATAATCATGTAGATAATTACGCCAGCCTCGTTGTCTGACAGACTAAGTCTCTCTCAGACACACACACTCACACACACACACACATGTACACTTCCATTGTATGTTTATATGTATAGAATAATAGAGTAGGTTAATTGAGGGTAGCAGCGGGCATAGAGCCGAAAAGCGCTTGATTATTTAAGTAGATAACTGTGTTTTTCTTAATTCGATTTGGAAATAAAACTCTCATAAACTGTCCCCGGAGGCATTTTGTTGAGTGATTAATTTTTAATGTAAATACTTTAAGAGGCACACTTGAAATTACAGCGTAGGCTGCTGCTGCTGCTGCTGCTGCTTGGCTAATGCCAAGTTGGACATAAACAATTGACAGTGGCTGCCAAAAATCTATTTACTATGTTGCCCGGACACACTTTAGTGAGCGCCGACAATGAAACACGCTTTTATTTACTTTTGATTATCTGCTTAAGGTCGACAATAAAAATACGAAAACAGTTGCAGCAGAGCAAACAGAGCTAGGGACAAATGCTGTGATCCGAGCGGACCAAAACTAGACAATGCGGGGGCGGGGCGAGAAAGGGGCAGACGACAGTGCGTTGGCGGTTGAGACAGCAAACAAAGCGCCAAAAGAAACCAGCACAACATAGCGCAGGAAACAGCAAAAACAACAATATGGCCAGCATTTAGCTTATGGCCAGGTTAAAATACATATACCTACATATGTGGCAACTTAAGTGTGTGTGTGTGAGCTTATGGGTGGCCGAGGGCTGTACATAAAGTTGTCATTGTGCTGTTAGTTTCAATAAAAATATTGTTAAATATTGTAAAGCGTTATCAATAGTAAAAAATCTAATTGAGCTGCTATGTTCGTCTGTATGGAGAACACGCAATTTGTTGAACAAACAATTGATTACTTTTGTCATTCCCATGAGATCCTTAAAATCGATAACCAACTTGAGTCATTATTACTCAAATCGACATTTATAGAGGCTAAGGTCCCTTGAGCCAAGATTTACATTTATTTTATAGACATAGGGAATGCGCTTTCTACTTGATTTTTTATTAGAATTGGTGAAACTTTAGAAAGTCTTCTATATAGTTCGGTTACAAAATTCACATTAACGTGTATAATAGATACGACATCTATTAGCCTTGCACTCCCTAAACTCACACCTCTTTATTTGAACTTTTTATTTGTATTGGCTGAGAATGCTTCGCCGAAAGTCTGATATCTTTTTAACAGCCTTCGATAGGACAGTTTTGGTTACCCTCGTTGATGCTTAGCTGTTTGTATACAACACATATGCACACACACATGTTGTGTGTGTGTGTGTGTTTGTTGTTATGCCTTTGTGTATAGGTGAAGGTGTCAACAAGGCCTGTCGCGGATTATGAATAAGCAAAGTGGCCAGACGCACACGCAAGCAACAGCAACAGCAACAGCAGCAGCCGCACTCACACACACACACACACACATACACATATTCACACACACACACACCCCTGACAATACATAGCTGAGTGTAACTGTAAACAAACAATGCATGACCCTCTATGCATACGATCCCATATCCGATCCACAAAGCGTTTGTTTGCCCACCAAATTATTTATGTGAATCGTTCGCAGCTTTAACCAAATCAATTACAACAACAATGGGAGACATTTGCAACAAAAGATAATGTATCTATTATTGAGTTGAATTCGGAGAAATATTGAATATAAATACTACTACTCAAATACTACTTTATATACTTACATGTGAGATAAAGTGTATATATGCAATATATATATTGATTGAATTAGTTTATTAATTAACTTATGTTAATAGACTGCAAAAATATATGTTTTTATACCCTGAACCCATTAAAAATGGGAAATCAGGGTATAATGGTTTTGTTAAAAGTATGTAACAGGCAGAAGGAGGCGTGGCAGACCCCATAAAGTATATATATTCTTGATCAGGGCGACAAAAAAAGTTGATCTAGCCCTGTCCGTCTGTCTGTCTGTCTGTCCGTCTGTCCGTCTGTCCGTATGTTTGAACGCGTCGATTTCAGAAGATATAGGAGCTAGAGACTTGAAATTTGAAACTGTAGGTCCGTATATTGCACGCGCAGATCAAGTTTATTTTTTTAAATCGATAACTGCTTCTGGTTTTTTGTTATCGATAAAAAACCTTATCGAAAATCAGTTATAAAATTATATCTTCTGCACCTTTGAAGATAGAGTCTCGAAATTTAAAATGTAGAATCATATGTATTTTTAAGTATTTCGGTTTTTGTCATATTTCACCCCCCACCCTTCATAACACCCCCTTCCCTACAAGTTTGCAAAAACCGTATTTCAAATACTAGAGACTTGTGAGCTGGTACATACACACATTTTAATGTTATTATCACGGTCTGAAAGTTTTATCAAAATTGTCCGTCTACAAAAAAAGTTATTTAACAAATAAGTTCCCACAGTAAGCCTACACAGCAGCCCATGCCTCTTTATACGTGTGTGCGTATGTGTGTATGTGTGTGTGCATGTGTAAGTAGAAATGAAGTGACGAATTATTGAAATATTAGTTCCTGGAAGGGTTCAGGGGATCTCGTAGTCGAGCAGTCTCGACTAGAGCTTTCTTACTTGTTTTAATTTTAAATATTTTAAATATAATGAAATACAGATAGAGTGAATAAAATGGTCACAGCGAAATATATATACACCTATATCATTAGAAATATTTTATTTGCTAACCATTCTTGTAGAACTTGTTCAATTGTTAGTAGATCAATAGGAATTAGTGGGGAGGCATAATAACTATCGATAAAAATCGATATTTAACGATAATGCCATCAATGGAAAAAGAGGAATTTCTGTTGGATAAGCAAAGTGAAAACGAGAGCAACAGATTTGTTTACAGAGTTTGAAAAAGATTAAAAAAAGGCTTTCACATTTGTGGGTCATGCTGCTTTCAAGCTTTAAGATAGATCAAAATTGATAGCATTTTGTTTGACTGAGGAATATTTCTGGAGTCTTTTGGTATATGAGAACCAGGCACATCGAGCCAGTGTGAGTGAGAGTCCAAAAAAATGTCCCTAGAGGCTGGATTCAAACCCAAACTGTGTGGCTAGGCTAGTAGGCTTGATTAGTAGAAATAAGACAAGACTCAGATGTCGGTACTTTCAAGATCTCTGTCTTGACTTTAATCTATCTAATATCCCTTTGAAATTTGTCTGTGACAGTTGTTGATAATATCATCTGCAGCAATGCGATATAAATATCGATAAGTTAATGTACCATATCTATATGACAGGTACCATAACTATGTCAGTCACATATAAACACTTGCTGAGAAAGCACACAGGCGCGTTTTATTTTATATTTCAAATTCAAATATAACTTCCGTCCATTTTGGATAGAAAAAGTTTCTATCCAACAACAGTTACCCCATAACTCTATCCTCCCCTTCTGTATTCGTTATATTTCACAGCCTTAGAAAATATATTTAATTAATGTATGTTTAGATTCAGTTGCCTAAAAAGCAAAGCACCAATATACTTGTCAATATTTCATCAAATATACAAGACAAATATTTTGTTTATATAAGAAATAAGTAAAAACTCTATCAAGTTAGTTTTGCTTCATAATTTGAACAGTTCCAATTAAATTAAAAAATTTCCTTGAGTTAAAAACAACAAAGACTATTCATATGTTCATACATATATAGTAGTGTATATGAAAAATAAATAAAATTATGACTACAATCAAAAATGAATTATTGATGATATATATTCATTAAAAAGAACTGCTAATTGCATTCGCTTAAAACCAAATAGTGAAAATAAATAAAATTGGGCTCAGCTGTAATTGATGCAGTGTGTGCAACGGTTGCTGGGGCTGCTGATATTGGGTTATTGTCATCATGCCACAAGTGACAGCCACTCAAATGTTGCAGTGACAGCTGCAAGTGCAATTATTGTATTATTATCAATTTTGCATAACATGGAAGTGTTCAACTGTGTCCCTCTGCATCTATCTGTGTGTGTAGAGTGCTTTCAGTTTTAATTGCTTTTATACAAACATAGTCCAGTAACTGAGTGCGTGTGCTCGTATTATGGTGAGTGGCTGTGGGCGTGCGAGTGGGCGTGGAAGTGGGCGGGGGTGTGGCAGTTGGCGGAATAGTTGAATTGCTAAACATATTGACAGGCAAAATATGTGTGGCATACAAATGGGCTGAGGTTGCCGCTCTGTTGGCAAACGGTGCGTATGAGTAATGCCATTGCCAATTGTTTAAATACACACACACATATCTGTGGTGAGTGCCTGTGTGTGTGTATGTGTGTGTGTGTGTGTGTGTATGTGTGTGTGATAACATTTCACAGCTACACGTGCTAGCAGATATATATATATATATATATAAATACAGTTTCTATCTTCTGGCCAACCAATTTAGATTTGACATTTTTGGCTGGTGTTGGAGTTGCTCCAGTTTAACTGGCAAGCAAGCACAAAGCACACATTTTGGGTATCCAAACACAAATACATTAGACCAACATCTAGCTATATTTAAATTACAATTTGTCAGAGAACAATCGCCTGGCATTTCAAATGCAAACATATGACAGCTTTTACATGCGGGCCAAGCCATGTGCGCCATAGCCAAAATATTTATAAGCGTTGTATTTATACTAAAAGTTATTTACAAATGCTGAATGAGTTCTATTTGGTTAACTGTCAGGCATCAAGAGCCAAAATGGGCAGATCGTGACATTTAAGGCTATAGAT
Organism: Drosophila hamatofila; assembly: GCA_035045345.1. Lineage (NCBI taxonomy): Eukaryota > Metazoa > Arthropoda > Insecta > Diptera > Drosophilidae > Drosophila > Drosophila hamatofila. The sequence continues at coordinate 6,044,155 of JAWNPA010000039.1, read as the reverse complement.
ATAGTAGAGAGTATGGTATATAAGAAAGATATGATCTAGGTGATCTTTTGGGCGATTTCATTTTATGTTTGCTGGTTGCTTTTGTTTGCAATCTATCTATCCAATCTATGACAATCAACAAATTGTGTTAGATTTACAATAGCGTTCACATTTGTAAATTTAGTGACTAGATGTAGACTACGGTATAGTGGTTAGAGAGAGATTGAAATCTGAGTGAAGTGGAAGGTCTAGAGGGTGGTATCTTTTCAGGCGGCGTGTGACGGTGTTGCTGCTAATTAAGTTGTGGCCAAGGGGCTTGGGTTGTCTGTCTATACGATCCATATTGGCTTTGGTTAATCTAAAAATCTCCTGATGAACAGAAAAGAACCCGAGCTCTTTGTGAATTTCTTTGTTTGAGTGAAGTAAATGAACATTGGAGATCGTTCTTAGCGCTTTGTTTTGGAATTTGTATGATGTTACAGTTGAAAGTCATAGATTTCGCTAAGTGCGTTGCTATTTTAAATGTATAGATATATCACAATTTTTTAAAATAAATAAAGTGATATTGAACTATGATAATAGCACTTGAGGAAGGCCGCAATTAAATAAATACATTAAATTAAATAATTAATCCAACTAAAATCTAAAAGAAATTACTTAATGCCTTGAAACTAACTAGACACATAAGAATATAGTTCATTTAAATCTTAAATTGAGATCATCGTCATCAGTTTATGCCATAAACTATTGATATTTACTTAAATTATTATCATTATTATTTTTAAATATATGTATTTAAATTGTTTTGCTAAACATTCGCTTCGATTCGACGGAATTTAATAGCAATTATTTAAATTTAAATATTTGTCTGCATCATTGGCAAGACAATGAAAATCGTTTTGACTAATTCTTAAAAAATATATATGTAACTATAATAAGAAGAAGTAAGAAGCTATAGTCGAGAAATGCATTTCCCATTTTCAGTGGGTTCAAGGTATAAAAAGAAAAGAACATTTAAAAAGGAAGATTTCAATGAATGCTTAAAAATAATTACTTGAGGTTTTTACAAACTTGTCAATTTTTCTTGAGAAATTGCCAATGGAACTTTGCTGAGCTGTATTAGCAAAAAGTTTTGTATTTACCAAAAAGTTTGTTGATATTCAAGTATAAAAAAACTATTTTATTTGCAAAAGGAAGATTTTGTATTTTATTGGCAAGCACTGTATCAGCTTTTCGCTAACTAAATCCTGGGATCTATCATAAAATTCAATATCCATCGATACAATCGATGGTTTGTATAGGTCTATCATGACAGCCTGCACAGAATTTCGACTAGAGATTTATCCCTTTTTTTTTTATTTATTTATTTATTTTTGTTTTACCTGTAATAGCTACACTCAATGTTTTTGCCTTTCTTTAAGCTTTGCCTTCTGTATTCATTATCTTTCATAGCCTTCAAAAATATGTTAAATAATTTCTGCTTAGATTAAGTTGCCAAAAGTGTATCAGGAAATATACATTATATTATTTAGTACATGTATTATTTTGTATAGTATTTTGTATATAAAAGTATTTAAAAAAAACAACTTTAGGTTACCAAATAGACAGAAATGCAGTTTTCAATATATTACGTTTGTCGTGAGCCTCTGCATAAATATTAAAAAATCTATTAAGTGAGGGTAGATAAGAGTGTTAAGTCAAAAATGCGATTCGATTCTGTCACCAGCTTTAAGGGCATTGATGATGTTGACTGAGTGCATAATATTATTTATAAATGAATTCTAAATATAAATATTTTTTATATTTATTCACTATTATATTCTCTTATTAAAGGGAACACTATTAATGGACTTTAATCTTTTCAGCTACATCATTAGGTAAAACACAATTAGCTGCAGCACATTTCTGCTGCACTCAGCAATGATGATGTCAATTATTGCCCTTTACACTTTACTTTGAACTTCATAAATATTAAGGGAGGTGGCTGAAGGGGCAGTTATTTTATTGAGAATTCAACAGTTAGCCTTTGCGATCTACTTACCATTCACATAGGCCGAGAAATCCAAGCGCTGCTTCTGCTGCTGCTGCTGCTGGTGCACATTGGCGGCGTTCCCATTGGTGTCGGACTCCTCGCTGCTGGCGTCACGTTTCATCAGTGTGAGTGACGGCGCCGCTGAGTGGATATGACGATGGCCGCTGGCGGCGTTCGCGGCAACGGAAATCGCATCATTTCCGGCCGCCTTCACGGGCTGAGCTGAGCCCGCGAATAAAGCCAGCTGCAGCAGCAGCAGCAGTAGGAGCAGCGGCAGCGACGGCAGCGACGACGGCGACGACGGCGACGCCGACGGCAGCAGCCCTAGCGTTGGCGGCCGGCGTTTGGGCATTGTGTGAGCGGGCATGGTGCAACCGCTGCCACTTCCGTCTTCTGGCTGGCGGCGTCGAGCTCAGTTGAGTTGAGTTGAGTTGACTTGAGTTGAGTTGAGTTCTTTAAGTAATTGCAGGATAAGTGCAAGGAGCGGAGCGGTAAACGGAAACGGAAATAACGCGGCAGCAGCCAAGAGCGAGGATGACTACGATTTAATGTATTGTTGTTACTGCTGCTGTTGTTGTTGCTGTTGTTATTGGTGTGGCTCTTATTATTGTCAAACTCACACACAGGCACAGAGGCACACACACGCGTAAGCACACGCTCACTTAGACACACTCACGGCACTCACTGTACTTGGCTTTGGACTCCCTGAGCGGCCATCAGGCGAAAACTTCGACCACAACAAACGACGCAAACAAAAACAAGAAAAAAACAAAAAAAAAAATACAGAACAGAATTCGAAATTCACAAAGAGCGTTCTCAAAACACTTGATATGCTTGTGCCTGATATGTGTGTGTGTGTGTGTGTGTGTGTTTGTGTGTGTTTGGTCACAATGCTAAGCAGATTGCCGACGGTTGGCGTTGGCCAAAATCAGACTGCGGATCGCAATCGACGTGTTTCGCACGCCGGCGTTAACGGCCAAAAGAAGCGGGTCTCTTAGCGGGTCAGACTACCAGACGCGACGTGTTGTTGCGCGGCCAACGTGCGAGGCGCTATTGAGCCAACCAAAGCGCTGGCCATCCGCACGGAGCCAAGGATTCGCCACTCGCACGATTCGTCAGCCGAGTCGGGCGACAGCCGAGCGGCCGTTTAGTGAATGAAGCGTCCTCGGCTGGCTTCTGGCCCGTTCGGCGCCTGCGCCGGCACCAATTCAAGCCATTCAGACGTCTGACAATCCGATATGGATATCAGCAGAGCTGGCGAACGCCAAATGTCCTAAGCGCGGGCGAAGTGAATGTGGATGTGGATGTGGATGTGGATGTGGACATGGATGGCAACGTTGACGTTGTAGTTCATTTGCTTGCTACGTGCTGAATTCGTCAGCCATTTGGCCATTTGGCCATTTGGCCATTTGACTGACCTTTTTACACAGCCCAGCCGCAACAGTTAACCGTTTATCAGTTAACAGTTGGCAGCTCCAACTCCAGTTGCAGCTCCCAGCACACAGTGTTCATCAACTGCCATCGATGCGGGCCAATTGACGGCCGGCGGCGACTTTCAGCAGCCAGTTGCCAGTCGCCAGTTGGCAATTAAAATATTTGCAATTGGTTTTGGCTGCTAATTTGATTAGTCATTGCCGGCTTTCAAGATACGTTTGTTCCGTGCCGTGTTCGCTTACGCTCCAATTCGATGTCTGCTCGCGCTTCCTCTGTTCACGCATCGCCGCACATAATCAACAAATCAACACGCCGCAAATATCCGTAAATATGTTGAGCAAACATTTGCCGCCAAAAATTGACAATTTTCGAGAAAAAGGACGCCCACACATACAGCGCCCAATGTCAATACACACACACACACACACACACACACACATATATAAATATATATATATATGTATGTATGTATGTATATTTATATATCTATATATCCTGGCTATTTACTGCAGTAGACATACGCAAATCCTTGACTGACTTACAGTGCTTAGTAGTTCAATATTAACAACAGCCACGTTTTAGGCTTCCGCGTACGTGAAGATAGCTCTATATCCAGCATAGATACAAAAGTATCTGCAGCACGAAAGAAATAAGACTATGAAAATATATCTCAAGACAGTTGCCACACAGCTTATGATGCGGCCATTTAAGCCGGCAGACTCGAGCTGCATTGCGAGTTTAAAATAACACGAACTAAATAAATAATGAGCAACTAAATTGAAATCAGCGAGAATCAGCATCTGTTTGTTTTCTATAGAGCTGGAGCATTGCATTAAGCTAATCATATTAATGCCTTGAGAAAATTGCTGGAAAAATTCGTTGCAAAAACATAATTAATTACTTAAGTGTTTAGTTAATAACATCAAATGATTGAGTTGGATTGAATTGAAAAGTTTACAGACTTGAATGAAATCAATTCAATAAATATTTTTATTCAATTTATTGTGTTCTGAATGATTGAATGATTGTATTCAAGCTGTGTTAAAAAAGCTCTGTGAGTTTTGTTTGTTTATTTGAAATTTTTTCTTAATTAATATCTATTTTTTTCATTCACACTTATGACAACGTTTTTCAAATCCTCAAAGCAATGCAAAAAAACTTTCTTGTGATCTTGCTCAGCTGTTCCTTTATTCATTTTTTATGTGCTCAATCAAAATATAGCTTTCTTAGACCTCTTCAGGAAAGGTCACAGAGGCTCAGATCAAAGACGACGTAAAAAAATGTCAAATATTGACATTAACAATAGTCCAACTTGTTGGCATAAGGAACATATCTGACAACATAAAGCTACAAAATTTAATTTAAAACTTGACTTCATATAAGCCGCAAAGTTAAACAAGTAAGAGTGCTTTAGTCGAGACTGCTCGACTACGAGATCCCCTGAACCCTATAAAAATCTGATATTCCAATCATTTACGCTTCATTGCACACATACACACAGCACAGGCACACACACACATGCGCATTGGCACGAGCTCTGTTAACTGCGCAGTTGACGTAGCGACTGCGCTTGGGTTGTGTTCTGATAACTTGTTTGTTTAATAAATACTTTTGTACAGTGACTATCTATCTTTCATGAGCGTGATAATAACAATCAAATTTTGGGTATGTATTTAGCAAAGCTTTTCAAATGTACATTACCTGTAAGATTTCAATCTCTAGCATTTGTAGTATAGGAGGTCTAGCGTACATACCGACGGACAGACGGAGGTGGCTATATCGACTCAGCTCGTCGCCCTGATCAAGAACATATATACTTTATGGGGTCTGTCACGCCTTCTTCTGCCTTCTTCTTTGAACAAGAAACATTTTACCCTGAATTCCAACTTTTAATGGGTTCAGAGTATACAAATCATAATTGTAGCTACTTTTTGAACAGCCCTCGCATATGTCTATGATAAGTCGAACGATGTATCCCAATTAGCTGAATAGCTTAGACCTATCGTAAAAATATTCATTATATTGCTGCTGGCTTATGAAGTCTACATATTTGCATGCTTAATTTAATTTCTTCCACAAGGCATTCTTTTTCTATTATAGGGTATTAAATAGTGCATTAAATTTCTGCCGGTTAATATATTCAGTTAAAAATACCAGTTGCATACTTAATTACTCTTCTTTTTTTTTAAATATATATTTAGCCTAAATTTTTCCATATTGATATATTAAATTTCCCTTTTTCATCTAGACCCTCCATTTACAGGGTATTTTACATAGTTCTAATTTATAGAATAATTACTTAAATTAAATTTTATTAATCTAAATCATTCTATATGTAATCTATCAAATTATATACATGTAAATATAAGCAAGAGGAAGCCTCACCTCTTTCTTTTTTCTGGCATTATAAAAATCATATCGAAAATTGTATAGCTGCTATAATCGTTGTATCCCTCTCGAAAACATCTATGTTGAATAACAAAATTGTTTTTTATTTAAAATACTATGTTTTCCAAGTTAGTTTCTGAACCCAACTCTTATATGATAGGAATAATCGATCAGTTGGCTGGTATATAAGATATATCCTTTGTATTTGCTGCAATGGGTATATAGCCCTAAAGATAGTCTGATTACGTACGAAACTGATCATACATCAAAAATGCCATCTTCCAATTACAGGGTATTCCGTATAGTTAATTTAATATGCCTTATATTCTTGCAGACTCCTATTACCCTTTAAAAGCTAATATTTTTATGATCTGTAGCCCAAACTCTTGCATATTTAATTTAGTTTTGTTTTTAAATTTTGATTACTTTAAATTGCAGAGTATTCCAGAAGAAATTATATGCGAAAATAATTATCTATAATATTCATAAAGTATTATTGTTGGTGAGTGGAGACAGGTAAACAACAATTAGCGGAAATATAATATGCAACTCTAATGAAAAGTATCTTTGAAGTATAGATACATATGTACCCTAAAGAAAAGTATCTTCATGACTATAAACCCCTCAATCAGAGCTCAGATCTGTAATCTACATATATTCCAGTCAGCTAAACATATTTTACTCAATTTCCATTTTCTTTTGTCTACAGGGTATGAACGCACTGAACTCCAGTTGATTGGCAAAAAAAAAAACTCAGTTCAGTTATTCAATATGTGTCAAGCCTATTTATGTGGCCCACAGTGTAGGCAGCTTGTTAGCGACAACAACAACAACAACAACAACAGCAAAAGCAACACGAATAACACTAACAACAACAACAACAACAACAACGAGAATGAAGTGCTATTGATATTTATGTGAGCCCAGCAAGTTAATCTAATTAAAGTTGGCAACTTATTTGCGGCACGTTGTTGCGAGGCGCCTAAGTTTTTGTTGCAGTCGATTGTTATTGTTGCTGTTGCTGTTGCTGTTGCTGTTGCTGTTGCTGTTGCTGTTGTTGCTGTTGTTGTTGCTGTTGCTCTGTCTGCTGTTTTTATTGTTATTTGGTAATATTTTGTTCGCTGTGTTGTTGTGTGGTGTTGATGGCAGGTCGTATTCATTATCGCATTACACATTATTATTATGAAGTCATCCTGCTCCGCCTGCCCCTGCTGCTGCCTCTACAGCTATATTGCTCTTACATTCCTGTTTTGATTGCCTTCATTGGCATCTCATGATATAATCATGACGCCAGCCAGCGAGAGGTCAGCCGTAATGCGCTTAGAGCAGTAATTATTCCTATGGCACTCGGTCAGCTAATTGACTCCTGTTGTCTTCCTCACTTAATTTTTGCTCTGTTGTTTTTTTTTTTTTTTGGAGGGGGGCCTTGTTTTTTTGCTGCTTTTTGTTTTTGCGCATTATGGCAGTGCAGCGCGGCAGCCGGATGCAATTCTGAATCCGGATATGAATTGTTGCCCAATAACGGACTGTCACTGATTGAGCCAGCTGCAAGTGGAGCCGGAGCTAATTGGACGTGCATTGAGTGAGAGTCCATTTTGAATGCGAAAAGGCTCGGCTCGGCTCGGGCGGCCCTGATGAGAGCATTCACTTTGCAGTTCACTAGCGCGAAAACCTTGTACAGCTGTCCGCTAATTAGGCAATCATGCATTGTTCGATCTGACAGAGAGAAGGAGAGAGCGAGAGAGCGAGAGAGCGAGCGAGCGAGTGAGAGGCACACAGCGTACTTCACTTGCGGCCAAACTCAATTTGCGGGCACATGCGAACACGGATTTACAAGGACAACTACAATTCGGGCCATTATTAGTTCAATAGGCGATTGGCAACATCCTCGGGGCACTCTCTTTGTGAGCATCAGGTTGCAGCACAGCCCAGCACAGCACAGCACAGCACAGCATTGCTTTGCGTCCGACTGCCAGCAATGAATGGCTGGCCAGCCCATCCATGGCGCCACAGCAACAGAGACAGCAAAAGGTAACAAGTGAACAATCAATGTGATTTCTTTTCTTTTCTTCTCCAATTTGTATTTTTACAGCTGGGGAATAAGCGTGGGCAGCTGCGGAATTGCTTTTGCAAATAAGACAATACATATTTAAGTATGCATAGAAAAATACAATTATATTTTCCATTCTATTGACGGGCTGAAAAGGGCAGAGGGAGCAAGAGAGAGGAAGACTGAGAGAGAGAGAGGGAGAGTTTATAATCTTCTTATTGTAAGTGCTAGGCAAATTCATAAATGAGGTAGATGATGAATGAGGCAGACAAAGAGATAGAGAGAGGGATAAATAGAGAGAGAGAGAGAGAGAGAGAGAGAGAGAGACAGAGACAGTGAGCGCGAGAGAAGGGGTGAAGTGAGATATATATGGAGAGGCAGCTTATCTAAAGGCAAACTAAAGTTGAATTGGAAAATTTTGCCCAAACAGAAAAGATGAAGGTTTATTAAAAGGTTTCACGTATTGCACTTGTCAAAAATATATTAGATAACAATATAATCATGTAAATATATGGATTGTTCCGGTTAATAAATAGTTATTATTAATGAATTTGCTTACTATTAAGTTTCAGACATCTTGTAAATAAAGTAAAATTACAAAACAAAAAATATTTAAATATATTGTTTGTAGAAAATTTGTTTTCAGTTCTGTAACATTGAACTGAAAGAAACACACAAATAATTAAGTTATTTTTGGTTATTTCAAACACTCAAAAAATGGATATTTTGCTAAAGTTTCAATCATACATAGTCTCCAAACAAATATATTAAGTATGTAAGGGTATTTTTTAGAGAATTACAAGTCTGAGTTGGCGAATCTTTTTTGTTTGATGGCCCACTTAATGACTTAAAGTTGTTTTTTGTTAAGTTTATTTTAACATTTCAAGCTAAGTAGACTTACACCATAGTAAAGCTTGGAAATTGTTGCAAATTTGTATCAAAATTTTAACACTTTGACCACTTTGCTAAGCTTAAGCATACATACAAGCAAACGTACTTAGTTTAAGAGTACAGTTATACATACATACATACATACATACATACATACATACATACATACATACATACATACATACATACATACATACATACATACATACATACATACATACATACATACATACATACATACATACATACATACATACATACATACATACATTTGTATATATGAATCCAAGTGTCGACGCACTTGAATATGCATACAAACATTTAAGTATAAGATGGATTAAAACACACACAGACACATATGTACACATATCTTCACACTCACATCGATCATCAATCGATATAGATTTTATTTTTACTTATACTTTATACAACGTCTGTTTTTGTTGCTCCTTGCAACTGGGCGTTATCCTGCACTAATCTTCAAGCTGTGCTCCAACTGCGCACAGTCTAGCTCCCGCGCTCCTTTCAGCAAAGTCACAGGCTCTTTTCCAAGCAGCTTTGTCTTTGCACATTCATTCCATTATGGCCTTTACTTTGAGTGGAGCAACAGATTGTGTTCTTCTTCTGACCACCTTTTGCCGTGGCGAAAAGCCTCTACTACAAGCTCTACTAGCAGTAAATGCAGCTGAACACACAGAGCACTCTTTTGCATCTTGTGTAGGCACTTTCAAAAGTAACTAAAGGGCATTTTTGTCATATAGAAAGGAATCTCTCTGTGTTTGCTACTGCGTAGTCACTACTCTTCATCGGGAAACCAATCTCCGGCAACTCTCATTTAACTTTAAAAGTAATATTTATTAATGTATATATGTATTTTGTGTCAATTTGATGACCACTTCAATTTTATAATTTTACAGCTGCGTCCAATAAGACAGTCCCGCTGTGCTGCCTTTCACAATGTTCTCTTCCAGAATGCTAATTTCTAGTCGCTTCTAATCGTCCACTGACAATCATGGCGGCGCTCTCCGAATGCCTAATTAGACATCTCGCTCTCACTCAGTAACAGCCGGGACTACGCTCAGCAACAGCTATTGTTCTCTCTTTCTCTTTCTCTTTCTTTCGTTTGGAGTTTGAAGTAGCGGATATAAGTGATAGAAATGAGTAGCGCGTAGCCAAGACGCAAACTCACTCGGATAACATTTCTTCAACAACTCTACTCAAGCTCTCGAGCCTCACACCAATACTACTGCAAAAGTAGGAGCCAATCAGAAGATGGAAACTTAGACAAGAGACTTTTCTATTCGAAACACAATATCACGTCATATTATTATTGTGATACTATAAACGGACATACAGCAGACATTGAATTTTTTCTTCTGTAAAGTATATAGTATATAAAAATAAAAAATTTATATAAATGTAAATTAAAGATAAAACTGTATTTAAATTTTGATTATTTTCTAGCTATATACATATATGTTTTATTCGTTCCCAAAGAAGAAAGTGTTACGGTCTGTATGTAAATAAATTTAATAAATTTGATAATCTTTTAACACGGTTATTTAAGTTTACTGTTATTAAGGTTATTAAATAATTTATAAATTTACAATATAAAAAATTATGCTGTAACTATAATTTAAATATTATGTTGTATTTTTAGTTTTACCCTTATATTAAAAAAGAAAAACTGAAAATGCACTCAAAATACAAAACTTACTTTAATAATTGCTCCAAAATGTGATGCAAGCCAGCAAGGAGCACGTTGTTAAAGCCAATAATTTATCAAAGTTTTCAGCAACAGTCGATGATGCATCCATCGATGCATCAGCTGCAATCCTCGGGATTATGGGAGCCGAGAAATGTTTTGCATACGGTGCAGTAGTGGTTCGTGTTGTGGCAGCTATCCACCAAATAGGGATAGAGACAGGCGCAGCAGCACCACCTGATTAAAAGGCATGAATGAAATGCATGAAGTTCGATTCACGCATTCGATGCGATGCACGAACATACCCAATGGAGCACAGCCACAGCGCCCAGCAGTGGGTGCGTGTGCTTGGTGTGCAGCGGAGCAGAGTGCGCCCCTCCCGGCCGCAGGCGGGGCACACAATCAGGCAGGAGTTGGCACCCAGGCGGGGCTGTGGCGCCAGCGCAAAGACGCCTGGACAAAGGCCACCAGATCAGATCAGATCAGATCAGAGCAGAGCTCCGGCTCCATGCAACTACTTACTGTGCATCTGCTGCAGGCGAGCGCATTCCCTGCGCTGTTCCTGCTGCCGTGGCATGGCCGCCATCTCGTCCACCTCCATGTGCAGCTCTGGTGGCGTCCGCTGTGAGCAGTGGGCGCCAGCCTCGTCTGGCGGCTCCAGCAGCTGACTGCGCAGCAAGGCAGGTGCAACGAGGCTGCTCGCCTGGCTCGTGGCGGCGCTCGCCTCAGCACTGCCAGCCGAGAGCCGCAGAGTGGATATATTGGCCATGGCGTCGTCGTAGGTCGGCGGCTGCTGCGGCTCCGCACAGCTCTCCCTGGCCTGCCCCATCGCCATCGCCTGGGTGCGCCAAACGGGCAGGCTGGCGTCTTGGCCCTGGTACAACATGCGGTGCTTTTCCTCGGCCATGCTCCGCTGACGGCTATTGGCGGCCGTTTAGCTGCGCTCAAATGGATCGCGCTGCTTTTATCCAGCATTAGCTGCTGATGGGCGATAGCAGAACAGCTGCCGATAGGCGAGCCATGTGGAAGGGATTCAATTGTTGTTACAATTGCAGCGCGACGCCAGCTAATTGAGACTGAGGCGGGCGCTTACCTGGCCTCACCTGCCTCTGCTTGCCACTTGCCACTTGCCACATGCCACTGGGCACTTGGCACGTCTGCATCCGTTCGTCGTCACACGTTCGCTACGAACGTTACGTAGGCGCCCCATCAACCGGACCAGTGAATATTGTCAGCATCCGTTTAATTTCCGGCTCATAACTTTTGCAATATGTTGCTCCATACGCTGGCCATGCGCTGCCATTCCTATTTGCTTGACCCTTGACATACGTCTGTCTGCCATGATGATGCCACGCCTCGTCACGGCACGCCGACTGCCCTAGGGCTGCAGTCTCAGCATCCAAATCAGTTTCGAATGCATTATTCAAGCTAGAACTAATTGTGCAGCGATGCAGCCTTAAGTTCTCACAACGAACTCTGCTCACAATCATGGGCAATTAATTAAGGTTAAGCTTAATCGAGTGGACAATGCTCGCGCTAATTCACAAAAGCAATTAGCATGATGTCGCAGGTATTTAATTATGCGACATTTTATAGGCAATTTAGTGATTGATTTGAATTTTATTATTATGAATGGCATCTGAGCTTTAATGGTGAGAAATCTTGGAGATTAAGTAAAATTATATGATTTCAAGTGAATGTTTGGCAATTGATTATGAATATTTATGGATTATCCGAATGTTAACATCAGAATACCTATATTCTTTATACATACATTCTTTTTATATACAGTTTTCACTTCTTTTTTTTTTTTTAAGTTCAAAAAGTTTTATTTTACCGACGAACACTCTAATTTGAATGAAATAAATTTTGCTCTATAATAAATTAATCAGTTATGAAGAGGAAAAGTTTCAGAGCTAAAAACTTTCTTTTAATATTATTTGTATTAATTTTTCGAACAAAATTGTTGTTTTTTTTTTTTGCCCTTTTGAATAGGTTTGTATATTTATATTAAAAAACAAAGAAATCAACTTTTAATATAACTTGCATTTACTGTTTATCCCCTGGGTATATGAGAACAAGGCAAATCGAACGAGAACTCAAGATGCCAAAAACTGACGACAGCATCTAAGAAATAACAATAATAATAATAAATAAAAATAATCGAGAGACTAGATTTTAGTCCAAATGGCCTGGATAAGCGTCTAGGAACTGTCGCCCAAAGATCTGATAGCGCCCGCATTAGAACTGGAAGAAGACTGTGCCGTCCGAGTCGATCACATTCAAGACCTATTGGACCGGCTGTTGATTTAAAATCTATCAAATATACCCTTGAACTTTAGCTGTGTTATATACACCCCATAACTATTTCTTACCCTAACCTAAGTATTCAGTGCATATTATCTTCCATTGCCTTTTAAAATATATTTAAATTTCTGTTCAGATAAGCTTAGGCGTTAGCAAGAATATTTTAACAAATATAAATATAAAAATATTTAAAAAATAATAAAAATGCGGCTGTAAGCTTCTAAAGGTAAAAAAAAAAAAAAATAATAATAATAATAAATAAAAAAAAAATAAATAAATAAAAATTGTTTTCTATTTTTCTGTTACTATGTAGCGAATGTATTAGAGAGTCTTGGAAAATAAAATGCAAAACTAATCTTGTTAGTTCGTGTACTCGAGGCATTTAGCCAGAGAGATGTATGAGTATGAAAATGAGTAAGAGAAGAATGTTGAGTTTCAATATTGAGATGAAAATTAAATGAAGAGATCTGTGTGAGTAAGATGGGTAGATGAGCTTAAGTCTTTTGCGTCTCCTGCTGAGGCGGAGTATGCTGGCAAGTATGTTTGGATTAGAATAGAGTTTATATATTTGATTGTTTATTACAATGTCTTCTACCAATTATTGAAAATTATGGCATGTTTAACTACTTATCACAGCTAACATAACTGAGGAATGTAAAGAATGTACTAAGTATATAATAGCTATCAGCTTTTTATATGTTATATGACTAAAAGTATTTCAATGGCTGAATATATTTTCTTTTTGCTCCCTGACTACAATATATCTTGACAATTAACCAAAATACTGTACTGTGTATATATTTTTCTATGCCATTTTTATTTTAATATTTTTTTAGTCTAATGATATGCTTATCTCTGCGATGCATTTGCTATAAATCTGAAATAGTTTTGCCATCCCTGGCATCGAGAGCAGCTCCAACTGTCTCTGCAACAGTTGCAGTCAGTTCGGCCATGTGGCATGGTTTGCTTTTTGGCTTTCGTGTTTATGTTTCGGTAAAGTTTTTCAATCTGTTTTGCGGGTCTCGGCACATGAACACTTCTAAGTGCCAGTGCGAGAGGCTGGGCGGGGGATGCAGCTAACAAAAAAGACAAAAAAAAGAGACGAGAGAGAGGGAGAGGGAGAGGGAGAGGGAGAGGGAGGGAGAGGGAGAGAGTGCAACTAGCTGCTCAACTTGCCAACTGATTGAAGTTTCGTTGCCAGATTGCATTTAATCAACTTTAGCAACTCGTTTGCTGATTACTTTTGACGCATTTATGGAAATTTATGCATTTGGAAATTAAATAGGTAGAAACAGACACAGTCACAGGCAAATGTATATGCATAAATATCTAATTTGCATGCGTATTTTGTATGACGACTCCTGACAACGCCTCGATCCCATCATATCTAGAGCCCACTTATCCTTGTGTGTGTTTTTTTTTCCTGCTCATATTTTCATATTTTCATATGCCCCCCGATGGCAATTGGGACATGCCTTTTTATTTCTCACTCGGCTTTGCATAAATTTGAAGTCCATTTGAAATTCATTTCTCGCTTTGATGTTTGCTTTATTGCATTCCGTTCGTCTCTCTTTCCTTGCTGGCTGACTGTGAAAACTAAAAACGAGAAGCGAAAACTAAAGTCTTATCGATAAGTGTGGCATTGGTATTCGCACTGCCAGCAACAACAACAAGCGCGAAGCGAGGGCACGCGGCCAACTTGTAAAAACAACAGCTGAGCTGAGCAGTTGAGTATCCAGAAGCCGTCACTTGAGAGCATATGCCGATGTCATCAGACCATTTGCCAAAGTTGTTTTCACGTCGGATGTCACGACACAGTAATAAGATGGAAATGTGTTTTCACTTTCCTCAACAAGCCAATACATTTTTGTGTGCCATAAGTCGAGCCAAGTGGAATAAACAACTCCACGCATATTCCGCACGGGAAGCTGATTTCCCATCAATATCAATATTAGACTTAACAATCAAAATGATTTAAGTGTCGACCGTTGAGAGTTGGCTAAGTAAAGGTATTTGTACTACTTTTGAAAATTTTCAATTAGTTTAGAGCGAAGTAAGGTGGGCATAACTGACTGCAGAATGCTCGCTCAGAAGGAAATTGATGGAAGGTGTTTGCTGTGACAGCTTTGGAGTTAATCTTTGAAGCAAGTTTGAAAATATTACGGAGCTAATTATAAATTCATTATGATTATATATTCTAGAACACACTCTGCATGTTGATTTTTTGTTCTGAATAGGTATTCGATTGTGACCTAGGTACACTTAAAGCTCATAATTTTCTAGCTGTCGAAGCTGCTATAAAAACTTAAATATTCATATTCGAAGAAAATTTTCAATTGTTATAGAACCAATTATAAATTAATTCTGCTGTTTTTTTTTCGCACATCTATTTTTAGATCTATCTGAAGAGTAACTTGATTATGATCTACCTATACATAAAAAGCTCATTAATCGTAGCTGTAGAGCAGTATTGACTAGGTTATAAAAAAATATATATACTTATACATGTTTATATCTAATACCAGTCTCCTGCTTCTATGATTTCTTCCACACAGGGGCGTAGCGGGGTGGTCGATGATGGGGGGTCATTCTTAATGAATTTCCGACATAAATCGTGTAATATTTTTAAATTTACAAATAAAATAATGTGCGTAATTCGGTTATACTACAGTGGAACCCGGCTATAACGACTCCACTTATAGCGTTCGTCCGGTTATTGCGACGAACATTCTGGTCCCCAGACAAACTTATATGAACAAACTTAAAGGGCTATAGCGACTTCCGGGTATAACGACGGTCCCCTAGAGCATCTTTATAACCGGATTCTACTGTATAATACTAAAGCCATTTGAGCTTTGCTCAGACCTTTAGTTTTTAAAAAAGTACAAAACTCAAATATTCGCCGATTTTTATCAATCAAAAGCTGTTGATTAGCCGATTCATTTTAAACAGATTACCGACTCTGAAATCTTGGGTGGGGTGTTAAACTCCCCCTCGCTACGCCTCTGCTTCCACATAATGCCAATATACCCTTTAATATGAGTAGAAAATTTGTGTATTTCATTGAAGAATATAAAGTTCTTTATTGCTTGAATATGAAGATATTTTGGTATTTCACTTTCAACTGACCAGCATTAAACAGTCAGTTACGCCCGCTTTGAGCATAGCAAATTGCAAATTTCTGCAGTCTTTTCTTTCATTTCTCGCTGTCGTATTTATTGATCATTGCGGTTTGGGAGAAGTGTGTAAACAATAATTTGTTTAAGTGCAATTAGCGCAAAAGGGATTTCGCTTGCGGAAGTGAACGAGACGAGGCAAAAGGCAAGGAACAGAAGCAGCCGCACACACACACACACACACACTCAATCGCACACACACACACACAGAAACAAAACTGTATAAGCATTTGCGGCCTGTTGAAATTAAATGAAATTTGTTTTTAGGAATGCACCGCAAAAGAAGAAGAGGAGAAACAGCAACAATAAGAACAACTGTGGAAATAAAAGCCAAACACGTGGTTTCATCAAATACTTTGAATGTGTATCAATAACACAACATACGTATTCACATATCATTTTTGAAATTGATTGTGAAAGCTGTTCAATTGTGACTCATATCAATTTGTATATTTATTAACTATTTATTCATAGCATAATGTGTTTGGTGTTTCTATAAAATTTGCCAAAAATCTTACAGTGAATTTTCTTTCAAAAAATGTTCTATTTATCCTATAAATTATTTTCAATTTTACATATTTATTTATGTATTTATATGATATAGTTGTACATTTTTACAATTCTTTAGCATTTTTGGACTATTGGTAAACAAAACAAAAATAAACAAAAGTGTACTGCTTTACTACTGTAAGCTCACACCAGTCTACAGTCACTTGTTTTATAACATCGTTTTTATACACTTTTGGAATGTAATTGTTCCTTGTTTTCTTTACTTTTCTTTTTAAAATGAAATCCAAATTATATTAGTAAAAGTCTTATCAAAAAAAAAAAAAAAAAAACAAAAAGAAAACAGTCTAAAGCTCAAGTCTGTTATATATATTTGTAGTAGTAGATCGACTCAAAAATATACTATATACTTTACGTTCTGCCACGCCTCATTCTTCCTATCGCCTACACCACCAAACCAAATTCACATATTTAATGAGTTTATAATGGTCATACGAAGATTAGGTAATTTTTGACTGCTACGAATTTTGTATTTTGGAAGAGAAGACCCTTTACATGCATATATACAGGGCTCTCCATATTCGCCGGACCCATCTGAGGTATCTTGTTGTTTTTTTAAATAATAAAAAACACAATATATGTTTTTTATATTTAGATATCACATTCAAATCTACTAAAACAATAAAAAATTGTGTTTTTCTTTAATAACAAAAAAAAAAAAAAAATGGGTCCATTGAATATGAGCAACCTCAGAAGGGATCGTCGAATATGGACAACCCTGTATATGTATGTATAAATAAGTAAAAGAGTATTAGATTACAGAGTATATGTCTGAAACAAAATAAAATAAAATAAAATCAATGAAAGTTAAGAGTCCGTCATATAGCTTTAAGGATCTACGCGATCTGTTAATTTGTCACACATAAACCGCCAAAACAACAATACAAATTTCATCCTATTCTTGCTGTAATTTTATGCCCAAATATTTAGAGTAGCAATTTTTGAAGTTCTGCCAAATCACTTGCTTAATTATGCCAAGATTTGAATTTGTAAATAGCTAAACAGATTTTCAAATCACAAACCTGGAGCCAAGGCTGACTGCGATGCTCCAGCGGCTGGCTTGTTAATTTGCTAAAAAATTGTGTGTGTGTGTGTGTGTGTGTGTGTGCTGTCTGTGTACGTGAACGGAAGTAAGCACTAAAATAAGTAAATAAAAGTAAAGCGTTGCTGGGGGAAAAAAGTAAAGTAAATGTTCGTTCGTTCGTGTAAAATAGTTAAAGTTATGAGTCAAAGGAGCGAAGGAAGCAAAAAGCGACTTACAAAACACACACACACACATACAGACCCAGACACTTGAAGTGCACAAAGTACAACAGTGTGTGTCTGTGTGTGTGTGTGTGTGTAAGTGTGAGTAATTCACATTTCAAGCACGTTTCGCTTTTATGCTCTTAAATGGCGAGTGTATCTGTGCGATGCCTTCTCCCCGTCTCTCCTCCCTCTCTCTTCCCTCCTCTCTCTCTCTCTCTCTCGCTCCTCTCATCGCCCCTTCGTGCTGTGGCAAAACGATAATTTTGTTGATGATGCTATGATTATAAGTTTTAGTCCAAGACCCAAGTCGAACAATGGGCGACCGTCACCACCGCAATCAAGGGTTCAACTAGCGACGTTTACATGTGCGTCAGATTCAACTCCTGCTACGGCTGCTCCTTCAGCTTCAGCTCCAGCTCCAGCTTCAGCTTCTCGCATGTCTCTGCCTCGCCATAGTATCTGTATCTATTTCTAAGTAAATTACACACTCACACACACACACACACACATAGCAATCTGAGAGCTACAGGCTAGAGACGGTCGAGCTTTGGAGAATGTTGTGTGTGGAGAGCCGGGGTCGCATCCTTTTCGCGTGAATGACCCACATAAATAGCCGCGTGCTGAAATCGGTCGTTTTGCTCGCTCCAACTGTTGGTTTTATGGACACGTAGCAAACAAAGAGTTGCTCCGTAACCAAAAAAAAAAAAAAAAGAGGGAAGAAAAAAAGCAAGAAAGCTGAAAACATTTTGTGAAAGGAAAAGAAAACTCTATTCAACTGGATTCCACGGCTGCCACTGATCACACTGCACGGCGTGTAGTATTTTTCATTATAAATTCGAATTGATTTCGCCTCTATCTCTCTCTCTCTCTCTCTCTCGCTCTCTCTCGCTATCTGTTTCTTTCTCTTTTTTATGTTTTTTTTTTTCAATTTTCTTTCATTTAACGTTACATTTCCGTATTTTCATTGTCTGGCTTCCACTTGTTTTGTGCTGTGTCAGTGAAATGCGCTGAATACGTTCGGATATTACAGCCAGCACTCAATCACAGTGGGCGAGAACACAATTAAACATATGTACATCTAGCATAACAGTTGCTACAAATTCAATATCTGTGTGTGTGTGTGTGTGTGTGTGTGTGTGTGCAAAGAGTCTATAAGAATTATTGAATGGCTTAAAACTCTGGGCAAAAAAGCAATTTTATACGTATTCTGAATCTCCAATTTCAATGGGTTGAAGTCGCATGACACAAATGTAGTTTTGGTTGAAACTTATGTCCTTGGAATCTACTTTACTAGCTCTTGATGTTTTTTGGCCACTTAAACTGATCTAAGAGTTGTCAGAATACAAGCGCTACGTCTACATTTTAGAGCATCTATCGGCTCAGTAGATTAGCTTTATCGAAGATTTATACTTGTAAACAATTTCCCAATTACCTGATACCTAACCTAAAAGTAAATAATGCCAGCACCACACGAGACTCTGAAGCACCGAGGGAACTCAGCAACCCATGCAATCATTTCTCTGCCCAATAACCAATTCATTACTAATGTATCTCTCTCAGTAGTAATGCGGAAAGAACAATATATTAGAATGCAAATATAAAATGCAAACACGCCAGCCTCACCATCTCTCTCTCACTCTCGCACTCTTTCTACCTCCCCTTCTCTATCGCTCTATCCTTGCCGCATTTAGTACATCTTCGATTTAGGGCAACGCTGCGTATGCGTAATTTTTTTGCAATACCAAAAAAAAGAGAAAAGAAATTGTTTATTTATTGCACACACACGCATCGTCAGCGTCTGCTTCTGTTCGAGTGCTGGCCGCACTATAAGTTTCGAACATGACACGAGCATGTTCTCTATTTGGGCTGCTGATTTATTTTTGAACTAATAAAGAGACGACGGCTGCGACTCGCCTCTGCAATGTCTCTGCAATATCGTTAAGTGGGTGGTCTGGACATGGGCCATGGGCGACAGCCTCCACCATTGGCTGGGGCACAAATTATGACCAGACTATGCATTGAACATGCTCGAAAGCCTAATGATTTGACATGCGGCACAAGTCAACTCGTACATGTTTGCCCAACACATGTGTCTGCACTATTTGCAGACGGAATCCAAATGCTCGCCAAATTCAGTTCACTCACAAATTTCATTATTGAATTGTGGAGTGACAAACTACCAGGCTGAGGTGTAGTTAGCATAAACGTGTTTTAAAATACCCGAAATATGCAATATGACAATGAAAAGTCTGTAAAAAAAGCAAGTATGAAAGCCCTAGAGGCTGCTCGACTACGAGATACCCTGAATCCTTCGATAAACTGATATTCCAAACATTCTTCGCTTCTTTTCTGCCGGTATCCAATATAGAACAAAAATCAAAATTGCATAACATACACTTGTATCTACATCTATATATATACAAGATATAATGCACATATGATCTGAGCATGCTGTACAGGGATATACAGCAAAAATTTCAAGCTTCTGTACTTTCTGAATACATACGGACAGACGGATAATATATATATATACTCTATGAGGTCTGCCACGCCTTCTTCTACCTGTTACATACAGTTTCACAAAAACAAAATATACTCGGTTTCCCACTTTCAATGGGTTCACAAGTAAGAAACCTCTAGTCGGGGCTGCCTGCTAGCAGATACCCTAAATTCCGTTAAGTCCACATTTTTAAATTAATTCATATTAAATATGTTTCACCTTGCGCTGCATGTTCAAAAATCAACGGTAAAAAATATACACTATACTAAATATGATTGCATAACTTAGGGAGCTACTACGTCCGTTGGGACTCGAATCTGATAGGCTACTTGACGAATAGAAATCAGTAGCAGAGTGAGAAATGTTACTTAAAAATACGTTAACAGGATTATGTTACTTAACATTTTTCACCCTACTACTGATTTCTGTTCGCCTGATACTTTCAGAGCTACAATTCCTGAATCGGCAGTTTTTAGGAAAAGTTCCAGGCGCACAAAAACTAGAAATAGGGTGAAAAATGATAGCTTACAGTACGATTATAGTGCACTGCTAATTTTCAGCTTTTTAGCAGATTTATGTTAAGTAAACAGTACGGTAACAGTACTATTCCCACTAACTGTTAATCCCAAATTTTCACTCTTTTACGCACTTCTGTACGCCTGTTCCTTTTTAAAATAGCCGCTCAAATTTTGGGCCCAACGGACGCAGCAGCCGCCTAAGTTATGCTATATATGCCATATTTGGCGTATTTTTTACCGTTGAAGCATTAATTGCCAGCAAAGAAACCCTTTTAAATAAAAACAATTAAGAAAACTCTAATCGGTTTGCCCCTCAGCCCCGAACGAGCTATGATAATGTTTTCGCCCATGCTGAAATCAGAGTATATTGTTTTTTTTTTTTTTTTTTTTTTTTAATGTAAGTAACAGGCAGAAGGAGGCGTGGTACACCTCATAAAGAATATATATTCTTGATTAGGATGACGAGCTGAGTTGATTTCGTCATGTCCGTTTGTCTGTCGATCTCAGAAGGTACAAGAGTTAGAGACTTGAAATTTTTTCAAGATACCTTTATAGCACGCGCAGATCAAGTTTATTAACGATCATTATTTTTGTTTATCGATTGAAAGCCCTATCGAAAATCAATTCTAAAATATATCTCCCACATCTTTAGACCTAGAGTCTCCAAATTTTAAATAAAGATTCATGTATATTTTATAAAGTTTTGATTTTGGTTGTATATTTGAAACTGGCTCCAAATCCACCCCCTTCCCTCCTAATTTGCAAAAAGCGTATTTCAGATACAAGAGACTTGTTTGGTTATTATTTAGTAAATATTTATATCGAAAGTAATTTGATGTCATTCGAATAGTTCTTAGACTCGATTTGAGTTGAGCAGTTGAGCGAGGCATCAAGAACAACTGCATATATCATATGGAAACCGAATTTTATTTGTTTATCTAGCTTTTTTTGAAGAATTCTTTTTATTTATATCAAAATTATCTCCTCCTCAAATCGCTTTATATATATATATATATATATATATATATATATATATAACACCTAATAACTATTTAACTCTTATCCTCAATTCCTAGTGCCACAAAACCCAAATACCTTCTTGTCACTCTTTATATAAATCAGACTAAAAGCCACAATTTGCAAATTCAAATTAAAAATAATAAAGCTAAATTGAGTGATTAGAGTCGCCCGTAAACGATCTCTAAACAGCAAAGCCATCAGGTATCAATTAAATCATTAAATGAAATCATTTTTGTAAAAGCAGCACTTGAGCTGTAAGACCGAGTATAAATAGTTCTACCTTAGCTAAGTCTTCTCATATTCGTTTACTAGCCCTAGAAAGCCAGTCTTAAATTGAAAGTCGAGGCAGATATTCAGGAATCCTTTTGTCACTGGAAGAAAGTCTCGATTTGCAAGCAGATCCAAGCAAAGATGTGGCAACAACAATTTTTACAAAAATTGTCTCAACTATCCTATATGGAATACCTCAATGGGGAGGAGAGCATATCTCTTCCTGAGACGAGCTCTACAACCAACGATTTTCAAGTTCTAGTAGGATGCCACGATGGACTGTGGCCGAGGACTGAAGAAAGGAACTCTGTGCTATGCAAGTTTATAAAATGGAAAATACTACTAAATGGACTACCAGAGAATCTTGCTTGCATCTTATTTCTACTCTAGCTCTTACAATCTAAGAAATATCATTATACTTATTCACGGAAGTGAATTAGTATATTGGTTTTGTGCCATGTCCGTCTTGCTGTTCGTCCGTCTGTCCGTCTGTCCCTCTGTCCCTATGAATGCAATTTTTTTCGCCGCTATTGAAGCTAGAGACTTGAAATTTTGAACATATACTCAAGTATACCTTCGTATTATAAAGTATCAAGATTTTCTCGATCCGCTCCCTAATGGCGTGGCAAATCGAAAAAATCATTTTCTGGTATCTCAGAAACCATGGTAGTTGTGCTAGAGAGTTGAAATTTGCAATGTATACTTACGTTGACAACCCAAGACCAAACTTTGCACGTGAGTTACTGTTACGATCCTATAAAGATCGATTAAAAAATTATATATGGGCGTGGCAAACCGGATCTGACTATATAGTGATTTATACAAATCCCTATATATCCTACGCATTATTGATGGTAGAGACTTGAAATTTAAAACATATACTTGGGTTGACAACCCAAGACTAACAAGTAAGAGGGCTCTAGTCGAGACTGCTCGACTAGGAGATACCCTGAACCCTGCAAAGTACTGATTCCAACAATTCTACACTTCTTTCATGCACATATACAAAAACACATATACACACCCGTACGCATGCATCCATACGAACGCATAAACATTTGCTCTGCTAACTGCGCAGTTACTGCGCTTGGGCTGCCGTGTGGGCTATATTATGAAAATTTTTTTGTTGAATAAATCTTTTTGTAGTGGGACTATCTTCATCAAATTTTCAGAACGTGATAATAACATTCAAATGTGTGTATATGCCAAAGCACAAGTCTCTAGTATGAGATATACGTTTTTTTCAAATTTAGGGCGAAGGGGGCGTGGCATCCAAAATCTGTAAACAACAAAATCTTTGTCTTCATCACATAAATCTACACAGTAAATCTGAAGTCTCTAGCTTTAACAGTATTCAAACTAGGCTTTAAAAACAAAGTCAGATTTTCGATTGTTATCGATAAAAAGGAAATGGGATGAGTTATCGAAAAAATATGATAAACTCGTACTGCGTATGGTATACACGAAAATACATGTAAAATTTCAAGTCTCTAGCACTTGTAGTTTAGGAGATCTCTGCGTTAGTACGGACGGACGGACGGACGGACGGACGGACGGACGGACGGACGGACGGTCGGACGGACGGACGGACGGACAGACGGACATGGCTAGATCAACTCAGCTCGTCATCCTGATCAAGAATATATATACTTTATGGGGTCTGCCACGCCTCCTTCTGCCTGTTACATACATTTTCACAAAAACATTATACCCTGATTTCCCATTTTCAATGGGTTCAGGGTATAAAAAGGTATGGCAACTAGGAGATCCCCTGAACCCCGAATGCTCTTGGTTTTTAAATATACGCATCTATGTGTTTATCAATGCAGAAAAAAATAAAAACCTACAAATATTTTCTCTAAAATAATTAAAGTTCCCTGCGGCATTCGAAGTCGCACCACAGTTGGATAGCATGTTTTGTCAAAAACACAAGGGAAAGAAAACTTAACATCAGCGGGATTCGCACCCGCGAAAAACTTTAGCATGATGTGCAACGGCTCTTCGAACTTACAGTAACGAAAACGAAACAACTTCACGACATACGAAACAAAGGACTAAAGCAGTGGCTGAAAGTACAAACACAATTCAAGGACAATGCAAGCACAATTCAATAACGATTGTGATTCGTACATACATACATACATAGAAAACAGCCCAAGTCTGTGCGAATGTGTGTATGTATGTATGTGTTACATACATTGCTCAACGCTCCTTGCACGTGCATTGCTCATTGTTTCGTTTTGTTTACTAAATGTTGAGGTGTTTAACAGAATATAATGAGACTTTCATCATATGATCTGTACATGTACATTTTCTATTGAATATGTTAGATTTTATAATAAATAAAACATGGTAAAATGAAAATGGTAAAAAATACGTAGGTATCTTAAGTATATTTGCAGTCGGAATAAAATTGGTCATCAAAAATTTGTGTAGTCAGCTCAAAGGTATTTTAAAATACCCTATGTATACAATAAAATATCACAATAAAAACTCTAAAAGAAGAACACTTGGAAATATTTTGAACTCTGCGATATTATTTCAATGATTCTTAGATATATTAAGCTTGGCTTTGCAACGCCCCCTTTTGCCTGCTACATACATTTTCACAAAACTAAACAGAATTTCGTTGTTCTTAAAATAAGTTCTCTCATAAAAATCCTTTTCTTAAAGAGCGAGAGAGAGAGAGAGAGAGAGACAGAAAGAATTATGTGGAGTGATCGACTTGGCTGTCGTATAGCAAGTCTAAAGTTATTTTAAAATACTCTACAGATGCAACATATGTATACATATATTGTTATATGACATTTTAAGCCATTTCCATCCAACCATTTCAATGATTCAATGTGGTATGGCTTAGTCACACCTCTTTCTGTCAGCTTACCTAAAACTATTAAACCACAAATGCCCCTATTTAATGAGTTTAGGGCTTTCAATATATGTATACTGTAATTATTAACATATTTTATACTCCTGACAGCTTGCTCAAATTCGAATAATGATTTAGTAATTTAAAATTATTTCCTACTCGACTGACTTAAGCTGCAATTGTTGTTGTTGTTGTTGTTGTTGTTGTTGCTACTCTGCTGTTGTTGTGTTCTCGTTGTTCTATGGTAGCTTTGAGGAGTCTTGCTCCTGTTGGCAGTTGTATTAACTGTTTGCTGTTAGGATTTGGTATACTCATTACTCGTGCCACCCATGCCCCATCCCAACCACCTCAAACCACCCCCTGCCACCCCCTGCCACACCTCTGCACGCTCAGCCCGTGTCGAGACAATGTGCAAAATGTTTACACTGCACTTGGACGGCAGCTCGTTGTACTGTCACCGAAGTTGTTAACTGTCAGCCCGGCATTAATATTTCAATTTCGTAGCCCTTTACATGAACCGAGAGTGAGTCAAACAGAGAGAGAGAGAGAGAGAGAGAGAGAGAGAGAGAGGTAAACAGATATAGAGTGCATGCTGTGCGTCTGTTGATGCAGTGTCCGCAATGACTGCCAACGTTTGTTGCAATCAAGGCATCAATGTCAACAGAACACTTGATGCCAAAAATGAAGATGCTCGCTGCTCGCTGCTTGCTGCATGTTGCATGCGACATGCGACATGAGACATGCGACATGCTGTTTACTGCATGCAGACTCTGACGTCTCTGCCACGGAAAAATTAATTTTACGTTTTCGGTGAAAGCTAAAAAACTTGACAAGCTCCGCTTAACTTTTCGCTCAAGTTTCATTGCAGCGGCTGCCGACATTCTATGTGTGTGTGTGTGTGTGTGTGGGTGTGTGTGGACTGTCTGTCTGTCTGCCTGTGTGTGTGTGTGTGCGTGGGTGTATAAATAGATGTGTGTGCGTATGTGTGGGTGTCTGGCTGCGAGTGCGTGTGTTTAGGTTTCCGTTAAGCACCACGCTCTTGTTTGTTTTTCAAAAGTCTACGCTAATGTTGTTTTTGTTGATTTTGCTCTTCCATTACACTGCTTAACAAAATTAAATAGAACTACAAAAAACGCTACGTGACTGTGCAAGACATATACTCAGTTAAAGCTCAAAGTCCAAGCACCCAAATTATCCATTACATTTTACTTTATTTATTTTGGTTCACATTCATAATTCCCTAATTTAAAATCAATATTTCGCCATTCAATTTCTTGTCGTACAGTGTTATTATGCGCTTTGCATTTATGGCATAAGCCTTGCGAATTATGACGCATGTGAAAGACATTTCCATCAACCAAGTGGAGTTCAAGACGAAGCTCGGCAGAGAAATGGATTAAACTTTTGATAAAGATATCTTCTAACATATGAAATTATTTCATTACATAATTATATCCAGTAAGAACGTTACATACGAGAGTTACCGACTGCAGGATACCCATTGACGGCTTAAGTGCTGCCAGATCAATTTTTAGATTTGCCACGCCCCCAATGAGTATATATATATATTATTAGTGCAAATCAATAGAGGATGTCCACAGTATTTTAGTCGTTGAATTTTTAGCTTCTAGCAGGGTTTTCCGGTTTGCGACGCCCCCAATGGGCGTAGATATATCCGCCATATCTTTTTAAGCTTGTGTTGTCAACGTGAGAATACATTCCAAATTTCAACTCTCTGGCACTTCAACTACTATGGTTTCTGAGGTGCCGGATATGATTTTCCGATTTTCCACGCCCGTAGTGGGCAGATCGGGAAAATCTTGACACTCTATAATTCGAGGGTATACACGAGTGTATGCTCCAAATTGCAAGTCACTAGCTTCAAATGGTTTCCATTCATACGGACAGACAGACGGACAGCACAACGGACATTACCCATAACCAATATACTCATTGCACTTTCATTAAAGAGTACAAAAATAAAACAAGTATGACTTTTCTTTTAAGTATATATATTTGTTTGCTTGTTGCTTTTGCTTTCGACATATGCTATAGGGTTTTAAAACTTAATGCTTATATGGATGGAATGACGTAACACCAGTTGGTTTGCTTCGTTAGCTAAACCTTTCAAAATCATGCTTTAGCAGAGCATTAAAAGTTCAAAAAATGTAAACTTAAACTACAACATTTAAGAACTAACATCGAATTTCGAACAATAATCGCGAGAACTTGATATACCTAATAATTGTAATAATCATAATAATTAATAATTATAATAGAAAAAAAAATGTTTTTGTTTGCTATCAGATACAATAGTGTCTTAAGTGTACGAAATTTTGGAATAATAATATACCTTTAATGTATTTCATTTAATTATTATTATTATTATTATCGTTATCAATAGTTCAGTCAATGAGTGCGCGTGCCATAAACTAATAGCACTGTCAAACAAAAATATAAATAAATATATATTTTTATATATATAAAGATCGTGTATAATTAGTCGAGAAATAATTCTTAAGTTATAGAATTATATATGCATATATATAAATTTAAGAAATATATTATTATCATTATTATAATTTTTTTTTTTTTTTTGAGTTTTTTTTTTTTTGAATTGCAAATATATAATAAATGTATATAGTTTGCTCAGCTCTCTCCGCATCAGGCTAGGCAAAAGAGCTTCTTCCAGAAAGGCGGCGTGGGCGGCAATGTTGTGGGCACCAAGCCCTCCCAAATGGCTGTATCAAAGACGTCTTTGACTTTATCCTGTAGCAAATACAAATACAAAATATAGATTTTAAAATGATTGATTCAATTTTAAAAAATACAAATTTTTTAAATTATTTATGTTTTTTTTTTTTTTAATTAACAAAATTATTTTGTTCTACCTAGCAAAGTCTAATATGATTAAATTAAAGAGTGTCAATCGGCACAATAAATTATCTATTGAATTCAATAATCTATGTAATTGCTTCCAACAAATTTTCCATTTTTGCCACGTTTTCCCGGTAGAAGCCCCACTGTCCGTCGTTCGTTTTGTTCGTCGACAACTATGCAAATTGTCTAGATTAACTATATTACATGTAAATGGTAGCAGACAGCACGACAATTACTGTTGCCTGCTCCCACTTAGCACAAATTGTGCTCAAACTCAATGCGAACAATAAAGTGAACTTTTAGTGTACAAAATTGATTTGAATTGGCTGAAAGATAGACGAGTCTGAAAAGATCTAAATGAGTGTAAAATTATCCAAATAAGTCTAAAGTGAGTCTAAAATGATTTAAATGAGTCTAAAATGATATAAATGAGTTCAAAATGAGTCAAAATGAGTTTAGGTCTAAATGATCTAAATAAATCAAAAACAAGTAAGAGGGCTCTAGTCGAGACTGCTCGACTGGGAGATACCCTGAACCCTGCAAAGTACTGATTCCAATCATTCTACACTTCTTTCATGCACATATACAAAAACACATACACACACCCGAACGCATGCATCCATACGAACGCATAAACAATTGCTCTGCTAACTGCGCAGTTACTGCGCTTGGGCTGCCGTGTGGGCTATATTATGAAAATTTGTTTGTTGAAAAAATCTTTTTGTAGTAGAACTATCTTCATCAAATTTTCAGAACGTAATAATAACATTCAAATGTGTGTATATGCCAAGGCACAAGTCTCTAGTACTTGATATAAGTTTTTTTCAAATTTGGGGCGAAGGGGGCGTGGCATCCAAAATCTGTAAATAACAAAATCTTTGTATTCATCACATAAATCTACACAGTAAATCTGAAGTCTCTAGGTCTAACAGTATTCAAACTAGGCTTTAAAAACAAAGTCCGATTTTCGATTGTTATCGATAAAAAAGAAATGGGATGAGTTATCGAAAAAATATGATAAACTCGTACTGCGTATGGTATACACGAGTATACATGTAAAATTTCGAGTCTCTAGCATTTGTAGTTTAGGAGATCTCTGCGTTCCTACGGACGGGCAGACGGACGGACGGACGGACGGACGGACGGACGGACAGACAGACGGACAGGGCTAGATCAACTCAGCTCGTCATCCTGATCAAGAATATATATACTTTATGGGGTCGGCCACGCCTCCTTCTGCCTGTTACATACATTTTCACAAAAACATTATACCCTGAATTCCCATTTTCAATGGGTTCAGGGTATAATGATCTAAAGATGCACCTGGACTCCACTTGCAATATAAGTATATCATAAATAACATATAAAATAATTCAATTATTACAAATTTCTAGCTTATCAGGTCTAATGCGAGTTCTAAATGAGCTAGTGTAAATGATCTAAATGACTGTAAAATCTGATCTAAAGCAAAGATGTGACTGCACTGCAATTGTAATAAAAATAATACAGAGCACATATATAATAATAAATAAATTACTACAAATTTCTAGCTTACCACAACGAATGTAAGTTCTAAATGATCTAAATGAGTGTAAAATCTGATCTAAAACAGAGATGTGTCTGCACTGCAATTGTAATAAAAATAATACAGAGCACACATAATAAATAAATTGCTACAAATGTCTAGCTTATCATGACGACTGCGAGTTCTAAATTACGTATACGTAATGTACAAAATATAATTATAAAATACTATATACACTTTGCTTTAAACGCAACAACAACAAAATGTCCAATTAAAATCATATTTTGTTGCGCTTATTTAAAAATGTAAAAAGAATTTCGCATTCGGCGACAGCGCAATTGCTGTCTCCTCTATTTCTCTTCTTTTTTTTTTTTTTTTTTTTTTGTGCAGCAATGCGAGTAAATTTCCCTTGCGTGCTGGGGAGTCAGCATTGGCGGCTTCTTCGGGGAGCACATAAAGGTGCGAGTGCAATGCACGGCCAATATAAAAAGGTGGCATCCACTCGAAGGAAGTGGTGTGTCGGCAGTGGCAGTGGCAGTGGCAGCGACAGCGACAGCAGCGGCAACATGGCAATGGCGAAGGCAGCAGAGCTTGAGCCAGCAGAGACAGCAGCGTCAGGCAGTTGTTACTTTTGCAGTAACCAGCACGAACACCGCACAATTATGATTATTGTGTGTATGAGTGTGTGTATGTCAGAGTGTGTGAGTGTCAGTGTGTGTGTGTGTGTGTGTGTGTGTGTGTCTGTGTCTACCTCTGTGTCTGCTTGTGGCTATGCGAAGCAAAGTGTGGCACATTACCTCAAAGGCAAACGTCAGCATTCAGCAGAATTTTCCGTTTTTAAGTGTTTGCATACAGACAGCGACAGCCCAAAGGATTTGCTGAATGTAAGTTGTTGTTGGCTGTTGCTGCTGCTGTTGCTAGTGTTAGTGTTTTTAGCCATTGCTGGTGCAATGACTTCCCAGAGCATTCGGGATGTCTGCTACCTGCTGCTGTTGCTTTAATTAATATGATGGCGGGCGAAATTCTTGGCCCAAAGGCATCAACAATGGCCACAGCAACAACAACAACAACAACAACAACAACAACGGCAACGGCAACGGCAACGGCAACGGCCATCTAAACATTTCATGTGAACTCACCTGTGTGGCTGAGGAAGTCTCAATGTATTTGGCACCAATTGTTGTTGCCAAATCCCAGGCGTCTGCATATGAAATTGGTTTCTCGCCATTTGTCTGCTCATCCATGGGAAAGCGGCACGCCCGAAGCACATATGAAATCAAATAAGAATATCATAAATATTTTAACAATTCGCTGTTCACACACACACACACACACACACACACATGCATGCACACACGCGCCTCATGCTGACAAATGAGAATGAAGTCAAGCATGAACTAAGGCGCATAAATAAGCAAAATCAACACGCAGCAGCAGCAAAAAAAATATAAATAATATAAAAATAAATAAAAAGAGAAAAGAGAAAAGAGAAAAGAGAAAAAGAAAGAGAGAAAGGTAAAAAAGAAAAGCAAAACCCACCTGCGATTTATTCAACACATTCAAATCGCTCCTCAGGTCGGCCTGGGTGCCAACCAATATGAGCGCCGCCTTTGTCTTGGCAAATTTGGGAGCCCATTTCGATTTGATGGCCCCAAATGTCTCGGGCTTGACCACCGAGAAGCACAGCAGAAAGACATCGCTATCGGGATAGCTCAGCTCACGCAAAGGATCCAGCGTATCCTGGCCGGCGGTATCACAGAGTGTCAAGTGCACTGGACTCTCGTTCACATTGACTTCAACTGAAATGAAAAGAAGACGAATATAAATTCAAAAAAGTGTTAACAGAAAACAAATAAGAAATAACTTTATCTGATCTGCATTGCAGAATCTGGCTTCAAAGACAAAGGAGACATATGATTAGCTCTGATGACAGTTTGTTTTGATTTTAAAGAAAACTTATTCATTATTTGACAGCTGATAAGCTGATATAAGAGATATAGTTTCATAACTGAAGGTCGAAGAGGTCTTAAATCAATTTCATTGAAAAGTAAAAGGTTATCGATTATTTGATATAAACTGGATCGTATATAGAGTATAGGGTATTAAAGTTTATCGAGAAGATCACATTTCGTAATCGATAATCCACGATGTTTCTTACTAAAATTAGTAATTAGTTTATATACCGACATTTTCACTATATTTTCTAAGAATAAAAACATTTAATATACATTGTATTAAAAACATAAAACAAGTACATAAAACGAGTATCTAACCTAGTTTTTAATAGATTATTATATCGACGCTTTCATGCACCTCGATAGATTAGGCGGTTGTTGCTGATTAACACTATAGACTTATGGAAACCTTCACACAGCCCTCTACCTGAATATAAACATTCGATTGTCAGTAATGCAATTTATCTCGAAGGGGGCAGTCGAAGTGTAACCTATTCAAGATGTTTAACCAAGACAAGACGTAAAAGACGTTTAAATAGTCAAAGGTTTTTAAAATACTCTTTTTAATTGCATTAATATATTCTGTTAATTACATTGAACACACAATTAAATGTGCAATAACTTTTACATATACATATATTCTAATCGTTGACGCCATAACTATATTCTTAATCAATGAATGTATATGAAATTTGGTTTCGATCTTTTGAAAGAATATCAAAGTCCAAAGTTAAATGCTGACTAAATTTGAGCTGCAGCCTGACAATGCTTTCAATGATCGTCGTCGTTATCAATGATTAAAATCTCAGGTACTTTGCAATTAAATAGCAAACTAATTAAAGACTCAGAATTTGTGGAAGATATATATGCTGATTTTATAGAAAAACACAAATGAAGCAGACGCTCAAATCGACTTGCTCCATTTACACATATGTGATTGTTAAGCCTTTTCTGATTTAGTATTTCATGTAGGCACTCCTTCCACATACGAATACATATAATATACTGTATTTATGTCACTCGCGCCAAAGTCAGCAGCTTTGGCAATTTAATTACACTCTCTCCACATTGAGCGCCGATTGCATAGTATTTAAATGCCATACCTCTGCTCAAGGTAGTACATTTTTCAGGTGCATTTATTTTTGATTGATTTTCAGTTGGAATTTAATTTAAAAAGCTTCCCAATCCATGACTTGCCGCACATTTTCAACATCGCATACACACACACACACACATATATATATATATATATATCTGTTATATATATGTATATATTGAATAATCCGCCCTTTGACCTCCATACACCCATATGCCAGCCCACTGAGAGCCAACTATGCCAGGCATTCACCTAAGCCATTGTGCTGCACTTAACTTTAGACAGACCTGCTGCCAAAACCTCTGGCTAACATATTCGGACCGCATCCCAGACATCGCAACGAAGAATGCTGATAAACTATTGAAGACCCCAAAATGCTTTTAGCCCTTGCACACACACACACACCCAGACACCCAGACACACACACACACACGCATGTAATCTGAAATGGTATGCAATGCATGACATTTTCAAAAATATTTCCCAAATTACTTAACAGCAGAGCTGAAGAACCATCTCCGATATGCAGAACATTAAATTCTCTCGTAGAAATTTACTACGATTCAGGTAATAGAAATATGAAAATGTACGCTTAGTTTGATTAGAATATTCCAACATGAGCCTTTGACGAATTCATGCTTTGATTGTTCTGGAATTTAGCTAATACTGAATGGTTAAAGGGGTTTTCATGGAACAATCCTTGATGATGTAATGCCTCTGCTCAAGCATAAACATAAAAAAAAATATAATAGCCAATCCATTCAATGATTCAATTCAATCGTAGTATAACAGAAGGATACAAGAGTAAATACATATACATATGTGCATAGGCAGCACTTGTTCAATACATTGAAGACGCTTTCACCGACAACTCAAGATTCTCATGTTTGCTATTTGAGAGTACAACTTTGGACAGTAAGGAGTATTCGATTACTGTGTCCGCTTCGATTGCACTTATTGCAAGAGAATGTAGTACTAGAGTGCCTTAAATAATGCTGTGCAATTTAGTGCCAAACGGACTGAAGGCTACCTTTGACCTACATGACACAAGCTTAGGCATATACTTGACGTTCCAGTAATTGTTTGAGATTTAGTTCTCTTTATAATCAAACATAGTAAAACCATACAACAAAGTAACACCAGCCTCAAGACCTGCCGGGTCTTGACTAGAGAGATCTATCAAATATGCTCTAGAATTTTACTGGGTACCTGGTTACATCCTTGT
Organism: Drosophila hamatofila; assembly: GCA_035045345.1. Classification (NCBI taxonomy): domain Eukaryota; kingdom Metazoa; phylum Arthropoda; class Insecta; order Diptera; family Drosophilidae; genus Drosophila; species Drosophila hamatofila. The sequence continues at coordinate 6,010,520 of JAWNPA010000039.1, read as the reverse complement.
AATGTATCTCTTCTACTTTTTATTCCCATAAGCTTTGCTTTGCTCATTTATTTTTGTTTAAGTTGTCTCAAGGGTAAAAAAAAAAAAATTAAAAATTGAAAATTAAATTAAAAAATAATAAAAGCATGTAAATAAATTTAAAACTGTAAAAAAAAAAAAACAAATAAGAAAAAAAATTGCAAAAATACAGAAAAAACAACAACAAAATCTTAAAAACAACAAAAAATATATAAAAACAATTTTTTAAAAAATTAAGATAATAATCTTATTTGAAAATACTAAAATTATATAATAAATAAAATACTTTGTATAAAAATGAATAAACATGTTTTTATAAGCCTGCAAAAACAAACCCCCTTTTCTTATTAAAAAATTATATCAAAATTAAAAATTACTTTTATAGTAAAATATTAATTTTTTAAAAATATAAAAAAAAAGAAAATTATTTTGTTTAAAAAAATAAAAATTATATAATAATACAAAAATTATATATGAATAGAGAAACTATAAAATAATAAAGAAATTATATTGGAATAACCAAATTATATCAAAGATAAAACTCTTTTGCCCACATTATTCTTCTACCCCCTCTACGTCACTTTTAGCCCACTTTCAATTAGGTCCCACATATCTATGGAAAACACTTCAAGAAATGCAAATACACTTGAAATCATGTAAAACATTCTCCGACTCGTGCGCACACACAGCATGAGTGTGTGCATTTTGCGAGCATGTTTTTGGTCAATGCTTTTCTGCTTGCACTACTTTTGCTACTGCTTCTGCTTCTTCTACCTAGTTCTTTTTTAGCGTATTTCTTGTATGCTATGTAGCTGCGGTTGCAGCAACAACAATGCACAATTTGGTAGCATGTTGCAAGTTATTTGTTTGACACGACACGAGCAATGTTGTTTGCAATGGAAATGCGTGGAACTTGAATGGGTTTTCTATAGAGAGTCGAAAATATGCATTGCCTTTGGCCATTCGACTAGATATGTGCAGCATTAGAGGCTGATTCCGATGATGTAGTGGCAGCAGTAGGGTATGCCACCTAAAAGTATGCAACATATTTAGCAGGTCGCCAGCATCTTTTTAATTGCTTTCAGCGTGTGGGTGGGTGTGTGTGTGGGTGTGTGTGTGTGTGGGTGGGTAGGTGGTGTGTGTGCATTTGCAACAATTATGATGAGCCAGTTGCAACTGAATTAGCAGCGCATGCTAACCACGCCCACACCCAATTGCGTATTATGCGCTGCTCTGCGTTGCCAGCGCTGTGTGTGTGTGTGTGTGTGTGTGTGTGTGTTTAACATGAAAGCATTTCATTCATATTTTAAGCGCGTGCAATATGATTTCAATTGCCACTGAAAGCGCTGCCCTCAACCAGACAGAAAGAGATAGAACGAGTGAGAGCGAGAGGGATTGAGTGTGTTTTAGCTTGTTTCTCATGCGCCGTCGAGCATATCTGACCTCACGTCTTTGCCTAAGCCAGGATCCCAAGCCACCCAGCCATTGTGTGCGTGTGTCTATGTATGTGTGTGTGTGTGTGTGTGTGTGTGTGAGTGGACCCTATCTAAAAGTTAATCATGACTGCCTTTCAATGCAGCTGCTGCCGCTGCCGCTGCTGCCGCCGCTGCTGCCGCTGATGTTTACGCTGCGTAAATAAAGTTGCTGCTTTACCAGTTTTTAATCAGCAGGTCGCCGAAGGTCGCCCACATGCCTCATGTAAAATAAATTTTATTCTTCAAGCGCATAAATTTCATGAATGCATTTGCAAAAGATGCCAGCCAGAACTACTTGACAGCCCACTACCACTGCCACTCCCACTCCCACTGCCACTCCCACTGCCACTCTCAGTCTCAGTCCCAGTTCCAATCTCGTCTCAGTCCCAGTCGAGCTGACGCTAAGCTTCTGCATCAGGATGAGGCATTGTTTGTTAAGCTAAAGAAAAAGCGCACTCTTATGCCATACAGCAGCTTGCCACAATGCATTTCTATTGTAATGGCTGTATACCCTGTAATACTAAAGACATGATCAATAGGTTGCTGGCATGTAAAACTGTTTAAGACATTCAGTAACAATACAAAAAGTTAACAAAATATATCAACTTTGTCATATTCTACTCTATTCATTTCAGCTTCAGCTTCAGCCTAGCGACTTCTTCTCTTCTCTGACTAAGTACAGGGTATTTATCGCAGGTAAAATGCTGAACAATGGAGCATAAAAGAATCATGGCCAAACGGTTTTCTTTGCCAACGCCTTTGACTGGTTGGTTGGACGGACGGACAGGCTTGACTGAAAGCGCTCACTGCATTGCTATCTCCTCCAAGCAAGCAAGCAAGCAAGCAACCAACAATTGTTCTCAAAGTCGACCTTTGCCAGGTGGGGCAGTGGGTGGGTGGATGGGTGGTTGCAAGCACATGTGCAGCTCGACTGCCACTTGATCGAAAATCGGATGAATTTTTATGTTTGTGCCGCATCACCTTTGGCAATGTCTTAGGCTAAGCACTCACTGTTTGATCTGCTTGAATATACCCTGTAAATTATATATATATATATATCTCGATTTATCGTCTGCATTTTTGTTGTTATTGCATACTTTTTAGTGTCTTTTATGACATGGTGCTATTAATCGATTATCGATTTCGGTATGCACATAAAAGCAAAATACGACCAAATAAAACTTGACTTCACGCATTTAACAGCGCGTCGAACAAAAGCGCCACCCAGCGGCCAAATGGCGCATAACAAAGGAAGACAAAGCGTTGTTAGCGGTTGCAGTTAAAGCTGTATACGTGTATGCGTATGTGTGTGTGTGTGTGTGTGTGTGTGTGAGGAGGTCATGTCATTGTGTGTGAAATCGTTTCTTGTCGGCGCTGCCTATTGAAAGCTAGTCAAGCGCTTGGCTGGCTTATTGAAACCTAATTGAGTCAGTCGTTGTCACTCACTCATTCACGCAGTTTATCAATGGCGCAATAAAATGCTGAGAAATTGGTACAGCTCTCAATTAGCTTTCGGTTTTGTTGGCAACGCAAGGAAGGCACTTATACACTGACACCAAATGGAAATGGATGACGACGCCACTCATCTGGCAGTTGCATAGTTGGCAGTGGAGTATGTGAGCATGTTTTTGGGTATTTTATTATATTTTGAGATGGGAGATGGGAGGTTATATATAAATATATACATATATACACAGTATAGTTAGTCTACATGTGAATATGACTTTGTCTGTTTGATATGAGCCAATTCGACAAACTATTTTATTAGCTGCCAAAGGAATATTCATTCGATATTCAATGTTTCAGTAACAGTTTTTTTTTCGACTGGCAAAAACACGGAATCCTGTATTCAGTTACTGCTTGAAGTATTCCAACTTATTCCTCTGAATACCTACAAAAAAAGAACTAATAATTTGGAGACTGTAGCTCTAAAGATATAGGAGATGTAATTCGAAACCTGATTTTTTATAAGGCTTTAAATCTGAAGTAGTTATCGATTTTCTTTAACAAACGTTATATGCGCGTGCTATACACGGATCTACAAAAAATATTTTAAGTCTCTAGCTCTTATAAGTTATGAGATCGACGCGTTCATATATAGAGACAGAAGGGAAGACGGACGGACATACAGACGGACAAGGCTAAATTGACTCGATCAAGAATATATATATACTTTCTGGGGTCTGTCACATCTTCTTCTGCCTATTAAATACATGTAGGAAAAACAATGAAAACTGGTTTCCCATTTTCAATACGTTCAGGGTATAACAATTCTAGTTCTGAATTGGACTTGAATCGAAAAACCTACCAAACTTGCTAAATGATTCTAAGATTCTAGTTAGAAACTCTAGCTCTATAGAGCTCTATAGACAATTCTCCAAACTATATACTAAATGATAACTCCTAATAGAGTTGTTTGAATTGGACTTGAATCGAATAGCCCATAAAACTATATCAATGCTTGCGTTAGGAGTACCTACGATGCAAGTTCGAAACTGCAGCTGTATAGATATTCTCACAAAGGAAAAGCAGATGAAAAGATGGCCAGATCTATTCAATCGAAAAGACAAAAAACCAAGTTCATTCCTGTCTCCAGATTCAAGCTATCCATAGCAACTCCATATGGATTAGGGTATCTTTTCATCATTCACTGCCGACACTCTGAGCACTTTCACACATCATACTTAATTCTAGTTGCTGCAGTTAATTAAAGTAATGAGTTTTGATGGATGGCTCTGGCTGCCTAGGCTGCTGTGACAAGTTGTCTGCTCGCTCCACATCCAACACCAAATCCAAATGCGTATCCATATATCTCTCTCTGTCCTTCTAGTAGGCATTCGGCATTTGATAATTAGTTGAACTATGCACAAAAGTTAGATGTACGCATACATGGGATGTAACTGGATGCAAAAGCCCTTTTGCAAATATGCAAATCACAACGACATACATACATGCGTACACATACACAGCCACACACATTTTATGCAAACTTCCATGCACTCTTGATGCTCGAATTAGAATCCCGTCATGAATTTGCGAGTGTGTTTGCGTAGCGTGAGTGCGCGTATTCGGCAAATGGCGCACACGGCGTATGCGTAATAAGTGAAGAATCAACATGGAAACAAAAGTGGCGCATCATCAAAAGCCCTGCCTCCTTGAAGCGTACGCCAAAAGCATTTCAGACTAATAAAACCATCAAATAACATTCTTCTCAAAGTGCTTCTTATGTATTAAAATTAGAATTTTCCTCTCTGGGAATATAATTCCCTAAATTAAAATATGATTTGATCAGCAAACAGTTTTCCAACCATTTGTCTCCAGGTGCGCTTATAAAAATACATTTTTATACTCATTCATGAAAATGAAATGAGTTTATTGGTTTTCTGCAATGTACGTCCTTTTTACCTCCATCTGTCCGTCCGTTTGCTTGTCTGTGTGTCCATACGCCAGTTCGTTAAAGCGTCGGACGACGGACAATATTTGTGTCGATCCGTCCTTCCATTCGCCATCCCATCCGTCCGTTTGTTCGTCTATTCGTCCGTCCTTCACTTCGTCAGAGCTTCGGACGACGGACGGTCTGCCTGTCCATACATTATTACGTCCGTCCTTTCATTCGTTCTTCGATTCATCATTCTATCCATCCGTTCTTCCATTCGTCTGTCCGTCCGTCCGTCACTTCGTCAGAGCGTCGGGAGATTTTCCCTATACGCCCATTATGGGAGGTAGCAAATCGGGAAATACTATAGAAGATTCTCCGATATATACATATATGCCTCTTGGAGGCTTGGAAAGTCGGTAAAAAGTATATCTATTAATGCTTTGAAGCTAAAACTACAAAATGGGACAGTTAAGTCGCTGCAGACTCCTGCAGAGCACAAAAGATTCCAAAGTTTCTGGACCCTAAATGAATATTATGCAGTCGGTAGCACCCGACTACAACATTCTTGCTTGCCACACTCTTTTTAAGAGCTGAGCAAAAGAATTTATAGCCAGAGGACAAGAGTATTATGAAGACGAACTCAACCTGAGTTAATTTCCAATGCTTATACAGCTAGACTCATCAGTTGATCATGATCATATATATACATCTTTCTCAGCTATTAGCATATTCAATTTAACAATCGCTTAAAGCACAGCTGAGTCTCGCCTTAAAGCCTGAAGTTTGGGTCTTTATCGAAATCTGAAGTGTGAGCACTGCTGCTCTTCGGAATCAGAGCATTGCGGCACAAAATAAGTGCACGCTCATGCAAAATTTATTAGAGTCCGACGTCAAGTGGCAGCCTTCAGTGGCGCATTGCCTCAGCCGCAACATCCGTGTGTGTTTGTTTGTTAGTGTTTTTGTGTGTGTGTGTGTGTGCGTGTGTGTTAGTGTGGGGTAGAACATAATTCAATCACTTGCAGTGCAAGTGCCTGCTAGTTGAGGCCTCAAATGCTAGAAAAGATGGCGGCCACAAAAGGCAAAGGCGCTTGCCATTTTATATGATCCCAAAATGTGATGCGACTGACTCATAATGTTGTTGTTAAAGTTGTTGCTGCTGCTGCTGCTGCGGTTGTTGCTGTTGCTATTGCCGCTGCTGCTGCTGCTGCTGCTGCTGCTGCTGCTGCTGCTGCTGCTGCTGCTGCTGCTGCTGCTGCTGTTCTGAATAACCGCAAATTTCAATTTTCCGTTCATTAAAATTCGTGAATAGCACACATTCACAGCTCAATACACACACGCGCCCCACCACATAGCACACATAGCACACACACACACACAGACACACACACACACACACACACAGACTCGCATATGGCATGAGAGCGCGCAAATGCGGAAGCAGTGAAAGTCAAATGAAGCTGCCTTCCTGCGCCTGGTGGGGCAGGAGCCACACAGTGAGAGAGGTAGAGGTAGAGGTAGCGCCTGAGCCTGCAGGCAGTTGAACATCATTTTCGCCTACTTCCGTCAGCTGAGACTGGCCCACAGTCGAATGCCGAGCACGCCGCATCCTTCACACGGAAACTCAGTAAAGATTTCCCAAATTGGTTTTCAACAAAATGAAAAATTCATATACGCGAGAAGGCAGAAGCAGCAGCATCAGCAGCAGCAGCAGCAGCAGAAAAAAAGAAGAATAAAGAAGAAAAACCCCAGCCGAAGGTCGTGTTTGGGTTGAAGGTATTTGCTGGCGCGCTTCCCTGTATGTGTCTTCGAGTGTATGTGTGTGTATGTGTGTGTGTATACATTGAAAAAATGCTGTTAAGTAAACCTGTTGAAAAGCGCAGTCCACGGGCGGCTGACTGCCAGAGGTAGGCATTCAGGCAGCCAGGCAGCCAGGCAGCCAAGGCAATCAATATTTTCACAATTTTCACGGGTCTCAACTTACCGTTATAAATATCTGATGCCGTCGGCACATGCTCCGGATTGAAACGATTCTCCAGATATGACAAGATCAAATTGGTTTTGCCAACAGCGCCATCGCCAACAAGCACGCATTTGACTGACGGCTGAGAGCCACGTTTAGCTAGACAGACAGAGAGAGGGAGAGAGAGAGAGAGAGAGAGAGACAGAATGAGATTATTTGCTTGCAAATTGCAATTAATTAAAAACAAAGTACAAACAACCGAGAGTGTGAGTGAGAGAGAGAGAGAGAGACAAACAACAAACAGATAAAAAAGTCGAGCAACAAATACAACAAATGATGGCAATTTGAAAACTTTGCATCACTTTGCACTTGGCGCCATTTTGTATTGTTGCACTGTCGGCCATTGTCGGCCATTGTTTCGATTTAATGCATTGCCCCCCCCTTCCCCCCCTCCATTGAACCCCCAACTTACCTTTGTGCTCGCCATTCGCAGCTGTTGCTGCGGCAAGTGCAACGCTCGGACTTTCCGTTGTCTTCTTCGATTTGCGCTTCCGCAATAAAAACTTTGCACCTTTGCCGCTGTCCGCACTCGTATCGCTCAGCGATTGTTGCTGCAATGAGAGGAAACAGATTTCGTATTTTATTGAATGAGGCAGTCTGCAGGATAAGCTTGATAAACAGATAATGCAAAAGGCCCAACTAAACCAATCAACGGCCAAAGAGGGAGCTATTGGAAAACAAAGCACAGCAGGGGAAGAACACCAGATTGATGAATGCTGCTCCAAAGTTGGCACTCACTGAGACGGGTCTTTGGCCCTCCACTTTAGCTGTAGCCTCTTCTATATATTTAAGACAAATGCTCTCAGCACGTGGTTACTTGAGAAAGTACCTACATAAGATACGGAAAAAGTGACAGAGTCCGCACAAGACAGAAGAAAGGACCCAACTGGCAGGCACTGAAGTTGAAGTCCCTATCTTCTTCAGCTGTGTCAGCCATACTCAGGCGAACATACGCAACACTGAACTAGCAACAAATTTCATTACAGTCTGGTTCGGAGACACAATAAACTAGCAGTCAACAACATATCACGACAGACAAACTATATTGCCATCTAAGCATGCTTGCTAGAAGAATTCGCCACAGAAGAAAAAGAAATAGACTCAATATATAGTTTATATAAGTAGTATAATATAGAATAGTATATATAGCTTAGTATATACATTAAATATGTATATATTTTTATATAGTGTATGCTCATCACACTTGGCGGCTAGCTTCATTTAACTTTCATCTCAGTATTGAAGTAATATGCTTCACCTCGACTCAAAGCCTCGCCTACATGAACAAACGAATCTACTTCAAATCTTATCATCAAAATACAAGAAAAAACTAAATTAAATAGAGACTATAATAGACCTAATGTGGTAATGAAAAAGCTGGTTGGAAAATAGTCTCGTCTACTTTACTGTAAAGGCAGGAGATCTAGACGCAGGAGCACTGAGAACAGTGCGAGTTAGCTAGAGCACTTAACAGGCATATCCATGGATTACCAGGGAGTCAGTTAGACTGAATCACAGTATGGAATCAGATCAAAGTGACTGAAGGATGCATTAAATAAATAAGGCTACGTCAACCATATACATACATACATGCAATTTATAGTTGTTGATCTGGCAATTCATTGCTATATGCTTAGTGGCAACGCTATGATATACTTAGATGTTAAGAACATATCTATGTTAATAAAATCAGTATCACTAAAAACAACGGTGAAGTTCTCTATGCCCACTAGCCAACATTTTATATTTAAATATAAATTTAAATTATTTTAAATTTAAATTATTATTATTATTACAAATTATTTAAATTATTATTATAATAAACAAATAAATATACCAATTATAAAATTATACTTAGATGTAATTACAAATTATGTTATTATTAATATTTTTATTTTTTCATTAGTCTTATATAATATGATCATTATTATTAATTGTTTTATATATGTTTTCGAACAAATTTTGAAATGGAAAAAGTGAGATCTAGGCGCAGGAGTACACATGACAATGCTCAAATAGAGAACATAGAAGAGCTGCAGGATAACTCCTGGTTCCAAAAGGAGAGCCTAACAGACAGAAGGTTCTCTAGTCTATAAGCAATCCGACCGGTCAGAAAAATCAATCATTTCTATTTAAACAACAAAATAAAATTATAATTGTAATTTAGAGTATTATTATAATTATTTTGATAGCTGTCATGATCACATTATCATTGTTATTTAAACTTATTATTATCAATTATTATTATTCTCATTACTATAATATTTTTCAAATTTGCTTGTAGATCTCTATATCTCTATAAATCTCTTTATAATCTTCCCACTTGCGTACTTCAATCTTCACACAATCGATAAAGCTTTAAGGTTCTCTCCTGCTTGTTCTTCTTCAAAAATTGCATACATTCCATGAGAGCTGAGAGTTAATTACCAAATTGCGTACAGATTTGCGCTGGTGTTAGCCGACGCTAATTCAATTCCGTTTTGAAGCGTGCCAAATGGCATTGCGGCTGAGAAACAAGCGGAAACAAGCGCACGAGACTGTCAATTAAATAATAAAAGCCATCAGATTGAAACGTTTTCTGCATGTGTATGGGTGTGTCTATGTGTGTGTGTGTGCCTATGGGTGTGTCTAATGTGTGTGTGTGTGCCTATGTGTGTGTATGTTTTTCTGTCTTTGGGTGTGAACTAATTCCAAGCGCAACACTTTGCGCCGCTCGGGCTAATTTAATATGCACATATAAATTAGTCAAGACCGGCGACAGAGGACAGACGAAAGACGACGACAGCCAGCCGCAAGGCAATGCAATCTTGACGACAATAGCAACAAGTACCACAACAACAATAAAAGCAACAACAACGGCTATTAGAGACGGGAACATGGCGAAACATTTGACGCATTGCGTATACGACAGCGAGTCAGTTCACATAGAACTCGTACTAAAATCTAACTCGTCAGACAATTGTTCAACTTTTGTCTCATCTGGACTGCTAATTGGTTTAGCAGCAGCAGAGGCAGCAGCACCACCAGCACCACCATCAACACCACCAACACCAACAGCAGTCAACACGCCCTCAAAACAGCAGCTGAAAAGCCGAATTAATTAAAACTCAAATTAAAAGTAAAAATTCGCTTTGTTCACTGCCATTTTGGCCAATGTCGAAAAACCCATTTAAAAAACACTTAGTTAAAACTACCGAATTTCGCGAAATTAACAAAAATTAACAGCTGCTAACTGATCAACAATCGCAGAACGATTAAATAATTTAAATCAAATTGTTGAGGAACAAAAAAGTAAACTAAAAGAACAAAAAAAGAAGGAATGCTTTAGTCTGATTCACTAGGATATACCCTGAACTCTTCGAGGAAACTGTATTTGAAATACGTTTTATACAAATTATAAGGGAAGCGGGTGGACTTGACGCCGGTATTCAAAATATAACAAAAATCAGAATTGTATAAAATATATATTTTAAATTTGGGGACTCTAAAGATGTGCGAAATATAATTTCACACATTTTTTGGTATGGTTTTTAATCGATAACACTACAACGAAAAAGTTATCGATTGTTCGAAAAAAAAATCGATCTGCGCATAATATACACTGACCTACAAAAAATATGAAGTCTCTAGCTTTTATATGTTCTGAGATCGACGCGTTCCCATACATATAACCAGACAGACGGACAGAGCTAAATCGACTCAGTTCGTCGCCCTCATCAAGAATATATTTTGTGAGGTCTACCACGCCTCCTTCTGCCTGTTACATACATTTTAATAAAACCATCCAGCCCCGATTTCCCATTTTCAATTGGTTCAGGGTATTAAAAAAAAATTACATTGCTAACTTTATTCAATTAAATTTGATTTAATTAAATTTAGGCGCTTCATTGGTGTACAGATGATTTTAATTTGAGTACCACAAATATATCAATAAATGCAGTTAAAAAAAAGAGGGAAAATTAAAAAAAAAAATTAAACCAAGCCTAAAAAGTAAATGAAATATATTGAAATATTTATTTAAAAAAAAAAGCAGCTTTTACTTTATTGCATTTTATTTTAATTTTTTTTTATAAATAGCATTGAGTAAAGAATTTGCAGAATTTGATAATCAAATACTTGTTAGTGCAGCATTAAAAGTTGAGGACAGTTAAAAAGCTTTTTTATATTTATTTAAAAAATTGCTGTATTTTATGAGCTAACGCTTAGAGCTCCAGGAAAACTAAGAATCTATTTTTAGTATACTTAAAGCGTGCTTAGCGTGGGCATCGTCGGATGTTGGATATGTCAGCTGTCGGATGTTTAACATTTAATTACGTTTAAGTTTGACTAAATTATATTCAAGCTCATTTCCGCACTGTTTAAAAGTTAGTTAAAATGTAAACATTTCCTTATGGCTGGCAAACTTAAAGAAGAATAGATTTTGTTTCCCACAAATATCAAAATGAAAATCAAAATAAATCTTATTTTTAATACAATTTAAACTGGTTTAATTGTTTGCTAGACACAGCTCTTATATACTACATTAGTATTGCAATGCTTTACAATGAGAAATCCTTATTTCATCGCAAGAAATTTGCTAAATTTTGCTGAATTTTGTTGAATTTATGAATATTTCAAAAAACACTTAACAAACTTGAAGTGAGGCAGGCTTCGAAGCATTCAGCTGCTGTACTCAGGGATAAAAGGATTCAGCTTGGTAAGTTTACAATCAGAAAATTTAAATGAGGAAGAGGCAATTCAATTGTCTAAAATACAAAATACAAATTTTGCTGTTTATATTCTTTACAAAGAATTCCAACTAATCGAATATTATGTTGTTTGTTCATTATTTGTCGATATGTTCATATACTCATATAGTACATATGTATAAATAATATATATATATATATATATATATATATATATATATATATATATATATATATATATATATATATATATATATATATATATATATATATATATATATATATGATAGACGTTTCTAATATTTATGTATGTATATATGTCTTTATGCATGCATGTATATAGTTGGCTTTGAATTTGGGAATGTGCTCTACCTCTACTGGCTCTACCTCTACTGACTCTACCTCTGTTTTCTCTACCTCTACTTGCTCTACCTCTGCTAGCTCTATCTCTGCTAGCCCTACCGCTACAATCGAACATAGGACTGTATGTACTAAAAGGCTGCACGGTTTTCCTTTATAATATATTTATATATATATATATATATATATGTATATATATTATAAAGGAAAACCGTGCAGCCTTTTAGTAGAGGTAGAGAAAACAGAGGTAGAGCAAGTAGAGATAGAGCCAGTAGAGGTAGAGCACATTCCCAAATTCAAAGCCAACTATATACATGCATGCATAAAAACATATATACATAAATATTAGAAACGTTTATCATATATATATATATATATATATATATATATGCATGCATAAAAACATATATACATAAATATTAGAAACGTCTATCATATATATATATATATATATATATATATATATATATATATATATATATATATATATATATATAGATAGACGTTTCTAATATTTATGTATATATGTTTTTATGCATGCATGTATATAGTTGGCTTTGAATTTGGGAATGTGCTCTACCTCTACTGGCTCTATCTCTACTTGCTCTACCTCTGTTTTCTCTACCTCTACTTGCTCTACCTCTGCTAGCTCTATCTCTGCTAGCTCTACCTCTACAATCGAACATAGGACAGTATGTACTAAAAGGCTGCACGGTTTTACTTTATAAAAATCTATAGAAATTAATCTGTAATGAAATCTCAATCAAATGCATCACATTAGCAATAACTGAAGTGTGTGAAGTATTATTAATTGTAACTTTATATTTTCACCATCAAAAACCATACCTTAGCTCAAAATAAAAACATGATATACTATGCCTACGTAGATTTATTTAAGTAGAAATGGTTCAGTAAATAAACTATACTTCTATTTTTGTTATTTTCATCTACTATTCACAATAAATTGTAATATAATAAAGAGTGAAATAAGATACAAATATTTATAGTAAAACAATTAATCCTTAAGACTTTTCATTTGAAAGCAAAACCTTGCTTATATCAGTAATTTAAGTTGATTTTCTTGAACATTAAAGTTGTTTTCTTTTGCACTTCATCTTCTCAAAATATTTTGTCGTTGCTTTGCATTTACTCATTTAAAACCAAATGTTTAGTTACTATTGCTTTCATTGAAATTAATTGCACATATTGTTCTGATAATTAATAGTAAATGAATGCCAATGATTAAACGAAAATCTCAAATCAATCATTTGACGATTGGCATTGGCAGCATTACAACAAGAGTTCGGTGTGCCGCCGGTGGTCAGTGGTCAGGCTTTGACGTCGGCATTCACAGCATCTAACCACCACCCCACCACCTTGCCACCTTGCCACCTAGCCACCACGTAGCCGTCGTGTATGTATGCTCGTTTCCTCCTGTAAATACACTCGTTACTACACAAGTATTTACAGCGCTATCTAAATCAATATCTAAATTGCTGTGCGTCTGCGAGTCTTATTTTGGGAGGCATCCACCACTGCCCCACCGCCCCACTGTCCCACTGTCCCACTGTCCCACTGTCCCACTGTCCCACCATCCGTCCCAGCTGCCCGCCTCCTGCCCCGTTGAAAGGTTGTTGCCGCTCACTCGCTTCAAAGTTGACGGCATTTTCCGCTTGTTAGGCGATAATATCACAAGCCACTGCCAAACGAAATGGCTAAGAAAGTTGGCCCTTACGTGAACAGAAGTGGCCATTAAGCTTTAAGATGTCCCACCAGATACACCAAATATATATACATTTACACACGTCTATTGAAAAATTTAAGATTACCAAATGATTTGCTGAGTTGAGTTCGAGTTAAATTTGTTAAATTAACCCACGTTTATGGCTCGACAAATATCACAGAGCTAAGATAATATACATATGTACGTATATGTGAAATGTCTTCCTAATAAGATAATTGAGCCAAATTAATGAGGCTGTCAGTCTGTACATGAGTCTATTAGTATGAGAAACTCTGGGCTGCAGGCTATACATACATATATAGCAAGAATGTTTCTTGCCTGGCATACAGCAGACTGTCATTTACACTTCCAGCTAACTGAAATTATTTGCTAATCACTTGAAGCCTGAAATATGTATATGTTTTTTAATTCTCATATTCATTTATTTACAATCATAAGACATCTATGTTTGAGTTAGTCTCGCAATTATTTACCATCAAAGCGCACAGACTTCTTCATTACCTTTTCCTTTCATTAACAATTTTCATGTGGATATATGTATATGGAGAGAGATATGGGAATGCAAAGATAATGATGACGATGGACAAAAATTTCAATTAAAAGTTTTGAAATACTATACTGTTGTTGAAATTGTTTAATAAAAAATTTAATTATCGCTGATTGAGCTGTATTGATGACCAATTTTCGTTAGCTTTTTTTCGTCATTTTTTTTTTAAATTTTTTTCTGACATTCTGTGGTAGTTAATTCGGTTTCATTTTAAGTAGAATAAAACAGAATTCAAGCGAAAAATTAATAAGAACGGCAGTCATGCAGTATACTTATTGACGGTCCACAAACAGGTGATGAAAGAGTCAAGAAGGAGTCTTAACTGTACCATCACCAGGACGGACAGACAGACGAACGGGCAGACGGATAACAGACGGACGGACGGACAGCAAAACGGACATTGCACTCACATTACAATCAGTTACTCTCTCATTTTGTGAATATGTATAGCAAAAGTAGCAGAGAGTAAAGATAGTAGTAGAGAGTATATATAGAAGTATAGAGTATCGAGACAATATGAAACTTCGAGCGTATCGAGATTATAAAGAGTATAGAGAGAGATATTGAGTATAGAGTATCGAGAGTATAAAGACTATCGTGTGTTTCGAGACTATACAGAGTATTGAAAGCATCGAAAGCATCTAAAGTAGAGAGGATATCTTGAGAGTATAAAGAGTATGGAGAGTCTTGAGAGTATAGAAAGTATCAAAAGTTTCGAGACTATAGAGAGTATAGACAGTTTAGAGATTATATAACGCATCGAGCACATCAACTTATTGATTATAAGTAAGCTATAGAAGAATTTACATCTTCCAAAAAATGGGGAGCTGTCTGTATATATTATTGTCTAGAGCCCTTTCTTCAACTTCTCAAGATATATGTAACTATTCAGAGTAGCTGAAATCTACTTTTTTCCATTGAGAGACCTTCAGAGCTCCTCAAATTTGGAGCACAAAATTTCGTGCTTACAATTATTATTGATCTTTAAGTTTTATAATAAAAGCTTCAATATCTTATATATATAAATTCAATATTTTATACAAATTTCGTGCAAGCAATTTTAATTGATTTTAAAAATTTATATTTCAAGCTAGAAACAATAGCTTCAATATTTTCAATAAACAAGGAGAGAAGCAGCTTAAAATTATTCTTATTATCAAAGATTTTTGGCATATTTTGCAATTTTTAACAATATAAAAATGACTTGAAAATAGAACTAAAATTTGAATGCACGTTTTATGTGCAATGGATCTGTGTGTGTGTGTGTGTGTGTGTGTGCATTGTGTATTTTTGTGCAATATTTTTTTTTTTTTCTTTTCATTTTTTTGGGTCACGTTGCTGAACAATGCCAATTAGAAGGCTTAGATTCGACAAATTCTGTTATTTAACAGGCTGTAATCATATTTACTGCTACCCATATTGGACATGTTGTTGTTATTGAGGCATATTATTGCAATTGTTGTTGTTGCTGCTGCTGCTGCTGTTGCTGTTGCGTGTTTTGCAACATTGTCGGTAACCTCGTTCGCAACAACAGAAACAGAAACGAAACGAAACGAAATTGTAGTCTATTAAATGGCATGCCACTTATTGCATCATAGAGTTTGCACTAAGTATACAGAGGAGGCGGTGCGAGGCGGTAGAGGCGGTGGGGAGCGTGTGGCAAGGAGACCGCAACACTAAATAGTTGCAGGCAGCAACGACAAATAAATGTTGGGCAAAAATAGCAAAAACAAAAAAACAAAAAATATATATATAGACCACAAAATGAGTTTCCTTTTGGCACATTGCAGGCAAAGCCAGACAAACTGACATATGGACAGGTGGACAGGTGGATGGGAATGCCGATGATGGCTGGCATCGGGCTGAAATATTATTGCCGACTAATGTTATTATTGTACAAGAGTCGACTTTAGCTAACGTACATATGTATGTGAAAGCTGAAATTGTTTCATAAGCAAAGCTGAAAGCATAGCCAAAGCCACAGCACACCGCACACCGCACACACAGCTAACCACATGACAAATACCCACAACCAAACACACACACACACAGACATCTTTTTCTCTCTGACATATAAAACAAATATGTGTACATACGTATTTTTGTTGTGCTCGATAATAATTTGTGTATTCCTAGTTGCTATTGTTATTGTGGTCAAGTGCGCCACACACAAAACAAACAGCAGCAGCATGATCTGTTTGCATAGAAGCCGACAGCGAAATGCCCTAGAATTCTCACAATGTCAACAGGAGAAGGACAAAGGCAGAAGTAGATGTTGATATAAGAAGATAAGCTGCATCAGTATGGAAGGTTTCCTACCGAAGGTTGCTAATATTGGAATCTCGAATGAAAACTAGAAAAACTCATGCAAGATTAGCGAAATTATAAAGACTTTAAGGTGTAAGCGAAATATTTTCATATGTTGCAATGATTCTTATCTCAAATGAGCAATTTTTTATGCCCTGAACCCATTGAAAATATGCTATCATCTAACAGGCAGAAAGAGGCGTGGCAGAACCCCTAAATTATATACATTCCTGATCAGGACAGCGAGCAAAGTCGATCTGATTCAGTCTGTCCGTCCGTTCATTCCTCCGTCCATCCGAATATCCGTTCATTCGTCTGTTGATCCATCCATCCGTCCGTCCGTTCGTTCGTTAAATCGTTTTCTAGTCCGTTCGTTCATTCTTTCATTTGTCCGTCCGTCCGTTCGTTCGTTCATTCGTTCGTTGGTTCGTTTTTCCGTCCGTTTGTTCGTTCGGTCATTTGTTCGTTCGTTCGTTTGCCCGTGTGTCCATCCGTCCCTTCGTTCATCCGCTCGATCGACCGTCCGTTAGATTGTTTGTACGTCCCTCCGTCCGTATTCGTTTGCCCGTCTATCCATCCGTCCCTTTGTTCATCCGTTCGATCGTTTGCTCGTCCGTAAACTAGAGACTTGTTTTTTCTAGGTCTATACAGTTCGTCAAAACACTTTTGCAAGTGTTAACTGCATCGTCTCCCTCCTGCTTCTGCCCCTGCCTCTGCTCCTCCTCCCCCTCCTGATCCACCTATTCTACCACATTATTTAACAATTGTATAAAACCATTCGTAAGCACAATAGCATGCACATACGAAATAATGCACATTTAGCTAATGCATCTGCTCATTCCTCTTTCAACCATTTTCATGTGAACTTTTTTTGCGACAGGTGGCAGGTGACAGGTGACAGGTAACATGTGACATACATAGCATAATACAACATAATCAGCAATATTTGCTGCTGGCAAAATAGTTTGATTTGAAATTTTGCAATAATATCACAATGCATTTATTGTTTTTATCAAAATACTGCACAGTTGATTTTATTCCATTTCCAACTATAAATATTAATCAAATAATTTTCACGAGTTTTCATCTTTTCCCATTGACCGCAAAAACGATTATCATAAATATTATAATTATTATGGCCATTTGCTTACGGTTGAAATGTCAATTTAGTTCACACACCTAATTAGTTATTTTCGCTCTCGCTCTATCTATTGGTTCAACTCTCTGTGATGAGTCTCTCTAGCTTTATCTCCCTCTTGCTCCCCCTTCCTCTCTCTCTCTCTTTGGTTCCCTAAACATCTGCACATTTCCTGTGCGCTCATTCAATTTCGACATTAATTTTTCCATCATCTATTGAACGTCGGCAATGTCAACTGAAAATGGCTTTTGAAAATGAACAAATTGAAAAACAGGGAATAAATTCAGCAAACTGTTGCTAGACAAAACCAGAGTGAACGACGCAGATATACCCTGTCTACAGAATTTATATATTTCACAAGCAATTTTCTATCGTTTTATATTTAGTTGATAATTTTAGATTTTAATATCTTTAACTATTCAATTTATAATATATAATATAAGGCAAAAGGAAGATCGGTTAGACGAGCCTACCCCATTAAGAACTCTCCATCAGCTAGAAACTTGGCATATATTTTCTTGTACATAGATATAGTATCCATATTTCGACTTGCTTTTAGGAAGCATAGCTCAAGGACAATATTATCATTACAGAAATTATTGTAGATGTCGAATATGAAACACGTGTGAAAGGCTTTAGCTCAATTTTAATGGATAATTATCTACACAACTCAGGTGAATTCTCTAATGACATTCTCATTGAGTATCGATTGCACTATAGTTAAATATCCACAGCATTAAAGTCAAGTATCGATAGTTAAGTATAGTACTAATTGCTATTGACCTCAATTCTCAATTATGTCACAATTTATGCTAATATAAGATAATGATTTTAAAAGGTAGAGATTAAGTGAAGTTTCTATAACTCAATATGGTATACAGATTATAGTGATGATTATTATAAATAATAAATTACCCCAATTTGGAATAACTTCAGTCTTCTCATATTTACTCCGTACTAAGTTCATAAATATCATAAATTATTCAGTGACATTTTACATAATGTAGAAAACCGAATAGGATAGAAAGCTAGTATATTTAAAAGCATTATAAATGAACTCCTCACGATGAGCAGGATATTTTCTAGTCAGTTACTGCCTAGTCTAAATTATTTTTCTAGTGTTTGCTCACTCAAACTTTTGATTCAGGGTATTTCCTAATTGGCTACATCCTATATTTTACTATATTTTGCTTGCTAAAACTTTTGATACAAGGTATTTTTTACTGTCTAGCCTAACATATTTTTCCAATTTTTTTTAGTTTAAACTTTTGATATAGGGTATTTTCTAGTCGTTTACTGCCTAGCCTAACATATTTTTCCATTTTTTATTTGCTAAAACATGGTCACATTTCTCTGGTGCTTCGTGTCGCAAATTTTGACCCATTTTTTTTTTTATTTTCGAGAAATTCTCTATGCGTCTCTCTGTCTGTGTGGGTGTATTCACAGACACACATATATATATATATATTTATATATATATATATATATGTATAAATGTCTGTACGTCTCTTAAGTATGATTTACATGCCAAACTTTTAATGGCGAAAATTCGTGCACAAAGGAACAAAAAAAAAGTGTCTCAGTGGGGTTTTAGCCATGAAGGTGTTTTAACAGTTGCCCGAAGTGGGCTATAGCTGCATTTAAATATATATGTATATATGTATATATCTTTAATATCTGTTGAATTTCATAGTTTTAGATAACCAGAAATGGAAAACTTTGTAAGCTTTTTTCTTGCACATTTGACATTGAGAAATGTCGAACAAATATGCGCAAAACTTTACGTTCGTCGAATGAGCTGACAACTTGAGAAGTAAACTGTTTATAGAATATTTTATAAATAAATGTAATTTTGCTTTAAGTGAAAATTCGCATTTGATATGCATACAAAGTTCTGTGAGCAGCTTGGTAACACGGCTGTTATTCTCTATATCGGTCTCTGTCTCTTTGTCTCCCTCTGTCTCTTTGTGTCATTCAGACTCTCAGGCTCCTTTCCGCTTTGTCTCTTCCTCTATCTCTGTCTCTATCTCTCTCTGCCTCTCTCTTTATCCTTGTCTTTCTCTGTCTCTCTGTCTATATCTGTCCCTCTGTCTATTTCTGGCTCTCTCTGCCTTTCTCTCTCTCTCTCTCTCTCTCTCTGTCTCTACGACTCCTGTCTCTCCTTCTATTTCAGTCACTCTCCCTATCCTTGTCTTTCTGTCTCTCTGTCTCGCTGTCTTCTTCTTCTTCTCTCTCTCTTTCCCTCTCTCTCTCTCTCTCTTGGCCATTTAGTGTATGCCACATTTGATTTTAACCTTCTCTATTCACGACACAAATTATAAATTTTCAAAGTTAATTACGGTTTCCAGCTCGGACTCGAAATATTGTGCACTTTTGGATGCAATCTATTTTCACTTTTCACTTTGATTTGTCGTCGTCGTTCAACTTTTCTCAGTTTAAATAGTTTTTAAATTAAACATGAAAAGGAAGTTATTACGCCTGTCGTCACTCTGCGCTCGATGTGTTCTGACAAAGTCTGCGCTGCTTTTATTACTTTTTGATTTATGGCGTGCTTTTCTTGCTCTTAGAAAACTGAAAAGCAATGAGTTCCTTTTTCTTCTTCCTCTTCTTTTTGTTTTTTTTTTTTTTTTGTGTTTGCTCAAGTGTTTGCATTGGTCGTGGCAATAGTTTATACATAAACACACTTACATTCAACAGAAACAGCAACAACAACAACAACAACCCATTCATCTAACAATTATTTTAGTCAGCTTTCGTTTCGAGCTTACGAAAAACTTTTGCACACAGAAAAAAAAATAAAAAAAGGGGGAAGAAATAAAAAACCGCCAAGTATTTTAATGGCCACCACCTCAGGGCACGCGCTGTGGGCAAAGTGCGTGGGCGTGTGGGCGTGCCTCTTGACTTGAACGAAATTATTAAAAAGTTGCACATTTACGAGCAGCCAACTGAACTGGACTCGACTTGGGCGGCTCCATCTTCAGCTGCGACTTAAAGTTGCAAAAGGACTCCAGTATCGTTTGACACTGCCTGGCAGCCCGTCGATGGCTTATTTAGTTTAAGACCTACTCACACACACACACACACACACACACACACACACACACACACACACACACACATACATACATACATATATACATACATACACATTGTGTGAAAGTTTGTTACGCAAAAAGTTAATGCCAAAAACTTCAACTTACTTTGACTTTCGTTATATACGCGCGGCAACGGAAAATATTTTTTAGCCAGTTGAAAACGTTTGCAACGAGTTTTTTTTTATTTAATTTCACCGAGCACAGCAAGAGAGATCAATGGCAAGAGAGAAAACACAAGTGAGAAAACATTTCTCGACTAAGAAATATCCTAAGGCTATAGATGAAATTCGGTTTCTAGACTTTCATTGAAGGTATTCTTTGGGAAATAGAGTTTTGTATGTATCAAGAGTCGTTTAAAACTTAAATATGACTAGAGTTTTATATTTATCAAAAAACAAAACACAACTGATGTGATCGACTAAGAGATATCCCAAGTCTATAGATAAAGTTCGGTTTCTAGACTTTTGTGGAAGGTATTCTTTCTTTAGGGAACAGAGCTATATCTATATGTATGAAATGTCTTTTTTAACTTAAATATGACTAGAGTTTTATACTCATCAAAAAAGAAAACACAAATGAGTTACTGGACTAAGAGATACCCTAAGTCCACAGTTAAAGTTCGGTTTCTAGACTTTTGTTAAAGGTGTTCTTCAGAGAGTAGACTTATATATATATATCAAAAATGTTTCGAGATTAATTAAATTTGACTTAGAACTTAGGATATCTCTTATTCAACCACCTCACTTGTGTTTTCTCCTGTGATAAATATATCACTCTAGTCATGGAGTTATTATATGTATATATAAGTTTGCAGATAAAGTTCGGCTTATACAATTTTGTTGAAGGTATTTTATTATATGTATCAAAAGTGTTTTAAGAGAAAGTTTTACATTCATCAAACTGCAATTAAAAATATGTTGTTTTTTTTTTTTTAATTTGAATTGGAAGAAATGTAAGATATCGCAAGATATAACTTTATATATAGATCGTTAAACTCTGCTTCATAAAAGTCAATCAGGTATTGGCTCAGCAAACTCCTTTATGCTTAACATACAGGGTATTAAAGGTAGAGTTGTCCTCGCCATAGTTAACCTTCTCTTTTTTTTATACGCTTTTCTTTTCATATTTTCCAGTACTTAAAGCTTTTATTGCTGCATTGACAAACCTTTTCAGAGGTAAAACACCAATCAATACAAGTCTTGTTCTTATGGAATTCAAGCATGATACTTGTATATTTGTGATTCTATAGAGTCCATATAAACCGATTAGAAATGGGAGTCTCTAAAATTGGCTTATATTTGTCCAAGCTACTACGCAGCTTGGTAGTTCACTTATTTGTCTAGGCGACTCCAATAAGATCCAATAAGAATGTCACGAAATAATTAAAAATCACTCGCAGTGCGATAAGCTCGTCGGATATTGATTGGCACAAGATACAGACTGGTTCGACTGCTCGATATACAAATCAAATGCGATTGTTGTTTGTTGGTTTGTTTGTTTATTTGTTTATTTGTCGCTGTGCTTTTCTGCTCAATGCATACAATACGAGAATGAATTGCATGTGCGAGGTATTGGGACACGCAACACGTAGCTGCCTGCCACAATAACAACGCAATCTGATATCTGTCGCCGAGTTGTGCGTTAGCTATGTGACTATTACGACAATTGCATTATATATCAGCCAGACCGATGCTGTTGCTATTGCTGTTGCTGTTGCTGTTGCTGTTACTGTTGCCAACACCCACTAAGCCCCAGCAACAATGTCAGCGAGGCCCACGCACTGGCACACACCGGGCATTGACAACAAAGAAAGGTTCTGCTGATTGTTGTTCCTCTAGCTGTTGTTGCTGTTGTTGTTGTTTTTATGGCATGTTGTTCTCCTGCTTTACTTTTTTTTTTTTTTTTTTTTTTTGCAGCTATCAGTTGATTGGGCTCATGCAAAGCCACTGATCAACAAAAGGCCAACAAAACAAACAATGTGCAGGCGACAGTAAGCAGAGCTATATGTTTGTCAATATATGCATCAGGGCTACTCAAAAAACAAAACAAAAATTGTTTTTGCTGAAAAAATGCCTTAAATTCAATAACCAAATTTTTTAGCCCGCAAGCGCAAAACAAATGCGAATTTCTTTTAAATATGAATAAATAATAAAAACAATGAAAATAGCTTAAAAATTCGCAAAGTAAAAACAAAATTGAAACACCCTAATGTGCATATGTCTGTCGATATTGAAATATATACGTATAAAAATACATGCATATATACATGCAGGCGTCAAAGCGTCAGAGTATGAAAAACAGAACAATTAAGAGTATAACCACTGGAGCTGCCAGACTAGTAGATACCCTGTACTTAAGCCAGGTGGCTAAAATGCACAAAGTAAAATTGAAAAAAACTGTATTAGATGCTGAGAGCCTTCGGCAATTTTTAGAAATGGAAGCAGAGCCGTCATCTATAAAACTATAGTAGTGCCAACCTTCCTATATAATATGCCTTCATGGGATTCTCCATCAACAAAATCCAAATTCTGCAAAATAAAGCGCTACTTAGATGGAGTGGAACTGCCTGGTTCGTGAGAAACACAGTCCTACATAGGGACGTAGAAATTCCAACAATCGCATAACTGATTGGGGAGAAACAGTTCCAGATATGCGAATAGACTGCAACTTATCCAAATCATCATGCAGCTACCCTGGTTATGAACAATAACAGGCGAAGATTCAAAAGACTTCATCCTCTGGGCCGTCAAGGAACAAGAGATCTTTAAACTCTGTAGAACAACTGAGAATTACTAACAAATTACAAATTTGTAGTAAAGGTTTTGAACTGTGTGCGCTATAGTGTCATAGACAATAAACTGGAATGATGATTGTTTTAAAAATGCACTAAAAGTAGATAACCTGACTGAGATACCCAGAC
The DNA here is from genome assembly GCA_035045345.1 of Drosophila hamatofila. NCBI lineage: Eukaryota > Metazoa > Arthropoda > Insecta > Diptera > Drosophilidae > Drosophila > Drosophila hamatofila. Next base: position 5,986,829 of record JAWNPA010000039.1, on the reverse strand, counting down.
AGGAGAAACATTCTTCGCCTTTATCCAAACATAAATAAATTTAAGATGGAATATCTCGAATTCTAAATGTTTAACTTTAAAGATTTATTTTAATTTTAGTTCACATAGGCTAGATAAAGTCAAGATCAAAGCCAATATACCCACCCAACTTGGCACATTTTTCATGTGTTCAGAGTCTAAACAAGTAAGAACGTTGCAGTCGGGCGTTACCGACTGCGGAATATTCATTCACAGTCCCAACGCTGCCATACATATCTAATTGATTTTGGGTGGTCAACCCGAGTATATTTTAAATTTCAAGTCTCTAGCGTTAATAGTAATCAATATAAAGCAGGGTCTGAACTAATTAAAAGTGGGGAATCATAGAGAGCTATTCCCGTTTATATCTCGTACATCTTTAGAGCTAGACTCTCCAAATTTTGCATATAGATGCATGGGTATTTTATATAATTTTGATTTTTGTTATATTTTGAGTATCGGCTCAAAAATTTACCGAATTCTCCTTTTAATTTTAGTTGCAAATGTAGCAATGTGAATGAGCTGGTATTTCTTAAGAAATGACCAAAATTCAATAGAAATGTAGATCATATTTAATAAACAAAATATTTGGCCAATTAGCAAACGCACCTGCAAGCAGCAAGCTAGCAGCGGAGCAGAGCGTTTTTCCTATACGTGTGCACATACATATTGATCGTTTATTCTATGCATACAGTCATATGCATATGTATGTATGTATATACATACATATATAAGCGTGTCTTCTAGCATATTCTAAGAATTGATTCATGAAATTCCAGCCGTTACTTTAGCTTACTTTTGTCAGATGACGCTCTCGAAGTGAAGCTATTTCGTTTTAGCTATCGCCTTATCGTATATTGCAGTGGCGTTGATGGTAAATGCTATGCAAGTTGCGCTGAATTAGCGCGGGTTCTAATCTCGCTAAAGCCAAGTTTTTTAAATGTCTTTTTATAAATTAGTTATTTTATTGGGAAAATGATAGCTTATATGACAAACACATAACATTTTTGTTATTAGTAAAATATTTTTATAAGTTTTTATAAGTTAAATTTTATTTTTGCTAAAATAACCCACAAATGCTTATACGTACATACTTACATACATATTTACAAATGTATGTATTCGTCTGCACACACAATTTCAGTATGCCAGCGTTTTTTACGCGTGTGCAAATGTGTATGTATGTATGTATATTCAAATGCGTATTCGAGCAATTCTAAGAATCTCAATTGCGATTGAATTGTCTTTGAATTTTCAGCCGCTACTTTGGTTTTTTGTTTACTATAGGTGCTGTAGCTGTAAAGTTTCGTGTTAGTTATATTGTGTAAGATCGGTGCAGTGGCGCTGTTAGCAGAGACTCTGCGCGTTGTGTCAGAAGTCCGCGGTTCGAATCTCTTCTTTTATTTTTTTTGACAAAGAATTTTTTTTTAAATCGAAATTTATATTGTTATAATATATTTTATATTTTTTAAATTTCTTAAAAATGTTTCGTTTTGTCTTATTAATGCCTATTAAGCTTATATACATATATATGTGAGTGACACACGCATATGAATTTTGCATTTGGCCGCTGCAAATGTCGATTTGGCACGCCCCCAGTGGGCGTTGATTGAGGTGCAGGTTCGAACCCCGCGGAAAACTTTTTCATTTTAATTTAATTTATATTTTTTAATTTACTTAAAAATGTTTCTTTCCTTATTATTAATGCCTATTAAGAATATTTATATATATAGGTGGCATACGCATATGAATTTCGCTATTGGGCGCCTAAAATCCGATTTGCCACGCCCCCAGTGGTCGTAGACCCATAATTTTTGGCCAGTTCTTAGAATGAGCTGAAGGCTACGTAACTGTAAAATTTGGACGCTTAGACTCAAAAAATGTGAAAATTACAGGGTATTTTTTGATATGCCACGCCCCCAAAGAGGCGTAACAATTATTTTTGGGTCATCGATAGAGGAGATTATCAGTAACTCAACTATCCAAATTTTAAGCTTCTAGCTCTAAAACTGTAGGAGATATAAACTTTTGCGGTTTGCCACGCCCCCTATGGGCGTAGATATATCCGCCATAGCTTATTGATCTTGGGTCGTCAACCCGAGTATACATACCAAGTCGCTAACATCAATAGTGCTCAAAATATAGAAGAATTTGGAAAATCAATATAAATTTAGATCCGATTTGCCACGCCCCCAGTGGGCGGAGATATATAGTTTTTTCTTCGGTCTTTATAGAATCGTAACATTCACTTACGTGCCAAATTTCAGCATTCTAGCTTTACAACTTTAGAAGATACAGTTTTACTCGATTTGCCACGCCCCCAATGGGCGTAGATATATCCGCCATATATTTTTGATCTTGGGTGATCAACACGAATCTACATTTTAAATTTTAGCTCTCTAGCTCTTCAACTAATATGATTTCTGGCATACAGGAAAATGCATTTTCCGATTTGCCACGCCCCTAGTGGGCGTATATGGAAAATTTTTACACTTTATAAATCGGAGACATATACGAGTATATGTTCCAAGTTTCAAGTCTCTAGCTTCAATAGCCGCGAAAAATATTGCATTCATACGGACAGACGGACAGACGGACGGACAGCAAGACGGACATTGCACAAAACCAATATATTCATATCACTTCGTGAATGAATATAAAAAGATGGCAATTAAATCGGACTATGTCGCATGCAACTGAAGCACAAATATAAATAGTTGTTGTGCTGTTCTTTTTCATTTTTATTTTTGTGCACACAATAAATAGTAAATGCAATAAGTAATACAAACAAAAATATTAATTTTCGCCTCGAAAAGAGAGCGGCTGAAAAGATCAAGAGAAAACCTTTTTCGCATTGTTTTTCGATTATCGACTGGGATGAAGTGAGGTGGATCACAGGTAAGCCTCTTATATAAGTTACTTTATATAAGCTATATATATATATATATATATATATATATATATATATATATTATTATATATATATATATATATATATATATATATATTTATAGATTATTGCATAAGCTTGCAGTGACTTTTTGCACTGAGCTTTCACTTTGTGAGCTTGTATAAAAGGAATTTAGCTCTTTTTTACGGCATACTTTTGGGCGCAATTAAAACAAAAATAGAATGAAGATGGAACGAACTGGACGATAATGGTGAGGCTGCTATAAAAGAAAAGTGAGAGAGAGGACAAGTGGGAGGCTAGAAGGAGGGAGAGATATTAAAGTAAAGGGGAAAAAGAGAGAGAGAGATATATATACTGTTAGTAAGAGATTAAGAAATGGAAAAAAAGGAAAGAGGAAGAAAGACGGAGAGAGAAAGAAGGAGAGAGAGACAGAGATAGTGAAGAGAGAGAGAGAGAGAAAGAGTAAGAGATTAAGAAATGGAAAAAAAAGAAAAGAGGAAGAAAGACAGAGAGAAATAGAGGGAGAGAGAGACAGAGATAATGAAGAGAGAGAGAGAGAGAGAGAGAGAGAGAGAGAGAGAGAGAGAGAAAGACATATAGAGAAAAAAAGAAAGAAGAAATAAAGAGGGAGAGAGAGAGAGAAAAGAAAGAACGAGAGGGACAGATAAAGAAAAAGGTATAAAATAAGATCAAGATAGAGGCAGAGAGATAAAAAAAAACAGTAGAGAGAAAGAAATGAACAAAGGAAAGAGAAAGAAAGAGAAAATGAGAGAGAGAGAGAGAGAGAGAGAGAGAGAAAGTGAGAGATGGAGATGGAGATATATGAAACCAAAAAGGAAGAGAGAAAAATGTCCAGAAAAAGAGAGAAATATAAAAAGATAAAATAGGAATAAAAGAGAATAGTCAAAGAAAAAAGATGAAAAGATAATGATAGAGATATCGAGAATGATGAAGAGAATAACATTTACAAAGAAAAATGTAAGACATTGCTTATAAGGAATTGCCTGGGAGAGGGCAAAAGATTCTGATAGAAAGAGAGTCAGACAGAGACGAAGGCAAAAAGACACGATAAAAAGAAGAATATATGTACTATATACAAACAAATGTTTATATGTATGACATATATATGACATATAGATATGCTTATAGAAGCAAAACTTCTAAAACTCGATTGAATATAGGAAACTGCAGAAGCAGACATTTCATAATTAGACACGGCAAAGTCTAATAAAATATCTATCAAATTCGAATTTGAGCTGGCAGCGAACTTTTGCAATCTAAATACGTTTTCTATACGAGTCAAATTGATTTACAGTGAGCCTTTAAGCGGCTTTCGTGGATGCCAACTGCGAGTGGCAAATCAACATTGCAAAATGACAGATTAACTATTCACTGATTACTAACTGACGGCCCAACATGCTACCATTTTCGCCTAGTATATCACAGTCACAGTCGCTGTCGCCGTCACAGTCTGAGCTGATCTCCCGGCTCGACTGAGTCGTCATAATTAAAAATTCAGCAAATTACACATGCAATAGTGACAGTGAGCCTCATTGTGAATGGCTCACCCATGCTCAAACATCAGCCGTCCCATCCATCCATCCATCCATCCACCCATCCATCCATCCATCTAGCAGCATCGTCAGCAACGGCGTCGACATCCTTCAAAACTCCGTCCAGGCAGCCAGCCAGGCGGCTTTTGGCTTTGACTGCTCTCGACTAGCATGGATGATGACGCTGCTGATGACGACGACCCCAATTTCGCACTTAACGCCACAGTCAACCGCATCAAGCTACTTGCGGCTCTGTGTGCAACACTGATGCAGCCAAAAAACAACTGTGGAACATTCCGGTTTTTCTTTCTTTTTTTTTTTGTTTACCCCTCTATTTTCAAGCTTTAGATAAGCCGTGTATAAGCCGCCAAGTTATCTATAGTTATTTAGTTAAAAGTTAAAGTTAATTATTATTGTAGTTATGCAACTTCCTTCACCTTTATTCAGCACTTTTAGCTGTTGGCTCCACTGTGCATAATTTGTGATCATTTTTAATGGCCATAAAGTTAATTAAACTAACATTTAGGCATCGTTAATTCTGTGACTGCTTTGATATGCAATTTCTACAATTTCCGTCAATTAATTTCAAGCTCTGACCGCTCTCAATGGGCTGACTTTCAGGTCGTTAACTGAAACCAAGCGGCATCACAGTAGCAAGACAACAACCAAAACAACAACAACAACAACAAAGTAAAAACTTTGACAACGTTGACAACTTTGCCAACGATGACACCTCAAACAGCAGTTAACTGGCCCCAACAAGCTGAAGCTCCAGTGACAGTTAAAGCATTTGGCTCAAGAAGTTGTCTGAATTTGAGTGCCTATCGCACTTTAAAAACTAAAAGTGAGTGCGCTGTTCGGGCTGACTGCCAAAAATAAAACTTTTTAATCAAATAATGCACAAGAGCCAAAGCTGGGCTGGGAGAGCGGAGAGCGGAGAGGGGAGAGTGAAGAGGGGAGGTGCTCGACGGGTTGACAGGTGTTTAGCAACTGCCACCGTCCGGCATAGATGTTATTAACAATTACAGCATGAAGTGGAGCTTAGCACACAGTTGCTCCAGCAGACAGTCAGAGACGGAGGTGGAGCCCCGCCCCGTCTCATGGTCATGTGGCTTACTGGCCGCCTCATCTCAGTTACCGGCCGCATCAGCCACCTGCTTAGATCTGGTCAAGCTGCAATGCATCGCTGCTCATTGTCTTCGAAGCGTGAGCCTCACTCGGCCCAGACAACGAATTCGCTTCTGACTTTGTGTCTGGCTTTGGCATCGTTGCCAGACAGAGCGACGCGCACGCCAACAGCAACAACAACTTGACCATGTGGCAATACCAGACATAAACATCAACACCACCACCAACAACAACACCAACACCAACAACAGCAACAGCAACTCATACAAACGCATTGATTTCAATTGCACAAGTTTTCAAATGCAAAAGCAAAAACAACATTTGCAGCTGCAGCAACAGTTTACACATTTTTGCTGGGTTTTGATTAAGGTTTAATTTGCTAAACTTATGTAATTATTAATTTAAAAAAAATATATATATATACATATATATTTATATATTTTAAATATATATATATATATATATATATATATTTATATATTTTAAATATATATACACATGTATACAAATATATAAATCACATAATTGACGATAATATATACATATTTTAAGCATTTAATGCATTGTTCTATTATTGCGCATTTAATTAATTAGCAAATTAGGCTTATGCCATTTAAGCCAGATTATCCTAGTGTAATAGCAATAAGTAAAAGTAACTTTAATGGCAAATATTCTAGTCGAGATTTATAAATATACAAAGCTCTAAAAGATTCAGTTGAATTTTATACTGTCAAATTATGCTTTAATTGGTAAAATCAATTGACACACAGCAAAGTCTCTTCATTGAAAAGAATTTCAAATATATATTTATTCATTTTATAAGACATTAAGTTCTATTTACACTCATTCATGAAAGTAAAATGAGTACATTGGCTTTGTGTAATGTACGTCTTCTTCTTCTTCCGTCCGTCTGTCCGTATAGTGCAAAAAATTTCAACGCTATTGAAGCTAAAAATTTTAAATTTGGAACATTGACTCGTGTATGCCCTAATTTGACATAGTGATTTTCTTAATCCGTCCATTATGGGCATGGCAAATCGGAAAATGCATTTTCTGGTATCTCAGAAACCATGGTAATTTAAGTGGTAAAGAGTTGAAACTTTGACTATAAGCACGGGCTGACAGCCCAACAACAAAAAGATATGGCGGATATATTTATGCTCGTTGGGGGCGTGGAAAATCAGGAAATGGATCTGGACGCGTTTGTTCCGTGATTGAGTATTCAGCAGTCGAAAATGCTCGACTGCAACGACAATAATTGTTTGTTTTTTTATTACGACTAGATTTATTTTTGTAGCATAAGACATTAAGTCCAGAGCTTCTTCTACCTCAAGATTCACCCATATGAGTAAATGCTGTTGACCTGCTCTTTAGAGCATTCAACTGGATTCTATTCTTCTATGTCTATTTCAACTCTTCATAAGACATAGTCTTCAGATAATAGTATTCCATTCTACGTTTCACAAATATATGTCCAAGGCTCGCCTTAATTGGTATGTAATATTGGCATGGCTCCTAATGCATTCAACTAGGCAGAGACAGCAGTCAACAGAATTCTATTCATCAAACATAAGTCTTTATGTTAGATATCTAATCGCAGTTTCAGTTATATTGACTATTTATTTATCCTCTATGATATCCTCTACTTCACTATATATACTGCCTCCTCTTGATAAGTAAATATTATGGTCCAGTCTTTAGTGCATTAAACTTAAATCTCATCATACCCAATTTCAGTTACATTAAAGTCAGAACTTAGATTCTCGATGCAAGCAGATTGTTGACAAATTTCAGCACTCCATTAAAAAGAAACTTGAGTTAAGTGAAGTAAGTATTTCATATGGGCAAAGAGTGCTCTTTTAGTGAGCTTGAGCTCTCTAGTTGTGATTGCCATAGACATGAATGGAGAAGTCTTGACAGCATAACTAGATCAACTAGCTCACAATTGGCATCACTTGAATTTCATATAACTCGGCCTATTGTCCAGCTAAACTGAACTGTTTTCATTGTTGTCTCGAGACGTGCTCGATCTAGCCAGCTAACCGGCATTTGTTAATCATATTCTAGACAATTTTCTGCGTTTTGTTCTCTCTTTGACATTTGGCTGTTTCAGTTCGCTCGCCTCATGCATTCATTTCATTATTAATTTACAAAATGTGTTTTAATTTTGCTCAGTGCTCAGGGCTCAGCGTTCAGCTGCTTTCGCGTTTTGCAATCCACTTTTTCTTTTCATTTCCCTTAACAGTTTTTAACGTTTTTCTTTACTTCTCGTTCTTTTTTTTTCGTATTTTTGGTCTTATTTATTTTTGTACTTTTGTTGTTGTTGTTGTTGTTGTTGTTGTTGTTACTATTGCTGTTATTGTTGTTGCCTTTCACCAAAGAAGAAAACGTGAAAATTTCTTACATTTTATTTGCACAACATTTTAATTTGCTTGGCATTATTGTCGAACGGTAAGAGGACCGAGGCGCTCTGGTGCAGCTTCTGCAGCAAAAAGTTGCTACTGCTGCTGCTGTTGCTGCTGCTGTTGCTGTTGCTGTTGCTATTGCTGCAGTCAAGTCGTCATCGCCCTACAGTGGGACCACTACCTAAGTTATATTGCAAAAACCAAAACTCCTAAAAACAAAAAGAATCTGTATAGGCAAAAAAAAAAAAAACAAACAAATACTTTTCCAAAATATAAAAATAATATTCGGATAAAATTTGGAAGGAAGCTAGCGCTTATTGCTTCATGATGCTCCATATCATCGATCCACTCTTGGGACTGATTTGTTGACTAGAAATCGCATTTTATTTATATATATTCACCTGACTTCTAATCCCTGTGACTTCTACCTTTTCGGAAAATTGCTTTTGGCTATGAGAAGAAAAAGTTTTGCGTCCATAGATGCCACCCAAAAGGTTTGTACTGAAGAACATTCTTGAAAAACATTCTCTTGTAACCTGAAACACTCTTTCGAGAAGCTTTCTGATCTAGAAAAAAAAGTGTATCGAGGCCGGAGGGAAACATTTTGAATAAATAAACTCGAAATTATCAATTTCAGCACCTCATAGCCAAATTATTTGTTGTACGTTCTATCTATTACGCTTCTATTATATTTTACAAAAATATTTAATTTTGGCCATAACAAAATACTCTGATAGCAACTCAAAATCCTTTTACTCACAATTCATTTATTTGCACACCTGTTTTACCCTACATCAAAATACAGCTACTTTGCACCACTGTGCAGCGTCGTGGACTCTGAAGTTGTGCAGCAACTCTGAAAGGCTCCACAGCAAAGTTTGGGTCGGAGAGAGAGAGAGAGACATTGACATGGCTTTTGTGTGTCTGTGTGTGTGTGTCTGCCTCTCTGCCTCATTCGTTTATTTCCATTTTTACTCCCATTTGCCATTACTTTTCTTATATTCTCCTATCTATTCTTTTAATTCTGAGCTTACGTTCTATGGTGTCCATCAGTTTTATGTTTGCCTGTCTGCCCGTTGGTTGGCTTGGATGCCGTAGGTGAGCAGCTCGCTCCTTTATCAGTATAAACAGTCGTGCAGCGGCAGCATCAACAGCAGCAGCCGCATCATCGGAAAATTCTCAAGACTTGGCCTTCGCCATTCAAATGCTTTCGAATTGTTTGCCACCTCTCACAGATGCGCTCAAAGACTTTTTGCTCGCTGTGAAATTCTCAAGTCTTCGCAGCTGCTTCACCCAGCAAATTGTTGTTGTTCCTGTGGTCACGAACAATTTTTTGCCTCTTTTTCTGCTTCTTTTCCTCTTTGCTTTGTGCACTTAACGATCAGTTTTTAGCATCAGCAATAATATCTTATAGCAGTCTAACCACAATTTTATATTCTTTTTTTTAAGCAATTTCATTTATTAAATTCCCCTAATTGCATCTAAATTTTATTTTCATGGCAAAACAAGTAAAAAAGCTTTAGTCTAGACAGCTCGACTAGGAGATCCCCTGAACTTTTAAAACGTAAAAATTTCACTCAAATTTAAGTATTAGTCAAAGCACAAATCTCTAGTACTTAAATAACTTGTTTTCAAATTCGGGGTAAAGGGGGCGTGGTATCCAAAATCAAATTACAAAAACTTTATATTCATTACATGAATATACACAGTAAATCTGAAATCTATAGCTCTAACAGTATTCAAATTACGCTAAAACAAAAAGTCAAATTATCGATAATCATCGATGAAAAATAAATGGAATGAGTTATCGAAATAATATGATAAGTGCGAACTGTGTATGGTTTACACGAGTATACATGCAAAATTATAAGTGTCTAGCTTTTATAGTTTACGAGATCTCAGCGTTCCTATGAACAGACGGACTTAGCTGGATCAACTCAACTCGTCGTCCTGATCAAGAATATATAGATACCACGCCTCCTTCTGCCTGTTACATACATGTTAACAAAATCATTGTACCCTGATTTTCCATCTTCAATGGGTTCAGGGGGTATCAAAATAAAATACAAAGAAAAATCGTTCGACCAGACGCGCATAACCTTTGGGGGTGAAACAAATATGCGCTTTATAATGCCGAGTTTTGTCTAGACATCTTGAGAAAATAATAACATTTCTATGCAAACATCAGCGAACTTAGATAGGACAGCACGTTGCTGATAAGATTTTGCAATTGATAAAGCTCGACCTTACGAAAATTTTATCAAAGGTATATAAAATAAGAAAGAACGTTGCAGGTGGGCGCTAGTGACTGCATAATAATCCGGGTATAAAATCAATTGAATCTTTTTATGTAAAACTGTTTGACAGAACTCTGTAGTAACGTAACTGTTCCAGTTTGGAGCTTTATCTGTAAAACATTGCAAGATATAGTTGTTTATTTTTTCGATTTTCTACGGCAAGAGGCATAAACAGATCAAATCAATAGAGGTGGTTAACAGCAGATACAGGAAAATGCAGCTTTACTCGATATACCATGCTTCCAATGCTCTTAGATATATTTGCTATATCTTTATAATTTTGGGTTATCAACGCGAATATATGTTTCTAAATCCAAGTCTCTAGCACTTTTAATGATAGCATTTTTGAAATTTCGAACATGGTACTTAATCTACAAATTACCACGCCTCTAGTGGGCGTATCGGAAAAATTGGGTCACTTTATCAAACAAGGTCATATATTCCAAATGTATATATTCCAAATTTTAAGCTATGGGTTCAATAGAGAAGAAATGGTCTGCGTTTATACGGAGATACTGACGGGCAGAGAGACGGATGGACAGAAGGACATGCGGATAGTCAAATTGACGGTCAGCCATTGCACAAAACCAATATACTCTTTCACTTTCTAAATGAGTATCCAAAAGTGAAACAAGAACAAATGAAAATGCTTTAATTAGGAAATATCCTAGTCAGTAGTATATCTAAACAGGCACATAAACAGATATATTCAGATCAAGATCCAGATCCAGACTATGCAAACTTTTGCTCTTTTTCCAACATATATTTAATTTGTTGATGTGAAAAATCGAAACATCAAAAGCAAATAGTAATCGTCATATTCTAGAATTTTCCAACTTTAAGTTAACCAATTGGGCTCTATCTATCATCATAGCTAATTTTTTTAGCTATTACATATACCCTCAACTAAATACTGAATTGTCGTACAATGAGCAGTTAGAGCACTGAGAATTGCTTTACAGCAGAACTAACTTTTTTTATAATTTGTGATAAATATCAGTTTGCAGCAATTGCCGTTAAAGAGAAGGACATTTGCGAAATTCCGATGTTAATTAGATAGCGCGTTGTTGGTGAGGCTGGCAGGAAAGTTTGTTGTTTTGGCTTTTGGCTCATTAAAAATAAAACATGAATACAATAATTGCATAGAACGCACTAATTAATTTTATCTGCAATGCCGTCGTTTTGGCCAACTTTTTGTGCCGTTGCGAGCCCAGCGCGGGGCCATTTGGCCAAAACGCTAATTATCGCAAAAAGGCTGCAGAAGTGGGCCACGTTGGAGAGTGAGTGAACGAAAGAAAGAGCTGGCTAGGCTAGGCTAGGCTAGGCTAGGCTGGGCTAGCTGATGTCTACTTACCAGTGCATTGTGCTCCTTAATGGGCGTGGCATTTATCACAGGCTGATAGAGATTGTTGTTGTTGCTGCTGGTCCTGTTGCTGCTGCTGTTGCTGTTGCTGCTGTTGCTGCTGTTGTTGCTGTTGTTGCTGTTGTTGATGTTGCTCTTGGTGTTAGTTTTGGTGATGCTGTCGATGCTGCAACTGCTGCGGTGGCCATAATCCGTTTGCTGTTGCTCATGTGAAATGCCAAAAATGAAAGGACCCGTTGTTGTTGGCCCTCCCATCGGATGCGTATGCGGATGTGGATGTGGATGCGAGTTCAGTGTCGACCGCGTACAAAAATCATCCTCGAAACGTGACGAGTGCAGCAACAGCTGTGCATTGGCCGTGTGCTGTGCCTGTGAGTCCAGATAATTGCCAGCATCCGCCGTATAGCAGGCATTACGCGGCGGTGAGCCATTTGCAGCCGAGCCGGAGCTACAATTCGATTTGGTTGTGGCCGTCGAGCTGGTGGATGAGACGGCTTTAAAGGATTTCTCGCGCTCCCTATCAAAGCAAAAGTCACTCGACTGCGCCGTGGGCGACGGCGGACTGCCGTACGGATAGCCAATGTGTGGACTCTGTAGATGCTGTGTGTACTGCTGGGAGAGCGCATCAAAGTCATTAAAGCCATGCAATCCCTTGACGCTATCCCGCTTCTGTTGCTGCACATAAGGAGAGACGTAAATGTCGCTGGTATTGGCGTTGACGTTGGCATTGCTCTTGGCCGTGTTAATGTTGCGCTGCGGCGGCAAGGGCGGTGCCGGCAGTGGTATACCGGCCATGGGCGTGGCCGTAGCCTTCTTCTTGCCACCGGCCTTGGCCACCTGCAGCTGAGGACGTCGCTCGCCCAGCAGCGGACGCTGTGAGTTGTTGTAGGGATGGTTGCGCTGCATGTAGGTCGAGCTCAATGACATGTTGTCATCGTAGTCATTCTCCAGCTCCACTTCCATCTCATTGCATTCATAGGCATGCCCATAGATGGTCATTGCCGCCGGCCGATGGTGATCATGATGATGATCGCAGTACTTAATCAGCTTCACATTCCCATTGGCTGGCATTGGCAGTGACGGCGCCGGCAGCTGCATATTTTGGCCATGGCCATTTAAGGGCAACGTATTGGCCGCATTGCTGCCACTGTTTGCCTTGGATTTGTTGCTGCTGCCGCTGCCAAAGAGTTTGGCTAATTTGACAGTCATATTTGTGTGACGTTCTGCCTTAGACCAAAAACTTTTTCAATTAAAATGTTGCCCAATGCCAAAGACAATGATAGTTGGCTAAGCTCTAACCACACAGTTGCTGCTGTGGCAGTTGCTGCTGTTGCTGTTGCTGCTGCTGCTGCTGCTGTTGCTGCTGCTGTTGCTGCTGCAGTTTTTAGTTTCAGTTGGTGTTCGTCCTGCTGGAAGATAGACAAGAAAATACTTATATTAAAGTTAGATTTTAAGGCATTTGAACAAGTCGAGGCTGACCTGAATCAAGTCATTTAAAAATATATATTTTTACAGATTTATGACTTATGAAACAAAGCATAAACTAAGTAAGAGTGCTCCAGTAGAGAGTGCTAGATTAGGAGATACCCTTTGAAGACTACAAAGCGGTTATATTCTAATCACTCTACGATTCTTCTATGCACTCATACAAAAACACATGCACACATACATACATACGCATGCCTCCACACGCACACGCATAGGCATGTGCTCTGCTGACTGCGCAGTTGATGCAGCCACTGCGCTTGGACTGCAATTTGAATAACTTTTTTTGTAGATGGACTATTTTCATTAAAGTTTCAGAGTGTGATAATAACATTCAAATGTGTGTATTTGCTAAAGCACAAGTCTCTAATATTAAAAATACTTGTTTACATTTCTGAAGGGAAGGGGGTGGATTTAGGGCCGATATCCGTAATAAAATAAAAATCAAAATTGCATAAAATACATATTAATCTATACGCAAACTAGCATTAAAGATGTACGAAAACAAATTTCTACAACTGATTCTTATATGGGGTTTTTTCGATAACATTGAAACCAAAATAGTTATCGATTTTTAATTCAAATTCAAAGTCTCGAAGTCTCCAAGTCTCTAGCTCTAATAGGTTCTGAGATGGACGCATAAAAACATAGGGACACACAGACGTAGAGGGCCAAATCGACTCAATTTATCGCCCTGACACAAGAATACATATCCTTCTGCCTGTCACGAACACTTTCACTAAAAAATGTTACTCTGATTTTCCATTTTCAATGAGTACAGGGTATAAAAGTTACCAACTCAATAACATAGAAAAATCAGGCTGATCAGCTCGTATATTATAATTAGTATCATTACTATTATTATAAATATGTGTATATAACATAGAAATCTTAAGTTGATCATCATATTATGTAAAGATTCGCTAAATATATATATATAATAAATACACATATATTGATATATCTAACACCCCCAAGATCTTAGCTCAAACTAAATATCATTCCCAAGTATATTTCAGTTAACCCAGCTGGCAATGAGGTTGGCAAATGGATGGACGGCTCGACAGCTCTAAAGTTGCAGTCAACTGCCTCATCTTGAGACTCTTTGCCGCATTCACTGTGACTGGCAGCAACTTTTGGCGCACCGCAACGGAAACTGTAATAGGATATGCATCAGCAAGAACATCAACTAGTTAGTTAGTTAGTTCGTTCGTTAGTTAGTCAGTTAGTTAGTGAGCTGCAACAATGACAGCCAGCTAAATTGCACATTGAACGGTTCGACAGTGATTTATAAAACGCATTTTTTTGTTCTCTTTTGCTCCCTCTCTCTCGTTTTCTCCCTCTCGCTCTTTCTCTCTATAATATTTTTTAGTATTATTTACCAATGGAAGTGTAAACCGCAATCAAACATTTGCTGCAAAAATAATAAAATCACAATACAAAAATCTGATTAATTTTTATTACATATAAAATGTGCAACAAAAAAAAAATAATAATAATATAATATATACAAACATTGAACAAATATTACAAATATATATATAATTATAAATATATACATTTACATATTTTTTAATATTAGCTCAATGAATAAATATTTCTGTTATTTTTTGTTTTATACATTTTATTTGTAATTCATATACAGCAAATATTTCTTTAATTGAGCCTTGCTCAAATATTATAGCAGCTGAAAAAACTTGCCGCTCAACATATTTGGACAGGCAAAAACATATTGATGACATGCCGAATAAATCCCAAGCTTTTCGCGGCATTATTGATTCAACTGATGAACATATTTTGTGAGTCCAATGGACTCGGTCTATACCATTGTCGTACTGGAGAACATGCGACATTCTCGATGCTGAGAGATAATCAGACTGCGCTCATTATTAGAGAACAAATCAATTAAGTTATATATAGACACGAAAGACACATTATAGACTACTTTGGGTTTTTTTAAAAAGATTCTATATAGTATTTAAAATAGTTATTTATGAATCTTATACAAAACAATTCTCTAGAAGAAGCAACGTTTCTTGATGCAGAAATCAATGAGATTGTGATCATTACTAGAGAACTATTTCTACTACTAGACTACTAGAGAAATAACTGCAAAATATTATTTAATAGTATTTTAGCAATTTTCAAAGATTTTACATAGTATTTTATATATTGTTATTCTAAACATCGATTGAAATAAAAAGTGCGCTTTAATCTCTAGTAGCAGTAATATTTAGGGTATCTGCTAGTCGGGCGTTTGATTTGTTTGTTCAGTGGCCCATTATTTCCATAGCTCAATGAGAGTTGTACATTTGCAGTACCAGCAAAAAAGCGAATTTTTTCATTCAGAGGACAATGAGACTGCTTTTATTCTGAGGGAACGAAATCACCAATTTCAATCTATATAACGTGGATCACAAAAGACACTCTGCTTACTATATTTTAATACTAATTATGGTACTTAAATTATTTTGTCTCGAATCTTTCACAAAACTTTTCCACTAAACACCAATCACAATTTTAAAAACTTTTCAATCTCTAGAAGCAACATTCCGCTACATTGGTTCTGGTATTTCATAGTCGAGTATCTGACTTATTTGTTCTGTAAGCCGATAATTACATAACTTGGTGAGAGTCTTACTATTGCAGTACCAGCAAACATGTGAATTTCTCGATTTAGAGCGCAATAAAACATATTCTGAGAGATTATTAAGCCGAAAGACACTCGTGCCACCTTAGCTTAGTATATTTTTAAATTTTGTAAATATTTTGTATATTGCCTAAAACATTTATTTATGTATCTTCCACAAAACTTTTCCACATCAATAAAAATCTATAAAACTTTTCAATCTCTATAAGCAACATTCCGCTGCAATGGTTAGGGTATTTCACAGTCGGGTATCTGGCTTGTTTGTTCTGTGAGCCATTACCAGCAGTATGGGGGATTTAAAAGATTCGTGTCCATGAAATGAAACAAATACACTCACACACACACACACACACACACACACACACACACACACACACATAGACAAAATCAGCTTTGTGCACCTATCGCTGTATGTTACGCTGTTGTTGTTGTTGTTGTTGTTGCTGTTGCTCTATAAGCCGTCATTTCATACTGATGCTGTCATGGTCCAGTAACTCTTTTAGTAACTTTCGTGTGCATCTATCTGGCCGGTCTGTTGATTTCATATCATTTTTAATATTGCAGCTAGGCGCCAGTCCGGCAAACGCCCTCAATGCCGGCCACGCCTCCATCCGCGGGCGGATCACTGACAAAACGAGATTTTCCCGTATGTGAAAATATGTGGAGAGCCTGCCCAACAAGCGCAGCACGAACAACGCAGCCACGACAAAAGGCAACGCCAGGCGAAAATATTAAAAAAACGAGAAAAAATACAGAAACAAGGAACATCATAAACAAGTTGCGTCGTTCAGCTCTGATTTACTCTGAGCTCTTGAGCTATGAGCATATGGCTGGAAAATATGCATTTGGGAAAATCGGTTTAAAAACGTTGATTTGTTCGGGAAATTTGTTAAGCATTGAAGCTCGGCTCAATCAAATAAATAATAAATTCATTTGAGCTAAATTAGGATATAGTAAAATTTCAGAGCTAACTTCAAGTCCACAACTCTATGGCAGCGCCTTTAAATGGTTACAGAGTATGCATAAATTGTAACGGAAAGAAAAAGCATTCCAAGAGAGAGAGCACAAAAAAGCGCACAGAGAAAATGCTTTGAATGAAGGGGATGCACGGAATGCAACAGTTTGTAATTTGCGTCGAGCATTGAGGCAATAGCAAGCGAGAAGTTGGCAGCATAACAAAAAAAAATTAAGTGGAAAACAACTAAGTGAGAGAGAGAGAGAGAGAGAGAAAGATGGAAGTGCCTGACTACAAAATACCCTGAGCTTACTGAACTCAAAATGTTATAGGTTATATGAATACAGAGCGACAGAATAATATCTAGATGAATGTTTAGATATAGAGAGCTAGATAAAGTAGACTACTGATCCAGATCAAGAATGAACTCAGTGGAAAACCAATAAGAAAGCGCCAGACAGCTGGGAGTGCCTGACTAAAAGATACCCAAGACCCTAAGCATACATAGCTCAATGTGTTATAGATTATTGCGTGAATACAGAGAGATAGACGAATAGCTAGATGAACGTCTAGATATAGAAAGCTAGATCGAGTAGAGAAATAAAAGAAAAAGTAGAAAACAGTGCCTGACTGAAACATACCCTGTACTTACTGAGTTCAAAATGTTATAGAATATATGAATACAGAGAGATAGGATAGATAGATCAACTAGATTATTGATCCTTATCAACTAAGTGGAAAAAAACTAAGAGAGCGCTGGCCGAGAATGCCTGACTGAATACCAAACACCCTTGGCTAACAAAGCTCAAAATGTTATAGAGTTTTTGAATACCGAAATACAGAGCTAGATCAGCTAGACTGTTGATCCAGATCAAGAATCAGCTATTAAGACAGCGTAAGCTGGGAGTGTCTAACTAAAAGATACCCTAGATACCCTAGGCTAACGTAGCTCAACATAGCTAAAAATATTAGTAGTAGACTATTAAAATGTTATAAGTAGATTACTAGAATATTAATAGTAGATTATTGCGAAAATGTCTACTTATAAAGAGATATATTGAGTAGACTGTTGGTGCAGATCAAGAATCAACTAAGTGGAAAGCAACTAAGAATAAAAGATAGTTCAAAATGTTATACATTATTCGACTAGATGACATAGAAAGCTAGACATAGATCAACTAGACTGTTGATCCTGAATCAACTAAGCCTCCGAGATGCAGATGGAGTCTGAGTTGATTCCTGATCTGGATCAACAGTCTAGGCTATGTTACATACTACTCCACCTATACTCCCCCTTTAAACAACTGCAATGGGTATAGCATTGCAGTAAAAAATTACCGCTGGCTTTGACAAAGTCACTGGATGTGGAAGTGTGCGTGTGAGGAGTGTGTAGTGTGGGTGTGACCTGACTTAAAGCGGCGGTTGGCAAAGTCCACAGTTGCTGGCTGGCTGGCTGGCTGGCTGGCCCACAATAGCAAAGTTCACTTTGTCCTTGACACCACCCATCCTCCTCTGACACATGCTCACACGTCCGTCCACTGGGCACTGTGAGTGAGTGCGTCATGCTAATGAGAAAGAAGATGATAAAGATATGGCAAATGATTTGACGACACGCAGGCAATTGAGACTAACGCAGCAAAAGGCGAAAATTGGCCAGGCTAACGAACGAAAGGCAAACTAAATGGATTAACTATAAAGTTATATTTGAATATAACATAGTAATATCTCTCTTCAAGATTATGATCTTGAATATGTCATATGTTGTATAAGCGAAAGTTACTTTACTGACATTATCCGAGTACGTTCAGCTCATGTAATATACGATCAGAATTTTTTTGCTGCCGTTGTTTTTGCTGTTGCTGTTGCTGTTGCTGTTGCTGGCGACTTCCTGTCACGTCTGCCACATAAAAAACGCTGCAGGCCTTCCATTACAGCCACTGACGACGACTGACTGACAAACAATTTGCAACAAGCCAACGAAACTTTCGGCAGCTGCATTCAAAAACAACAGCAACAACAACCACAACAACAACGACATAAGGCAAACTTTATCAAAAGCGACAACAAAGACCGAGAAAGTATGCCGAGCAGCCGGACAGTCGAGTGGCTTACAAATGACCACAAAGAAATAGCCAGCTGAATGAGGAGTAGAGGCTGGCAGGGAAAGGGTTTGAGGGTTTGAGGGTTTACGGGCTTGCAGGTTTGCTGGTTTGCAGGTTTGCAGGTTTGCGGGTTTGTTGCATGCATCCAGCCTACGGCTACAATTTGTGGACACACAGAAATATGCGCCCAACATGAGATGAAGTTATGCGCCCGGACAGACTGGACTGCAGCGAAAGACAACAAAATGCAAATTATTGTTATTTATCACACACACTCACAGCCATATTCAACTGGGCCAGGCATCAAAATAAGTAGCTACAATTTTAGTTAAGCTGAACTAACTTGCCGTTGAGTAGTTAGAAAGTGCAGAGTTATGCAATATGCTAAAGGCAGACTCTTTGATACAAGAAATTATATAGATCAGATATATATAAATGCATATATACAAATACACATATATATAACCTATATATACAATTATTCCACAAAAATTACGTCAGCATCAATTTGAAGGTTAGATATACATATATCCATATATTCAACATACATATATGAAATATACTGATTTGAAATGCAGTTCACTTATGTAGATCTCGAACTATCGAAGAACTATTATATTAAAATATTTTCATTATACTCTCTCAAAAAAGTCAAATGAGCATATTGGTTTTGTGCAATATCCGTCTTGGTATTCATCCTTCCGTCTAACCGTCTGTTCGTATGAGTGCCTTGAAATTGGGAACATACTCTTATGTATATCCTGGAATTCTAAAGTGTTAAGATTAAACCAATTCGCCCACTAGGAGTGTGGCAAAAAAAAAAAAAAAAAATTAATTTCCGGTATCACAGAAACCATGTTATTGGAAGTGCTACAGAGTTGAAGTTTGGAATATATACTCGGGCTGTCAGCCCAAAATCAATATGATATGACGAATATATCTACGCTCATTGGGAACGTGGAAAGTCGGGTGAAACTGTATTTTCTACAGACTTAGAGCTGGAAACTCAAAATCCAAAGACTAAATTACTGTTAACATCCTCTATTGAATTGAACAAAAGATAATATATATATAATTTATATTACAATATATATATTATAATATATATATATTAATGACAATTGTGGTCGTGACAAATGGGTCTGGCAGTGTTTGGGCCGTGAATGAGTATTCTGTAGTCGGTAACGCCTAGCTGAAACCTTCTTACTTGTATTTTTACTATAATATTTTGTTGTTGTTATTCAGAATGTCAATAGAATTAATTTTGTTTGTTAGTAAACGAAATTAAATCCCTGAATGCAGACCTCTTTTTGTATAAGGCTCAAAATTGATCAATACAATTTTATAATTATTTTAAATATATTCATATTTATATTTACAATATTTACTTTTATTATATTATCCTAATGTCAATGGGGCAACACACAATATCAATCATTTGACTAGTGTTTTAATTTCTGTTTAAATAAAATGCATATTAAACTCGATATATATTTTATATATTTTATATGCTTCATTTCATGGTAAATTATATGATGTGCAACACTTTTTTGTTTACTTTCTATATGTTTTCGTCATAAATATTTTGATATTTATTTTGATTAATAATTAAATTCAATACTTTTTTGCTGGCTATGTAAATATTTTAAAGTGTTTTTCATAATTATGGCAGCTTTAAGCATTTGCACAAAACAAACACAGATAAATGACATGCATATAAATATTTGTCGAATATATTTTACATAAATAATTTGCTTTTATTATTAACACTTTGCAATTAGTAATTAAAATGAGAGTGTTATAAGTGGTATGCAATAAATAAATAAATAATGAACTTTGGCCTTCAAGGCAAACCCCAATGCAGTTAAGGATTATCACTGTGTGTGCTTGTGTGTATGTGTGTGAGTGTGTCTATGTGTTTGTGTTTGTGCAGCAGGTGTAAAGTTGAACAAAATCTAAAACCGGACTCACTTCAAAATCTCAGCTAAACAACAAGCAGTGCAACAAATGGAAGGTGAAGAAGAAGAAGAAGAGGACGGAACAGAAAACTGAATTTGATGAAGCCTTTGTAGTGCCTGAAACCGGTTACCAAAACGATCCTGCCAGACAACAATGAGATGCGAAACTTCCAGATTCAGCAGCAGATTCAGCCCTTATCGCATGCCGCCAGCAGGTAGACGCCTAACGAAAAGCAGACCAAACCAAACCAAACATCTGCCCGACTAGAATATATCCAATACTCTTAATCTCTATATAATTTATATAATTACATATTGAAATACAATTGATGGCACAGCTTGTAAATTGATATATCTATCATCAAAATTGTGTTTTATCTGAGGTGCATTGAGCACAGATATATAGACTAGAAGATACCCTAACCTGATAAGATACTTGATTTATATCCCATTCCATCTTCAACAGATGGATCTAGGTTTACTTGGCGATGTCGACTATAGAATACCCTAATCACAGCTTATACTTGATGACTTACAAATTTTATCTTCAACAAAAGATGGATCTACTTATATTTCGCAATATCGACTAGACGATACCCTAACCAAAGAAGCTACTTGATATTTACCCTATTATTATGTATATTATCCCACTAGAGGATATCCTAATCATCCTTTTCTTATACATATACAATCATTCACTAGTACCTAGAGCTGCTTTCCCTTTCCTAAGCTACGATTTGGTGCAGGAACTGAGCAATACTAGATAGAAATGCCAAAAAAAAATTTTATAATAATGATTATTCTATAATGTATTCTTCATATCTACATATATTTTCTAGCTAATATATTTTCAATAAACCAATTGCTTGAAAATAAAAGTTTTAGTATAAATAGAAGGCTAATAGGAATTGTAATATATAGCACTTTAGTTAACTATTGATACATAACGATAATGTTATTGATAATTAAATATAGTTTATCAATACTAAAAAAAAATACTCATCAAGAGAAGAGCAAATCCAAGACGATAGCAGCAGAGTCATGTGAATAATTAAAATATAATTGAAATAAAGCCTATCACAACCCACATCAAGTCTACTACATATAAGTATACATAAATATAATTACTTATATATCTTTTTTTATGTATTACATATATCAAGTCTACTAAATGTGTAAAATAAATATAATATTTATGTATTTTATATTTGGAAATATATTCCATAGTTAAATAAATAAAAATATTAAATAAGGGTCATGTAATAAATATATTATTATATTATATTATATTATTATTATAAATATACTTAAAACTTTTGCAGGTGAAATCATTAAAGGAGACTATGAATGACGATAACTATATCTTTAACAATTTATTAGCAGAATACACGTACTAATTTAAATTAGTATTAAATAATTAAATTCTAATAAATTCCGTTAATAAATAAATTTAGCAGTCAATTGGATCAGCATATGGCTGAAATGAATGCAGCCAGAACCGGATATGTTTTAACCATAATGACTCTTGCTCACATACACATATGTACATATGTCTGTGAGACCCATTTGATGTGAAAACCTAGTTGAACAATACCAAACCGAGTCACAATCAGTGCACAGCTGCAGGCATTAGCTACATACATATATATATATATATTATGATTCTTCTTCTTGCCGTAAAGATGCTGACCTGCTTGAGCTGTGCGGGCTTGATTAAGGATAGACAGACTTGTAGGCACTGTTTTTAATTTGTATTTAATCGTTTGCCGCCCCGGGCCAAGTAACTGAGCAGAGTCTCTGACAGATACAAAACAATAAAGTCACAGCCAGCTGTCGTTGCAGGCGGTTCCGTCCGCATCATCTCTCTATTGTGCCAGCAAATTGATTAGATACAAAAATAAAATCAAAAGGAAAAAAAGAGAGAGAAGGCAAAAGAAAAAAGCAGAAAACGAGAAACTGAGAATACGAAGAAGAATCGGTTTTGAACACCGGGCCAGCTGTTGCCGAAAACAAAAGGCCAGGCAAAACAAAACAAAACAGAGCCAAACAATAAACAAAAGAGAGAAACAAAGAATAAGAGAGAATGAGAGTGAGAGAGGGAGAGGGAGAGAAAAACAACTAAGTGTATCTCGAGCGTGTGAATTTTTTGCTAAAGTCTGTGCAGGTGAACCAAAGGCTAAGCCAACTACCTCAGTATTGACTGCTAACCCTCGCCTCGAATGTCATAATAATAAAACCAGACCGCCAGCAATGCTCAACTACAACTACAACTAAAACAACTACAGCTACACGTTCCTTGCCAACTCTACTGCACACATCCGCCGTATAAAGTTGCCTTACTTGAGAAACTTTACATTTTCGTGCAGTTTGCGCTCCGGGAATATCTTCTCTAATAGGGGTGTTGAAATTTTATCGATCACGCGCATCTTCAGAATGATTTTACGACAGCCACAGCCAACCATTGCTATTTCATTATCGGCACATCATTATGCGTGAGCGGACCATACGAAGTATACCCTGTAAAATTATGAAAACTCTATGACAGAAGCATCTTTAAGAGCCCACAGTGCGCACTCATATATGCAATATCTAAGTACTTCAAAACTCTATTACTACGGCTGCTCGTTGAGCAGAACAGTGAAGCCTCCTTTGGGCGCACCATGCCGTGGCTATACATGGTTATACACATATGCATGTCAGTCCACACATTCTATCATGATAACAAACGCAAAGTGTAGAACATATATTTTAAAACAGATTGAAAACAACAAAGGGAGCTCCAGTTGGACTTGCACGACTACAAAATACCCTGAGACCACAAAGTAGAATTGAACCAATGGCAACTGATCATGAATGCCTACTATATATACTATAGTATGCTGTACTATACTGGTTACTATATACTATACTGTATACTGTATACTGTATACTAGGCTATACTATATACTATACAATAGAATCCGGTTATAACGACACTCAAGCGGCCGACTAGTTCGTGTGGGCTTCAGCCAAGATGTCGCAATAACCGGACGAACGCTATAAACAGAGTCGTTATAAGCGGATTCTACTTTGTTATGTATGTTTTTGCCTATGTCTGTACTATATACTATTCTATACTATACTATATACCATATCCCATATATACAATATACAATATACGATATACTGTATACTTTACTGTAATATACTATACTCTACTCTATATATACCCTGCCGGTTATAACGACACTCAAGCGGCCGACTAGTTCGTGTGGGCTTCAGCCAAGATGTCGGAATAACCGGACGAACGCTATAAACAGAGTCGTTAGAACCGGATTCTACTGTATTATATATGTTTTTGTCTATGTCTGTACTATATACTATTCTATACTATACTATATACCATATCCCATATCCCATATATACAATATACGATATACTATATACTTTACTGTAATATACTATACTCTACTATATATACCCTACTCTACTGTTATATAACTGCTCACTACAGCATAACTCATAGTCGATCATAGTCATTTAGTCTCTTAATGTGGTAGCTGCTGACGCAGACGCCGACGCCAACGTCAACGCCAACATCGCGTCGTCACATTAGTAAATGTTTATTTAGTTTGCCCTTTAACTATTTGGGCAGCGCTGTTGTTCGCTTGCGGCCTTTTCTTTGGAGATGCACCTTGATTAAATTCCTGGAATGGAATAAAAGAAGAAGAAGAAGAAGCAGAAGAGGAAAAAGCAGAAGAAGACGAAGTAGAAGATCCGAGCAGACCAAACAACCGTCCAGGCTGACAAACAGACGGACAACAACAACTACCAATAAACATTGTCCGCAGTCTGCTGTTGCTGTTGTTGCTGCTGCTGCCGTTGTTGTTGTTGTTGTTGTTATTGCTGCTGTTGCTGCTATGGCTCGAACAACGTCGCTCTGAATGAAGCTCCAAAGACCAGCATCAAAAGCCAAAAAAAAAAAAAAAAATGCTGCTTATTGTAGACACTGGCCATTAATGATGTAGCAGAAAATGTTTTTTCAGCCTGCAGCAGCAGCAGCAGCAAATGTAATGTGCAACCTGTGCAGCAGCAGCAGCAACTGTTGCCACTGCAAATGATTTTGAAATTTCATAAAAATTCTTAAAGACTTTAAGTGCAAAACTCATTCGATTGGGCTTAAGCTCAACAATTGAATTTCAAATTTAAGTTTTGGCTTCAATGTAGTTTAAGCCACATCTGTTGGGCATATGGCCAAACATTGTTAGGGTATTTAAAGTGCTTTCAACTGCGCCAAGCCAAGCAAGTTAACTAGCTGAGAAGAGGCAGACCTCACGATATTCACAATCTCCTTAGCTTGGTTATTTCATGCAACAGCGTCCGCAGCAGCAGCAGCAGCCATGCCTGAGTAACCCAACAGCAACAGCAACATTAACAACAACAACAAAAACAGCAGCAACAACAACAACGTCTCTTCTTATCGCATATATTGAAAACTGCTTTAAACTAAAAGCCAAGCGCTGTAATCATATTTCACTCTGCCCGCCGCGCTTTCTTTGCTGTTGTTGTTGTTGTTGTTGTTGTTGTTGAGGGTATTGCCGTTGCTGTTGTTGCCTGTTCTTATACCCGAAAAAAAAAACCTCAGCTAACCCGCAACAGGTAATTGATGCCGTTTTGAGCTCTGCAAGAACTTTTAATCAATTTTTCAGATTCGCTTTTGCTGCTGATTTTCTTTGGCAACAAAATCATGTTGTTTTTGTGGTTTTTGTTGCTGTTGCTGCTGCTGCGCTGCTGCTGCTGCTGCAAGGTGTTGCAAGTGACCGCTAACAGGCAAAAGCGGCAAGCCAAGCAGCAACCTGGCGTTGGCTGGGCTGGGTGCTCGTGGTGCTCAGATTTATGGCACAACCACAGTGGTTAGTGGCCAGCTGAGACTGTTTGCCAGAATGAAATTGCACGTTGCAGGATCACAAAAATATTGTTAACATACTTTATGCAACCGATTGGCAAGCCAAGCAGCCAAAGCAGCCAGCCAAGTTCCCCTTAAACCGTTTCGCTTTGTGTCGAATCATGTAATTGCATAAAGCTATTAGTGAGACCGCAGACCGAGCGAAATCTAATGCAAACGTTGCCCTTTATAGTACCCCCTTCTTGAGCAAGTTTGAGGTTGCAAGTGATAGAATAACTATCAATAATGAGGCAGAGTTTATAACTACATTTATCGATGGGTATCGTGTTTGTTGAGCTATCTTAAGATCAACAGTCTATATTGAATTTATTACTTTTATTTTCTATATATTTTTTATGATCATTTTATTTAATATATATTAATTATTTAATTTAATTATTAGTTTTTATAAATTTAAAGTTCTTAAAATAATTGATAATAATTATCGGTAGTTTTTTTTTAAGTTTTTTCGTTCAAGTATTTTATTTTTATTTAACTATTTAAAATATTTTATTTCTTTATTAGTCAAAACAAAAATTTTTTATTTGAAAGTTCATTTAAATTTTGTTGAAATGCCAAGCTTTTTAAAAATTATGTACAAAAATTTTTTTTTAATTGAATATGGAAAAATTTATATACTTGATAATTTTTTAAAAATATATAGAAAATGGATATCTTTCATATAATATTTTCACCAATCACACTTTATCTATATGCTGAGAATATCAAAAGTGAATAGATAGATAGATAGAAGATAATATATAAATATCAAAATTTAAATTAAGGAATAATGAACTTTATATAAACTACTAATGAACTTTATAGTTTCCTACAAGATATGATCACATAACTACAACTTTGTACTGATTTTAAGCTATTTCATCGAAGGCCATATTTACTGATGAGTGTCCCATTTGACTTGTTCATTCAATTCCAGGGTATATAGCGTAATTTCCACTTTGTGGTAAACTACGTATATTCAACTCTGGCGGAATTATTATTTTAAAGTATAAAGCCGCGGCTTAGAGCTCGTTACCTTCGCCAAGCCATTCAGTACATAATTATAGAAATTACAGAAAATTGTGTGAAGGGCAGCACGAAAAGCCATAAGGTACTAAGAACTTTGGCAGGCGAGAGCTTTTGAGTTAAGGGTTAGACTGAAAGATATGCTGTACGGAGAAGAGCAATTCAAGTGAGAGAGTGAGAGAGAGGGAGAGAAGGGGGAGACATAGAGGGAGGAAGAAAGGGAGGAAAAGAGAGAGGAAGGAAAAGAGAGAGGGAGGAAAAGAGAGAGGGAGGGAGAGCAAATGGCACGGAGGGAGTTACAGAGAGAGAGAGAGAGAGAGAGAGAGAGAGAGAGAGAGAGAGAGAGAGAGAGAGAGGCAGGGAGGGAAGCATATGATATTAAGAATGAATATAGTTTAACTTGAGCATAGAGAGAGGGAGGGAGGCAGATTTAATTTAGAATAAAAAGGAATATAGTTTAACTTGATCATATATATATTTTATGCAGGCAGGCAATATGATATAGAAAGAGAGAAAAAGTTAGGGAGATAGAATATAAAATAAGAGAGAATACAGTTGGACTCGATTATAATTTTATTTAATGGCAATGGACGGCAAATCTCTCTCTTCTCTTCTATAGAGCGAGTGTAGAGTATGTGTAGGCAGAGAGAGGTGAGATATTATAATTATATGTTCTCTTCTATATGTAGAGGTACATAGAATAAGAAATATAACGTAGCAAAATATAACATATTTATAAGTGGATCGCAATTTATGGTAAGTCCCTCTCTCTGTCTCTCTTTCTCTCTCTTTATTCCTTCTCACTTCCATGGTCTATATACCTGCTTGAAAAGTTACGATCTTTAGTGGCAATATCAAGCATTATATTAGCATTAGAGTAGACTCTAATATGCTCGCGTGTTCAAATATGTCAGAGTGTTAAGATATTTATGCATGTCTAGCATACAAACTGTTGGGGCCACACTATATAATCAAGTTGGGTTCCCACTTCAACTGCTGGGCTTATGTAATGCATTTGGTTGCTTTAAATCACATTTAATTTGCTGTCGGATGGATAGCAGTAGCTGTAAGTTGTAAGTGACTAGTGGTTGTTGTTGTTGCGTTCTCTGACTGGCAGCGTGAGCAATTAAGTGCATGCAAAGTTCATTGAGAAGAGCAGCAGCTGTTTGGCCTTTGTTGTTGCTGTTGTTGTTGTTGTTGTTGTTGTTGTTGTTGCTGACTGATGGTATTTTCATTGCTCATTTTCTGCTGAGCTCTGATAAATGCATACTTTCTTATAGATATACAACACTGCGGCCGGCCCATAGCATAGCATAGCATACATATTTTATATATGCATGTATGTATATAGGTTAGAGTTAGGTGCCAGGGTGGTAGAGGAAGGGGAGAGAAGGGAGGTGGGAGGGATTGGTGCAACTGGCTAGCAAACACATGTGCATTTAATTGCCAGTTATGGCAGCCATTTGACTTCTTTTTTCCTTTTTGCCAATTTTCCCTGCAGTTATTGTTATTGCCATTGTGTTGCTTGTTGCTGTTATAAATTTTGTGCTCGACGTTATAAATTGTTTTTACTGTAAGCATTTAAAAGGCCTATGCAGCAAAGTTTGCTAAAGCAGCGCCAGTCCGGCTGCCCGCCAGTCATTCAGGCAGACAGACAGCAACAGCAACAGCAACAACAGCAATAGCAACAGCAACAACAACAGCAATAGCAATAGCAGCAGCAACATAAGCTACAATGCGAAATGCTGTAAAAACTGTTGCTGCTTCTTTTAGCTTTTTTATTGTTGATGCTGATGCTGATGCTGTCGTTATAGCCAATGTAGCCTGTATCTATTTATTTATAATATTTATATATATACATAAAATTTTTTATCCTATTAAAAACCTTTTTTAACGCTAATTTGTGAAATATCAATATATATTCTATTTATTAAATAGATATATTTTATACATATATATTTAAAAAAATTTTTTTTTTTATTTTATATATATATATATATTTATATTTTTGAAATTCTTTTACATATATATTTCCACTAATATATTTATCCTATTCGATCTCATATTGTCATATTCTTCACTCATTATTAAACAGCTAACAGGAAGAAAAGGAATTTTCTTTTTAGAGGGTATCCCATAGCCGACACATGCACTTTCTCACCGTTAGCTTTTCATAGGTCGTTAACATTTTCTCAGCGCTTATCCAAAAGGCAATATGCAAAGCACCGTTAAGTGTATTTTAATTACGCCAAGTGAACAGCAGCAACAACAACAAACGCAGCAGCAACAGCTACAACAACAACAACAACAGCACTGTGGGAAAGCAGTCATAAAATGAAATATAAAAAAAATGTATAAATTCGTGTAAAATACAACGCGCAGCTAAAAGGCTAACATAATAAAGCAAATAGCAATTAAAGAATTATAATTATATAAACAATTAAAGGCTTGCCAAAAGCAAATAAATCAAGATGAGTTGAAATTAGAGGTAGTGCTCTCTACTCTACTCTACTCTACTCAACTCAACTCTACTCTACTCTACTCAACTCTTCTCAACTCTACTCTACTCTACTCAACTCAACTCAACTCTACTCAACTCTTCTCAACTCTACTCAACTCTACTCAACTCAACTCAACTCAACTCAACTCAACTCAACTCAACTCTACTCAACTCTACTAAACTCTACTAAACTCTACTAAACTCTACTCAACTCTACTCAACTCTACTCAACTCTACTCAACTCTACTCAACTCTACTCAACTCTACTCAACTCTACTCAACTCTACTCAACTCTACTCAACTCTACTCAACTCTACTCTACTCTACTCTACTCTACTCAACTCTACTCAACTCTACTCAACTCTACTCTACTCTATGGAATGGCCGAATGGCCTTGTCAACTCTCAACCTCTCGACCCCTTCTCGACCTGCTTTTTGCCCTGTCACATCAATTCGAATAGGTAAATACATTCGAGTGTGACTCTTAATTAATTGACCAAAGATTCCTTAATTGCGCAACTAATTTAAGAGCTATAATTAAAAGCGCGCTTGTGTTTGTCTGCCGCAAGAGACCACAGAATAATCAAGTTGTCGTGCCGCTTTCATATGCGCGTAAATACCAATTAAAAATGTTAAAAAACAAAAAAAAAAAAAAACTATCTACATGTGTTTGAAATCGTTTCAGTTCAGTTCTTGTTCATATTGTGTCATAGTCTGCAATTAAAAGTAGGTCACAAGACAGAAAAGCAGAGAGAGAGTGAGAGAGAGGCATGTAGAAGCTAAGCGAAACAGAGACTGATGCTCAGACAGTCTCAGCCTCTGACCTTAGGCCCAATGAGAGCGATGATCTTGATGAGAATATACTCAATATGAACTTCTTCAACGCACAGACGGACAGCAAAACGGACATTGTACAAAACCAATATACTCATTTCACTTTCGTGAATAAGTATAAGAAAAATTTTAATCATAATATTCAATTAAAAATATTTAACAGATATTGTGTTATCTTTTTCGCAACTACAGTGCATATCAGAAAGATTTATTAAATAAATACAAATTTGTAATACCCCTAATAATACCATAAAGTCTGAGCTCTAAAATTTTATAAATCTTAAGACACACAAAAGGGTATTTTATAATTTAATGTGCATAAATACAAAAAAGAACAATATACATACAACAAAATAATTGCGTGTATCAGTGCATATTGTTGTTCAACATTTTAGTGTTCCCTTGCACTACTATTTTCCTAAACACATCTGTCTTGATTCCGCATCTTTTCTCATAAGAATTCTCACACGACCCCAACAGATACAAAAAGGAAGAAAACACGTTTTATATGAGTGTTACTTTACCCGACTCTTTTATCTTCCAGATAATTTATGTTTCTATATATTAGAAGAGTTTCTTTCTGTCTATTGTATTTGCTGCCGCCTATAAACGACAAAGAATTTCGAGTTGAGCTTTGTTTGTGTTTGCTTAATTACGAGTGAGCGTTGAGAGCCCCTTTCTGCTAGCGCCAGCCAGCATCATGGAAGGTTTTTTTTGTCTGAGCTTTGTGTTATCAGTGGGGGATTTGACTCTTGTTTATACTCTGTTTAAATAACAAAACAACAAGATACAATCTCAGGTACAGCTACAGCCACAATTGCAACATCGGGATTGCCTAATTCTGAGATACCCGGCCTTGCCTTCATTAAGGTATAAAAAAAACTTTAGACAATTAAATTAATGAGTTTAAAAATTTTTATTAATTTTAAAAATGTTTTTCTATTTTTAGCAAACGTTAAAAATATGAATAAGCTTTTAATTTTAATAAAACGCCTCAGTGCACATAGCCGAAAGTCAAGCTCTAAAACAAATCAAGAGAGCTCTAGTTGACTCTGATCGACTACGAGATCCCCTGAACCCTGCAAAGAGCTGATACTCTATTTATTCTACACTCTTTATGCTAACTGCGCTTGAGCTATATTATTAGAACTTATTTGTTGAATAAATTCCCTTGTAGAGAAACTATCTATATCAAACTTTCAGAACGTAACTAAGCATTCGAATTTGCCAAAGCACAAGTCTCTAGTATTTGAAATACTTTTTTTTTCGAATTTGCCCTCTTCTGGTATCCGAAATCAATAAATAACAAAAACTTTGTATTCGTCACATAAATCGAAAAATCTTAAGTCTCTAGGTCCAACAGTATTGAAATTAGGTTTAAAAACGAAATCAAATTATCGATTATTATCGACAAAAAAGAAATGGGATGAGCTATCGAAAAAAAAAATAAGCCCTTACTGCGCATGGTATACACGAATATAGATGTAAATTTTCAAGCCTATAGCTTTTATGGCTTACGAGATCTCTGCGTTCATTTGGACGAACGGACAAATGGACATTTCTATATCGACTCAGCCTGTCAGCTCGTTACATATATTTGTTTTATTGTCTTCATGTATTATATTAAATTTTAAGAAATATTTAGTATTAATTGAGTAAGATTACACAAAATTTATTAAAATTAAATATTTGTATATTGCGTAATCAAAAGTGGTCCATCAGTTGACTCAGAAGACTCTGTTATTGCTGGTTACAATGTAATAAAACATAAAAAATAAATAATAATACAGATATTCATATATATTCATATATATTCAATATATACAGATATATCATTGTTAAAAAAATTTGATTCTTTTACAACAAAATTGTAAAAGATTTGTTGCAGTTGATTAACTGATTGCTGATTGCTGTGTGTTATTTAGTCTGTCCGATAACTATGCGACTATTGTGGGTCACAAATAAAGCCAACCAAATACTCTCTCTGTCTCTCTCTCTCTCTCTCTCTCCTGCAAACATTGGTGATAGCATATTGAGACATGTGTGTTTGTATGCTCATGTAATAGCTATAGACTCTATAATAATGAGTCCACACAATCAACTCGAATCACTTGGCAATGTAGTTCTGACTCATATAAAAGCAGCGATGCCAATAGCGAAAATGACGTCGTCGTCATTGTCGTCGTCGAGGAGTGAGTGCAGTTGCAATTTAATGCTGCCACACTTGGAACGGCAACGGTGCGATAAAAATGACACATGGAGTGTGCCATGCAGCTGAAAAGTAAATAAATTCCAAGATGTGCGCACACTGCAGACATATCAAGTGGCAGGTGCTGTCGAGGCTAAAGGAGGAGCAGGAGGCGTACTCAAAAGTCAAACTGCAGTTGAGTGTCTCAAGATTTGCCCATGAGTGGTATTCAAAATCTGAAAAGCGCTGAGCGCAGTAAAAGTAGAGTTGTTTGAATGTTATCTCTAACGAGGGCAATTAATGAGTCATTATCAAAAAAATAAGAAAGCAAACAAAATTGCACACGAAAGATAGAATTTCGATTGTGAATTGATTGTGTGTGGCAACTGCAGGTAGATTTGAAGTTTTAGCCTTTTTTTTATCTCTTATCAGTCCGTAAATTGATTGTGTGCATGGGTAAACAGGGAAATATATGTGCAAAGATTATATAGATTATATGTATATATATTTTACATAGAATGAATGAATGAAATGGAATGTCTAGAGGTTGCCATAACTGCTATAAATTTCACAAATTTTAAATATCATATTTTTGGAAACTATTTGACTTTTAGAATAAGAAAGATCGTATGCATCATATAGATCTATGTATATATGAATAGTGTATCTACATTTAAATTAATAACAATATATATTCCTTTTTAATTGCTTTTATTGAGTTTATCATTAAGTTTTGTTGTGTCCAACAGTACTACCACCATTTCTTTGACCACAGATGTATATACATTTTGTCATGTCATATATTTGTGAATTTATTATCAATCAACAAATTATTTTGGCTTAATATACCGAATGTGGGCAGATTGTAAAGGTATTTGACTAGCCTCAAGATTTTTACTTTACTTTACTTATACTTTTTTTTAGTCCATTGTTTTTGGTTTTTAAATTTAAAAAAAATTAATTACAAATTGTATATTGTACATTTTTAATTTTTTATTTTAATTTTAATTTTTAATTTTTGTTTGTTTATTATTATTACTTTTTATTATTATTTTTATCATTATTTTTTTTATTATTTTTGTCCTATTTATTTATTTTCTTTTATTGTCTTTTATTATTGTTTTTTTGTTAATTTACTTATTATTTTTCTATTTATTTATTTTTATTTATTTTTTATTTTTATTTTTTTTTTTTTTTTTATTTTTATTTGTTTTATTTTTAGTGTTGTTTTTTTTTTCAAATCAATTTTATTTTTATTTTCTTATTTTAAATATTTATTTACTTTTTAATTCTTTTTGTTGTTATTGTATAGTTTTAATATTTTTTATTTATTCGGGCTAACTACTTTTTAGGCAAATCGCTTTTAAATTTAATTCAACAAATCACTGTAAGTATTTACTATAAATATATACAAATAAGTATATATATTAAATATATAGAGAAGTAGTTATTTATTCCCTTAATTACGAATTGTAACAGAGTTCAAGTCTAGAAGTTGCCGTAACTACTATAAATTTCACACAAATTTAAATATAATTAAAAAGAAATTAAACATATTTTTTAGTTTGGCTTTCAAATAATTGTGATTAAAAATAATACCAAAATTAGTTAAACAATATAAAATTCATTACAGTTATAAATTTCTAGTGGGAAAACTAAATGCAAAACATCGTATATAATTGAATTTAATATAAACAATATTTTGTGTGCAGTAAAACTCATTCGGACTCAAATGTATAAATTTTGTAGTTCTCTCTGGCGAATTGTCCAAATATTTCGAACGTGTATAACGGTAAAGTTAAGCACAATTGTTTGTCAACTTCAGAAATGTGAAATGAAAAACGAAATGCAATTACGTTGTGACAGTAAAGACTGTAAAATATTCAATCCCTTATACAATTGGCAACAGTTATGCAACAGTTTTTCATATTGTTTTTTCGTACACAATTGTTGTGTGTGTGTGTGTGTGTGTTTGCTTGTTTTTGGGGTTTTCACCTGTGCGACAAACAAGTCCAAAATGATTATGGAAAAAACAATTCGAATTGGAAATGCACATGCAACAAGCAGCAGCAACAGCAGCAGCACTCGTGTTGTTGCCAACAACGGCAACAATTTCAACTGGGCAACTGGACAACCTTCGAGTTGGTAGCTGCGCTGCTGTTGGCCCCGCTTGGCTCCTTTTATGGGCAATTTTTTGTTTTTTTCGTTGTTTTGTTTGTTGCTGAGAGATTCGACCATATAACGTTCGACAAGCTCTGGAATACTGTATGGATAGAGCGATACGAACGACGATGCGAACTGGAGAAAATTAAGTTCAATTTCATATGGGTCTCGATATCCAATTTGACTTGGAGTCGACTCTCTGAGTGCGGCTGATTGGCGAACTTGATTTATGCAAGCAATGAAGATTCGTTGTAATTTCGCCCTTTGATCGCAATAACCTTGGTGTAACGAGATATGGCCATGGATTGGGTAGCCGCTGATTGAAATGATGTTATAGCTATATATATGTGTGCGTGTGTGTGTGTGTGTGTTCATGTGCTGTAAGCTCAATTGAAAGTTATTTACCCGTCCAGGGCAGACTTGACCATGCCGCCGAGCGACCTTAAAGCCAGCTACAAAGCCTTTAAACAAACAAGTTCATTAATCAAAAAAAAAATAAAATAAATAAAGAAAAAAAATACGAAAAACGAAAAAAGGGCGGCAAATTGTATACAATGATGGCACAAGTGTTGGAAAAAAAGGTAGATTTTCAAAAAGGTATGAAGGACAGATAACTCGATTTGTATTTGGGAATCGAGGATGAATTATGCACAACTTGTGCGCTCTTTGCTTCGTAATTGTTTGTTAGTCAGAGCAACCAGTTTTATGCCCCCAAAAAAATCCAAATCGAAATCAAAGCTAAGTCGTTGAAAGCAAATTCCAACACCGAAATTAATTGCATTATATTTGTTGTTAATGAATCTGTTTGTAATGTAGCGAAAAGAAGTTTCGAAAGAAGCTGAAAACTTAAGGTACAGGGCGGGGGGGACTGTTTAGACCCTAAACCCATTGAAAATTGGAAATTGGGGTAAAATGTATTTGGGGAAATGTATGCAACAGACAGAAGGAGGCGTGGCAGACCCCATGAAGTATATCCTTCGTTAGGACGACGAGCTGAGTAGTGTGTAGTAGTAGAGTAGTATGTAGTACGTCCGTCCGTATGTGAACGCGTTGATCTCTGAACGTATAAGAGCTAGAGACTGGACAGACCTTTTGTAGGTCCGTGTTTAGCACGTGCCGATTGAGTTTGTTTTAAAAAATTTATAGCTATTCGCGTTTTAGTGTTATCGAGTATAAACCATATCGAAAATAAGTTTTGAAATTATATTTCCTACATCTATAGGGCCAAAGTCTCCAAGTTTTGAATATAAATTGTGAACACATGTGTGTTCTATACTATTTCGAGCTAATATATTTTGGATACCATCCTCAACCTTTAACCAATTTTATTCCTGCAACTCTTTAATCTTGCAAAAAAGAACAATTTATTATTAAGTTAAATTTAATTTAAAATGCATATATATACATATATGTATTAGTAAATTTCAGCTGTTTAATTTCTTATTTATTATTCAGTTAAATTACATTTAATAAATTCAAATTTTATATCTGCCGTACCGTCACATTAACGGCAGTAAATTATTGTCTTGCGCCATTTTTGAAAATGAGAAAAGATTTCCATAGTTTTTATATAACCAGCTAACAATCTAGTTGGCTAGTTGGCGAGTTGTCTAGTTGGCTAGTTAGCAGAGCTAGTCTAACCTACTTCGAAATGAGATTTCTTTTGTTTATGAACTTTTTGTTGTTGTTGTTGCATTTGAAAACCACAAAAAGAAAACTTTAAAATATGCAAATGCGTTTCCCAGCACGAATTGTATTCGAGTTGGGAAATAAAAAAACAAAGCAAAACAAATCAAAATTAAGAAACACATAAAAACTGAAGAAGAGTTTCGACCCGTTTAAGCCAATTACCAACACGTTTCTGACATAAATTTCAGGAAATTTCTTAACGTTTATGAATTCAACATGAATCAAAGATGCTGGTAATTTTCTAATTATATGGAACACTCTCAGCAAAGTCCGTGTTTTTTTTTTGGAAAAGTTGGGAAAAACTTTAAGCCAATTGGCATAATTTTTTAAAATACTATTTAAAAGTCAATTTCTATCGTGTGCATTTCATTTTGATAGAATACAATACAGAACTTGTTGCGAGCAAAGCCGGTTAAAGGCAAATAAGAACGTTGCAGTCGGGCGTTACCGACTTAAGAATACTCATTCACGGGCCAAACACTGCCAGATCTATTTTCCGACTTTCCACGGTATATATATATACCAATATATCGGTATATATATATATATTATTTTTATGCAAATCAATGAAGGATGTCTGTATTGTAGTCGATTAATTTTAAGTTTATAGCTGTAAAACTGTAGAAAATACTTTTCTTCCCCATTTACCACGCCCCCAATGGGCGATATAGAGTAATATACCCGCTATAGCTTTTTGAGCTTGTGTTGTAAACGCAAGTATATATTCCAAATTTCAACTCTCTAGCGTTTCAACCACCATGACTTCTGAGATACCGGAAAATGTATTTTCCGACATGCCACGCCCCTGGTGGGCGGGAAATCTTTATACTTTATGTGCGCTCCAAATTTCAAGGCTCTAGCGAAATTGTTTGCATTCCTACGGACAGACGAAGGGACGGACATTGCACAAAATCAATATACTCACTTGACTTTCGTGAATGAGTACAACTATTTGCAACAATATTTAAGTACTGATAGCTTTCGGCCTCGCACTCTCCAGCGCACATGCAACACACCTGAACAACACACCTCTACAGGCCCGGCCCTCCGCTGCAAAGCGCCGCTATGTGAAAAAGCATAAATAGTTTTTTTTCCCATTTTCTTTCATTCCTCTTTTTTCTACCAAATGTAACTGCTCTCTTCTTTGTTGTAGCAACATGTTGGCTGGTTGTTGCTGCTGTTGTAATTTTTCGCATAAATTTACATTAATTTATGCAATTGCATTGTTTTTGTTGTTGCTGCTGCTGCTGCTGCTGCTGTTGTGCACTGCGGTTGCTGCTTGCTAGCCTTTTTTTTATCGCATTTTTATTGTCATTTGTGTTTTTATTGAACACTTTGTGACATTTTACGATTTTCAAAGTGAAAGGTACATATTTGTTAAATTGCTATGGAAAAGAAATGAGCTCCGCCAGCCCCAAACAAAAACATCCCAAAACATGAAACTCCAGTCAGAGTCTGCATGACTGCCAAATACCTTGTAAGTCAATTGAAGTAATGCTAAAGACTTTTGGTAATTGAAATTTGTCTCTACAATCTCAGTCAGAGTCCAATCCTAGTTAAACTATCTTCAACTAATACTTAGTATAAGCACACTTTTAAGGACACTCCATACAACTCATAGGCTGTATGAATTTGCTTCGCTT
The DNA here is from genome assembly GCA_035045345.1 of Drosophila hamatofila. Lineage (NCBI taxonomy): Eukaryota > Metazoa > Arthropoda > Insecta > Diptera > Drosophilidae > Drosophila > Drosophila hamatofila. The sequence goes on along the minus strand of JAWNPA010000039.1, from coordinate 5,949,037 downwards.
GCTCACTTGACTTAGCCTATTGCATCCCAAAGAAAAACTTGAAACTCTGATGGAGTCTGCTTGACTGCCAAATACCTCGCTATTCAATTGAACTAATGATAAAAACTTTTCATAATAGAAATTGTCTCTTCAAGCCGAGGCAGAGTTCACTTATAATCATAATCCTTGCCACAATTTCTTTTACTAATGTTTAGCGTAAGAATACTTTTAAAGAAGTCTGTTTTAAAAACAACACAAAAAAGTGAAATTCGAAATTTAAGCTCAGTTAGAGCTAAAAGCTTAGAGCTATAGATTTAATTCATAATCCCAATTCTTGCCACATTTAAAGTAGTGCGCCTTAAAGACACTCTATAAAACTTTACACTCTATTGCAAGGTCAATCAACTCCAAAGACTTACCTATAGGTAATACGAATATGGTTCGTTTGTTCACTTGACTTTGTTAAATGTATTTGGTTGGCTTGCTTGGCCGTTTAGCTGATTTTGGTTATATTTATGCAGCCGTTTTGAACTGGTTTCCCGATTTGGCCGTTTAGCCAGCTCGTTGAAAATGGAGGGAAATGTTTCACGTCATTTTCGTGCTTGGCCAAAAAACTATAAAAATTAATGAAAACAAACTCAACGCGACTCGACTAAAACTAAACTGAACTGAACTGAAAATTGACTCAGTTGATGCATTTTCACCGCATCAACTGTCAGTCAGCGGCAGCATATACGAAGGGCAGCAACTATTTGCAATTTACTTCCGTCATATTGTAATAGAATAAGTATATATGTATGTACATATATGTATGTATATATGAATATATGTCTTTTACACATGAACAAATTCTTGACTATACTTATGTATAATATATGACAAGTAGATACCAAATTTCACCAAGTAGAGGATGTGTTACCTTTAGCTGCAACTACAAACATTCCAACTTTCTCTCTCTCTCTCGCTCTCTCGCGCTCTCGCTTTCTATTTCTCTCTTTCTTTCTCTTTTTCTTTCTCTCTCTTTCTTTCTTTCTCTCTCTCTCTCTCTCTCTCTCTTTCATTCTTTTTCTTTCTCTCTCTATCTTTCTCTCTCTCTTTCATTCTTTTTCTTTCTCTCTCTCTGTCTTTCTCTCTCTCTTTTCCTCCCTCTTTTCCTCTCTCTTTCCCTTTTCCTTTCCTTTTCCTTTCCTTTTCCTCTCTTTCTTCCTCTCTCACTAATAATTTATGAACTAAAATCTCTTAAGCTCTAAAGCGTTACCCAAATTCTAGGACCACTCAAAACTTTCCTTTTTTTTTTTAAGTTTCCAACTATTAAATATTAAAAGTTGTTTGTGCTTTTTATAGCTTCAAGACGGGCTTCTTGCTTCAAAATTAAGAATTTATGAAACAATTTGCATGGCTGTGGCAATATTCCGACACAGTTTATCATCACCTGTTAGCGTTTGATATAATTCCCACCAAATGCTTTAAGGCTTTTAACAATTACGTATGGCTTTAACACGTTTGTCGTTTAGTAATTGTTAATCAACATTAATATTTTTGAGATTTTCCATAAATATAAACTCATAATGAATTATCTAATTATGAATGAATAACTGAAAGCTGAATAGCAAATGAGCTACTTAACAACACCTCTTCACTTCACACTTTGCCCTTTAATCTAGTCTTCATACATACATATATATATATATATATATATATATATAAATCATTGGACATTTGTCAACACAATTAAACGCGTACAGCGACAGCTGGAGTCCGAATCTAACTTGCAAAAGGTAAACATAAAATTACGCAAAAAAAAAAAAATCAAAAATTGGCGCTTCGCCAACGAAATGAAAACAAGTAAGACTGCTCTAGTCGAGAATGCTCGACTAGCGGATACCCTGAACCCAGCAAAGAGCTGTTATTCCAATCATTTCATGTTTCTTTTTGAATAGTCGCCTTCTGCTAACTGCGCAGTTGATGCAGTGACTGCGCTTTGGCTGCAGTCTGGGCTATTTTCTGTGATTTCCTTTGTTGAATGAGTTGTAGATGCACCACAAGTTTCTAGTATTTGAAATTCCTTTCTTGTTCAAATTTGAGGCGAAGGCGGCATGGTATCTACACAGTAAATCTAAAATTTCTAGCTTTAACAGTATTCAAATATAAGTTTTAAAAACAAAAAAGAATTATCGATTTTTATCAATAAAAAAATGATATGACTTATCGAAAAAATATGATAAACTCTTATTACGTATGGTATACACGAATTTCAAGTCGTTATCTTTTGTGGCTTACGAGATCTCTGCGTTCATACACACAAACGGACATGGCTAGATTAACTCATCATTGTGATCAGGAATATGTATAATTAATAATATTAATTAATAATAATTAATGGGCTCTGCCACGCCTCCCTCTGCCTGTTACATACATTTTCAAAAAAACCAACATACCCTGATTTGCCATCCACAATGGGTTCAGGGTATAAAAAGAACACGAAGACAAAATTTTCAAAATAGATGCGCAACATTGGTGTTGGTGGTGGTGGTGCGAGGAGGTGCCACGAAAGGTGGCAAGCTGCATGCAATGGCTACAGCTACAGCTACACCTGCTGCTGCTCCTGTTGCATTCAATTTGAATCTAAAATGTCATAAAGCAAATAAATATTTTTGTTCATAAAGCCAAACGGAAATTGATTTTTAGCACAAATTGCGATTTCAATTTGCAATTTCACCATCATTTATTCCTTTGAGTGAGGACTCTATAAAGTTCTACGAGCGAAGCTACTTATTGATGGCCACCATAAACAATATAAATGAACTACTTTGAAATCAATTGATATATATATATAATATAGAGTATATATGTATATAACTTACCTCACTCTACAGTTGCTCGGGCTGCCTTTGTGGGGAGTCCAACATAATAACTGCAAAGAAATGATTTAAAGATGCATAAATAAAATATATTTAGTAGAGAGTACAAAAGCTTCTTCAATTTCTATAAGCTTAACAAATTGAATATATAATATTTATCGCTGCCATCTGGTAATTAGTATTGTCTGTTATTTGAGCAGCGAGGAAATGCTTTCAACCTTGGCCCATCAATCAATAAAGAAAGAAAAAAAGTTATTTTTAGTACAGACCGCAATTGACTTGGCGGCAGCCTTTGCACCTGGGAGCACCACAGCCCCCTGCCCCGCCCCCTCGGGGAGAATGGAATGCAAATAACGAGCGGGCGAGCACTCGAACCGCAACATAATGTTGCAAGTGTTGAATGTGTGTGTGAGTGTGCACTAAGACGAATATATCCGGCGCGCATTTGTGCTGCCAAAAAAGGAACTAACCATAAAAATCTGCACATAAATTTAACTGAGCGGAGGCAGCCAATAGCCAGAGTAGCTAGAGCAGCGAGAGCAGCTAGAGCAGCTAGAGCAGCTAGCATCTGGCAGCTGCGACGATGCCAAGCATACGCAAATGCAGTGCTCAAATTTATGGCCAAGCATTTCCAGGCAAACAGCGCTCCCCTTCTAACCACTACCATCCCTACCACTAACCGCCTTCGACAGTGGCAAATGGATTGCAGCAGCTACCGAAAAGCTAAGACAATCTATCAGCATGAAAGCTCATAAATGAACAAATAATAATTATTATTATAAATAATAGAAAAGCTCAACAATTAAATATATAGACGGCGCTTCTTGAGTTTTTTGTCTGTCTGAGAATATCTTAGATATTCCTCTCCAGCTATATTTATTTTATAATCTCATGTTTATCTCTGTATTATTAGAGCTTCTAGCATGATATTTTCAAAAGATTTTCTTTCAATTTAGCACTTATTTCCAACCAGTTCTAGCGCCTTCCTAAGCAAAGACAATATATCTATCTAAATAATATAGGACAAATATATAGACGACGCTTCTTCAGTTTATTGTTTATATTAGATAATCCTATCTTACTATATTTCCATGTTAGTTTTTATTATTAGAGCTCTTAGCTTAATATTTTAAAAAGATTTTCTTGCAATTTCATTTGCATTTCACATTATCTGAATTGTTTCATTAGTGTTTTCCTAAACTAAGACCATCTATTAGCCTGAAAGCTCATAACAACTAATAATAAATATTATTATGAATAATATAGGAGAAATATAAAACGAGATCCGTGATAATAAACTATATAAATATATGGATTAAGTTCTAGTTTTTTGTCAATATGAGATTTTCTCAAATTTTTATTACAAATGTATAAACTTATGCATTATTATTATAATACTCATCTCCCAGCTAATTTTTCTCTTATTGATTTTCCTTCAATTTCACTTTCACTCCCATTCACACATTTTTCAAATTGATTTTCTAATTATTTGCAACTATTTTCAATTATATTTTACTTTACATCTGCATATCGTTTGTTTGCTCGAAGTATTCGCTGATAAATGCGCTTTGCGCTTTTGTGCCCTGTGAAAATGTAGAAATTTCTTTTGATAACACTAAAAATGACTCACATCGCTGACCACGAGCAATGTGGGATTCACTGCAAATGCAACAATAGAGTCATGAATCACAACACAACAGCTCAATCCTCGGTTAAGCCATGCGTCTGTTTATGTTTCAGTCTGTTTGCTTAACTGTTTTAATGCTCATGCTGACGTAGTGAAGAGAGTATATTGGCTTTTGACTGTGGGACTATGGGACTTGATATTTCAAAGATTTGGTTGATTAATAATAGAAATAGGAATAGGAATAGGAATAGGAATAGGAATAGAAATGAATAAAAATAATAGGAATTATTATAATTTCGACAGTTTCACAACTGAAATCCTCAAGTTCTGAAGAGGGAATACTTTTGATTTCCTCTCGAATTCTTCTCATGATCATATTCTCATCATCATCTCCATATCATCATCTTCTCATCATAATCAGCTCATCATCATCACCTCCTCATTATAATATCTTCATCATCATTTTATCATCATCATCTCCTCAACATCATCTCCTCATCAGCATCTCCCTATCATCATCTGTTCATCATCTCCTCACCATCATCTTATCATCATAAGCTCTCCTCATCAGCATCACTTAATCATCATCACCTAATCATCATTATCACCGCATCTTCACCTCCTCATTATCATCTCCTCATGCTCATCTTATCATCATAATCTCTTTGACATTATCATCTCCTCAACATTATCAGCTCCTCATTATCATATCCTCAACATCATCTCTTTATAATAATCATCTCCTCATCTTTTCCTCATCATCATCATCAAGTCATGCAGTTAAACTCCTTTTGATCTATAGGTTGGACTAAGAGCAAGTATTATGCAGTCGCTTACACCCGATTGCAATTTTTTTGCTTGTTTTTTGTTCTCACTTTAACCATAACAATTTCAACTGCAAAACAAAAGCTTTTGATATGTGTTAAATATATACTTTATACATATAGACAGAGTTAGTTACAATAGTTGCTAAAGCGATCATGACTTTGTACTTTATATACGTATATACAGAGTATAGAGTTGCCCTCGATATACATATATGTATATATATATCATTGCAATAGAGTCTGGTGCAGGACAAATAATTATTTTAGGTATTCGTTGCTGCTGTTGTTATTGTCTTTGTTGTTGTTGTTGTTATTGTTACTGTTGTTTTGCAGCTTGTTGATTATTTACTTATGATTTTTGCAACGTTGCGCATACGCCGCATTGTACACTTCGCTTCGTTGCAATCGCAATCAATTTGCTTTTGCTTCTTGCTTTTGCTGCCATTTTAATTGTTCACAATTTCTTGTTACATATGTCTAAAGCATGTGAACATGCTGGCTTCGTTGCCAGCATAGCTTATCCAAGATGCTTGCAGCTAGTTCAATTTATTGTTATTGCTGTCGCTTGTTCTCAGCTCAGCTTTCGCTCCCACACATCGCCGTTTAATAACTTGAAGTCTGCACATTTCACAGTCAATTTAGTCAATTTATAATTTTGCTACATTAATGCACACACACACACATACGCACACACACACACACACACGCAGACAGGCAGCTTGTTCCAAGAACATTGTTTATTTGCTTGACTTAAGCTGTTTTAGCTGCTAATTTATCAAAATAACATAGACACAGCTGAGTGAAAAGATAAAGGTAGAGCAAGTTTCATATACCCCTTTAACAGACCTGCTCGGGTTGTATAAATATTATAGATAAACAAGTAAAAGTGCTCTAGTCGAGTCTACTCAACTAGGAGATCCCTGAGCCCTTCGAGGAACTGATATTTCAATATTTCTTCGCTTCTTTTCTCCAACAATTGAAAAACGTTTTTTGTAAATTTGAGGGAAGGGGGTGGATTTCGGATGATCGATATCCAAACAAACAAACATAACAAAAATCGAAATTGTATAAAATACAGATGCAAAATTTCGAATCTGTAGTTCTAGAGCTGAACGAGATATTTAGCTGAATTTTGATAAGGCTTTTATTCGATAACAATAAAACGGGAATAATTATCGATTTTTTGAAACAATGTCAATCTGCGCCTGCTATACAGGGACCTGCAACTAAAATTTCAAGTCCCTAGCTCATATAGGCTCTGAGATCGACGCGTTCACACATACGGGCAGACAGATGGACAGGGCTAAACCGACTCAGCTCGTCGTCCTGATTAAGAATATATATACTTCATGCAGTCTGTCATGCCTCTTTCTGTCTGCTACAAACATTTCAACAAAACCATTATACCCTGATTTCACATTTTCAATGTGTTCAGGGTACACGAAAAAAAAACCTAATAATAGGTGATATATTTACTAATGTGATTTAAATATAAACCGAAGACTTTACGCAATGTTCATTTATAAATAAAAATGTCTAAATTAATTATAACTAAGACTCGTACTATTTATTTTATCAAGTTTTATGCCAAGACAGTTCAGCTTAACTTTTATACTCGTCCACAATGTGAGCAGAGTATATTGGTCTGCTGGCATTTTGATTAAAAATCACTTTATCATTCTTAGCTCTTTCAGCCAGACCCAACACAATTTACAGGATATCACTCCAGCGAGTTTCTTTACAGCTTCTGCAAAAATTTGCTGCTTTTGACTTGCCAACTTGTTTATGGACAGCTATCAATTAGCCAATTATTAATTAGATTTTCATTTAAGTTTTCATGCACAAATGTCAAATTGCTCAACTGATGCAAACTCGATTTGTAAACAAAAACTAATTAGGAATTGCATCAATTTATTGTCTATCATTGTCTGTCTGTAATTACATAAATTTTAATGGAGGTTCGTAACTTCATTAGTTTCTAAATTATTAAAAACTTATAGACATTTGATTACAATTGCTCAAACACACGTTTCCAAGAGCTGTTCATCTTGACCGAACACTCATCATAATAATAGGCAAACACTCAAAAGGTTTATGAACCTCACAAGCTAAAGCCAAACAACAACAAAATACATATATTTTTTTATATACATAAATAAAAAACAAAAGCACCAAGAGAAGAAAAAACAATCTTCAAACGCTGTACAAAAATTGTATAATTATTTTTTATACGTTTTGCTTTCTTGTTGTATTCCATATAATTACTATTTTTTAAAGCTGTAAAAAAAAATGTAAAAAGTGTAAAAGCAAATGTTCAAGAAGTCATTTACGTGGATGCCAAGGCTTATGCATGACAAATCTGCAAGGTATCGAAAGAATTGTTATGAAAAATCATCGAATTTGACAAGTTCGAATGAATTTTCAGTCACATCTAAATAGGGTTAATCACCCCCAATCAACAGATTCTACATAATCATGATATATATATATATATATATATATATATATATATATATATATATATATATATATATATATATATATATATATATATATATATATATATATATGAACAATGACTTACACACACACACAAACGCATACAGATAGACTGTGTATACACATACACATCTATTGTTTGCCTCACAGGTATTCTTTTCGCTCGGATACTCACTGGCCATAGCAAATTGCTTTTCAAATGCAATAAAGCGTGATTTACCTCGAAACTGAAGCGTGGCGAGCTGCGCAAAGCGAACAGCAGCATGAAAGCGAGAGTTAGCCAACTAGCAGATACCCTGTATATGCATATGCAACCTTTCCTTTCTTCTTTTACTATTTCAAGTAAACTTAAAAAACTAGTAGAAATATTTGGAATCTTTCTAAATATCCTACAAATTTTTAGATTTCCAAAAATTATTGAAATATTACTTATAAATTTGTCAATTCTAATTTTTTTATGATTTTAATATATATATAAATTTATTTATTTAGCTTTTGAAGCTCAAAAGTTGTAGCTATAATCATGAATTTCAGTAAGAATTATTAGCACAATTTATGTTATTTACAGGGTATCTACTGTTACAGAACTATAGACATTATAGACATGCATAAAGATAATAGATCGCAGCTTTTCGTACATTGGATCTATTCGATGAAGTCGACTACACGTTGCGAAAGTATACAATTTCATAATTCTACAATAATCAATGTGTATCTATCTATCTATATATCCTTTTATATATCTCTGTGTATATCTTTATATATAACTTTGTATCTAACTTTCTATTTACCTTTCTTTGTATATAATATCTTTAAATCTTTCTTTCTATTTATCTTTGTGCTATGCTTATGCTATCATTGTATCTACCTGTCTATATATCGTTATATATACTGTCTGTATCTATCTTTAGATATATCTTTGTATCTATCTTTCTATTTATCTTTGTATATACGATCTTTGTATCCACCTCACTATATATCTTTGTATATACTTACTATCTTTGTATCTATCTTTCTATATATCATTATCATATTGCATATTGTATATACTATCTGTGTATATACTTTTCTATACAAATTTGTTATCTTTAATTTACATAATATTCACAAGTTACAATAAGAATTTAAAATAATTGACAAATCTACATATATGTATATATCTAGCTCCCAAAACTTTATCTCTAATCTGAGCATAAAATAGTAAGCAATATATTAACTAATGCATTTCATTTTTTACAGGGTATCATTTGTTACAGAATGCATTAGAGATATGCATCAAGTTTATATTATTCGCAGCTTTAAGTACATTGGGTCTATTCGATGAGGTCAACTAGACATTGCGACAGTATACAATTTCATAATTCTATTATAATCAATGTGTAAAGCTATTTTAAACTGAATCTTGAATCGTGAATCGTTTCAGATACGCTTCAGTTGAATGGACTGAAAGCAGCGTGTGTGTGTGTGTGTGTGTGTGTGTGTGTGTGAGTGCGCAAATACTATATGCGGCTCAAGCTCATTGATGCGATGACAAGATGCAGCTTGTACCTACAACAGCTGCAGATACAGATACTATTTACCGTGCTCTACCTCTCTCTCTCTCTCTCTCTCACTCTCTCTCTCTCTCTCTCTCTATCACACGCTCTCCTTATCTCTCTGCTTATCACAATGAAGAAAACACAAACAAACAAATAAATAAAAATTGAGAATCTGAAAATGAAACAGAAACACACGAAGAAAGAGAAGAAGTAGAGTAGCAGAAGATACAGTCACAGACACAGGCACAGGGACAAGCGGAACATGCACAAAGTACGCCGCTTATCAGGCTTATCATGCGTACATGATAAATGGAATTGAACACATTTTGGTTGTCATTTTTTTCGTGATTGCTTGTTCTGAGCGCTGTGTGCATGCCCTATACCCATTAAAAGTGATTAACACTGGGTATGTTGCATTCACATTAACATTTCTGATACTGTTAAGTTACGGGAATTTATATTTAAATTTGCCTTTATAAGAGAATTTTTATGCGAAGTGTCTTTATAGATTCTATGTCCATTAAAAGTGATTAAAACTATGCTGAATTTGTATTAACATTTAAATCCTATTTAGATATTCAATACCCTTTAAAAGTCATTTGCATTTGTATTAACATTTCTGATGCTGTTAAGTTACGGGAATTTATATTTAAATTTGCCTTTATATACCCAAAATGGATATGCTACGTATTTCATTTTTATTAACATTTCTGAAATTGTTAAGTTAAGAGAATTTTTATTCGAAGTATCTTTACAGATTCTATTAAAAGTGATTAAAACTATGTTGAATTTGTATTAACATTTGAATCCTATTTAGACATTCAATACTTTTTAAAAGTGATTAAAACTGGGTATTTTGCATTTATATTAACATTTCTGATGCTGCTAAGTGAGGGGGGAATTTCTATTTCTATTACTGTACTGTACAAAGTTTTTCTATATATTAACATTTTTACTGCTGTTAACTGAAGAGTATTTGTATTTTAATTGTTTTTACATATTCTTCTTTCATAATGACAGTCAAGAGTCGTTAAAGCATATCGCATACCCATTAAAAGAGTGATTAAGACTGGGTAGGCTGCGTGTTCGACTTTATTTCGATAAATGTTAATTATTATTAACATTTCTGATGCTTTTAAGTTAAGAGAATTTAATATTTCAATTATCTTTACATATTCTTGTTCCATATTAACAGTCTAGAGTCTATAATCTGACAATCTGACTATGGTAATTCATAGATATACATATATTCTCGATCAGAATCAACACTCGAATCTCTCTCCTCACTGAGCAGGTTACTCTGGCAGTCGTACACTGAATTTACTTTGCTTTACAATATCATATCATATCTATATCTTAATCCATTAGGGTATTCAGCCTTCGCAATGTCTTAGCTGCTAAGCATCATCAGCTTTGTGTGATATCTGCCCCTGTCTGCTGTCTGTAGTCTGTAACTGTATTGCATGAAACAAAAATGTATATTTTACAAGCAGGCAAACAAGAGACAATTGCAACAGCCGCAACGTCAGCAAATGTGAAATTAGCCAGATAAGATCGCGTGGCATTAACCACAGAGCCAGAGCCACAGACACTGCAGTCACAGCACCCAACTAGGCCACGACAGTCCATTGAGGGATAGAGTAAGATATATGTTAACCTTTATTTGAAAGCACGCACTCATAACTTGCTTACGAAAGCAAAGGAAATATTGCTTGTAAATTAGGTAAGGCTGTGTAAGTTGTGGGAAGTAGGCGAACATGAGATACCCTCTACAGAGATTAAACAATAATATATACTATTGAGATACTCTATACAGAGAGTAAATATATAATATATATTATTGAGATACTCTATACAGAAAGAATCTTTAGAGTATAGTATAGAGAGTAAATATATAATATTTATTTATTTGTTCAAGAATATGCCGAAAAATGAGTTTTGCTTATCACCTTATCTTATATTATATGATTATTATAATAAATTCACTAAATTCTTGAATATATAAAGATATATGACATAATTTTAGCTCTTTAAATTGATTGCTTATTAAAGTTAAAGTTTTCAAACCAATTCAGATTAGCCAAACAAAAAGAATACATATTTTTCGACATTTTCTTAATACAAATCATATTTAATGCAAATATACAGACTTAAGGCTTTTCTTTGCTATAAATGATTAATTTTTGAACATAACAAATTCAAATTCATTCAAATCGGACTTTCTGTTCAAAGGATATGCTTTCAAAAATGTCAAGCCTATTCAGTATATATTTATATCTATAGACCTTTTAGACTCAGTTACGTTTACCCAGTACCCTATACAAGTATTTTTCTTCATGAGTCTCAGGATATAGCTAATAGGAAAGACGATATAGTATAATTTGAATTGTGTTTTTAATATCTGACATATAGTAGAATAATTATTGGACAGCACGCGGACATTAATTGATATGAATAAGTGCGATAAGAGCGCCTTTGTTGAGTGACATCTGATTTGATGATTTACCCATTTGATTTGAACTACACAATTACAGCTACGTGTTGTAAGTGAAATCCAATCAGAATTGCATTTGCAAATGATATGTAGATGCCCAATCAGAGCAGAGATTTACAATGAGTTGTGAACGTATTTATGGTTGGGAAATTGCATAACATGTTGAACTATGTTTAAATGAGATGGCAAATTGAAATGCAATTAAATGCGGGCACAGTTGAAAATTGCATTTAAATCCGCAACTGCAGCGGGACATAATTCAATCAAATGGAAAACAAATTGTTCAGAGTAAAAACAAACCAGCCAAACGAAACGAAACGAAATAAAACGAAATGAAACGAGCATGAACGTGGCAGATAATATGATATAGTGTGCATATCAATTAAGTACGTGTGTGCGTGTGCGTATGTGTGTGTGTGTGTGTGTATGCTATTGCAGTGTTGCATAATGCGCACTGAGAAAGCGAATAATAATGAATCAACAGCAGAGATCGGAAAAGGCGAATGAGGCAGGGACAGAAACAAAGTCAGCGAAAGAGTCAGAGTCAGAGTCAGAGAGAGAGAGAGAGAGAGAGAGAGAGAGAGAGAGAGACAGAGCCAGAGGCAGATGCAGGTGAAAGTGTTATTCACCCTAAAGAACCATTAGCTGTGCAGCTGCGATAAGTAAATATCCTACTCATAGGTTATCAATAATCAATTATTAAATTATAATATAATAAAAATATAATATTTAATATTTATGTTATTTATGAATTCAACTTAAACAGCTTCAAAAACCTGTGACTAATTAAACGTCTCCTAATCAATGTTGTTCTCAAAAACTCTTGCCTCTCGTACAATTAGTGTTACCACCCAGTTAAGATTGCCTAGCCAGGATGCCACATCGCTCGACAAAGCTTCTCATGCAATTTTCATAATAATGATAATATCAATATTATTAATATATTATAAATAATTAATTTATATATTGAAAAATAATTTAAATATTAATTCAGATTATTAAACCTATTATAATAATTGCCTGAGTTGCAATTTTACAGCTTTATATGATTTCCTAATCTTAATTCCAGCTATAATATAATATCATCAAAATTATGAAAATTCATCAAGATACATATACATATATGTATCCTATCCTATATCTGATATATCTCGAAAAGAGTTCAATAAGTTAATGTTCTTCTTTACTGACTTAAATAGCCACAAATTACAATATTATTAAACTTTTATATAATATAATTTTCAAGTATAATTTTTTATTAATAGTTTCGTTAAGGTTATGAAAATTCATCAAGAACATATACACTTATATTATGTATGCATATATCAGTTATAATCTACTTTTTTCGCTATATGCTTTAGATTCTTGCCACATAGAGAGATCAAATGTATTAGAGATTATATAGATACATGTCTAAGAGGAATGCTCAGTCGCAGTTCATGATCACATGATGTATATATATATTTTATCGAGTCTCTGATATGACTACGAATTCGATAAGTTGATAAGTGTTATAAGTGTTAAGTTATAAGTGAATATATTCATCAAGATTAATTTATATACCCTATCCAATATCTTATATATCTTTAAAAGAGTCCAATAAGTACCTGTGTCTCTTCACTGTCTCTACCCACCGTTAATTACAATATCAATTGAGATTGTTAATCTTACGATAGTCATTGCAACTTTAAAATATATCCCCAACTTTTATTTCAAACATAATTTCTGAATAAGTTCATAAAGATTATGAGCAACTGCCAAGACTATATGCATATATACATATATATACTATCCAATAACTGATATATCTCTGTAAGAGTCTACTAAGTTAATGTTCTCTATCCATCGACAATTACAATTTATATAAGCTAATTAGAAACCTACACTTTCATTTAAATTAAAATGTATGAATAGTTTAAGTAATATTATGAGAATCTGTCAAGAACATATTTGTACACATATATATTTATACTATTCTATATCTGATATATCTCTGTAAGACTCCGAGAAGTTAATGTGCTACTTCACTGCCTCTAGCAACCGCCAACCGGTCAATGCCAATTAACCCTTCTATTAATTCCATCATGCGTGTGGGCGTATGTGTGTATGCATGTGTGTGTGCGTGTGCATGTGTATCTGTGTGTGCGTGTATATGTCTCTGATTGGTAGGCTGTATCTGAAGTGGCTTATTTTCACACAATGATGTTCTCAATGCCAATTGAGTACGCACTATACAAATGCCAGTCAAAGGCTTCGAGCTCAGAGCCCCAACGAGAAGTCATGTATACAAAATGGCCAGAAAGGTCGTGCAGGCGGCAGGTGGCAGGCGGCAGGTGGCAGGTGAACTGCAGACATGTGTCATAGGTGGCAGACGCATGCAGCACGCACAGATTGACAGACACACCCCTTCAGTGGGGGGTAGTCAGGGGAGGGGGGGGTAGCAGGCAGATGCGACAACAAACAAACTGTTTGTCAAAATGAAATGAAACAAGACCATAGCGAGGCAACAGCAGGCAGCGAGCGCATGGAGCATGGTGCAATGAGGGAGGGGCATGGGGGCATGGGGGCATGGGGGCATGGGGGTGGGAGGTGGGAGGGGAATGACAAAGCAAAGGAGCCACACAACACAGCTCTACACATTCAAGTCAGTGGCCAAAACAGATGTTGTCTGTCTGTGAGCCGCTTACCCTTGCCCTTGCTCTTGCTCTTGCTCTTGCTCTTGCTCTTGCTCTTTCTCTTGTTCTTGCTCTTGCCTTTGCCGCAGCAACATGGCATCATCCTACCAACTGTGTCTCTGGCAACTCAAATGTAATTGAAGATGAAACAGTTGAGCCAGTAAATTGTGTGCTAGTAACAAAAATAACAACAACAACAACAACAGCACATGCAGCAGAAACAACAACAATAAAGCCACGGGGGGCACTAGATGACGGACGGATATATGGAACAGCATATGCCCTGTTATTCCATGATTATGAAAATAAATTTCATAAAATTATAATTAAATTTATAAAAAAAGAATGTATGGGAATTTTTTGTAGAGAATGAAATCATCGTATATATGAAATCATTAAATACACATAAACAAATCTAATAACATTATAATCAAATTTTATCAAAAATATTTGGAAATTCTTTGTATAAGTAGAAAATGAAATTATTAAATATATGGACACATATAACATAAAATCTTTAAATATACATATGTATATAAGTGTTGATTCATAAAAACAGCTTAAGCCCTGTGATTTCGTTAAAAATTATAATGAAAAGAAATTTCATAAAATTGTAATGAAATTTTTTAATATATATGAAATTTTTGGTTATAAAAAGAATATGAAATAGTTGACTGTATGTATATATCATACATATAATATTTACATATGTGTATATGTAATATAAAATTTTTAATTATATGTATCTGTATAATATATGTATATTGAATGATCATGCAAATACATTTCAAAAAATTATAATCTATTTTTAATAAATAATATATATGGAATTTTTTTTTTTGTTATATCAGAAAATGAATTTATTAATTATATGCATATATAAGAACAGATATCTGGAATATCTCAGCAATAATCCATTTCAGAAAACCAGCCCAAAAAAATATATATATATGTATCTAAAAATTATCCATAATTTACCACAATATCAAAGTACAAAAAAAAACAATTAATGATCTCTCGCGGAACCAGAAGATCATATTTTATTTGTATCTCAAGATATGCCTGCATTTGTATTACTATTAAGTTAATATTAAGTCACATACAAAGGTTTTCGTCCATTTTCCTTTAGCATAAAAAAAAAAATCAAGTACTGTTCAAATCAATTACTACTAAAAAAGTTTTATTGTCCAACATTTAGTGCTTAGTCGCACTACTATTTTTATGACCGCAGCAGTACATACTCATATATTTATATATACCCGATCATTATGAGTAGTTGTGCTGCAATATAGTGACCCCACTAATTAAACTAACTAGCTGCATTTAAAAGATGTTTCAGTTGATATACCAACTATACAAAGTCCAACGATTGCTCATGCTTCATGTTTTCATATATTCACTATGTGTATACACTATATAAAGTAGTATATGTACATATTTCTTTCAATTTGCAATTACTCATTCACTTGATGTCCATTTGGAATCGAAACGCAGCTTTAATTACCCACTTCCCGCTGCGCCACCTGCTTGACTCTGTCTGTTATACACCTTGCCATGTTGACTGTGCAGCATATGTCGTATGTATGTATGTATGTACATATTTGTGGCATAAGAATTGCAACAGAAACCGTTTGGGGTTGACGACGACGACTACAACTACAGCTACAACTCGAGTTCAGCCTGGCCACAAAATGTGGCATGTGGCAAGTGCAGTAAGTTCTGCAAGTGACGCGTTTTCTCCAGCTCTATTGCTGTCAAAAATTATACAAAAATATATGAATTTGGTTAGCCAAGCGACTAAGCGCAGAGATCAAGTTAAATACGAAAATAAAAGGAACAAATAAAAATAAATAAATTCTATGTAAATTAATGAGATAAGAATACAGATTTCAGGGAAGCATATGACTTTCGTAAGCTCTTTCACTTATAAATCATATAAATATAAACAAAGTTCATTTATATATAAATATTTTCTTTTCAGAAAAAGTTGCGTAAAGGCTTTACTTAAGCTTAAAGCTTAAATATTTAAAACAAAGTCGAATTTGAGCGCGAAAAGAACATAAATGGCATTTGCACTCTGCTCCCTAAATGCGTCTCAATTTCATAAACCAACAGTTGCTCTTTCTGTAAAGCAGACACCCAAATATGAAAAGAGGGCGAGAGAGAAACAGACAGAGAGAGAGATGGACATAGATTGAGATATTGAGCATCGCACAGTGGGGCCTTTGCCCATTTCGCTTGGCAAAATCATAAATTTTCAACGAAGTAGTATTTAGTAGTAGTACAGTCGAATTTTCGAATGCTTGAAATATTAAATGGTTCCAAAATTCAAATTCAAAGTTCTCACTAACACTAACATTACCGCGTCTTAGCAATGATTTTTTAGTTCGAATTACTGAATCATAAAAATGTAACGAAATTCGAAATATAAAGAGATTTTGTAGGGGATTCGTGATAACTTTGGTTATTTCGAAATATCGCAGGTTTGTATTTTAAAAATTTCAATTATATATGACAGATAAGTCTTTAGACTTTATGTAATGTATATACACACAGGGTGATCAGATAACAGGGTGTTTCACAGTTCTATAAAAATACAATTTTGTTTGATTTTTTTTTTTTTTTGTTACGACAGACAAAATAAAGAAAAATTATTTTTTTTTTTATATCTACATAATAAATAAAATTAAATACAAATTTTGAGAACAACAAAATTTCTTCAGCACAAAAATAATTTTTAATATATTTTTATTTATTTATTTTTTTAAAGTACAATTCAAAACAAATAAATAAAGAGCATAATCAAAGGGCAAAAGCATAAATAACAAAAAAAAAAAAAGTCCGCTTTTCGTACAATAGATTTCTTGCAATTCAATATTCAATGTTTTTCAGCTTTTTTTTTTACTTTGTCAATTTATTAAATTTTAAATACCCTTTAAATTTATGTATTTTCAAAAATATATTTTATACTGGAATTATTCAAACGTTTTTCTGATTTTTGCCCCACTGTGCGTCGGTCAGGGTTAGGCGTCAACCCGCTTGATGGAGAAAATGTCAATTATCAAAGAGACATTTGGGTCAGTGCGAATTATGAAAATTGATTGATGCCAATTGGCCGAGTGTGCAAAAGGAGAGAGACAAATTGCAAGAAATCTGTGTGGGTTTTACGCAATCACAATCCAAATCAAGAACAATGCCAGTTGGTCATGTTGGCCATGTTAGCCATGTTAGCCATGTTAAAGCCACAGCAAGCGATAATGTGCTGCGTCGAGGAGTCTCGACCATGTGCAATGCTCACTTTATTACTGATGCAGCAATCACAACAAGCAGAGCTAAACATAACTCATATCTCTGATACTTTGTGCTGTTGTGTTATGTCTGCCCTGGTTGTCCCTCTCTCTCTCCCTCTCTCTCCTTTCTGTCACTGTTTACAGTTGTTTTTGTTGGCTTTCCGGGGGCAAAGTTGTGGCCCAACTTTGCATGCTGCAACAAAATGTGCGGAAAGCGCCGTCCAATTTGCTGACTAACATAAAAAGTGCATACGCTGGCATCACAAACCGCCTACCTCCCCCTCCTGCCCACAGCTCTCTTGCCACGCCCCTCTCTCAAACACATCTGTATCCACTTGACCATGCCCCTGGTGCGGTTTCAAATGCTGTAAATCTCAGAATGAGAGCTAGAAAGTTGCAACTCCGCCAGTGCTGCCATTTTGATCGAGAGCACAAAAAGCTAGATCTAGCTGGAAAGACAAGCAAAATAAAGCTGAATCGTGATTTATTGCAGGTTTGATGCTAAATATGCATATCTAAATTTGCATTTGTATATTTGTGAACCTTTTCTTCAATTTCATTTGACTCTGGAATTGCATTACTCAAATTTGATAAAAAAAATAAATAAAAAAATAAAAACATACAAAATTACGTAAACTAAATTAAAAAAAAAAAATAATAATAATAATAATAAAAAGCTGAAAAAAAAACTTTTACAATTGTCAAATAAGCTAGAATTCCTGCTTCCCACTGTTTTTAAATTTTACCTCAAATCGGACTTTGGAAAAAAACAGATCTGACGGGAAAAATTTGAAATTCTGTAATTGCAATACTCAAATTTAATACAAAAAACATACAAAATTAAGAAACCCAGTTCCAAAAATTAAAAAAGCTTTTACGACTTTTAAATAAGCTGGAATTCCTTCTGTTTTCAAATTTGTCCTTCAATTGGGACTGTGAAAAATGCCAAATCTGACGAGAAAAAGCTGAAATGACATCAGTGAGCTCCATACATACACGAGTGTCTGTGTGTCTGTGTGTGTGTGTGTGTGTGTAAGTCACAGTTATCCTGGCATTTTTACTGGCTGTGCCTCCTGGGAATTACCTTGGTTACTGTTTCAACATTTTTATCTGCCCCGAAAAATGAGACAGCGCCGGAGAAATGTAAAAACTGTGAACCTGCCCAGGGGCAGGTGAGCGAGGCACAGGTAAAGCTAGAAAGCGAGCATTACACATGCATGCATACATATATACATACATATATCTATATATGTGTAGCTATGTTCACGAGTGCGTTTGTGCATAAATCCCAATTTAATCCATCCGGCTTTTAGTTTGTATATTTTTCGTCTCGAATCGTCTGGATTTCCCATCTTTATTTTTCTTCTTCTGCTTTTATTTTTGTTTTTGTTTTTTCTGTTGTTTTGTGACCTCTGCTTGATACCCTCGCCTGTGTTGGCATGCATAATTACATAGAGGATGCTCCTCTCCTCCAGCTGTAAAGTGGAAAACTATTTAATGGCAGCTTCAAATGGCATGCAAAATAGGTATTTGCATTCATTTGAGATCGAGTGAGCAAGCAACAAGCATTGAACATGAATCATTTTGTTCGACTCTTTAAGATTGCTAAACATATTTTAAATACCATTTTACACTTTATTCTGCAAAGGCAAAAAGAAAAGCAAAGTATATTGGTTTTGTGCAATGACCGACGCCCAATCGGGGCGTGGCGACTTGTATTTAAATATATAGTGACTTATCAAATTCTGATATATTTTGAGCCCTATGAGACTTGATGTTTAGCATATATAAATCAAAAAGATATGGCGGATATATCTATGCCCACAGGAGCAGTGTGGCCATTTTTCCCAGAGCACAAAAAGCTTTATCTAGCTGGAAAGCCAAGCTAAATAAACTGATTAAATGTACATTCGTTGATTTAATTTAATTTTGTAATATCTAATACATAATTCGCTAATTTTGCATTGCAACACACAACATTTGATACAACAAGTAAGAAAACTCTAGTCGAGAGTGCTCGACTAGATAATACCCTGAACCAAACAAACACAAAATACATTTAATATGGTTAAATACTTAGACTTCAATATATTTCAAATATATATATATTAATTTTTTTAAAAAGCCCGCCTGTTCAATGCTGCAGATCAGTGTTTAAAAGTTCATTTTAATAGTGATGATACTTTGCAGCATGTACATACATATGGATAAATTGGAACATGTATATGTAAGGGTGTATGTGTGTAACGCTCGAAAATACTTGCAATTATACATACAAACATTTATGTATATGTAGAAATGTAGGACTATGTTAGCATATACATGTGTGCATACATATGTATTGCCAAAACAAATTAATAGATGGCGCAACGCGCTTTAGTTATTTGCAATTAGAAACATTCTATATTATGAACATTATCATTTGATTCTGTTAAACTTAGCATATGCTATAAAGTTGCTTAAGATGTAAATAGAAAAGAAAATGTAAATATTTGCGTGGGTAAAAGAATTGAATAATTTATTTATTTTCAATTTATTAAAAATAAAAAATCATTCACATATTTTCACTGCAATTTAAAGAATTTGTTCAAATTTATGGTCGCTATCCAAAATGTTGACTTTCCATTTTATTAAGACACCAAGACTCAAACCGAGAAATTCTCGATGAACGTTCACCTCGATCACCTCAAAAAGTCACCTCATGCTCTCATGCTAAAAAGATTGAAAAATTAAATTCTACCGACTTTGCCTCCGAAGTCGAAAGGCGCGCCTCGCCTTTAATAACAACGCCACCTCGCCACTTAAAATCGAAACGACAAAACTGCAATAAGTTGACCGCTAGAGCGCCATCTAGTAAAACTAAACTAAACTAACAGCTGAGAATTTTAACACAATAAATCGCAATTTGATTCTTAGAATATGCTAGAAGAGGTTTGAGTGTATGTGTGCACACGTATAGGAAAACTCTTTTTGCTGCTGCCACGTGCGTTTGTTAGTTGGCCAAACGTTTTGTTTATTAATTTGTGTTGACTAAACGGAATTTAATGAAACTTTTAGCATATTATGTACATATTCTATTGAATATTTTACATTTTATAAAAATGCCAACTCATTCACAATTAGCTATACATGCAACTGACCTTCAAAGGGGAGTTTGGTCACATTTGGAGCCGGTATCCAAAATATAACAAAAATTGAAATTCTGTAAAATTCATCTAAACCTATATGCAAAATTTGGAGACTCTAGCTTTAAAGATGTAGGAGATATAATTTTAAAACGGATTTTCGATAGGGTTTTTAATCGATAAAAAAAAAACGGGAGTAGTTATCGTTTTTTGGAGATAAACTCGATCTGCGCGTGCAATGCACGGACCTAACAAAAAAAATTTCAAGTCTCTAGCTCTTATATCTTCTAAGATCGACGCGTTCAAACATACGGACAGACGGACGGACGGACAGACGGACGGACGGACAGACGGACGGACGGACAGACGGACATGGCTAAATCGACTCAGCTCGTTGCCCTGATCAAGAATATATATACTTTATGGGGTCGGCCACGCCTCCTTCTGACTGTTACATACATTTAACAAAACCATTATACCCTGATTTCCCATTTTCAATGGGTTCAGGGTATAAAAAATCATTCACATATTTTCACTGCAATTTAAAGAATTTGTTCAAATTTATGGTCGCTATCCAAAATGTTGACTTTCCATTTTATTAAGACACCAAGACTCAAACCGAGAAATTCTCGATGAACGTTCACCTCGATCACCTCAAAAAGTCACCTCATGCTCTCATGCTAAAAAGATTGAAAAATTAAATTCTACCGACTTTGCCTCCGAAGTCGAAAGGCGCGCCTCGCCTTTAATAACAACGCCACCTCGCCACTTAAAATCGAAACGACAAAACTGCAATAAGTTGACCGCTAGAGCGCCATCTAGTAAAACTAAACTAAACTAACAGCTGAGAATTTTAACACAATAAATCGCAATTTGATTCTTAGAATATGCTAGAAGAGGTTTGAGTGTATGTGTGCACACGTATAGGAAAACTCTTTTTGCTGCTGCCACGTGCGTTTGTTAGTTGGCCAAACGTTTTGTTTATTAATTTGTGTTGACTAAACGGAATTTAATGAAACTTTTAGCATATTATGTACATATTCTATTGAATATTTTACATTTTATAAAAATGCCAACTCATTCACAATTAGCTATACATGCAACTGACCTTCAAAGGGGAGTTTGGTCACATTTGGAGCCGGTATCCAAAATATAACAAAAATTGAAATTCTGTAAAATTCATCTAAACCTATATGCAAAATTTGGAGACTCTAGCTTTAAAGATGTAGGAGATATAATTTTAAAACGGATTTTCGATAGGGTTTTTAATCGATAAAAAAAAAACGGGAGTAGTTATCGTTTTTTGGAGATAAACTCGATCTGCGCGTGCAATGCACGGACCTAACAAAAAAAATTTCAAGTCTCTAGCTCTTATATCTTCTAAGATCGACGCGTTCAAACATACGGACAGACGGACGGACGGACAGACGGACGGACGGACAGACGGACGGACGGACAGACGGACATGGCTAAATCGACTCAGCTCGTTGCCCTGATCAAGAATATATATACTTTATGGGGTCGGCCACGCCTCCTTCTGACTGTTACATACATTTAACAAAACCATTATACCCTGATTTCCCATTTTCAATGGGTTCAGGGTATAAAAACCATTCATAGCTCATTCCATTCTTAAATAAGCCCGATTTTCTGCTATCCATAATTTCCAAGTTTTTCCCGCAATCGCTCTTAGGAATAAGCCAGATATGACCGAAAATAAGCCAAAACGGCAACACTGCACAGGAGGCGTGGCAAACGGCAAAAGCTTACATCTGCCAAAGTTGCAAAATTGGATAGTTGTTCTACTGATAACCTCCTCTACCGATGACCCAAAAATAATTTGTACGCCTCTTTGGGAGCGTGACATATCTAAAATATACTCTGTAATTTTCTCATTTTTTTAGCGGTAGCATCCAAATTATCCGTTTAAGGTAAGCTAGACGGTGCGAAAAACTAAAAAACTGCAAAAATTTAATGGGTTAAAAGTATAAACACAAAGTATCACGCAGTCGGTTGCGCCCGACTGCAACCTTATTTTTGTTCTATATTGAATTTATATATATATAAATAGCTAGAGACTCTACATATATAGAGACTGAGAGACTTTCTTTTGTTATAAACAATGTTAAACAAAATAATATCAATTCTATTTTCTTTATTATTTTATTTTTGGTTTTTTATTTTTTTATTTTGTTTTCCAAATTTTATTCTATTGTATTTTATTTCACATTTTATTCTATTTCAGCTCAGCATCTCGACTCAACTCAACTCAGCTCAATGGACCAACTAACCGAACAATTGTGCAGCTTTTTGTTCAAGTGTTTTTGTTGTTCATTCTCTCGTCTCTGTTGGTGTTTTTTTTTTTTTTTTGCCTGACTTTATATTTGTGAAAACTGTTGTTGTTTAATTTCACGTGTTAAAAGGTGCAAACTGTAGTCAACTATCTCGTGGTCTGGAGCTGCACTTTCAAAACAATAAGCCATAAGCTGCCAGCAGCCGAAACTCCAAATCATGTTGACTTTTAAGCGGGTAATATAGTTTATAACTCGAGAGTGTCCGACTAGCAGATACCCGGAATACGAAGGGTAAACGGAAAAGTTTATATCTTTATTATATCTAGGGGAGTCCGTCGAACAAATATTCAGACCTCTATGAGGGAATGGTAAAGCTGCTTTAATAACTGTTCTAAATTCTCAAGAGTGTCTGACTATCGAATACCCTGAATATTATAATTGAATGGTACATATACTTTTGTAGATTGTATCTCAAGAGTGTCCGACTATCAGATACCCTGAACACAAAGAGTATGGTTTTTTTTATAGTTTATTGAGAGATTCGACTAGCAAACCTCTCACCTCTATGGATAAATGTCGAAGCTGAATTAAAACATATAATGTGTAGGTCAGGAGTATCCGACGAGTAGAGACCCTAGGCACTATGCTTAAACGATAATGCTGCTTTTGTAACTATTCTTAATTCTAAAGGGTAGCCAAATAGCGAATACCCTGAATGTTATGGCTAAATGGTAAAGCTTTTTTGTAGTTTGTATCTCGGGAGCGTCTGACTAGCAAATACCCTGACGACTATGAGTGAATGGTAAATATGATTTTATAACTATTGAAAATTCTCAGAACTAACGAATATCTTGATAGTAGTAGTAAGTGTCTCAAGGGAGTCACATGAAAAGAGTCTTTGATAAAATAAAGATACTTTTGTAATTAAAATTTGTAAGGTGTTCGACTCGCAGATACCCTGAGCACTATGGGTAAATAGCAAAGCTAAGTTTGTAGCTCGTATCTCAAGAGGAGCGACTCTGAAGACGAAGAGTAAATGATAAAATCTCTTTTGTTTATATTGTATACAAATACCCTGACTGCTATAGCTTAATGATTATGCCGCTTTCTATTCTAACTATTCTAAATTGTCAGAAGTGTCCGACTAGCAAATACCCTGCATAATATGTCTAAATGGTAAATATACTTTTGTAAATTGTATCTTCAGAGTATCCGACTAGCAGATACCCTGAATGTTATGGCCAAATGGTAAATATACTTTTGTAGCTCTGTAGCTCAAGAGTATCCGACTAGCAGACACCCCAAGCAGCATGTTTAAACGATATTGCCGCTTTTGTAACTATTCTAAATACTCAAGAGTGTCCGACTAGCAGATATTCTGGTAAAGATACCTTTATAGTTAATATCGCGAAGCTGTCCGACTAGCAGATACTCTAAACTATGGGTAAATAGTAAAACTACTATTCCAAATTTCTTCACATATATCTTTTGAAATTTTTTTAGATTCGCTCATTCATTTCTTATTGCTGTGAGAAAGCATAATCTTGAAAAGCTTTGACTATACTTAATGCTTTTATAGATTCTTTGAGGTCAATATACATACATATATGATCAGTCAATAAAAACTTGTTTTTATAGCAGATTTCATACAATAAATAGTGTTACATTCGCATAGAGCTTAATACACTGATGTGCTTACTGTTTCAAGTTATGCTTAAGTCATGGCTAGCCAGGTTAGCAAGCAATGTTTATTAAGAGAAAAGTATTTTTATCAATTTATGGGACACTTTATTTTTTAATCAAATTTAGGTGTGGTGTTTTACATTTTTCAGATAAGAGTACAGGACACTCTAGTGCTTATCTACTTAAACACAATCATATATATATATTGGAAACTAATTGTATGAAGTAACATAAGACACGAACGGTAAAAACTTGTATAAAAAACCCCAAGAGAAGATTATAAATACCATATACGATGGGAAACTCTACGTTTTTGACTGCGGCAAACTCATGCACGAAACATAGTATACCTACAATATGTATTTAAATATTGAATACTCTTTGCTCAGCTCAGACAAAATGGAATTTATTGCAAATCGAATGTCTGTCGAATGATGCAACTTGAGCCAGCAAAACCCAGATTAGAATTTGCAGAAGGTAGCGGATATACGTATATCTGTATATAGATATGTGTGGCAAACTAGGCGATAAAGGTGCAAGAGCAACCGAACAAACGAGACAAAGAAAGCGACAGAATCCGTGCCCAGGTACGAGACAATTTAACACATGCAACGGCGACCGCGGCTCTTTCTGTTGCCACCTCGTCTCGTGGCACAATTACAACAGTTTCTACCTGACAGGCAGGCGAGCGAGCAAGTTGGTAGAGCACTCTATGCTCTACCTGCTGACAATTGCGGGGAAGCCAGAAGGAGAGAGAGACAGAGAGAGAGAGCGAGAGCGGGGCATGAGGATGAAGAGAGAAAGTGAGAGAGCGTGTGTGAGGCTGAGATAAAGCTGAAATATTTAATTATATATTTCTCATATTTTTATATGATTTTGTTTTTACTGAAATCCCGTTATTCCATCATCTTTACAGCGCCACGTAAAACGGGGAGTCAGAGAAATTGCAGCAAAGCAGTTGAGAAGAAGAAGAAGCCAGAAAGAAAACATTGAAAGTGGCTAACTTTGATCGGATATAAATACATTTATAATTATGTCTGTATTTGTGAGTGTTACATAATATACAAGAAAAACAATTGAAAAACACAGCTGGGATTCATTGTTTGTTTTGTGAAGCTAAGCTTATTCATTTAAAGAAATATATAGACATATGTTCTTAAAACAGCTGTAGCTTTATTATAAATAAATAAATATATATATAGAAAGTCAAGAGCTTTTAGTTTCTAATTATTGTTGACAGACCTACGGAGGGGTAGATATTGATATGACTAGTCGAAGCAACTAGTTATTCGTCTGTGTAATATAATATATATATATATATATATATATATATATATATATATATATATATATATATATATATATATATATATATATATATATATATATATATATATATATATATATATAATATAATATAAGATAATATAATATGCTATAATATAATATAATATAGTATATCAAAAATTTCCCAGTTACGCCTGTTTAATATACATTTTTAAAAAATTATATATAAAATGAATTATTCTTTTCCACACTCCTAGCCTAGGAGTCCTACTTATCCATCACTTATGCGGAATTATGCAAAATAATAACAATAAAAATATTAATATTGAAATTATCTATACATAGATTACACATACATATGTATATATGGATTTATTTACTTGATAATTTCCATATTAATTTTTTTATTATTATTATTATTTTGTCCATAAAGTTTATTAATTTAGTGTTAATTTTATTAAAGAACTTTAAACACTAGTATTTCGACATTAGCATTGCTGATTTTATTTCAATATTTAAGCTATAATGCTAAAATATATTTTTGGGACACGTAATATTTTTAAAAACATCAATTTTGACTTCTGATCTAAATGCAAACGAGCATGATTGGCATCTATGGAACAGAAATTATCATAAAAGCTCAAAAAATAGACTTATAGAGATTCTAGAATAGACGTGAGCAAATTATTGTATTCAATTATATAAAGAAAAACTAGTATTATTATTGCTAAGCTTAATAAAAGCTACACTACAAGATATTCAAAATATTTTAATTCAATGCTAAGAACATAATTTACTCTTTTTTTATTATTTAGAAGAGAATTTGTAAGTCATTTAGCTTTGTTTTCTTTGTATTCTATAGAAGAGTATTTGAAAAGTATTTAGTTTTAAATCCTTTTTTGTATTTTAAAGAGTATTTTAAAAAACATTTAGATTAATTAGTTTTTTGTATAATTTAAAATAAATTAATGTAGCTACGCAAAGACTTTAGTAAAGTTAAAGCCCAACTTTTTAATTGTAGCTCTTGAATATTTATACTATTTTCTATTCACATAAATTTTACTAATTAGTTAATAAAACAGTAATAAATATTTTTTAATTTTCTCTAAAAACAATGTTGCTGTACGCATACATAATTGATGCACTGTAAGTACTTGTAAATAAACTAATATGTGTATGTAAATATACATATGTATGTATAGTTGCATATATGTATGTGTTTAATGTGTATATGTATGTATGTATGTGTCTGTATGTAAGTAAAAGTATAAATTAATTCAACTATGTATGTATAGAGCACTCCCTTAAAAAAAGAGTTAAAATTGAAAATAATCGCACTGAAGCTTTCCATGCACGCTTCAACAAGTCTTTATTGGGGTGCCCATAGTGAAAGTTCTTTTTTTTTTTTTGTTTTGTTTTTTGTTTTGTTTTTCGATTTTGTTTTTTGTTTTTATGCTGCGACATGTAACGACGCACGACGACGCTGAGCATGTCCGTTCAAGTCCGTACATGTCTGTGCGTGCATTGCACAAGCCTCCACCCCCTTTAACAGCAAATCAAACTTACCGAGCAACAATTTCTCGTTAATCCAGTTGTCGTTAATGCTTTTGTTGTTATTGCTGTTGTTGTTGTTGTATTTTGTTGTTCAACTTTCAATTAGTTCTAGATACATGTATTTTGTTTGGTGCAACACTTGAAACAAAACAAAAACAAAAAGAAATGAAATGATATTTGCAGAGCTTGCAAAATTTTAACGGCTTTGCATTCAATTCTCTCTCTCTCTCTTTTCTCTCTCTTTCTGTATTTAAGCCAGAGACGGACGTTAATGATGAAAGCGTGGCCGGTTTCCGTTAAATTTCCGAACTGGAAAACTCACTCGCGACTCGCGCACTCGTCAAGGGATCGCAGCAAACTGGCGGCACGAGAAAAAAAAATATAACCGCACCACACGAAGAGAAACAGAAGAAACACCTGCACTCATGCACAAACTTGTAAATGCTGCAGCAGCGCATGCGTCGCTGTATGTGTGCGTGAGTGGCTGCGCATGTGTATATGGGTGTATGTGTGTGTGTTTGTGTGTTGTGTGACGGCACGCAACGGCTTGCAACAAATTGTAGGTGTATTTGTGTTTGGTGTTGCAACTTAACAACATACCAATGTATATCTATTTTACTTGCTGTGAAAGCTGCTGCTCACTAAATAACAAAATAATCACTCAATGGATGCGAAAAAAAAAATGTATAAACAAAAATTTAACGAATTTTAAACAAAAACACAGGCGAACGAGCGACGACGCGTAGCGCTGACTCTTGCAGAAAACCCAAACTGACGATCGTGAGACCCTTACTGAGAAACCATAGAATCCGAACAAAAATACTAGCAACGTTCAACTTAAAATACCTATCGATCCTATGCAATCGATATAAAATACATAACGTATATTTTTAATAGAAATATAAGGAAATTACCAATTATTGAATAATCTCTACCAATTAATATCAAATTTAGAAACGATTGCATCTGCACAGAGCACAATTAACAAGCTAAGTGCGGAAACATTATACCATCTAAATAAAAATCTTTCTTAAATTTATCTTTTTATTATGTTTTCATTTCAGTTAAAATTACTATTATAATAATTAGCTGTGACAAATACTTGCTTTTTAGTATTTTCATTTAAATAATTCAATGGTCACACTGTGATGAATATCGTACCGCATATAATTTTAGTTTTGATTTGTCTGTTACATTGCCTTTTTGGTATTCATTAAACTATAGTTATAAATGCAGCAAAATTATATAGTATAGTAATGTACAAACTCAATATTTGTTTTATAAATTTACAAAACTTAAAAGAATAGCTAAACTATAGCTTTGGCGCAAAAATGCTGAACGTAGCAAAAGTTTCGTATTGTGGCGCAAAAAGCAGCCGTGCTCAAATCAGCTGTTTTGATTCAGATATATATCGATAAGAACCGATGTTCATAACTTCGAGAATTTCACGACTACTGGCAATAGTTGTTGGCAATCGAATACTAAAATCGCGTTATAAATATGAAATTAAATAAAATGACCAAATATTTTTTCTCTTCAATATACTAATACTAATACTAACAATAAAAGAGAGATTAGATTTGATTACAAAATACACAGAGAGGCTTACATTTCTATCTACAAGTGTAACTTTTTTAATGCATTTGAATTAAATCACATTGGCGGTTGGCATTAATACATCAAGCTATTATATTCCTTTCGAAGTCTTAGCGATGTTTTACTTATTTGGGCAGTGTTTTAAAAACATGTCTAAAATGTTTTTGTTTTGTTAATATTTAAATAACTGCGGTATACGAATTGCCTTTATCCGCAAATATCAAGAGATCATGCCCTCTTTTTCTTTTCCTATTTGTAATTAATGAAAAATCGAAAAGTGAATATTGTATATCGATAGTCGCGTTGCTAAGAATGCATCTGCAAACGCAATTGGCGCGCATTCAAAAAAATATTTATTGTTTGTTTTTTGATTTGTTTATTTTTATGTGCTTCTTACTTGGATTTCTTATACAATTTAACAACAACAAATATCAAAAAGAAAAAAGGAGAACAACAAAAAAGATTGCGCTAATGCCTATCATTGTAATAGAAATGATAAGCTTAAGATTATTATTATTAAAATATGTATGTATCAAAAATTAGTATAATATTATGGTTATTATGTTAAGGCAAATTTGTTTTGTTTTGAAAAAGTGCATGCTTTTCAAATGGTATCAGACATTTTGGATTTGCATTGTAAAGTATTTAGAGTTTTCAAGTAAATTGCTTACATAGATATATATATATATATATATATATATATAGATGTATATATATATATATATATATATATATACATATTTATAGTTGTGTATATATGTATGTGTTTTGTCAAGTAGTTACGATTTGTATTGTGTGTATATATAGAAAAAGCTTCGCTGTTGCCGCTTGATATATTGTTGTGTGTGTAAGTTTGATTGCTTAGACAATATGAGAGTAAAAAAAGTGTTATCAGTTAGTTATCAGGAATACATCCACAATTTGACACGATTTCCATAGGTGCAGGCCATTAGGTTTGTATTGCAACAGGTTAAACACCACTCCGACCCCCTCTCCACTCTGCAGGATATTTTCACTTAATTCTAAATATATGTGTTAATATAGGGTTGTTTTTTTTTACTGTTCCATTTTTTCCTTTTTTGATTTCCGTTGAACTAACGCAAAGCAAAATCAATAATAAAAAAAATCATATAAAATTCATAAATAGCCTGCATAGGTCAATTGCTACAGACCCCAACCCACACAGCACTACACGGCACAATACTACACTACACACTACACACCCACACTACGCCCACACTACGCCCACACCACGCCCACACACTACACCCACACTTTGCCTCAGTGGGGATGGGCCGCCACTGTGGCTGGTGCCGGCAGCTGATCCCGTTGATGGCGACGCCGCTGCTGTGTGCTTGCAATGCGCTTCTTGAGCATTTGGAACGTCTGCTGCATGTTGGTCATCTGGTAGCGTATGGAGGTGCTGACGTCACGCTGCAGCTGCTGCACCTCCTGGATGTCCTTGCGCAGATTCTGGTACTCGTTCTTCACCTCGGTCATCGACTCGAGCAGCTCCAGCACCTCCATCTCGTCCATCTGCTCCATGGCCGTCTGGTCCAAGCTACGCTCCACGGCGTGCAGCTTGTGGGCCATCGTATACAGCTGGCTGCCAGCATTGGCCACCTACCACAAAATTTGAATTTCACTTGTATATACATATATATTTTGTTGTTTTTACCGATTTTTCGAGTGCGCTTATATCCTGATAGCCCGACATCTCCATATTGCTGCGCTATTGTTCCTCTCGCATGCTTTCACCAAATAACAAACAGCAACAACAATCAAAATAAATAAATAAACTAACTGTCAATCGGGCTGCAAAACAGCTCAAATTATAATCCCAAATTATGCGTTGCCTATTTAAGGGCGCCGACTGCGACTGCGACCGCCCTGCGAACGAACCTTGGCGGCTTCTCTCTGGAGCGAAGCAGGCAATCTTAGCGAATCCAGCGGCTCGCTCGGCTATTTATACACACACGAGCACGCACGCTCTCACACACACACAAAGGCAGACACACGAGCACACACACACACACACACCCACACACATGGACAGACAGCCATGCTGTTTCGCTTCCGCATCCCTACGAAACGAGGGAAGGCAACGAACGAAACAAGCAGCGGCGAGACCTATTGAATGTCAAAACAAAACAAAAAAAGGGAAGCTGTGAAGGTAGGCGACGCGGACATACCCTATGTTTGCAAGTTGAAGTAAATAATCATAGCATAACGATATAATGAAATGTACTTTGTAAATAAAATATATTTATTATATCGATTAATAAAAACTATTCGTTATATAAACTATCTAAGCTACAATAAAACATAAGACACAAAAACTAGCATATAATTTGCTATATCATACAGAGGTTACTTTAATATACCTTACACATACAAACTTATTGCATTATACCATTATTCCATTATTATATGAGCATATTTATTTATTTTTGTATACATCAATTCATTTTTTATTTTTATTTATTTGTTATTTTTATTTATTTTTTATTTATTTATTCATTCATTTAGTCATTTATTTCTTTATTTTTAATAATTTATCCATATTTTTATTTATTTATTATTTTTTTTAAATTTATTTATTGTTTTTTATAGTTGTCTTTACTTTGTTATTTATGTTCTTTTATGTATGTTATTTTACATATTTATTTATTTATTAATTAACTTGAACTTTAACAATTATAATGTTTAGCCTGAAAAATTCACAAATATAAATGGTCAGAGCTATTATTAAACTAGGATATAATAAGAAATATTCGAGGAACTTAGAATACAAAAATACTTTTAAATAAAGTTATTATAAAAAATAAAAATGAATAAGGGAAAGCAAAATCAGTGAAAAAGAATAAGAAATAAATATACCCATGACACAAAAATAAGAATTTCTTCTACTACAATTTGTTTTTTTTTTTTTTTTTTTTTTTTTTTTTTGTATACTTAAATATACAAATAGAATATCATTATACATATACACATAACATAAACTTCCCTTAAAATAAAAAATAAATTATTGCAACATAGCTTAGATACCCCACATATCCAAAATTATTATTTTATATTACGTTACGTAAATTTCCCTAGAAAAAAAAAAGAGTACTACTTTTATATACCCTACATAAGCAAACTTCTTCTATTGTATATATCTATTTACATATGTATGCATATACATCACACAAATTTCCCAAAGAAAAACAAACATATTTGTTCATTATTTTTTATATACCCAATATATCCAGACTTATTTTATTATACATATATACGTTAAATAAATTTCCCTAAAAGTATAAGATATTTCTACTTCTTTTTTATAACTTATTTTAATATACATTTACACATTACATCAATTTCTCTATGAGACAAAAATGAGATATTTCTACTTAATAGTTTTGTATGCCCTTTATTACAAACCTTTTCTTTTATACGTTACATAAATTTCCCTAAAAATGTACCATATGAAGAAGATATTTCCGCTTATCCTTTTATTCCTGTTTTATTCACCACCAAACTCGATCATACCCTACGCCTTGTCATAAGCAATGTAAATTCACCACCAACAGCAATCCGTCCGTCCGCCTGTCTGTCCGTCCGTCTGTCTGTCGGCTTGTGTGAATGTGCTCTTTTCCGGTGAATGGCAACTTTGACCAGGGAAAGTATTTTAATTATGAGACCGTGTGTGCTCAGGCTGACCAGGAAGCGGAAGTTGGCTGAAACTTTGCTTTCAGCCCGACAGAAATGATGTGTAAGGCAAAGCTGTTTGCTTGACGTCTACGTTTTTCATTTTCCATTTCAAATTTTCCATTTTCATTTTCACTCATTTTTCCTAGCGCTTTTATAACTTTTATGTACACATTATTGCAGTTAGTTTTTGTACTTTTTTTTTTTTTGTATAGGGCAAATTAGAAGATTGTAAATGGGGGATCACGAGGGCGGTGCGGATGCGGATGCGGATGCGGATGCCGATGTCTTGCCGCGCTTCAAGGGCTTGCCGAACATCGTCGAGGGTGTGGAGGATATCTACGCGCACTTGCAGAAGCGACACATCTATCTATACCCAGAGAATGGCACCCACAAGCAGTGGGTGCAGCCACAGGCCATAATTCTGTTCGCGACCGGGAATGTGAATCAAATTGTTGAGGCGGTCATCAAGGATCTGAAGCATCCGATTGGCACCGGCCTGGTGGCCAGCATCCTGGTGCAGGAGCCGCTGCGTAACGCACTCATACGAAGACTCCGTGGCCGGATGGAGCTAATGGACGAGCGCATAGCAAATCATCCAAATTTTCTGAATAGTCTCAAGATAATCGAACGACTCAATTGTAAAACTCTTTTCATGGAAGAATATGATCCATTGGACAAGCAGAGGCTGAATGGCGTAAAACAACCAAATTCACCAGTTGTGGTTCTAGATTTCCCACAAATCTATTTTGGTGATAAGCCCACGGCCATTGTAACGCTAAATACCTTTCGGACTATGAACGAGGCGATCAAACTGTGTAATCGAGAGGGTCTTCAGTTCGATACGGTTTCGATTTGGACCAACAAGCTGTCCGAGGGCTATGATGTAGTGTCGGCGCTATCAAAGTACCCGAATTTCCGATTCAATTGCATCAACGTACCGTTCGATTCCAAGGTTATGGTAGCGTTAAAAAGGAATTATCATTACGAAGCTCTGTCAATTGGTGGGGACCTAACGAACATAGTATTTCCTATACGTCCTCATGCCCACTAAATATCTAATTATATAATTTTTGTTTGTTCGTTAGTGTAAAAGTAAAATTCAAAAATATTATATCTTTAAGTGTCCCAAAATAATAGACAGTATTTTCGATTTTGTTCTTGGTATTTTTTGGTACTTGAGGTGCGCAGCATTTTATCGATAGCTGTGTGGTGTGGTAAGTGTGAGGAATCGATATATTGTGGGCAGCAGTATTGTCAGCTCTAGATCCATCCGCAACTTGGAAATAAATAAAATAAATGTCAAAGAAGTGCGAATGTTGCTAAAATTCGATTAGTTGGCTAACGAAATGATTTGTCGCTTGTGCTTGAACCCATTGGACGAGCAGAACACCGTGCTGCTGTTCACTGGCGGCGACAACGAGGCATCCAACAGCGACAACAAGACAATACCGGAAAACTATTTGGTTCAATTGATATCAACGCATTTATATCTATGCGTAAGTTGAGATCAGTGTGCAATTGTCTCCACCTTGAATTGAGTTTTGCTTTAACAATTTTTTCCTGCAGCTCTCTCGCGACGATGCCATTTCCACATCCATTTGCACGGACTGCCGTGCGCAACTGGAGAGTTTTCACAATTTCTGGAAGCTGGTGGAGCACAAGCAAACAACGCTCTGCAGCCAGTTCTTGGAGATTGACTGCGATGTCAACTGGTCCGAGGAGGGAGATGCTGAGCAGCAGCAGCAGCAGATGCAATTGCAGCATCCGCTGGCCTTAGTCGACTATGAGCAGGATGCCGACCCAGAGCTGGAGCAGGAGGCGGGCGGCGATGATACGCCAGCAGTATACGATGTTCTCGTCAAAGATGAAACCGAATTTCACGAATCTTACCTAAAGGTCGACCCCAAGGCAGCGGCCGCCCACAAGTTTCCCTGCATGTTCTGCGACAAGTCCTTCAAGATGCGCCGCTATCTCGAGGAGCATGTGGCCACGCATACAGGGGATCGTCCCATTGCCTGCGCCTACTGCAACATGGCCTTTCGCTGTCGATCCAACATGTACACGCATGTGAAGACCAAGCACAACAGCCAGTGGCAAAAGGCGCGTGCCGATCGCGAATCCGCCAAGATCAACAGCAACAACAATGTCCAGATTCAGCGAACCACCAATGGGGACAACAGCGACAAGTTTGTGGAGGCACTCAATGTGCCAACCATTGAGCTGAAGCCAACAGTCAAACTAGAAACTTCCGATGCCACACCAGCTGCAGCTATAACTCCAGCTCCAGTTGCAGCTGCGGCTCCAACTCCAGCTGCTGCTACAGCAGCAGCAACAGCAACAGCAGCTCCACAGCATCCGCCACCGCCGCCATCGACGCTGGTGATACCCAACATTGCCACCATTAAGAGCGAACCCATGGAAGCAATCAATTTGACCATGGCCAAGGCACCGACGTCTCCTTTGCCAGCGGCCAAGCGAGTCACGCGCTCCAGTCGCCGCAAGACGCATCTACCCAAGAAGGTGCAGCACACGACGCGCAGCGGCAGCATCAGCGAGGACAGCAGCAACGAGGAGCCGCTGCCCGATCTTGGCGAGAAGCGCCTAAAGACGACCGACCTGCAGACGTGCAAGGAGAACGAGCTGCTGCTGGCCAACTACAATGCAGTGGCCGCTGTGGTGGCCGCCGCCACGCAGCAGCAGCAGCAACTGTGCGCCACAATAATGCAGCAGCATCAGGAGCAGCTGCTCACAGCGATGGCAGCGGTCAGCACGAGCAGCAGCAGCACTGCAATAGCAGCAGCAGCAGCAGCAGCAACAGCAACGGCAGCAGCAACGGCAGCAGCAACAT
Organism: Drosophila hamatofila; assembly: GCA_035045345.1. Classification (NCBI taxonomy): domain Eukaryota; kingdom Metazoa; phylum Arthropoda; class Insecta; order Diptera; family Drosophilidae; genus Drosophila; species Drosophila hamatofila. Next base: position 5,913,164 of record JAWNPA010000039.1, on the reverse strand, counting down.
TAAATAGTCAAAGCAGGTGAGTAATAATAGCTAAAGGCTAAACCAACAACAAATTCCTAATTGTTCACTTCACTTCACTTCACTTGCAGCAGCTCAGTTGCTTCCGCCTCCTGCTGTCTGCCAGCCGCAGAGTCCTACACATGCAGCATCTGTGGCCAGCAGCTGCGCAATCAGCGCGCGCTCAAAAATCACCTGCACAACAAGCACAATGCGATGCTACCAACGGCGACTGCGACAGTGACTGCAACTCCGACCTCGCCTAGTCCCAACATCTGTGCCAATTGCGGCGAGCTGCCTGGCCAGCATCATCGCTGTCTGAGCAAAGCCAAATACGCCTGCGACGTGTGCGGCAAATCATTCAAAATGAAGCGCTATCTGGAGGTGGGCAGCAATAGCTTCAATATAACTATATATATATATATGGTATCAATTTCAATTCAACTTCCTCTTGCAGGAACACTTTGCCACACACACGGGCGTCAAGCTGCACACCTGCGCCTTCTGCCCCACAGAGTTTCGCTCCAAGTCGAATATGTATCATCATACCAAGCGCAAGCACAAAACCGAATGGGAGCGTTCCCGAGCCACGCGCAATGCAGCCAAATCGACAATGGCGAGCAGTGAGCAGCAGCAGCAGCAACAGCAGCAGGAACAGGAGCAGGAGTCGGAACAGCGGCATGAGACAGTCACAACAGCAAATTCCTAGTGTGAGCAGCGCGCGAGATTTTGTTAAGCACGCTCTCTCTCTCTCTCTCTCTCTCTCTCTCTTTCACTCTCTCTACACACACATATATATATAGATCATATATATACAGGGCTATCCATATTCGAGGGATACATGTTTTTTTTTTTTTAATCAAAGAAAAACAACTGCTTTGATGTTGACGATAGTAATAATTTTATTTGGTTCAAGTAGATTTGAATGTGATATCTCAACATCAAAGAAAATGTATCCGTCGAATATGGGCGATCTCAGATGGATCCGTGGAATACAGACAACCCTGTCTATATATATATATACAGTAGGATATGGTTATCATGATGAAAATTCTGTTCCCCAGATAAACTTATATGGCGGTCTATCGGGTATATAGGACGCAACCTTGAGCGTCGTTATAACCGAATTCTACTATACATATGTAGACTATATATATTCTATAGTTACTTATATTATGTCTAGACGTACGTAATTCGGGCTGGCATCGAGCGAGTGTTTGCCGTTGTATATATATATATATATATCTAATTACTTTAAAAGCGCCCCTCCGTTTATGCCTTACCTAACTGCTTAATCTCCCCATTGACTTACTCCGATAAGCCACACGCATATATATATATACGTATATATATATGACGTACAATTTGAGGAATATATTCAAAAAATAATTGTTTATGTTAATATGTTTTCATTTTGTATAAATTCAATTCTCATTTACAATTTGTATGTGTGTGTGTGTGTGTGTGTATGTATGTGTATGTGTATGTATGTGTGTGTGTATGTGTATAAACATTTTTTTGCACTTAAATGTTATTTAATTTATTATGATTATATTTTATTGTAATTATTTTTGTTTTGCACAAGATGTAAACTAAATTTACACGATACTCAAATTTGATGTTTGTTTTTTAATTTTGTATAAAAGAAATTGTGAACTCCAATTGGAAATTCATTTCCTTACAACTCTCTTTCTATCTCTCTCACTCTCTCTCTTTCTCTGGTTTATTGGTTATGCTCTTTATACAACTACTGCAGAAGGAAGAGGAAGATGTTGATGAATGATGATGATGATTTAATGATGAATGAAAAAGAACCACGACGATTTAGAGTAAACCTCTAGTATTAAAAAAACATGTAATAAAAAAATGTTCTATAACGCAATCTAGCTTAATTTTATATATTGTATGTAGCTACCGAAGGTGGAGCTTTCTCTCTCTCTCACTCACACTCTAATTGCTATGCGCTCGCGCTCTCTTTCTATCCCTATCTATCTTTCCCTTTCTCTGTCTTTTTCGTACATTTTACTCACACTGAACCCAAACTTAAGCTAAATTCTAGGTATATTATTTTGTATAAAATTGTCTCTGGTTATTGTTGTTGTGGTGTGTGGGGAATGGAATATTCCCGGCATTCAGGACTTTAGCCTGTCTGTGATATCTCGATCACTGAGATTGTATTAGAGGATGTGTAGTATCTGTGCTAGCTGCTGCTTGGAGTATATATAGTATATATTATAGTATGAACTTCTGCTCTACGGTACTGGCGCTTAGTTTACGTCCTTCACTTGGCACTCGTCAGTCGCCCGCAGGACAGGTCCGTGGAAGGCACCGAGAAGACGAAGGAGAGGCAGCCGAAGCGCAGCAGACTGCCGTGGGCCAGCACGGCGGAGCCTTCCCAGGCGCCGGGCACCATGGGCGCCGGTGCACCGGTTTGGCAGCGGCAGCCGTGCTTTAAAATGGGAGCCATTCTAAATTGGAGAGAGAAGAAATAAATATTTTTGTTTATAGTTGATTAGCGACGACACCCTGTATTGTTAAGAGCTATCGATAACTTGCAGCAAATTTGAATATTTAAATTCACTTGTCATGCCACTCACATCACTGGAAACTGATATGATTATGTTATAATGACACTTGTTGCTGTCTTGTAATCGATATTGTGCGAAAATTAAAACAATTGCAACAATTGTGCAATTGCTGCGCTATCGATTATTTTCAAAGAAGCTGCAAATTGAGAGCGACCGACAAATTTCAATTGGTATTTTTGCTGCAGAGTGCGGAGAGCTTATACGGTTGTGGACGGACGGGCTTACCTCTCGTGCGTGTCCCGCTTGGGCTCGCTGTACTGACGCTGAATGTGCCGCCGTTTGTCAAGCAGATCGTCGACGCGTCGCTTCAGCTCCGCATCATCGGGACGCATCCGTTTGCCGGCATGCGTTGGCGCGTATTCCGTTAAATCGCACGTATATAGCTGGCCGTTGACCTCGGTGCCGAACTCGGAGTAGTTGATCAGCTCATAAGACTTGGTGAACTCATCGTAAAAGATGATTGCGTGTTGTGGCGAGATCCGCGAGCAAAAGCCAATCGCGGACAGATCCACGGTCTCGGTGTGCGCCAGGGTCGTCGAGGGCGTGTAGTGGCCACCGTAGCCGATATACAGGGTGCGATAGCGCATGAAAATGGACTGCTCCAGGCCGAGGGTGCTGAACCAGCGACTGTCCTCCAGCATGTCGCCCAGCGGCGTGAGCACCGCCCGCGCCCGCACCTTGCACTGCAGCAGCTTCAGCTCCAGCCGCGTGGCCAGCTCGTAGGCTTTCTCCGTGTCGCTGCGCTCGCGCGGCACATAGCTCTCGGCAGCCGTGTCGGCGGCGGCGATGGCAGCGGCTGTGGCCAGCGCCGGATGCAGCGCCATCATTGGATCCTCGTCGGCGGCATTGCCGTTCTTCTGGGCGAGAATCGAGGAGGTTTCGCTGGTGAATAGCAGCGAGAAGCGACGCATATCCTCCGGCGCCAGATCACCCTGAAGCGCTGTGCTCTGGACAGCCGCCGGCTGCATGGCTGACGACAATTGCCGAAGACGTCGCGCAGCTGTCCGATTTTTATACTGCGTCACGATCTCGGGGTGCTCCTGGACCAGCTGCTGCAGGCGCTGATGGGCCAGCTTCTTGATGAGATCCACATCCAGATGGCACAGATCCGCATCGATGATGACATTCGCCTTGCACTCCTCCTCCTCCTCCTCGTAACTGAGCTCCATGCTCTGGCCCTGAGCCTGACCATGGCAACTATTCGATAGCTTCGGCTCATCTGACGTCTCCTTGTGCTCATTGCTTGTTTTTTGACTATCTGCAACTCGCTCATCCGTGGCCTCTGTCTTGGGCGACTCCACCAGGCCGTTGCTCTCCTTCTCCTTCTCCTTCTCCTTCTCATGCTTCTCCTGCTGCTCCTGCTGCTGCTGCTGCTCGTTGACGCACTCCATGTCGCTGTCGCTGAGGCTGCCATCGAGTTGGCTGCGGCCCAGTTCCTTTTGGATTTCCCGGAACTTGGCGCGGGCACAGCGCAACGCCTCCAGATCCTTGAGCAGCGACTCGGTCACACTCTCCCGGGAGATGTCCTCCACGGCAGTGGGCAGCTGCTTGCGCCGCTTCACGCGATCATAGCGTAGCGTCTGCCTCATCGACGGCAGCAGAGCCGGAGGATGCTCGTAGTGGTAGCGGACGATGGCCGGGACATCGATGTGGGCGCGGGCACGCATCGCCAGCTTCATGCGGAATGGTGGATTGCGCGTGTTCACGCGCCTGAAGAACTCCATCTTGACATTCTCGTGATCAAGCGGCTGATGGAAGCGATTCCACAAACGGACGCGCTCCGTGGCCGAAATGCTGTTGGTCATATTGGCATCCTGTTGAAAAGCGAGCAATTGATATTTCAAGTCTGATCTAATCTTAACAACTGCAACACTTACAATGAAATTCTCCACATGATTAGGGCACATCCAGAGGCCGGCGGGCAGTGCGGTAAGCGGCGGATCCAGGCAATCCTGATGATAGTACAGCGGACAATAGTCGCACGAGATGAGCGGCGCTCGTTTGCAGCTACGCGTGCAATAGAAGCACGTCTTGGCCGGCAATGGAACCAGGCCCTGTGCATCCAGTTCGAAGGGCTTGGAATAGCGTCGCTGGCTGCCGGGCTTGCGATGCCCGTTGCCGGTGCCGGAGTGCGGCTGCTGCACCGGCTGCACTTTGCCATTGCCCGGGAACTGCGTGTGCAGCTCCAGCTCTGGCGGCAGCGAGAACTGCTGCGGATTCAGCATGCTGGCGGCGCGGATGACGTCGTCCAGTGGCGTCGGCTTGCGGTTCGGATCGAGGGCACGCTGTATGGCCAGCGGCATCTTGGAGAGCAACTTTTCGGTACTATTCCGTTCGCTATTGCTGCGCTTGCGTAAATTACGGATCTTTAGCGGAATGGATTCCAACTCTCCGGAGGATGGGGTATTGGCACGCGACCCACTGCCGCCCGAGGGCACACGTTCCACGGAGCTGGCCTTGGAGGAGCACGTGGGCTGCGAAACCTTGGCCATGCGACAGCTATGGCACAGCCACTGGCCACTGGGTATATCCTCTTCGTTTAATGGCGGATCACTGGATGGCACAATATATAAAGCACATTGAAGTCACTTGGGATTTGAGAGTACTCACTGGCATTGCAGATGGAAGCTGGATGGACAACGGTCGCAGCAGAGCAAATTGCCGCCCTCCTCGCAGGCGTCACACAAGTCGTGGTTATGTCCGCGTCCAGGACGTCTGTAATATGGATGCTTCGTGTTCGTGGTGCGCTGTATCATTTTCTCTTCCTCGTTTGGCGGCGGCTTGATCAGGATCTTAATTTGCTGGAAAAATCCACAAAATTTGAGCAGGAATCAATTAGTATTAATTAGTTTTCTCAGCTATCGACTGTCATCTGTCCAATCTGTAGCCCATTTGGCGGCGATGAGTGACCGTCAGACTGACGTTTTGACAGCAATTGACAGCTGTAAACGAACCTCCATTATGCTAAGCGAACCATTTGGGTCCTGGTCAGCTTTTGACATCTTTATCAAATTTTTCGTTAACAAGATTTTGTTAGCTTGGAAGAGTTGAAACCAAAACCCAATCACAGCGTTGCATTCATGGCTTGTTGGGCCGTTCCCATCATATCGATATACATATATCGGTATGCGATTCGCGTGCTCCGATACAGAGGGTGTGCTCTGACCTTGCTTCTAACAGTTGACAAGGAGGAATACTCGCAAATTCTTATTGGTCAAAGAATATTGAGTTGGGTTCTGGGTTATCGATGTTTAAATAATTATTTTTAAAAATTTGAATTCAAATTCTTGATTTCTACTAACAATTGAAAACAAGAGATGAAGTCTTATTGAATGTAATATGAACTATGAACATTTATATTCAGCAAATATATACATATATAATTCCAGTTAAATATATTTATAAATAAATATTTTTAAAATCTTTAATTTATGATAAACGGGTAATATCAATTTCTAGCAAACAAAACTAATACAAATATATAATATTAATATAAATATATGCACTTGAACATAATTTATATCACAATTATGCACATGTTAATAACAGTTAAGTCTTTTCATTTAGGCGGGACAGTGATTACCGTTGTATACACATTTTCGATGAACACTGTATCGTTTCGTGCCGCGACTACCCATTGTTATCGATAACGATATTTACCTTTGACAATACAATAACAAAACGCAGCTGCTGTGGTCATAACTGCGTAAATATTGGAATTTTTAATACAACTGCTGGTGAAAACAAAGCGGAAAATGTTTTCGATATTTGGCAAACGCAAACCAGCAGAAACTCCCACCGAGGAGGCCATCCAAGGACCAGCCGATGGACCCAAACCGAGCAGCGGCGATGATTTCATCTTTGTGGAGCGCAAACCTGACTCAGATCCAAGCACAGCGCCTGGCGCTGGCATGATGTACCCACCCGTGCCGCAATCAGCGTACGGTCCAATGCCGTATCCACCGCCGCTGGGACCACGACCTGCAGTTGGACCTAAGCTCAGTGCGCCCATCAGCTATCTGCAGGACATTCCCTTTGAGCTGTCGCCGCAGCTGGCCACCAAGGATCGCTTCAACTACACGCAGACGCAGGTGGATGGCATTCTGGCATTGATGACGCGCCAGCTGTCCGTCGATGCAATGGCCGAGGAGTACACATTCGCCCTGGAGCGCTCAGTGCAAAATGATCCCTACTAAATGGGCGACCATTGGGGAAGCTAATGCTAATTAGATATACATGCATATATTTATGTTTATTTGTAAATTGTCGTTTAGATTCGCGTGGCATTAGAAATTGTATTATTAAGTAACAAAAGGCATAAATCGATTAAACAACTGAAACTTAAATTCTTTTGTGATTCCCCCAATTTGGAGCTTACACCCGCTTTCCGACAGATGGCGCCACCTTTGACAACTCGAAATCTGATTTATTTCTCCTCTCAGTTGGCTTTGACTTTCTACCTGGCTGGGCTACAATGCCAGTTCAGTCGATAGTCATTCCATGTTCGACAGTGTAACAGTAAATTGTCAGTTCCATCGATGTTGTAAAAAAAATCTATATGTACAACAAAATAATTTTTTCCTTTGATTTCAATATTTTTTGCTTACATTTTTTTTGTCGCGTTTTTTTTTTTTTTTGGCAAAATTTTGCGTACTTTTAAATTAACCGGAAGTTTTCAATACGAATAAGAAAGAGGAGGACGTAGATAATGGCCAGCTCAAATGTATCTGATTGGGATGAGGCGCTGCCCTCATCGTCAGCGGAGGAGGCCGAAGAGGAGGATACAGACTACTGCAGCCCGGAGAACCGGAAGAAACGGCAGGAGGAGAATGTCTCCAAGCTGCAGTCGTATGTGCGCCGCATGGCCTACCAGCCAGCGTTGCCGCCCAAGGCTCGAGCCTACGACGTGGCCCTATCGAAGCCCAAAAAGTACACGCTCATGGACAACTATGAGCAGTTCAAGGAAATCTACGATCCCCAATTGAGGGCCAAGCGCATCAAGCGCATGCTGGGCAAATATAATGCCATAACCACAGAGTAAGTTGAGCTCGATCTCGATCTCCATCTCGATCCATCCCATACTCATACTCAACTATCAATTGCAGGCAGCTCGAGGATGTGCTGAAGAATACCAAGAAGAAGGAGCGCCGCAAGGAGGACTTCCTCAAGCGCAAACAGGAGCTGTACTACAATATGCTAACCAAAATGGAGCGCCAATGTCGCTCCCAATATCTGAATGTGCTGATCAAGAAGTTTGCCAAGTTCATAGCCCATCTGGCGACCACAATGCGCATACCGCCGCAGCTGGTCGATCCGTATGCTCGGATGCAGCGCGGCATATTCTGCAACATACTGCTGGCAATTGGCGTGCAGCCCACATCGCAGTCGGCAATCTATTATACCAGCCAGGATGCCATTGAGTACGATGTGTGCCATCGTCTGGCCCATGCGCTGCTCAGCTTGATTATCAAGGCGCTGGATACGGCGGCCACACGCGAACCCAACGAGGCGCCCAAGCCCTCGACGGACCTCGACTTCAAGATGGACAACTACATCAAGGAGCGCCTCATGTGCGCTGCCAAGAAGAAGATCAGAAACGAGCAGCGCCGCAAACGGCAATCCACGTTCAATTTGAGTGCATTTCAGAAGTGCTCTCGCCTCGACTGCGAATAGTTCCGGAATCTCCGGAATCGCAATCGAACTGAGCAACGGAATCTGTATTCCGTGCAACATCTGCTGTCATTATTCATATTCCGTATTCCGGGAGCAGCGAGCTCAATTCTCTAGTGGATTTCATACATCAATTCTTGTATACATATTTTGTTAGTACTGATCCGGGATCATTGATCCCCTCAAATATATTTGTTTTTGTAATAATCATCACGGGGCAATTGTTATGCACAGCCACTTCTCGGGCACCTCGAAGCTGTCCGGCGGATTGGCCGTGTACGCCTCGCAGTACGGCACATGCCAGACGTTGCCCACCTTGTGGGCACTCAGCCGATAGCGAATGGGCTCCTTGACAATTATCTGGCCCGTCTGCGTCTGGGTGACCAGCGAGTATTGGTGCTCCTGCTGCCAGCGCCGGAAGGTGGCCTTCAGCTCGCTTCCCAGCAGATGGGCGTGGCTGCGCATCAGGTCGCGCGAGAAGAAGTCCGTTTCCTGGCCACTGCGCAATGTGGCGTACAGCAGGAACGGATCATCGTGGGTGCTGCAAGAGAATCCAATATATAAATATCTGGAGAGGATTAGCTGCCCCCTACTCACAGATTGTTGGTGAGGAAGACACTCGCATTGCTGTGTATGTACTGCATGGCTGGCTTGGACCAGTTGCGCATGTGTTGGCGCCCAAGGACCAGGACACGCTTGCGCCGCTCCTTGAAGTAACGCACCACGGTGGCGAGCAGCTTGGCCAGCTGCTCGGGCGGCTTCTTGCTGCCGGTGGAGTAGGCGACGTTGAGGCCATCGATGACGCAGTCGTAGGGCGCCGTCTTCTCCACATACTGCTTGAAGCGCTGCAGCTCCTGTGGCGTCGTCTTCTGGAACACATCGTTGCGTATCAGCACCTTCTCCAGAAAGGATTCACGCAGCTCCGCGAACTGGGCATCGCTAATGGCCACATGCTGCAAGCTCTGCTGGCAGGCTGAGCACTTGCCAAACCGTTCCAGCCTCGTTGCGGTCACCTGCAGCCTTTGCGGTAGCCGCTGGGCCAGTGCCAGGAGCTGCTGTGCCACCAGCTCGCTGATGAGGATGTCGTGCAGCTCGAGGAAGCAGAGCAGCCGCTCCAGCTGGGCACCTAGTGTTTGCACATGCTTGGCACTGTGCGCCAATAGCGACAGAAAGATCTCACATTTGGGCAGCTTGCGCGCCTGGAGCATCTCCTCCAGCAGACGCCAGCCCAGCTCTGGCTGATCCGCGCTAAAGGCCTTGGCTATCAGCGCACTGTAGGCGGACACACTTGGCGCAGTGGTCAGGCTCATCATGTCAAGCAGCGGCAGAGCGCGCTGCCAGTGCTGACTGGTGGCCACCAGGCCAAGGATCAAGTTCTCACAGCTGCTGGCATCCAGGACATCGTGAGCACCTTGCAGCGTATCACAGATTTGCACAATTTCCGACTGCTCCGCGTCGCTGAGCTCGCGTGTGTGGTAGGCAGCATTGTATACCCGCAGCAGACGACCCATTGTCGCCGCATTGGGCTTGATACCTTGGGCCTGCAAATGCTTTACATAGCTTTTGGCCACCGGCAGCTGCTCGGCTCTGCTGCAGAGGCCCAGTATGATGGCATCCACGTTAGTACCATTCACGTGCCTGTAGCTTTCAGTTAGTGTGTTCCGCACGTGCTGCCAATCCTCGTTGTTCAGTTCGCATTGCCGTTCGAAATATTCGCTCTTTAGGCGGTCCAGCTGATCCGATGGAGCTGCGCCGAGTTGCGGCCTTCGCTTGTGATGGCCGGCCAAGAGCCGACATGGCGGTGACTGTGTTAATGCTGTTGCAGAATTCTGTGAGACTAAACTGTAGCGCAATTGGCGCAACAAACGTAAATTGTACATAATTCAGTTTGTTATCAGTTGGCACTTGTTGCCGGTACAATCGAAAAAGCCTATCGATAAACATTATCAGAGTAACATTTTAATTGAACAATCGTTAGGACAAGAGTCGGAATTTTAGTTTTATTTTCTATTAATCTTCATGTGCATTACATTTTCTATATTTATCAAAAATTTTATTAAAAAGGTGATCATTGATCAATATAATCTCGATATATATCGAGTTCATCATTAAAACATATGGCGCCGCGAAGAATATCGCACGCAAACATCGCGGAATGCCACCAATGAATGTCGCGCTTATCGATTGGCCTATGCTCTGTTTGCCTGCACTATCGATAGTGCATCTGCGGCTTACACGGTATCAAGCGGAGCAAAATAAATAAATAAATTAAAGTATAATATTGAACTAAGCATAAGTGTGATAGTGCTCAAGTGGCCGCATCAGCAATCGCAGGTAAATCAATAAAAATAACACATTTATTACTAATTGGAAGTAAAGCAAAAGAGCGCAGCGCAAATAGCAACCGGAATGTGCAATTGCGAATACTGAAAAATCACTTTAAGCCTAGTTATATTAGGTTTATTACGCTTTCTGTCCAACCGGCCAATACAGCCAAGTAAATATGTGTGTATAAAGTTACCTATGTAAACCTTCCGCAGCTGCAATCACCAGGTCGCTATTTACGCGAGAGCCTCTTTTGGATATATACGCACAAACAAACACACGCTCAAACATATGTGCGCATATACGTGTATGTATGTATGTGCATGGGTGTGCATGTGTGTGTGCAAGCTGGCAAAATAACTAGTTTTTCTGTGTAAATTTGCAAGGAATCCTCCACCATTCGCCAGATGAACTTGCAGACATCGCTCGTCGCTCATTTGAATTGCTCTCAATTGTAGTTTTAAGCGCGCCCGGTCTCTGTGTCTGTGTGTGTGTGTGCATAGTGCATCGGCTCTTTCGCTCTCTCTCTCACTCTCTCTTTTTCTGCCTGTGCCTGGATGAAGCAAGCAACCAATGCAGATTTGCAGCTTCTCAGCAACGACGAGCTGCATTCCCGAAGCTCCTAGCCACTGTTGCCACTTGCTAAAAACAATTTGTACCTACAGTAAAATACTCAACAGTAGCTCAAAATTGTGCCAACATTTTCCTTTTGAACGTAAATGAACACCTGCTCAGCTGTTCAGTTGCCTATAAATGAAAAGATAAAAACACACACATTGTATTTAAGCCTCACTTACATAATAAATGGTTCGTGCCTATGTTAAGTCAATGTACCAATTTGTCAAACTTGAGCTAATGTACCTAAATAACTCCACTGCCCGGCTTTGGTACATTCGTATCGCAGTTGGCAACCGTAGCCGACGTCCGAGGGAATGGACCAATCGTCTGTCTGCTAGTATTCGCTGATTCGGCGCATACCTGCTGCACTCACACACACATACACACTTACACTAAGCCACACTCACACTCACACACACAGAGATACAATCATTGGGAGGTCGGTCGGCAATAGTTGCAGTTTTCCTTTCGGGTTTTGTGTGTCTACCACGGGAACGGAGAAAATTTTTCAGCCACATAGAGTAAAATTTTTGTTTTATATTTATTTTTAGTATATTTTGCTGACCGCCAGGTTTAATGCACACAAGTTGAATTCACATTCTTTTGCAGAGTTTCTTAAACGCTAACGCTTCGAACGAGCATCAATGGTTACCATGGAGAATAGCGAGGAGATTCTACAAATTTTGGAGCGATTCACACAGCTCAAGCAAAAGGAGATACCCAAGGAGCTGGAGGACTATTTGCAGTATGTGGCCAAGACCGGCGACACCATCTTCAAGTGGTCCAGCCTCAAGTATTTGTTCCGCGAAAAGCTTCTGAATGTGATCAAGCACTTCAATGAGGACCCACCGCGTCTGGAGGGTAAGTGAATCCCATGAGTCCCCATTTCGAAAATAAACTTTGAATTTTGTGTTCCCACATAGAGATACCCAATTATCCGAACGTCGATCCCTTTAACTATGAGACGATGAAGTCCTCGCTGCTGGAGCGTCTTGATTTGTTCAATGCTGCTCCCTTCACGGTGCAGCGGCTCTGTGAGCTTCTGATTGATCCTCGCAAGCAATACTCGCGCATCGACAAGTTCATGCGAGCGCTCGAGAAAAATATACTGGGTGAGTAGGAGTAGGAGTAAGTGGATCCCAATGTTAACTTAATCCACATTCCTGCTTTTCCTCATATTCAGTTGTTAGCACCATTGATCCGGGTCGAAAGCGGACGGAAAGCGAGAATGGCGACTCACTAGACTCGGTGGGCAATGGAGATCTGTCGCTGGAGGTCAACATCGACATCGAAATGGAGAACGAGAACATCTTCAATAACGGAGAGGAACGCAATGGCGGCAACGAGGATTCCAGCAGCGTTGCTATCAAGGCCAGCTGCCCACGCAGCGACGACGTCGCCACTGCTCAGCCGAAGGCCAAGAAGGCAAAGCTCGATTTTGACGAGAATGAGCAGCGGGACGAAGACGATGCTGAGGAGGCGGATGACGAGGTGGTCACCACGAAGAGCAAGTCCAAAGCAGACAAAGCCAAGGCAGAGGCTGCTGATGAGGATGGTGATCTGAAGACCGATGAGACTGAAACTGTTCGGGAGATACCCGAAATTGAGGAACCCGATGAAGAGGAGGAGCCACCGGTCAAGAAGTCATTCAGCGCTGACAAGGAGGCGAAGGAGCCGACAGAGCCTGACGCGGACATTCCAGAATTGGCTGAGCCCGATGAGGTAGACAGCGGTGATGCAGAGATTGAAAAGGATGCAGCCAGCGACAGTCAGGTCAAGGATCCATTGACCGAAGCAGATGATGAAGATGCCGAAGCCGAAGAGCAGGCGAAAATTGTTGAAAAGCAGGAAGTGGAGAGGGTTGAGAAGAAGTTGGAAAAATCACCGAAAGAAGCTGAGAAAGCGAAGAAGAGCGAAGATGTTGCTGTCGAAGATTCCGATGAGAAAAAAAGGCCCACGGATGCCAAGCCAGCGGAGCCTGCTGAAAAGGCGGAGAAACCGGCAAAGGCCTCCCCAGAGAAAGCCAGTGAATCAGCAGCTGTGGCCGGCAAGGCTGCAGCTGACAAGGATGGAGCCTCTAAGGCCGCGAAGGCATCTGATGCCGAGGCCAAGACTGAGACCAAGCCGGAGATCAAGGCAGACACCGTTGACGAGAGCAATACCGAAAAGACTGAGACCAAAGCAGCAGCTGCAGCAGATGCTGAGCCGGCTGCCAAAGCTGCAGCAGCCCCAGCTGCCGATGACCAAGACAAGGCGAAGAAGCCTGCCGCTGTTGCAGCTAAAGATGCGGCCGACGATGCCGAAGCCGACGGGGCTGCAGCTGCATCCGCATCCGCTCCCGTTGCAGCTGTGCCCATTGAGACCGATGAGTTGGCCACGCCACAGTCGCCACCTGCGGCAGATGCCGACGAGGCGCCGGCCGGCGATGTGGCTAGTTTTGTAGCCAGTGCCACGCCCACATTGGCGCTGAACGACCAGCCCATGGAGGATACACCGGCCGAGGAGGACGACGCCCAGGACTCGCCCACTGCAGTCGTCGAAGAGGTCGTCATGGCCGAGAGCAGTGTGGCCGCTGGCGACATGGCCACCGATGACGGGGCCAAGGATGAGCCCGACGCCATGGAGGTGGATGACACCAGCCAGGAGGTGATGGTCCAATAAATGATACAGTGGCTCCGGGCGTTAACGCGAATTGAAAGCGACTACTATGAATACTTACAACTACTCCGCATAAATCGCACATAATGAGTATGAGAGATAAAAAGGATACAAACACACACACACACACGTACACACACACACATACACGCATACACATCAGACCAATCCCAAGAATCGTGGGATATATAACTTCATTATCTAGGGTATTACCTATAGGCCATAGCTGATATAATATGATATATGTCTACAACGTATTCCAAATTGCGCTCTCCTCAGCCGCAGGTACATTCAGCAGGAGCAGGCAGGTGTCAAAGAGATGCCGCCAATAGATTCTGTCTGGGTTCGTACCCCTAGTACCGCCTAGTTGTAAGTCCGTAGATGCACTCACACAGACACATCATGAATTATTTACGTATAAGTTTGAGCATTAAGTTACAATCAGCTCAGTTGGGCTTCATCCAGATCTATATTCTATATATATATATATATATGAAGTTCTCAATATTGTTGAGCGTACATGAAACGTCCGCATCATGTCATATTTTGTATTTATGTATCGTTGCCTATATCACAATGAACAACTATATTTTGTATCATCTACTATATTATTATTATCATTATCATTAAGCTCAAAAGTTTTTCGTTTACTATTCGATATAGAATGTATTGTTTTTTTTTCTCAAGTCAAATCAACTATCTACATAAATAAAAATAAAATAACGGAAAACGTTTATTACCAAGGAGAGAGAGCTACGATGTTTAGATCATGGAGTATATATTGTAAACACAGCTGAGTTCTCCTCTAATCAATGTCAAGTCAAAATAATACAAATAAAAACTATTGGGTTTATGTGTGTATATATATGTGTGAATATATATTTCGTGTTTGGGGGGAGAGAAGGGAGAAGGGGGGAAAAAATAACACAACAATGAACAAAAGATTCATATGGCAAATTTTTGGTAAACAATTTGGTAATGCGACGTAGCCAATGGATACAATGGATACCCGAGTGCGGCACTGCCGCACCAACAACAACAACCACAGCCAACACAGGAGGAGCGGCACCGTGTTCCGTTCCGTTGTTGGCCTGGCCGACTGGCTAACGGACTCGTCGACTTGTCGGTTGGTCACACTTCACGGATCCGGTTCCGCACCTGGGTGCGGATTACCTGGCTGCGCCTAGCCCAGGAGCACCTTGCGCATCATGAAGCCGCTGCTGGCGCTGCTCGCATTGCTGCTCGAGGCACGCGACAGCTCCTCGGGCTCGATGCACTTGGATGAGCAGAGGTACTGCAGCAGTGGGACGCGATACTTGCCACAGAAGTCCACGAACTTGATGTGCTCCACCCGGTTGTCGAAGAAGACGCCCTTGCAGTTGGGATTCACACAGCAGTTGGCGCTGTTCAGATACTCGACGAGGGTGCGCGGCACATCCGCCGGGCCGGGCCGCTGCCCGCTGGCCTTGACAATCCGTCCGGCCAGCTCCAGCAGCGTCGGCGGCTTCAGGGCCATGTCCTGCACGAAGCGCACCACCAGCGGATTGTCGCGCAAGCTCAGCTGAAGGAGGAGAAGATCGATAGAGTGTTAAAGAATGGTCGGATGTAGTCTGATTTCAGTTGTTGTTGCCTCACCTCGGTCAGGTTCTTCAGTGCGACAATGTCCTTGGGCAAGTGCTTCAGTCTATTCTTGTGCAGCAGCAGCGACTTCAGGTTCTTCAAGCGTGCAATGCTCATCGGCAGATTCTCGATCAGATTGTCGCAGAGCACCAGCGCCTGCAGCTGGCTGAGTGAGCCAACCGCCTCGGGCACCTCGTTGACCAGATTTCCGCCCAGCGAAAGCACATGAAGACTGTCGAGAAAGATAGCGTGAGAGAGAGAGAGAGAGAGTGGGTGAGTAAATGGGAATCGATTGAAGAGGGATAGCTATATGAGGGGACATTCGAATTGGGTTAAGGCTAATTGGATTTAAAATTGATTAGGGATAAAGGTTTAATATACTTGGATTCTATTTCCTATAGATTATGGATAAGTTAAGCTTGTGGGTTTAAAAACCTATAAATAATGGATAAGTTAAGTGGGAATACTCATGGCTTTCCCTTGAAGGCTTGGTTTGGGAAAGGAGCATTTCCTTCTGATAATGCTATGTTTTCTTAAAGGATAAGTTTAACTTGAGGGTTTAATATACTTGGATAGCATATTCTATAGATTATGGATAAATTTTTCCATAAACTATTTATAATTTTTGTTCGGATACTCAGGGCTTTCACTTGAAGCCTTGTTTTGGGAAAGCAGAGTTTCCTTACTATAATCCTATGTGATCTTAGAACTCTAATTAGGTATACTTGAATGACTTTCCCACGTATCTATGGGTTTAAGGAAAAAGTATCATAAGGATGATTTAGAAATTACATATATACCATAAGTATATATTATATATACTATCAAATATGTATATACTATACCTATATACTATCCTATATATCAAATATATATCCTATTCTTTGAGATCAAATTGAGATACAAACTAAACTCTTCCAATAACTGTCCCACTTACTATCGATTAGATTTCAATTAATGACAGTTATCAGATGGCTTATGTCTATTTCAGTTCAGGGTCGACTTCACTTGAGTTGAGGATCTTAGTGCAAGCCAAAACGAAAAACAATTCAAAGGTAAACAACTCTATCTAACAGTTTATATAAGTACTTAGACATAACACTTCTATATGGGGGGTTGCTGTATTCAAGGTAGCTTTCTAAGATAAAAGTCACCCGTTTTTATGCATATAGATAAACATTATACCTGTATTATAATAAATAATCATGGCTTAGTTAGTTATGAATAATTTCCTAAATAGGGCAAAAGTTTTTAAACCGAGCACCTGATAAAGAGCACTTGATATAGCGCAGGTCCAAATGTTCATTTCTCGATAGTTGGTATCATAAGATAATGAAACTTGATTTAGTGTTTTTTCTGTTTCTTTTATAGGTAAGTCCCCTGACAATACAATAACAATAAAAACACCCCGTTGTTATTTATATGTTTTACAAGTCTTGGCCTGTTTATAGCATTAAATTGATATGGGGGAATAGATTGTCCGAGTTATCGTAAGTCTTATCTAATTGTCTAACGATATTAATCAGACTGATAAAATGAAACCATAGGCTCTCTAAATTTGGTTACACGTTTGTTGCTCGCCTGGAATCGGTTTTTCCATACTCCGTAATCTGCTGTTGCTGGTCAGGAAGCTCGGCGTTTGTGATAAGTGTTTCTATTTGAAATTGGCTCACATATTCTTTTGTTTTTTATTTATTATTGTGTTTACTTATAAATATGCCCCATTGATACATATATATGTCTCTCTCTCTTTATATATATTGTATATATACCTTTATGAGTGTGTCGAGTGTGTGTGTCTGTGTTTCATTTATTTTCGCTATAGATTTGGCTTTTACAATGCGCGGCGAGCCACTCGAAAGTCCGCTTATCAGACCATCAAATAGACTTGAACCCCCAACCGCCGTCGTCGATTCTCCACCAAAGTGTTACGCTTGACAACAACTGAAGCTGAGCATGCGAGCCATGGGGAGAATGCAAATGCAAAGCAGGAAAAACAGCTGACGAGCTGGCGAATGGACGGAAGGAAGGAAGGAATGTGGGAAGATGTTTAACCCAGTAACGTATTATTAATAATAGCTGGGAACTGGATCATTGCAAATAAGAGCTCAGCTGTGAAGCTATGAAGATCAGAGAGCGAGGAGAGAAAAAGAGCGAGAGAGAGAGAGAGAGAGGAGTAGAAAGACTGGGGGTAAGATGGATAGATCCATCGCTTTTCTTTTGAGTGGGGCTTTTATAGATTCCTCTCTTTCAGATATTCATGGATAAGCTTGAGCTCTTGCTGCTACTCAAAGCTTTAAAGAGAAAAAGAGAGAGAGGTATAGTGAGAGAGAAATGGAGGGAGAGAGATATTGGGGGTAAGATGTTTGCAATGCGATAGGTCTATCCGATCTGCGTTAGGTTTTGATAGCTTCTTGTCTATCATCATGGATAAGCTCGAGCTCAGGTTGCTGCTCAAAGCTTTCAACTGAGAGAGAAATAGAGAGAGGGAAAGAGAAAGGGAGAGAGAGGAGAAAAAATAGAGAGAGGGAGCTAGAGAGAGCTGGCGAGTAAGAGCTAGGCAATGTGATAGCTCAGTCTAATTTGCAATAGGTTTTGATAGCTTCCTGTCTTTTAGATATTCATAGATAAAGCTTAAGCTCTTGCTGCTGCTCAAAGCTTTAAAGAGAAACATAGAGAGAGAAAGAGGAATTCAGAGAGAGAGAGAGAGAGAGGAATAGAGAGTAGAGAGACTGGGGGTAAGAGCTAGGGAATGCGATAGATCAGTCTGATCTGCATGGGGTTTTGATAGCTTCCTGTCTTTCAAATATACATGGATAAAGCCTAAGCTCTTGCTGCTGCCCAAAGTTTTATAGTATGCCTTAAGAGAACATTTAGAGAGATAGATAGAGAGAGAGGGAGTCAGGTAGAGGGAGAGGGAGACTAAGGGTTTGGAAAAACTTTGTAAGATTTTTGTACATTTCTGATACCTTTGCATCTTCCAGATATCCTTGGATATGCTCGAGATCTTGTTGCCGCCCAAATACAGATACTTGAGCTGGCGCAGCTCGGTGACCTGTTCGGGAAAGTGGATCAGCTGATTGCCGCTCAGATTGAGCTCCTTCAGCGTGGAGGTGCCGCCGTGCACGTTGCCCATCTGCTTGGTGAGCAGCGATTTGGGCAGCGAGGAGTTGGTCAACAGATTGTTCTTGGCTATCAGCGTGACCAGCGGCAGCTGGCAAATGGCATCCGGCAGCTGGGTGAGCGCATTGGAGCTCAGATCGAGTATCTTGAGATTGGTGAACTGCTGCAGCACGCGCGGCAGCGCCACCAGACGATTGTGATTGAGCAGCATGGTCTCGATGTCGCCGCTGGTCTTGAGCAGCGCCTTGTGGGGCGAGCTCAGGTGATCCTCCAGTGTGCCCACATCCAGGTTCATGCGACCAAAGTCGATGGTCTTCTGCTCGCGCGAATCGGTGTCCGAGCTGTCCGACGTATAGAGCTCCATTGCTCCGATCAACTTCACTACTGGCCTATACGCCTGCCTCTATCGATGCAATGCCAATGCGAGTCTCTCTATATGTATTTTGATTATATATGTATATATGTGTTTGTTGTTTGTTATTCAAGAGTTTGTCTTGTTGTTGTTGTTGTTGTTGTTGTTGTTGTTGTTTTTCTTTATTTTCTATAAGCTCTTTATGGCTGTCTCTGCTTCTCCTCTGTGTGCGCGCGATCGCATCGCTTCTTCTGTTTGGCCAGCCGGGACTGCGACGCAAATCGAAATAACAACAAAAACAACGGTAATCGTAGCACAGAAAAAAAATTATATATTTATATATATATATTTGTATATATATATATATATGTGTGTGTGTGTGTGTGTGTGTATAATATATTCACTAACTATATCAATTGGGCAGAGTCGAACGACGCGCACCAGACCCAAGCATTGACTGAACTGCGATCTGCCCACAACTCGGCGCCTCAGCTGCTGTACAACAATGCGAGTGATCCAGCCGCGTCGATGTCGATGCCGATGCCGATGCCGATGCCGATTGGCGACTTCGTTGCGCACGAGGCGCAACAGGCGTATGCGTAATATATATACATACACACAAAGCCAGCACACACACACTCACACACACACACACAGAGAGAGCCGCACACGGATACAGGTCTAAGCACGGACTCTGCTGTGCTCGTTGTTTTCGGGATAAACACGCGCGACCAAAGTTGAGCGCTTGCTGACGTGGGTCAATCGAACAGTTGTGCACTTCATGGGGCCCAGGTTGACAAATTAGCCCATGTGAACTTTGACATTAGCTGCTTGGCAGTTGAGCTCGTTCATAATCAAGTTTATATAATGAATATGTGAAAACTTATGAGAGCGATGTGATTAGCTTTAAGGCTTAGACAGGCTGAGAGCAACTTGAACAACTTCAAGTAGCCTTTTGAGTTATTTTTATATCGCCTATTGCACAATATAAACAAAATACATAAAAACGCGATAATAATAAAAAATACAAAATAAAACAATAAATACTTTTTATTTATTCAAACAAAAATAAATACAAATAAGCTTCTATTATATAAAAAAAATAATAATAGTTCAATATGTATTGTCAATGCGTTTTAATTTGTTTTATTATTTTAATTAAATAATAGATAAATAAAAAAGTAAAATTAATGAATACAAATTAATTTCTAGTAATTTGTATGCAATTATTTTGAGTTTCTATATATTTTTTTATTATTTTAATTCAAAAATATATTAATTATTAGAATAATTCTTTTATTATTATTACTTGTTCAAACTGATTTATTATTATTATTATATTCTTTATTTCAATTTGTTCTTAATTTTATCTTTTATTTTTTATTTGTTCTTTATAATTATTTTTCTTTTAATTTTTGTATATATTGTTTACAATTTAGTATTTGTTTTTAGTTTTATTACATTTCTAAATTATGTTTGCTATTGCTATTTAAAATATATATATAAATATATTATTTTCTTACTATGCAAAGTTGTTAAGAATCTTTAAAGCTTAAATATTTATTAAATCATTAAAATAAAAGTCTTTCAAATACATCCCAACATTAAATTTATTTTGTTTTGTTTGCTTACGAATAATCAATAATAAATTGTGATTTATAAAACACAAAAAATATCTACAAAAAAATAAAAACAAAATTTGTATTATAAAAACTTTGGAATTTGAATTAATTATTACCTAATTTGAGTGTCAATTATTATTTAGATTATTAAAAAATCAAAATATAAATTTATGAACAACAATTGAGAGTAAACCCCATATAAATATATGAGATTATTAAATAGCCATAATAAAACACTTGCTTATTATTAATTTTTATTATAAATATTCTCGTAGGTCAGTTCTCAGTGAATGGCAGTGCAGAGCTAGCCCATGAGCTGCAGCAAGTTATATCATCCCGAAGATGTTAAGGACTCTGACTCATGGAGGGCATTCGTATGGGGTCAGTCGATTGCTCGTTCAGTCGTATCAAACGGCTTTATGATCGCTACTTATCAAGAAAACTCTAGAGCACTCATAATGCTAGCGACGAATTTACTAAACAGCCCACTTGAGTCACACACTCACACTCACACACACACACACACACACACACACACTCACTTAAAGTAATACTGTGTATATTTATTAGCAGTTGACATGGTTGTTGTTGCTTTGTACTTAAGTACGTCTAATCAAAGAATCCGCAGCTCCCCTCCGGCCTCTCTTTGGTCTGGTGCGTTCCCCCTGACTTCAACTTCGGCGTCTGTTTCGAGCAGCTGAGCACATCTGGGGTGCAAAAATGTTTTATTATCGCGTCATTGGACCTTTGCATACCCTCAACCCACTCAGAAATGCCCAAACTGACGGAGTATATTGTGTGCGTGCAGGTGTTTGTAACAGGGGTCTGTTAGCAGAGACCTCGAATAGATGGGTTAATTCTAGAACAATGCAGAATGGTTAATTGTAAGCCTGTTTAACTGCATCGATCTTGAACCTTCGACAAGCTTTGCACTTGATATTTGAAACGTATATTTCTCTAAATGACAATTATCATTTAATATCTTGAATATATTTGCCAATTTCAGAGAAATAGAAAAATAGATCATTGTTTTGTCTTGGCAATCATTAAAATATATATTAGTACTGTATAAGTTAAAAGGTTGCCTTTCAAGTAGCAGAACAGCTGAACGCATTGAATCTTGCCTTGATTTTTTACAATCCTTGCAAGTCACAAAAATTTGTTTATATCTTATACAGATATTAATTTTAAGCTTCAAGGACTACGAACTTTGGATGCTTCACAAGTTTAAATTTACGCAACCTTTGCGCAATATTTGACAGCTGTTGAGTTCTGACAGCCAATATTGAGAAAAAAGACTTAAGAGTTCAAAATTATTGAAAACAGAATGAGTAAAAAAAGGACGAGACTCTAGTCGAGACTGCTCGACTACGAGATCCCCTGAATCCTTCGAAGAACTGATATTCCAATATTGCTCGCTTCTTTTCTGCTTACACAAGAGAACACATGCAGACACACACATTCGAACGCTCTCATAAGCATGCGCTCTGCTAACTGCGCATTTGACGCAGCGACTGCGCTCGGGCTGCAGTATGGGCTATATTATGGAAACTTAATTGTTGAATAAATTTTCTTGTAGATGGACTTTTGCAATCAAACTGTTAGAAGGTGATAATAACATTCAAATGTGTGTATTTGCCAAAGCACAAGTCTTTAGTATTTTAAATAGGTTTTTTTTTGTGCAAATTTTGTGGAAAGGGCGTGGATTTAGAGTCGATATCTAAATTATAGTAATAACAATAAATATTGTATAAAATATACTAAATTTTGAGACTCAAATTCTAAAGATGTGGAAGATATCATTTTATAACCGCTTTCAAAAAATGCCAAGTCCTTTCGCCCTGATCAAGAATAATTATGGGGTCTGCCTTCCAGAAGGAGGCCTGTTAAATACATCTAACAAAACTGACTTATCATTTTCAATTTGTTCAGGGTATACAAAAAGCTTATAAAACTCGAAAAAAATTTGTTTAAGTATTTTTCAAAGCTGAATAAAGTATAGACAAAAATTAAATGTAAGAAACTAACTTATTGAAAAAACAAATTTTAAAAATCTACGAATTTTTTAATATTTGGTTTATTTAAGACATTTTGAAAGCACTTTCGAGTCGATCAACCCCAACTCGAGCTTTCATAGCTACTTTTTATACCCTGAACCCATTGAAAATGGGAAATCAGGGTATAATGATTTTGTGAAAATCTATGTAACAGGCAGAAGGAGGCGTGGCAGACCCCATAAAGTATATATATTCTTGATCAGGGTGACGAGCTGAGTTTATCTAGCCATGTCCGTCTGTCCGTCCGTCCGTCCGTCTGTCCGTATGAACGCAGAGATCTCCTAAACTACAAATCCTAGAGACTTGAAATTTTACATGTATATCGTGTATACCATACGCAGCACGAATTTATCATATTTTTTTTGATAGCTCATCTCATTTCTTTTTCATCGATAACAATCGAAAATCTGACTTTCTTTTTCAAGCCCAATTGGAATAGTGTTAGAGCAAGAGACTTCAGGTTTACGGTGTAGATTTATGTGATAAATTCAAAGATTTTGGATACCACACGCCCTTTGCCCCAAATTAAAAAAAAACGTATATCAAGTACTAGAGACTTTGCTTTGGCATATACACACATTTGAATGTTATTATCACGTTCTGAAAATTTGATGAAGATAGTCCACCACAACAAAAAGATTTATTCAACAAATAAAATCTCATAGTATAGCCCATATTGCAACCTAAACGCAGTCGCTGGTAACTGCGCAGTTAGCAGAGCGCGTGCTTATGCGTATTGGTGTGTGCATGTGTTTTTGTATATGTGCATGAAAGAAGCGTAGAATGATTGGAATATCAGTACTTTGTAGGGTTCAGGGTATCTCATAGTCGAGCAGTCTCGACTAGAGCACTCTTTCTTGTTTATTGTTCTTATATTATTATTTGTTGCTGCTGTCGTTGTTGCTATTATTGTTATGGTTTTGTTGTTGTCTCTGACGGCGACGTTGCTGATAAGCACCAAGCCTAAAATACAAAAATATAAGCAAAGAGCGTTTAACACGACTTTGGCGATCAGTTTGCGATTTATACATACATATATACACATAGAGACTAGAGTGACATTTGAGGTATATGTATATAATTATCAAATGGAATTGTTGCAATTTATGAGCAGCTGGCATTCCAAGTACCAATAACAGGGGACAGTGGCGGCCGTTTGTCTCAGCGCTTTGGGGTTACAATTGGCTTTGGGTCTGACTACGGCTACGGCAATTGAGCGCGTTTAAAGTCGCGTGCGCGTTTTGTGCGCGCTTTTGTGCACGTACTTATTTTATTGTGATTTGTGAGTTGAGCGGCCGTCACTTGTGTGTGGTCCTTATCACACCTAAATTAATGTGCCATCAAAATAAAATATTCCATATCAAGGAACAACAACAACAACAACAATAGTTGTGCTAACGATTAAAACTGCGACCGAACAATAAAATCGTTTTCTTTCTTTCTTGCGAAATTGCTGCATAGGGCGAAATACGAATACAAGTACAAAAGTAAAATTAAAACAAACAAAATATATGGGCACACATGTGCACACTGACACTGGCTCAGTCACAATAGGTCGAGGCGCACTTGTTGATAATTAATTTTCCAATAATCGAGTGCTCGAGCTGAGTTGATTTTCGAAAGCTGCTTTTATAATCAATTTGGCAAATCAATTATCAATTATCTGTCGCGTCGTCTTCCATTTATTGCCGAACAATTGAGACACGTCTTTAGACAGGCGCCATATTTGCGATAGCCCTCGAGCTAGGCTCTATATGTATTGCTCTGTATGGGTAACAAAAGTCGAGATCGTATGCAATTGGTGCAGATTTTTAATGCAATTAAAGCTTACCTTAACATAAAATATATGTTAAAGCGTTGAAAAATTCATTTAAGCTTTATATACTTACTTACAATTTATACATAGGTTGGTTTAATTAAATTCCTTTGATACGCCTTGCTATATTTCGAATTAAAACTTGCCTGTCTCTTCCAAATCTAATCGAGAATATAATTTTTTGTTATAATTGAATTAGAATTTGCCCATTTTTTCAGAATCTAATCTTGAGACCCAGAGAGCAAATGAGTTCATCGGTATCAAATTTTATTTTCAAACAAAAGCATTTAGACATTTTCAAATAATTCATGGCGCAATTCGTAATTCAATTAAGCTCTAAAGAGTACCACAAATATATAAAAATCAAATAATTTCGACAGCTTAAAAGTATGCTACAAAAAATTCATTTACTTATAAATCAATGGCCAGCAAAAACTGTTGCCTACTTTGCGGCTGCCCGTGATTTTAATTGAAAAGAAAGACAAATTGTAAAACTTTCCATTATTATTGTTTATTATTAATTAAATAATTGCCTTGTGGTTTGCCATATTTTACAAAGTATACATTAAAAAAAAAAAACAAAAAAAAAATACATTTTCCGATAGCAGTTGTTGGTTTTAGTTGTACATAAATATTAAAGTTAAACGTTAATAATCATACGTTATATATATATACACATATATATGTATATGTATATGTAAATGTGTTAGATGTTGTGATTAATTGTTTTTATAACCCTCCCAAGTAAAAAAGATAGCTATAAATGCCTGGCTGTGTATGTGTGTGTGTGTTGCATTAAAATTGTGATTGTTTTTTGTTGCTGCAATTGGTCGTCGATTGTTATATGGTTTATAGATCGTATATGTATTTTAGATAAATTGCCTACAAAGACTGCAATATAGATGTGTGTATATGTGTGTGAGTGTGTGTGTGTCTGTCTGCTGTCTGTCTGTCTGCTTGTGTCTGGGGTTACCTCTAGAATAAATGGCCTTGTTCTATACCTTTGGCCCACTACGAACTACGCATATATATATATATGTATATATATGTTTATATATGTTATATATATCTATGTAGTATATATAGTTGTATACATAGTTTTTGTTTTGTTTATATGTTTATATTCGTATATTTATTAGCAAAAAAATGGTTACGAACAGGCTGTGTTCGTTCTTTTCTTTTCTTCTTGATGTTTCTGATGACGTTTTGATGATTTGAATGTGTTGGCGAGAGATGAGATTTAAAAAAAAAACCGCTCTTAATTCAATACTGTTGTTGTTTAGTACACATTAGATGTATTAGCGTTAATTAGCTTTACTTACAGGCTACTAAGTATATTTTAATGTAATAATAATAAATTATTAATCAAATATGCTTGTTAGTGAGCAAGATGGGGCCGTTGGGCACGGACAGGGACAGGGGCTGCGGCGAGGGCGCGGGTGGGGATGGGGGCGTGTAGGAGGGCGGGTGGCATGGCTGGTATGGGTGTAGTAGGTAGTAGGTGAGGGGCGTGGCCTGTGGCATCAATGACTGCCCGGCTGTGCAGCCGTCGGCCAAGCAATCTTGGCATCGATGCGCTTGTAGGCCAGCATGCAGTGCTTGCCCTTGGCAGCGAGCCGCGCATCCTGCGGGCACTCGGCATCGGTGAGCAGCGTCTCCTCGCCGTCGACCAGTTTGAAGAGCGCATAGTCCTGCGGATTGGTGATGCGCGCCTTATGCGCAATGATGCGGCACACTTCGCGCGTCGTCGTGTGCGGCCGCACGGGCAGTGTTCGAGTCTGCAGCGAGCCGTTGCACTCGTCCGGTATGATGACGCGCAACACGCTCGAGCAGGCCGGCAAGCAGCTAGAGCGCCACTAAAACGAAGAGAGTGAGAGAGAGAGAGAGATGGCTGATAAGTATACCTTCAGTTGGTATTGTGCATTGATGTACTTACGTCGAGTGAACCGCTGCCGCTCTCCCCCTCGGATGCCATGAACGTCTTGAGCACCTGCACGGCGCTGCAGAGGGCGGTGAGGTAGTAGCCGGGCTCGCCATTCAGCAGCGTCGGTTGCAACAGACCCCACATGAACTCCGCCTCGATCTCGGCGCCGACAAATCCACACTTGGCCACCACATACACCAGCACGGGCAGAAAATCATCGGCGCCCAGCTGCTGGCCCCGTGGACAGCCCGTCGCATCGAACACCGTCGAAATGACGCACAGGAAGAGCTCCAGTTTGTCGAGTGGCAGCTCGGCCTCCTGCAGACGCCACAGCAGATTGGAAATGAGCCGCAGCGCCGACTGCGACGGCGGCGTCACTGTGGCACGTATCCCAAAGTCCGACGCGTCCCGCTCGTAGGCGTAGCGCACGTTCTGGGCGAGCAGCTGGATGTCCTCGCTGCGCTTGTAGTAGTCCACAAAGATGCCGTAGAGATGCTCGCGCAGTGGCAGCACCACCAGCTGGTGCATCACCGTCTCCAGCATGGCGTCCAAATTGAGAAACTCGTCCGACTTGAGGCGGGCACGCGCCGACTCCAACTCCGCATGGAACTTGCCCTCGCCATGCTTCACCAAATAGTTCTTCATGCCGCTCATGAACTGGCGCATGTTGCGCATGACCACCTGGGGCGCCGCCTCCCGCGACTCCTTGGTGCAGCTGATGAAGTTCTCAATGTTGCGGGCAAAGGTGGAGCTGGGATCTTGGGCCAGCTGCAGTGTGTAAGCGCGCAGCGAGTCGCCAGGCCCGACGCTCTGAATGTTCATCTTATTGCGG
Source organism: Drosophila hamatofila (assembly GCA_035045345.1). Lineage (NCBI taxonomy): Eukaryota > Metazoa > Arthropoda > Insecta > Diptera > Drosophilidae > Drosophila > Drosophila hamatofila. The sequence continues at coordinate 5,885,962 of JAWNPA010000039.1, read as the reverse complement.
GGATGGCCTGCAATGGAAAAGAAATGCAAAAGAGAAGTTAGTGTGGATGAAAGAGACAGATATACACTTATACAAAACAAGTAAGAGTGCTATAGTCGAGACTGCTCGACTAGGAGATCACCTGAATCCTAAACTAAGGGTTTTTCTCAAATTTAGGGCAAAGGGGGCGTAGTATAAAATATCTTTAAATTACAAGATCTTTCTATTCGTCACAAGGATCTACACAGTAAATCTGAAGACCTTAGATTTAACAGTATTTAAGTTAGGCTTAAAAACGAAGTCAAATTTTCGATCATTATCGATAAAAAAGAAATGGATTGAGTTATCAAAAAAATATGATAAACTCGTACTGCGTATTGTATACACGAGTATACATATACAAATACAAGTCTCTACATTTTGTGGTTTACGAGATCTTTGCGTTCCTACAGACAGACGGACGGATCAACTCAGCTCGTCGCAAGAATATATATATATATATATTATATATATAAGAATATATATACTTTCTGAGATCTGCCACGCCTCCATTTGCCTGTTACATACAATTTCACAAAAACATTATACCCTGATTTCCCATTTTCAATGGGTTCTGGGTATAAAAAGAGAGACAGAGAGAGAACGCGATAGCTTATGAGTCACATGACTCAGAGAGTGTTGTAATCCTCTCCAGCTTCTTACCGAAGAGCAGTCGACAGAGCAGTCGCAGCAATAAGATGAAAGGCGTGCAACAGCCGGGCTTATCGCACGGCTTCTCGTCGGCGCACTCGCAGCCGCGTCGATAGCGCCGATAGAGACGACGGCTCTGGGCTTGGAGGGCCAGGCCCAGGGCACGACTCTCGACAATGTGCGCCATGTTGAGCAGTATGTTGCCCTGCTCGTCCAGGTGAAAGAATTGCTTGATATCGTAGTGATCACAGGTGTTGCGCTCGCCGGGATGGCAGACGTCCAGGCAGACGGAGCCACCACCGCCGACGGCCTTCAGTTCGGGATTGGGGCATTTGCCAATGGCGCCCATGATGGAGCCGGCGAGTGCTTCAGTCTTCAGTTGCTTGCGATTGATGCGGCAGTCTTTGAGCACCTGTTGCGGACAGGTGGCCGTCGTCGTCGTCGTTGAGGTTGAGGTTGTGGTTGTGTTTGAGGCTGAGGTTGAGTTTGTGCTGATCGTGGCGTTGGTCGACATGGAACCGATGCTGGACAAGCTGCTGCTGGCGTACTTCGATTTCTTGCACAGCACCGTCGATAGCAGCTGCTGCTGGCTGCCATCGCTGGGCAGCGCGATGCCCGTTCGTATGTTGTCCACGAAGAGCAGCTCCAGGAATTTGCGCTTGCGCCTCGAAGGCTGCACTGGCTGCGAGGCTTCCAGCTTATCCTCCAGGCTATGAGTGTGCGTGTGTGGGAGTGTGTGTGGTAGTGTGTGTGTGCGCTGCTGCAGTAGCTCCTCCTCGAAGTCAGCCGAAAAGTAATTCTCCTGCTGCGGATGATCGACAATCTCCCAGTCGGCCATGAAGCTCAGGAACTTCGCCTCCTCCTTGTAGTGGCGCACATGGACGGGATCGTGAAAGAACTCCTCTGGCTCAAGGCGCTCGATGCGCTGCTCATCCAGGCTGCACAGCGACTTGGACATGTCTGTGCTATTGCCCACGCCCCTGGCGGGTGTGGGGCAGGAGGCGGGGCGGTTCGCGGGGTGTGCGCGCGACGATTTTCTGAACCAGCTCATGATGGATTCTATAGCGATTTTTGCCAGCTAAAACGAATTGGCGAAAACGCAAGTTTCTCATCGGCACACGCTGCTGCTGCTGCGGTAGGCGGGGCTGCTGCTGCTGTTGCTGTTGTTATCGATCGACAATCGCCGTTGCAGATCGATTTCTATGAATTATTATTTTATTGTCGTTGTTGTTTTTGTTGTAGCGAATTGTTTATTGCCGTTGCGTCGTGTTGCTCTAAACGCGGCCAATGCAAAACTAATGCTGAACTTCATACGCATTAGTTTATAAGACTGCAACAACGATAACGGTGACGTTGACGTCGACAGCGACGCTGACTACGCTGGCTACGCCTCTACGAAAAAGATAGCAACTAGCGCGACGTCGACGTCGCCGTCGCAGCTGCGGCCTAAATTGCGAGGCGCGGCGACCTCAATTTGTCAAAGTCCCGCCCGCCCCATCAAACCGCCTGACTGTCCGTCCATCCGTCCGTCCGTCCGCCTGCCTGCCTGTCTGCAGGTAGCTTCTGGCAGGAATCGGGTTGCTGCTAATCCGGGTAAAGCGGGAATTTCCGGACGGACAGTACCTGCTGTATAGTTTTTGCGCAAGTCCTAACCAGCGAAAGTCAAAACCTTATCAGACAGAACAGCTGCCTGAGTGTAGGAGAAACTGTGTCAAGAGGAAATGCCACTGAGTCAGCGACTGAGCGAGTTATGAAACTGAATACAGACTTAGGTAAATGCTCTCTCTCCCTCTCTCATCATTCAGTATGCAAATTGTGCTAAAATACCTGTGGCAGGTAGAGTTCACAGATTGCGAGAGAGAGAGAGAAAGAGAGAGAGAGAGCGAGAGAGAGCTGGGCATTCGTTATGCAAGGCTGTGGAGATAAAGAGTTGATTCATGCTCGACACTTGAGCGCAAGCAAATACAGCTGTGACAAATCAAAAAGGGAGAGTCTCTCTCTCGCTCTCTCATTCAGCTTGTCTGCGTCTCATGTCTGCGAACGATGACGTTTCCACAACGAAAGATTCCCCGATCAATCGATGCAAGAGAATCGACAACAATGAAAACGGCGAGAGATCCCGAGCTCTAATGCAATTGCACCTTACGATTGCATCAGCTTTGTAAATCCTAAACTCAACTTGAGGAATTGGTTCGATTCGATTTTGTTTTGTTTTGTTATTTTGCTGCGTAGTTTGGAAAAACCTTTGGATTGGAGGTTTCTGTGAAGGTGCTCGCTTGCGTTAGTGTGCACAGGAAGTGTTCCTCGAGAGAGGCTGCATAAGATCAAAGAAATGAGATGCTACCTCAGAGACACTGATTAGAGCTAACTGAGTTAGTGAGCTATGCAAGTGATTCATATGAATGTATATCACTTAGAGGAGGGGTTACCCCTTTGGGATTTGTTTACTACAATGCAAGGGATCGGTATTTTCTGGAAGGGGTAATTGCCTTTTCGATTTGTTTACTAAAATGCAAGCGATCTGAATCATCGGGGAGGCGTAACCCCTTTGAAATTTGTTTACTAAAATAATGCAAGGGAAGAATCTTCTGGAAGTTCAAATTAACTTTTGATTTCTAATGCTAGTTACTCTAATAGATCAGATTCTAGTAACTTCAAAAATACGAAAATAGAGAGCAAAGATATAAGAACTTATGCATTGGATTCAAGACTACAGCCTTTTGTTTTCTCCGTTACCTCTACAGCAAACGCTCCCTACATATATTCGAAATTCCATTGCAGTATTATCTATTTTTCTGGAAGTTGAGCACGGTTCAAGGTGCCCTTCCACAAAGTTTGCAACGATTTCCGTTAAGCTTATTTATTGCTCCACGGCTCTTCCAGATAAAGGTGCATCAAGGTGACTTTTAACACAGCTTTCAGAATTGGTGAGTTCAGCGAACCGTTTGCTTATCCAGTTGCTTATCGCGCTTGACAACGCGAAATTGTCGCTTACAAGATTTGTTTATATGATGGCTGGTTGGTTGAGCAAACACAGTTGGATTTCGCTGGAGAAAAGTCAAGAGCACGTGTCTTTTAGAGTGAACCCAAATCTAAAATCGCTTACAAGATTTGCCTATATGATGGCTGGTTGGTTGAGCAAACACAGTTGGATTTCGCTGGAGAAAAGTCAAGAGCACGTGTCTTTTAGAGTGAACCCAAATCTAAAATCGCTTACAAGATTTGCTTATATGATGGCTGGTTAGTTGAGCAAACACAGTTGGATTTCGCTGGAGAGAAGTCAAGAGCACGTGTCTTTTAGAGTGGACCCAAATCTAAAAATAGTCTATACCCACACTCAATCGAAACCAAAAATAAAAATACCACCCATTGCGTATGTCTGTGTGTGCATTTCATCAGCCATGCGCTGACCTAAAATAGACCGCCGAAGAGATTCGAAAAGTCTGGCTTGAACAATTCTAATCGGTCGAGTCTTGTGCTGTGCTGTGCTTGCTTGGCTGGCAAATTACGCATCCCATTGAGCGGCGAGAGACACGGAGCGTTTTAAAACGCGCGCTGATAAAAACTCAGTCAGCAGTCAGCAGTAACAGCGACAGCGACGTCGAGTTTACATTCCAAAGTGCATGACTGCACCAATATTTATATATTTCTATGTCCGACGCCTGAAACTTATCAAATTTGTTTTAGCTGGCTAACTGCGACGCATTTCATGCTGCTGCTGCATTGGGGCGATGCAGCAGGCATTGCGCGCCAGATAAGTTTCGGCAAAGACTTTGTAGTCTTCAGACTGGGGTAGAGACACAGACACAGGCAGAGGCAGAGCCAAGGGGTAGAGGCAGAGGGCAGGCAGCATTTGAAGTTGCAGCCGACGCTGATAATCCGACTTCGGTTCGGTTCGGTTTACCAGTTCGAAGCAGTTCGCTCCACGATAGACTTCACTTGTGGCCGCTTCGTTTGCTTATGATTTGGTAAACGAGCCACTCGTGCGCTCAATCAATCAATCAATCATGCAAACAAACAAACAAACAAACAAGCAGTCAGTCAATAGGCGCACGATGACGAAGCGATCTTCCATTGCTCGTCTGATCGCTCGTGATCGGGCTCTATTTGCTTTTGTCTGCTGCTCCATGGAGGCCATGGGGCGTAGTATGATGCAACAATAACAAGCGATTGCAATTGAGCATACGACGATGATGATTATGACGATGATGACGATCGGCTGTCCATTGATAAAGTGTTGGCGAGGGTATATAGAGCTACACTGATTACATATATTCTTTGCTAGATAAACTTTGCGCTCAATTCAAGGCTCAAGTCCACAGATATTTTGTAGGCTTGCGATTATCTGTAATGGTGAAGATCCTTGGACTGTTATTGTTATTGGATAGTTATCAACTCGATCAGAACGATCAACTCAATCAACTCCATAAATTTCATTAACTCGATATGCAAGAGCTCCATCCGAAAATGTTTAATTTGTAGTATCATTTGTTCTATGATTTGTTTTCTTTTGTAGGCTTGCGATCATCTGCCGATACGAAGATCCTTTGACTGTAATTGGATAACTATCAACTCAAAAGACTTCATCAGCTCCATCAATTCCATCAACTCTATCAGCTCGATCCACTCGATCATCTCGATCAGCCCAATTAGTTCGATCAACTCCACCAACTCGATCAACGCCATCAACTCTATCAACTGCATCATTTCATCAAATTATTATTGAATATCTTTGGTAGATCCTTTTACCATTGTTAGATAATTATCACCTCGATCAACTCGTTCAACTCGGTCACCTAACGTTCTTCACTCTCATATCTTCACTCTTTTAAACACACTTATACAGTTCAAACTCTTGCTATACTCACATAGTATCTCACGATCCCGCATGCTTGGATTCCTCAATATGGTCGCCACCTTTGGTCGCATTGCCTTGTTGCTGTTGTTGTTGTTGTTGTTGTTGCTGCCAGCGCCGGCGCTGGTGCCATTTTTGTTGGCCTTGAGCGTGTCCTGGTTGCAGCTGCTATTGCTGCCGTCTTTGGTGCTGCTGAATTCCTCGATGATGGTGTCATCCTCCGAGAGCGCCGGTCGGCACTTTGACAGATGTATGGTATCCGAATTGAGGGTGGCATCTATAGAGAGAGAGTAGAAATAATAGATTAGGCAAGCTGTTATTATTGGATATTTTTTAGGGTCTGCCAGGTTTACCATCCTGCATCGGCATGAAGGAGTCCCACTGGGAGGAGTCCCAGGGCTCGGAAAACACGGTTCCATCGTCGGACTGCGCCGAGTCGATGCCGCCATAGTAGGTCTGACAGAATGCGGCACAATTGCGTTCCACGTTGTCGTACGAGGACAGTCGACAGCCGTTTTGGCTCTGGAATGACTTTTGGCTGCCATCGGCATTCGACTTCTCCTGCAGCGGGGCCGCTGCCGTCGTCGTTGTCGTCGCCATCGTCGTCGATGCTGTGGCCTGAATCTGAATCTGGGGCGGAGTCGAGCAGCGCACGAGCTCCGGCAGATTGAGCTCGGGGAGACGCTTGGCAATGATCTGGTGCACGGTGAGCGGCCACTTCTTGGAGCCGTCCTTATCGCGTCCCAGCGAGTTCTCCTTCTCCTGCCAGTCGACAGCGGTGTCATAGTCGCCGCCTACTCCGTTCGTCTCCTGCTTGGCCATAAACTCCCAGCTGCTGTCTAGCTGCCAGTGATCGATGCGATTGCGTCCACGCTTCGCCGCCTGCTGAGCCATCGGCTTCGGCTTCTGTTTCAGCTCGTCCAGACTGCCGGCCAACTTCTCCAGATCGGCGGGCAGCAGCAGCGGCACAGTTGCCGTCGCATGGTTGCCCTTGAGGGGCTCCGAGTGCCGCTGGTTGGCGGGCAGCAGCTGGCTGCGCTGTTGCCTGCGCAAAATCGCCGCCGCAGCATTGGTCAGACCCGCCTGGCGCAGTGCATCCGCTGGCTCCGCATAGGTTGGGCTGCCCTGCTTGCTGCGCGAGCCCGGTGTCTGTGCCGCAGTGGGCGTCGTATCTCCACCGTCATCCGCAGCGCTCTGCTCCGTCAGCGACTGCGTCATAGCTGGCGCCGCATTGCCCAGATTCGGCAGGAGGAGGCCAGCCCGCGAGCGAGCCGGCGCATCGCCAGAGAACTGCAGCAGCTGCTGGCTGCTATCGTGGCCAGCGCTGGTCTCTTCACAGGGTGACAGGAGCTGCTGTGTGGGTGTGCTCGCTGCATGGTAGAAAGAAGAGCAGGGAATTAGATCTCGAATCAAAAAAGAGTGCACATGGGAGGTGTTTAGATCTCACGATCCAATCCTAACATATGGAGTTAGATCTTAATTAAAATAGAGTCTAGGCAGAAGCGGCTTGGATCTCAAGATCCAATCCCAAATTAGGGACCTAGATCTTAGTCAAAATAGAGTCTAGATGGGAGAGGCTTAGATCGCAATCCGAACTTAGGGAGTTCGAGTCTAAATGGAAGCGGCTTAGATCTCAAGATCCATTCCCAACTTATGGAATTCTATCTTAACTAAAAAAGATTCTAGATGGGAGATGTTTAGATATTAAGATCAAATCCCAATTTACGGAATTAGATCTTAACTAAAATAGAGTCTAGAAGGAAGCGACTTAGATCTTCAGATCCAATCCCAACTTACGGAATTAGATCTGAACTAAAAAGATTCTAGTTGGGAGGTGTGTAGATCTTCAGATCCAATCCCAATTTGCGGAATTCGATTTTAACCAAAATAGAGGTTAGATGGGAGGGGCTTAGGTCTCAAGATCCAATCCCAACTTAAGGAATTAGATCTTAATCAAAATAGAGTCTAGATGGGAAGGGATTAAATCTTCAGATCCAATCCCAATTTACGGAATTAGATCTTAACCAAAATAAAGTCTAGAAGGAAGAAGCTTAGATACCAAGATCCAATCCCACCTTACGGCATTAGATCTTAACTAAAATAAAGCCTAAACTGGATGGGCTTAGATCTCATGGGATCCTCCTCCTTTCAACTTACGTGTCTCGGCCAGCAGATCGGGTCGTCGATTCAGGACACCGCCATTGTCCAGTCCGGGCTTGAAGCTAGTCAGCAGACTAGCCCGATCGCTGGGATCGTGTGTCCAGACGTCCTCGTAGTCGCTGATCTTGTCGCTCAGGGCGCTGGCGCAGTACTGAGCCGGCGGACTCTCCAGTATGTCGGACTCCTGGTAGTGCTTGGACTCCTTGCGAATGCGAGATTTGCGTGACTTGCTGCTGCTGCTGCTGGTACTGCCGACGCCAGTTGGCAGGAGGCCAGCGCCATTGGGCGTCATTGGGGATAGCATCTTGCGCTGGCTGTGGTTGGAGTCGCGACTCGACTGCGACTGCGACTGCGACTGCCAGCGACTGTCATTGGAGGAGGAGCCCTGCGATGACAGCGTATCCTTGCACTCGCCCTCGGGCGACAGGCGCTTGGCAAAGGTCTGGAACGTGCTGGTGCTGGCCTGTGAGTTGAGCAGCGCATTGAAGGGGTTGCTCGAGGCGGGCGTGGTTACCTCCACAAACTGTGCGGGATTGGGCTTGGCCAGCTGGCTGCCCATGGCCATAGCTGCATTATTGATGCCATTGTTGTTATTATTACTGTTGTTCTCCATGGAAAAGGTGACCGTGGTGGTCACCGTAAAGTTGTTGCCCAGCTGATCCGGCGAGTGGGGCTTGGACCAGCGCATTGGCGGCGCCGGCGGCTTGAGATTCAATGTATTCGGCGGCTTCGGTCGCTGTGGACGCACCTGCTCCAGTTCCGTAATACTCGCCACAGCCGCCGATGTTGTCTTGAAGGTGCTCAAATTGTTGCTGCCGTGCGGCTGCAGTGGCTGCTCCAAGGCACCAACACCACCACCACCACCACCACCCGGCAGATAGCCCTGCGCATCCACCGGCGACATGGTCAGTATGACAGAGTCCACGGAATTGGGACTCAGCAGCTGCATATGCTGGCCGCCGCTGGTCGTGAACGAGCTCATGCTCGAGTTGGTGTCCGACGGAGTGCCCGCCTGGCTGAAGAAGCCCAGCAGCTGGCTGCTGCCCGTGGGACTGAACGGCGTCTGTGGCGGGGCCACGGCTGGCGGCTTGGCCACCAGAGCATCGCTGAAGAACGTGGCTGTGCCCAGGCCGCTTGTCTCTGTCAGCGACAGCGGCGACTTGGCATCCAGCAACTGTTGCTGCTGCTGCTGCTGCTGTTGCTGCTGCTGCTCGGCGGTTGTGATACCTGTCTTGACCGCCACGGGTGGGCCCAGCACTGCCGGACTGCTGGCATAGCTCCAGAACTCCTGGCCGAGCAGGGCCAGCGATGAAAGCTTCTTGCGATTGTTGGCCTCGCGCAGCACGCGGGGCAGCATCAGCTGCACGGGCAGCTCATCGCAACACTGGGCATAGTGAGCGATCAGGGCTGGGATGGAGCCGAACTTGAAGCGTGAGCTCTCCAGGCTGAGTATGTTGTCCTGCGACTGGATCAGATAGTGCTCGATGTAAGGGCCCGTATCCTGTGGCAGACGCACCGACACGGCCATCGTGTTCGGCTGACTGGAGCCACGCACAATGAACGTCTGCAATGGGAAGAGGGGTGAGAAGAGTGAATCAGTAAGCAGCTGGGGCTAAGTGAGCTGTTGTCATAATTCCGCCACGTAAATCAGCGCTTGATTCCTTTCACATCGACTTCCGACGCTTTTCGCGTTAAATGTTGCGTTAAAAATGCGCGCACATAAATTTCCCATTTCCCATTTCCCAGTTTCCCAGTCTACATTTTCTCAAAAAACAATGATAAATGATAAATTGGTATTGCATACGCCGCGGCGCCTCCAAGTATGCAACGCCTTACCACGACGACCCCCCTTCGCCTGCCCCCAACCTCTCTGCGCGTCCTTTTGTCCTGGCGGGCAAAGAAAACTTTGCAGACGCTGCGACAAAGCAGCCAAGTCGTGTGGCAAGCACAAAATGGAGCTCAAATGGAGACCCACCCAGACTCTCAGACTCCCGAACTCCCGGACCTGGTCAAGTGGCAGCCGCGACGCAATGTCCACCAGCTGAGGCACAGCAGCTGCAGCCCAAACCAGAAACAGAAACAGAAACAGATCCTTGCCGTTCTGTTGTTAATCGCCTGCAAAAAGTTTTCATAATGAGCGTTTTACTTAAAGTCACGCACCCGCCACAGAAATTCTTTCAATTTCAAACTCAGTTCCAGCTAAATCTATGCGCCAACAAATCGAAAATGTAGAGAGTTGAATTAATGAATATTTCGAATGTGTTTCAAGTTGTTGAGAACTGAGTGCAATTTCTTGATACATTTTCAATGTTCGTTATAATTTGGCCCGAAATTCAACCCCTTCTCTCCAAATTTACAAAGCAAAGCGTACTTCAAATACTAGAAACTTATGCTTTAAGAACTACACACATTTTAATGATCTTATCACGGTCTGAAAGTTGAATGAAGATAGTTCATATACAAGATACAAATATACATGAAATAAATTTGTTGCTCGAAGGGTTCAGGGCATCTTCTAGTCGAGCAGTCTCGGGCTAGACTTTTTTTTTTATTCTTTCTTGGATAAGCTAGTTTTTTATAAAAAAAAAAAAAAAAAAAATTACAATATTGGAGATAGCTCCAGATACATGCAAAGAGCTATCATCAAAGCCGTATTTAATCTAGTTAACAATAAAATACTATATAGTCTAGATCGCAGGATAATCTAATAAGCTTGATATATTGTTGAATATAGATGAACGAATAAATAAGTCTAGAGTTGAGATATATAAACTAGCCCACACTTAATAGTTAAGGTTTATTTCAGCTATACTCTGTATATATCAAGTTAAGCTCGACACATCTGGTTTGTGCTTCTCATAAAACCATATTTATCACATATTTTAAATATGTATTTTTTAGGTCTCAACTAGAAGTCAGAAGTCAATTTAGGACAATTTGATATTGAAATAATTGAAATCTTCCAGATTTGTGCTGAATGACAACAATATGGATATGAAAATTATATAATTTTAAAGAATTCTTCATCTTTGTTTTTTTTCTAAAGAATTCTTCTTTTTCTTTTAATATACCTTAAAATTTTTGAATTTCATTCTTTCTATTTTAAACTCAAATTGCTAGAGAAAGAGATTTAAGCAACATGAACTTGAGTTTTCTTGCCTCCATTGTGTGCGTGTGTGTGTGTATTCTATTTTGCTAAGCAATTCACTTGTGTGCATGTATGTGTGTGTGTGTGTGTGTGTATGCGTGCCATTCAATTTTGTTTAGCAACCCTAAAAGCATGCAATTATATTTTTTCAGATTTCAATAAATGCCAACTGTAGCAGGGGGGCGGCATGCTACATAAGTTTAAAGTGGGCGGGGCTGCTCAAAAAGAAAAAAAATGAGTGAAGAACGCTTTTGGGTGGGTGTTCACAAACGAATATGGACGCCCCGCAGCGTTGTTTATGATTTCTGTGCGAGTTTTCAATAAGCAGCTGAAAGCGAAAAGCAGCGCCATCAAGAAGATAGGAATAGCAAAAAAAATAAAATAATAATAATAATAGAAGAAGAAGCAGCAAATGCTGCCGTTTGATATGATGAGTGGAGGGCAGAGATGAGCAGCTCAACGAGTGGATGCTCGCTGCTCAGTCCAGACCACGCTTATTTGATTTGGCTGCATTGCAACGCTTTTTAAAGCATACTTTTCGGCTGTTGATTTTATTAGACGCAGACGATAGACTGCGCCAGGGGGCGTGGCGGGGGCGCTGTGTGTGACTGTTGGCATGCTGCGAGCAGCAAAACACGAAAGAGCATTATATACTGATTCAATAATGTGGTCAAGAAAGTGCAGAGAGAGAGTGAGGGAGAGAGAGAGAGAGAGAGAGAGAGTGGGATTAGTTGACCCGTCACGGAAATGCAATTTGCTAAGGACAAAAACGAGCGTAAAAATGTCTTAACAAGCGACAGGGCACGGTTAATGCACAAAGCATACAGAAGGAGAGAGAGAGAGAGAGAGAGAGAGAGAGAGAGAGAGGGGAGAGAGAGAGAGTTGTCTGCTTGCGTATGTCTGCATTTTATAAACGCCTTGACAAATTTAAGGGCATGTGGTTAACAATAAAAAGGCGTAACGGCATTTAAAAGCCAGCAGACGCATTTCGATACATCAATATACAAATACATATACATACATACATACATACATATACTTATGTGCACAAGTATATCCCATACATTTCCCATATAAATACACGTAAATCGCTTGCTTTGTTTGCAGCTCAAACAATAGTTGCAATCAATTGCCCTTTGGGCTTTTTGCCTGTGGGCGTCTGGCCACGCCCAGCTCATTGCATTGCCATGTTTTGCATGCACAAACACACAAACACACACACAGGTAGAGCACATAGTGCATTGGCAGCTTTTAAGCGCTCAGACACGAAAGAGGAAGTCCTAGAAATGCATTTCACTTGCATTGCAATTCCAAATGCATTTTCACTTAACAGTTCGTTGACTGTCGTCTGTCGTCTGTCATCTGTCGCAGTCCCTATCCCACTCCTACTCCCACTTCCAATCCCATTTCCTGTTTACCTTTTACTCCACTGCACCTTCCTCCACTTCTGGGCCAGCTGTGGTCAACACTCATCACCAGCAATAATAATTTCACTTGCACTTTTGCACCCAGACCGAAACAGCCAAAAAAGACAACTCCTATACCACAAAAGAGGCGTTTATGGGTTTCATTGCCCAGTGGGCGTGGCTTTGTATCGTAAATTTACATGTTGTGCTTGTGACAGCGAACCAGAGAGGAGAGAGCCGACAGAACAGAAGCAGCTGGAAGTGATAAAGAAGATTCCAAACTGCCCAAAAAACGTTTGCTGTTCCCAAAAGCCATTTCTACTTTGCATATATGTATATCTACATATATATGCAACTTATACCAAATAGAGAGAGTATTCAGTATATACAAAAAGGAATGATTGTTTGCTTGTATTGAATCCTGCCTGAATCCTACATTATTTCTGATGAGTCTAGACTACATGTATATAACATATTCAAATTAGTTAAGGATCATTATGAAAACATCAATTATGGGACCAAAAAAGTGAAAAAGTAACTTAAATAAAAAAAATATATTTAATTTTGAATTCACTTAAATGAATTAAATCATTCTTAAATGCTCTATGATAGTTTGTTCCTTTGCTTAAAAACTAGATTACGTAGTGGAAAAGTTGTTTATTATTTATTTTACAAAAATCAATATCACGATCTAGAAAGAATTGCATAAAATTATTATTATTACGATAGCATTAAAAATTACTTCGTAACGGAGAATCTTCATGATAAACTTCAAATCGTTTAGCAAGTCAGAGAGTATATGCTTTAAAAATGTATGCCAGAGAGTGGACCTTTGATCAATCAAGTTCATGCACAACAGTTCAGTTCATGACCAAAATTTTATAAACATAGAAGCCACAAAGATATATTAATGCCTTTATGGGGTTCTACGGTCCGTGCCGGTCAACAAGATTCAAATTTTGCAAAATAAAGCGCTACAGAGATGGACAGGAGCTAACTTGTTTATAAGAAACTCAATGCAACACTGAGATCAAGCAATTCCTACAATCGCAGAATTGATTGGGAGACACAGTTCCAGATACGCGCACAGACTGGCAAAGCATCCAAATCATTTGAAGCTAATATGGATATTAACAATAACAGGCGATAACTGAGAAGACTTCATCCTCTGGACCGTCGGGGAACAAGAGATCTTGAAGCTCTGTAGAAGTCCTTAGAATTTCTAATAAATAAATCATTTTCTTACCTAAATGTGCTATAGAGTCATAGACGATAAGCTGCAACAATAACATTTAAACAAATTGATTTTTTTAAATATATACAAACTATAGAATCAAGCGTAGAGCGTTCCCATGGCTCATTTGAGATTAGACAGATAGACGACTAGAGTTCGTAGTAGAGTTTTCGCTCCCAGTAACAGATCGACTTCCAGATACTAGTAAAGAGCAAATTGATTATGCTAAACAATCTTCCGACTGAATCGGAGCTACTATTCATAGATCTACTCAAAAAGTTCTGCTAAAAACTGGGTATGTGCCGTGGTTTTAGAAAGTAAGTCTCCCCAATTTTCAGTAGCCGTCACAGTCAATAAAAAGCGAGTGCGAAACGTGGTCACTAGTATATATATATAGTATATAATATATCCAAAGAGAGAAAGAGAGAGAGAGAGAGCGAGAGCATTTGCATAGTCAATAGCGAAATCTAGGCGAAAGTGTTTTGGCCCTGTTTGCGGCTTGTTCTATTGCATCTGGTTGGGCATTTAATTGCATGTAAATTATTGCATAGCGCACAAATCACATGGCACTCAGCACACACACACACACACACATAGTCAAACACACACACACACACACTCACATATGCCACTCCCCCTGTTGAGGGAATAGCCTTGTCGCTGTCGTTGTCGTTGTCGCATTTGCGCCCATTTCCGGCACAGCTTGTGAGCCAACTGCAGTTTGGCACGCGGGTTTGGGCTAACAACATTTCCGGTTTCCATTTCTCGACTATTTGACGCGTTTGCCTTTGGGCCGCATTCGCTGAAAATGTCCGCAGCGAGACACAACCCCTTTTTATTTTGTACCCAGGGGCCGGCCCAGCCCAGCCCAGACTGCCTGCCTGACTTCACACTATGCTGTGGCGCAGCTGCTGCTGGCCCGGCTGCTGTTGGTCTGGTCGCTTTGCGGTTCCTGGCCATGAAACGCAAGTGCAGAGGCATCTTTGCCCATCCTCCCTAGTAGCAGCTACTACTATTGGGATGTTGTAATCAAGTTTCGGCCCGCAAATAGACTCGTTGCGCTCGTTCGAGCGCCAAGTCTAGTCTATAATCATCAAATCATGCTTCAACTTCTATTTTATACACAAGCATGCACTCTCTACCTCTCTCACTCTCTCACTCTGTCTCTTGCTCTCTCAGTGTCTGTCTTTTCAATCATGAGGCACATCAAATGCTTGACATCAAATCTTGACAACTTAATGGCTTCCGTACCAAAATACAGTTAGAAGTGGCCAATGGACAGGGCTCTTGGCAGTTGTTCAGCTACGTGTGTCGCATGCACATTTCACATTTCAGTTGCAACATGCCGCATGCCACATGCCACATGCCAGCTGCTGTCCGCTCTCTCTCTCACTCCATATAAACTCTAGTAATCTGTTTAGGCATAGCTATTAAGACTTCTTTCAAACAGACTAAGGCTAACTGTCGTCAGTTAGCAAATCATTTGAGCCGTAAAAACTTGTTTAAGCCCTTCATTAAGTAGAAGTTTACAATGCCTTGGGGGTCACTCGAATGAGATAGTCAGACGTCCAAGTCACTACCAAGTCAAGAAAGAGAAGACTTAAACGGTGCCATCCATTGCATTTCCCTAAAAGATTCCTCCTATGTATAACACTTGCTTAATTGTTGTAAATATTGTCAATAATTTACCATTGCCTTATATTTAACATTAATTTTATAAAATGCATCAACTGTGATTGTTTGTGAATCAGAAAACTTATTTAATAAAATATAGAAATATTTAATTATCAAAAAATGAAAATTCTTAAAAATTTAAATAAACTTCAGAAATATATATAATTTATATAATATAATATATAATTTATAATTTATATATAATATATAATTTAAAAAAATAAAGAAAATAAGAAAAATATAAGAATGAAATAAAAAAAATATTTAAATAAAAAAAGAAGAATAAACAAAATAAAATATACAATAAATATATAATAAAAATAAAATATACAAAAAAAAAAATAAATAAAAAAAAAAATATATATATATATATATATATAAGAATAAATAAAATAAAACTTAAATAGAAAAAAAATTAATAAAAATAAAAGTGCATTTAATAAAATAAATATACAAATCAAATATACAACTTATAAATAAAGCAAACAGAAAAAATAACAAAATAATTTAAAACAAATGTACAAAATTAAAAAAAAAAATAATAATAATATTAATATAAAATATACATAATAAAAGAAAAATAATAAAATTAAAAAAAAATACAATAATTTATAGTAACTAAGTTTAAAAAAAATAAATATAAGAACAAAATAAAAATAAATTAAAAAAATAAAGAACTAAAACAAAGAAAGAAATAGTAAAACAAACAAAAATTAAATGAAAAATATAGAATAAGTGTAAATATGCTAAAGTGTAAATAAAAATTAAATCAATTCTGCTCGCTTAAGCTGCAAAAATCTACAAAAGATTTAGTTTGCCTAAAAGCATAGTGGAGTCTTTGTAAAAGTGTTGCCTACTTATGCGGGTCGTGGCATCGTAGCTGACAATATTCGAAACGTGTTGCGTTCATGGCCGGGCACACAATTTGCATATCCTTTCAAAACTTGAAATTGAAACCATATCCCCTGCCCGGGACAGCCCGGAGAGCCCGGACAGCCACTACGCCCGAGATGGGGTAGCAGCAATTTGACACCAGACAGTGGAGCCCAAGGGAGAGACGCCAGCGTAGCCGCCTAATGAGCGTCGGCGGTTTGTGTGGTTATAGCGGAAGGAGTGGGTCACAGAGTGAGCCCGAGCGGGGCAGCTTCATTGAAATAAAAAACTGCATAAAATAATGAAATTATGCCAAGAAGCGACTCCAACTGTGACGCATAACTGGACCTCTATTATCTAGCCATTGGCCAGCCATTAAAAAACAGAAGGAAAACAGAAGATGAAGATGGAGATGAAGACGCTGAGCACCGCTCGCTGCATAATCGAACGGCGGGGCATATCATAAAAGTCTCATATTTTATTCAAATTGGTAATGTGAGCATTGTTGCCATAGGAATTTCAGCCGTGCTCTGGTGCTCTGCACCATTTGCATTTCATTGACATTCATTTGGCTGTTCTTCATTTTCATTCTCCTCTTTCTTTTCGTTTTCATTGTCTTCTTGCTTTTGTTTTACTTGCGTTTCGGCTTCTTTGCATAGCAAATTGAATTTGCAGCCAAAGTCCAACAATGCGTTTCACTTTCGCCCACAGCTTGACCAAAACCCAGCTCTCGTTTCTCTCAGCTCACAGTCTACTCAATATTCATTTGCTGCTGTCCAGCTTTGGCTGACGACCTCCCAGTCCATCAGGCACCCTCATCATGCCCAGGCAGCGTCCTCCATCCACAATCTCTACTCGTTGCATTGGCCACTAAGCGGCTTTTGCTTTGCAGCTCAAGAGTCTTTCCCTTCCCCTTCCTCTCCTCTAGCGCTGCCTTAAGCTGATTTCCCTTGATTTCCGCATTTGAGAGCTTTGCTTTTCAATTTTGCCTTTCCATCATTGGCTCTCACACACCCACACACACACACACACACACACACCAACACACACACTGGCTTTGTTTTGGCTGCTGGCGAGTGCATTAAACTCATTTGCCAAACGGCTTTCAATTATAATTTTTGTTAATAATTCATTAGCACAATGTGTCGCCTGCTGTTTGTTGTCGTTGTTGTTGTCGTGTCATTGCAGTCGTCTTGTTGTTGCTGTTGTTGTTGTTGTATAACGAGCATGGCCAAAATGCATGCAGACAGCTTGCTCTGCCCACCTGCATGCGCTGCACGTTGCACATACGACACGTGTCCGGGCGGCCTTTAAATTGATTGGTGCCGCATTCAAAGGCAACTTTAAAAGGCAGCCACATATGCAACTGCTTTGGGGCAAATATACAAAATGAGAAAGTTGTTAAAGCATAATAATGTACTGTTATAATGTAATGTAATAATGTACTGTAAGCTGCCAGTCAATTGAATAGGTTTGACATTTTTAAAGTTATATATCTTTTCAACGAAAACTGCGATTTGGATGAAATAAATTGCATAATAATTGTAAAAGATAATCAATTAAAACGAAAAAAGATTTTCCCGATCCGCCCACTAGGGTCAGACTAAGCCGTAAATCCTATTAGGTGAAGTGGAGTTGAAATTTGGAATGTATTCGTTGACAACACGAGCTCAAAACGGTATGGCGGATATATTTATGCTCATTTGGGTTATACAGCTAGAAACTTAAAATTAAACGACTAAACGACAAGTTGGCATTCTCTATTAATTCACTTCAAAATAAAACATATACACTCATGATGAAAATAATAAGTACACCAAAAAAATTTTGGAAATTTTGTCATAACTAATAATTTTTTGGTATTTTAAAAAAAAACTGGATGGCAACTCTAAGATCACAATCTGGCAACGTGATGCATGCCAAAAAAAATTTTCCCCTAATTTTATAATAGTCACAATTCTTTGAAAAAAGCTTGCTGAAAATAATAAGTACACTCGATTTATTTAGCCTGAAAAAAAGTTAAGACTACGAAAGGTTTCATTTATTGTTATAAAATAGTAAGTAATCTTCACACAGATGCTAAAAGTAGAAAAACAATTATTAATATCCTATGTAGATGGGTCGAAATATTCATTGTTCGAGTGAGGAACGCAGAATTGCTCAAAACCTTAGAAGGAGTGGCAAATCTTTGCGTGAAATAGCAAAACTGATGAACAGATCTCTTTATTTTGTGCAAAATGCTTTAAAGGTGCAAAGTCAAAGAGAAACACGTGGACGTCCATCGAAAACCACACCAGAACTGGACCGACGCATTATAAGATTTGCAAAATCCGACCCTTTCAAATCTTCAAGGGTCATTGCATCCGAAATGGATAACATTATAAACGCTTCTTCAATTAGGAGAAGACTACAAATGGCTAAACTACCAGGTCGTATCGCAAGAAGGGTTCCATTGATGCGCACAAAAAATTTGATCATGAGGCAAAATTTCGCTGAAGACCACATCACATGGGCAGGATCTGAAGGTCAAGAGAAGTGGCGTAATATCCTATTTAGCGACGAAACCAAAATTTGCCTTTTTGGAAATGACTATTCCAGACATGTAAGACGCCCTAAAGGTAAAGAATTTGATCCTCGGTACACAAAAAAAACATTGAAGCATGGCGGTGGAAACATTATGGTGTGGGGCTGCTTCTCTTGGTGTGGAGTAGGTCCGATTTTCCTAATATCTGACATTATGAGAGCAACTGACTACAGGGATATTCTCGAGAATATAATGCTACCATATGCTGAGGAAAACATGCCCCTGCGTTGGGTTTTTCAACAAGATAACGACCCGAAACACACGTCTAAGATAGTTAAAACTTGGTTTGAGGTTAATAAAGTGGACACTCTCGCTTGGCCCGATCAGTCTCCTGATCTGAATCCGATCGAAAACTTGTGGAGTGTATTGAAAAAGCAGATGGCAAAGCAAAAGTGTTACAATAAGCGCCAATTATGGGACTGCGTCCAAGAAACTTGGAGGAAGATTCCAATTGAGACCTGCCAAGCATTGATTAGGAGTATGCCCAACCGGATAGAAAAAGTTATTAAAAATAATGGAGGATATACCGGATATTAGTCCAAAAATAAGATAACAAAAGATTTTGAATGATTTTTAAAATCAAAAAATGAAATACAACTTACCAAAGTGAAGTGTACTTATTATTTTAGTCAGGCATAAAAAGCTGCATTTTTGTTTTTTTGTTTGTAACTTTTGAAAAACATTTTTTTTTTTACCATTTATACTTATTTTTATTAATAAATACCTAATACAGAAACGTGCATTTAAATTTTGATGTTTAAGGCAGAAGAAAAAATGTTTTGCTAAACTAAACTCAAAAAAGTTAAATATTAAAGGGTGTACTTATTATTTTCATCATGAGTGTATATAATTAGGGGCATGACAAATTGGAAAATAGATCTGAATAGGTTTAGATCCTAAACAAATTATGCAAAGTAAAATTTCATGGCTTTGAATAACTCAAACAGTAAAGGACATATTTTTGTTATATATATATACATACATATCAAGTATGTCTTTCCTTATCTTTAATATCAAGTATACGCCGCGTTAAACTATTGATTCAATTAGGATTAAAGATCATAAATGATTCAGGTTTCTATATAACAAAATTTATTTCAAATCAAATCGGAGTTTTCTTTGAAGAGATATTACATGATGACCTCTAAAAAATGTCATTCTTTATATATTGATTATATTTCAATTACTGTATCATAATTTATTATTTTTAAATAATAGTTACTAAATGTCATAGTTTATATATTTATTGTTTATATATCGCTTACTTTATCAGTTAATAAAAGTGAAGACAATCCCAATGCTGACTTTATCAGTTAATAAAAGTGAAGACAATCCCAAATGCTTGTCATAGATGGGCAACTGCCCAATTTTCAGCAGCTACTATCAACTGTCTTTGGCCAGATTGGCAGCATTCCAGCTGTGCTTATGGCTGTGTTTAACTATGCAACTATTGCGACTGCTGCCGTTCAATTGAGATCTGCCTACTTAGCTATAAAGCTGTATGCCAACTGCTTTCTATGGTGTTTGCTAGCAACCCTTTGGCTGCTGCTTGTCAGTCCGGACTTACCCCCAATGTGTGAATGTCTCTGCTTACACTCACACTGACACTCACACACTCACTCACACTCACTCATACTCACTCACACACGCATGTTTGTGGGACTCACACTGCAGCTGTCTGCGGCCTTATCGCTCATCAGCTGTGGCTGTGGCTGCGACGGCTGCTGTTGCTGTTGCTGCTGCTGTTGTTGATGGCATGCACCCTCTGCCCCACCCTTCTAGAACATGCCCCATTCTCTACTCATCTGCTGCAGAATCATGCGCCTCCCCCTCTCCCCACAGCACTGCGGGTGATAAATAAAAACTGTCTGCGCCTATGTGGCTCTGCTACTGTTTCCTTCTCTTCAGCTGCTGTATTTTATTTCATTTTATTTCATTTTATTTCAGTTTTTCTCTATTTTTTGCGATCTGTTTTTTGGGGGGATAAAACTGACTTTTTGCCATGTAAGCCGAGTGCCTCAACACATGCCAAACGACAAAGCCGAAAAATGCCAAAGCCATGGTCGAAAAAATTCAATTTGATTGCTTTGTTCGCTTGTCTATTGGCCATTTAAGCAGCCAAAGCGCTGATTGGGCGTGGCACACGAGAAGGCGACTTCACTGCAGCTTAACAAGTTCATTTTGAACCAATGCCTGCGGCTAGGCAATTGCAATTGCAATGGCAATCGCGATTGCGACGCATAAATCAAATGCACTCTCAAAGAGAATGCAGAGCAGGCAACTAAACAAGTAAGAGGGCTCTAGTCGAGACTGCTCGACTAGGAGATACCCTGAACCCTGCAAAGTACTGATTCCAACAATTCTACACATCTTTCATGCACATATACAAAAACACATACACACACCCGTACGCATGCATCCATACGAACGCATAAACAATTGCTCTGCTAACTGCGCAGCTACTGCGCAGCTACTGCGCTTGGGCTGCCGTGTGGGCTATATTATGAAAATTTGTTTGTTGAATAAATCTTTTTGTAGTGAGACTATCTTCATCAAATTTTTAGAACGTGATAATAACATTTAAGAGTGTGTATATGCCAAAGCACAAGTCTCTAGTACTTGATATACGTTTTTTTCAAATTTGGGGCGAAGGGGACGTGGCATCCAAAATCTGTAAATAATAAAATCTTTGTATTCATCACATAAATCTACACAGTAAATCTGAAGTCTCTAGGTCTAACAGTATTAAAACTAGGCTTTAAAAACAAAGTCAGATTTTCGATTGTTATCGATAAAAAATAAATGGGATGAGTTATCGAAAAAATATGATAAACTCGTACTGCGTATGGTATACACGAGTATACATGTAAAATTTCAAGTCTCTAGCACTTGTAGTTTAGGAGATCTCTGCGTTAGTACGGACGGACAGACGGACGGACGGACGGACGGACGGACGGACGGACGGACGGACGGACGGACGGACGGACGGACAGACGGACATGGCTAGATCAACTCAGCTCGTCATTCTGATCAAGAATATATATACTTTATGGGGTCTGCCACGCTTCCTTCTGCCTGTTACATACATTTTCACAAAAACATTATACCCTGATTTCCCATTTTCAATGGGTTCAGGGTATAAAAAGGGAAAATCCCGAAAAATCCAGTTGAAAAAATGCACAAATATATCAAATGCATTTAAATATTGAAAGCTATAAAGTGTGCAGCTCTCTTATTCTACTCCCAGCTAAACACTTTTATTTTTTCTCCACCTCCGTTGACCTGGCTAATGATGTCGCAGCTGCTGCTGCTAAACAGCCAACAAAATCATTTCATATCGACTGCACACGTGGAGCCTTCGCCTTCATCATTCACCATTTGCTGCTAATTACATTCTGTGGCCGGCATAACGAAATCCCTGACGCCAAATGTTGACCAAAATAACAAAAAACAAAAACAAGTGGGAGTGTTATGGTGGAGACTGCACGACTAGCAGATACCACTGCCAGAATGACAGCAAGAATGTATAGGAGAAAAGAAATGCTTGCCAGCTGACAAAATGTTATCCTTACTAACTTTTGTGTAACTTAGCGGATTTCAATGAAATTTTCTGCATATAATCTTCACATTATATAGAATATTGAAAAATATTAGTATCAATTTAAAGTCTCAAACATATTGCCTATATTTGCAACTATATTTATAAAATTCGAAAACATAACTAAAATTAAAATTTTATAAAATAAACGTTAGCTAGCTCTAAACTTATAGGAGGTATAATTTAAAATTAAATTTCGATATTAAAGTCTTTATCGATAACTTAAAAACACGAATAGTTATGAATTAATTGACATAGAATACAAAATTTGAAGACTCTATCTATAAATATGTGGAAGATACAATTTAAAAACAAAATTTGAATTTTATCCTTACCGATAACTTTAAAAGGGGACTAGTAATCGATTAATTTCAAGAAACTCGATCTGTGCAAGCTATATGGGAGCCGACAAACAAAAATACAAGCGTCTAGATCCAGATGGACACATAAACAGGGCTAAATAGATTCAACTCATCGTCCTTACCAAGAATATATACACTTTATGGGGTTATGGGATCTATGACAAACGAATGTGGAAGAAGATTGAAGAGTCAAGAACTTAACTTAAGTTGAACTTGATGTTAGAAAACATACATTATAAGCAGGTTTCATTTCCGTATACAAATTATGTAACTTTATGTAACTTATGTAAATATATTATATATATTTAAACATTGATGTATATGCAAGCATACCCTATGCCAGCCCATTTGACAGGGTAGACGAAAGCATGAAGTTACAGGAAGAATCCTATACGCATATGTGACCAGGAGTTTGCCTGGACAGCTTCTCTGGTTGCAGCTTCGAACTGTTTATGATTGATGGAGTTGAAATAAAAGAACAAAACAGAGAGAGGCAGAGGCAGAGAGCGAGAGAGAGACAGAGAGGGGAGAGAGAGCAGAGTGGGAGAGAGAATGAAAAAAAAATAGAAACCGACAGCAGGCAAAACAAGTAATTAAAATACCAGGCAGGCAAATGGACCAAAAGCAAGGCGGCTGTTGTTGCAGCCACATGTGTTGCCACAAATGGCCAGCCAGAGCAGCAGTGGCAACAGCCATAGCCATAGTCATAGCCGTTGCCAGGGCCGTAGCCATCGCCATTGCCGCATTCGTAGCTCAAACATATTGATTGATTTTTAATTACAAACATTTACCAATGCAGTTTACACAGAGGGTCACACAGCCTCTGGAGCACTGTGGTTGGAGGTGGTGTGGTGTGGTGTGGTGTTTCTGGCGTGTGGTGCGCGGCCACTTGAAGCGGCTGCTTCAATTTCAATTTCAATTATGCAAATACTTTTTTATTAAACGCATAAACAAATGCGTAGCCACCAACAACTCAGCTCCACACGGATGCCAGTTGCCACCGGGTTGCCTAATGGCAGCTGGTCAGAGGGAGTGACGGGGCGTGTAATTGCCGACTTCGACGTCGACGTCGACGTCGACGCATGCAATTAGCGTTTCAATAGGCGAATAGAAAATGCAAGAAGGAGCCCCAAACAGAGTGGGGACAGTGCGACAGACTGAAGGTGCAGCAGTTGGCAAAAAGTGAAAAGTTTTCTGGCCCCAACTCTCTGGCTCCTCTCGCCTGTCGCTTCGCAGGCTGCAATCAATGCGCCATTGTTGCGACGCGTTCGACAATTGTAAATGGCCAAGTTGAAAAACGCTTTTCACTTCTTTTTTCCTCTTCTTCTGCTGCTTCTTCCCATTGCTGCTACCTTTGGGCAGTGGTCGTCGCGTGCCACGTTCAATATTCATTGCTCTCCGACAGTTTCAATGCGTGCACAAAGTAGGCAAAAGTTCGTAATTGAAATTTCCGTTGCCTGCTTTTAGGCGGCGCCATAAACTTAACTGCCGGCTAAGAGGCACATAAACCAGGCCCAAAGCATCGAGCAACTGTGTGTGTGTGTGTGGAATTTGATTTCGCGCATTCGCAGAGAAAGACTATTTGATTTCAATTAAAAGTTAATCAAAGCAATATTTGAATAGTGAAATATTTATTCGATTCAAATATTTGCGTTTTAAAAACAAAGAATGGAATTTCAATTAAAAGCGACATATTTCATTTATATATATCTATGTATATATTTATATAGATTTATAAAAAACAGCATTTACATAAGTTGGAATACCCTGCTAGCATTCAAAATGCTCAAATAGGGTATATGGGTTCTTAGCTTTAATATGTATGAGCATGAGGTGAGAAATTTTAGAAACTGCTTTATAAAGTTTAATAAAAATGCGGAATCAATTTCTTAGCACACAAATTATATAATTAATAATTTTGCATTGAAGCTAACAAATAATTTTAAATTTCAATTTTGACTTATAATTTGTTCTCAAAGGATAAAAAGTTTGTTTTTTTCGTCCGTTTGTCCATATGAATGCAAATCATTTAGCATTTACTGAAGCTAAAGACTTGAAATTTGTATACCCACGAATTATAAAGTGTCAAAAATGTTCCCGATACTTCCACTAGAGGCGTGGCAAGTCGTAAAATACATTTTCTGGTATATCAGAAATGCTATTTGTTGAAATACTTTAGAAAGTTGCAATTTGGAATGCCTAGTCACGTTGACAACACAAGATCAAGCTATTAAGGTATGCCGGATAATCTACGCCCATTGGAGGCGTGGCAAGTAGGGTAAAACTGTATATTCTACAATTTAAAAGCTAGAACGCAGAAATTCGGCAGAGTTAATGTTATGATTCAATAAAAGTCGACAAACTATGTGTCTATGAATATATGGCGTCTTTTCTGCTATCATTGGGATCCGAGTATAAGCACAAAAAGGTAACAAAGTATCACGCAGTCAGTCGCACTCGACTGCAACGTTTTTGTTGTTTTTTTTTTTTTTTTCTAATCGAAAACATTTAAATGCTATATTATTGGTTTTAGAATTTATTGTTTAATTTTAAATTATATTTTTTATTATTTATTTGTTTTTATTTTTATATTTATTTGTTTAAATATATTAAATTTTGAAAATTATTTGAGTACAATACTTTAAATTTTGGTGTATATGAGCATTGGTATTAGAATATCAAAATAGACTCAAATATGTTTAAAGTAAAGGATTAGAGAATTTTGACAGCTGAGCTGTCGCACAGCAGGTCATTGCGCGGTATCCCTTAGTCGAGCAATGAGAAACAATGAGAAATTTCAATTTACATAAAAATCTGCTTTTGATGTGCGAACATTGCTTTTATTATATAATAAAATAAAAGCAGCTGGATATTTATTTTTAATTATATAAAAATATATACATATATATATATTTATATAAAGATAGATATATATTTTTGTATACAAATATATACAATGAATTCTCCCTTATTTTAAAGATATTTTCAATTAAGTTGACAACTTTCTATAGCCTCGTCGTAGTCTCTGTGTCTCTGTATGCTCACTTATATAAATGTTAGCATATAATTTACAATTTTTGATGCATTTGCCACGCCCCCACTGGAGTGTTGGGGCAGGGTCGGCTTGGGCTAACAAATGGATAGCAATTTAGTTGGCATTCAGGCGATTCGATGAAGCATTCATTGAAACCATTTGCCTGTTATCCTGCCAGCCAGCCGGGCAGTCAGGCAGTCAGGCAGGCTGTCTGGCGAACACGTGATAATTGCTGCGAAGGACACTGCGACTTGGCATTGTCCTGCTGGCAGTCCGGCCGGCTTGGCAACTTATTGAATCTGTACAATTTGTTGGGCGTTTCTCCTGTTCGCTCCGTTGTAATTTCAATTGTCTATGCAAAGCGACTTGAATCGCCAAATGACCAGCAGCAACCAGCAGCAACCGGCAGCAGTCGGCCCTCAAGCCCCCCAGCTCCTGCTGCTGGCCAGCCCCATCTAGACGTTTTTGTGTGTACAAATCCCATTGGCTAGCTATTGTCTCTCGTCGCCTTTGTCATGTGCCGCAGCGTCGTCTGCCTTTTGCTGGCAACCAGATAAATTTCAATGTATTTGCAAGCGCAGCAGCGCGAGTCCTGGACGACGCCTCCAACTCCTCTGACTCCACCGACTCCTGCTGCTGCATGCCTGGCAACATTTCTTTGTTTATCTTTATACATTTACAATTAAAAGGGCTTGGCATTGTTGTCGCTGTCGTAATATTAATGAATCTGTGTGCTGCTCTGTCTGTGTATTTGTCCAGGACACGCACCACAAATCCCGATTGCTCCCCCAAAACCTCTCCCCTCTCCCCTGCCCCTCCCCCTTTCTCTACGCTTTCACATTCACGTTAATTGATTGCAATTTGTTTATGTAAATGCGCCTGTTTGCAACCAATGGGATTTTCTTTTTTGGTCGCCTCTGTTTTCTTTTTTTTTTTTGCATTTAATATTTGTTGGGCCCGGGCAAATTGTGTGCAAATTTTGTGGTCAACTGGCTGGCTGGCTGTGTGTGTTTGCCGATTCATTCAGGCGCCGCTGACGTTCCGCTTTTATGGATATGCATAATTTTTGCATACGCTCGCAATCGCCTCATTAAACGCTATCAATAAATTCATAATTATCAACACTCACCCCCTCCTCCTTGCCCTGGAGCAGGTGCACGGCACCGGAGCGCTGAATGCCGGGCAGAAACCACATGGGATGCGTTAGCAGCAATCGCTCCATCAGGCCCAAATCACAGGGCGGCGAATCATTGCTGGAATCACGAGAGCTCTCCTCGCTGGATGTCTCGCCTTCGGCCAAAATGCCGCCCTCCGAGCTAGAGACGAGAGATGTACGTGACTGCAAAAGAGAAGAGATGGAAAAGCGTTCAATTAGTAACTGTTATAAGTGTTATACAAGCCACAGCTAAAACTAATAGTTGCAAAATATGTTTATCTGTGATAGGTATTCTTTCGGCAGTTGATATAAAGAAACAATCAGAGCTTCAATTTTGCATAAAACTGTTATACGAATAGACTGCAACAGATATAACTGTTACAATTAACTTTTGAGTTTGGAAATGTATGTCTACGACACCTTTAACTAATCACGAAACTTACAAGTTCACAAAATAGAATTCTTAGTAGTATTTAATTGGTATATGAATGCTGATAGTGTATAATGAAATAAGTGTTATACAAATATATAAGTCAACTGTATATCTTCATATTATTTGAAAATAAACAACTCCAAAACATGTTTAGCTTACAGTTATAACTGTTATACAAGTTCGCTGTATAACAAGAATGAACGTAAGCTCATTTATGCGTTCACTTATAATACGCAGTATATGATCACAAATGTTATACAAAACTTTTAGCTCTGGTTTTGTATAACAGTTATAATCGTAGGCTAAGGATATAGCAGTCATATAATACTTAGTATACAATCATTACTGTTATACAAAACTTTCAATTTTTGTATAGTTTTGTATAACAGTTATAATCGTATTCTTATCATAAGTAGGTGAAAATGTATGATATAGAATAAGTGAAAACATGTAAATATATCTAAGCAACTTAAGTTCTTGTTATATAAAACTAAAACTAAAGTAAGGTTAAAGCGGAAATAATTGTTATACAAAAGCTTAGGTCTACTGGTTCTAATAAACAAAACATGTTGCAGAGATGCCTTCTATTATGTATGCAGATTTCCAAATAAATTGTAAGTATTATTTGAAATAAGGAAAGACGTAAGAGCTTTATCTTGATTTTGGTGTTAACTGTTATACAGCAGCTAGAGCTGTAGTAGACACAGCTATATCTTAGCAAACTGACCCAAAATTACTCAAAAATCTTACTGCAAGAGCTTGGACTGCTTTTTAGCCTAAGTTCTTCACCTTAGAGCTAACAAGGGGCTAGACAACTACAGCAACAACAACGTGCTCGACCGCATTTAGCCACGTTCTCGAGCGCTACTCAAGTGGGCTGCCATCACAAGCCAGAGTCAGGACATGCGCTTGCTTTTCTTTTTTTTTTTTGTAACTTATTTTGTCAAAGCTTGAGATACGCAGTTGTACATTGCTCTGACATATAGCTGTTGGCCATATTTTGTGCAGAATCTTGTAAAGAGGCACAGATAGACAGACAGACTGACAGACACACTCGCTCACACACATGCTGTCAAATCTTGAGTGCAATCTCATGTCAGGCCATCAGCCAAATTTTTGGGGCACAACTTTAAAAGGGCTCGAGGGCTGGCAGGAGCAGAGGCAGGAGTCTGGCAGGAGCAGAGGCAGGGCGCTGGCAGTCAGGGCAACCCGCATGCTGCCACGCATTTCGCTTGCAAACAGAGCTGAACTGAAATTTCTGTAGCATTCGCGTAGGCGTTTTTAATTGAAAATTGCCGTGGGCGGTCTTTTGAAGTTCAGTCTGCATTTTTTTTTTCAATTTTTTGTTCATTGTGTTGTGTTGCGTCGCTCATCTCGAGGCCTCTTACAATGCCGTAGCATACTTTTATGCGCCTCGAACCAAAAAATGCAGCCGCAGGGGCTGAAAAACTGCAGGGTGCTGAGCCTTTAATGGGAGCAGAGGTCGCACTCTCTCCCTTACCATCTCTCTCTCTCTCCCTCACTCTGTCTCTGTGTGTAATGATGCCAAAGAGCTTCTGCTGCTGCTGCTGCTACTGCTGCTGATGTTTGCCAACTGTAAGCGATGCCAAATTGATGCCAAGGCAACCGCGACGCAGCTTATGGAAATGCAAATTTTGAATAGACAAACAAATTCATACCATATCAAGAAGAGTCTATAGACATATATATATATATAATATTTATGTATATGAAAATACAAGCCAACTCAATAAACATACAATATACCCTTGCAAAATGCTTTATGAATCGTAAGCTACAGATTTGATTAGGGCAATTCTATTTATTAGATTTCATTACAGATTTTTTTTCAGGGTTTAGCTTAATTTCAT
Organism: Drosophila hamatofila; assembly: GCA_035045345.1. Classification (NCBI taxonomy): domain Eukaryota; kingdom Metazoa; phylum Arthropoda; class Insecta; order Diptera; family Drosophilidae; genus Drosophila; species Drosophila hamatofila. The sequence goes on along the minus strand of JAWNPA010000039.1, from coordinate 5,856,905 downwards.
AAAAAACCTATAAAGGAAATCAAGTAATATATTTATTTATGATTTATATTTAAATTTAATTTACTTTTCATAGAGAAACAAACCCTTAACGAGCTCCCCCAAAGCACCCTTAACAAAGTCGAAACAGGATTCGAGCATAAGGCAAGACAAGTTTGATGGATTTGAACACAATTTGCAGGCACTATCTAAGATCAAGAAATATGAAACACAATTGAAATGTCAAGAAGTTTATTCTTCTAAATAATTCGACAGTCAAATAGCCGAAAAACTGGCAAATGTGAACGTAATTATAAAGGTTATTATTGATTTATTTTTTTCTATTATTATTTTATTTTTAATTTATTTAATATATTTTGGTAAAATATTTAAATATATAAATCAATTTTTATATTTTGAAATATTTTTTTTTTTAATATATTTGTTTAATATACTATATATATTAATTATTATAGGTATATTATGTTAAAATATTTTAGTCTAGAGATAAATTTTTAAATTTTTAAAATATTTTTTTCTTTTAATATATTATATATATTTAAAATTGTTTATATATTTTTTAGTATTAAAAAATATATTGTTAAGAATAAAAATATATATATATATTCTTTTTTGTTATCATTTTTTTTTTAATATTGTTGTTTTATATACATTTATTTTTAACGTACTTTTTATATATTTTCAAAACATGTTTTTTCTTTTAATATATTATTTATTTATTATTATTATATCAATTTTTAATATAAAAAGTTAATTTATAGAATATATTTTTTATTTTTTATATTATCATATTTTTTAATATATATTTTTTTTATATACATTTATTTTTAAATTACTTTTAATATATATTTAAAAAAAATTTTTTTGTGCTATTGTTCATAAATTTATATTCTTAAAATATTTGTTTTTATTTATACATTTTTTCATATACTTTTTATATTTTTTGTATACTTTAAAAAATAACTTTTCTATTTTATTTTAAGTTAAAAAACTCTGTGAGCTGCCTAATTAAGCTGTTTGGTTGCGAATCTAGTCTTCCAACACATTTTGCTTCGAATGAAGTTCATTCAAATTAACACATCCCATAGCAATTAGCCCCAACAAAAGCAGGGTATGCACGGTTGCTATTGCTACTTCACTTGTCGAATTAAAAAATAAAACATAAAAACGAAGGAAAAAAGCAAGTCAAGTGGCCTTCGCTGCATGCTCCATGCTTCAAGCTCAGCCCACGCAATGACTCGTTACCGCTAACAACGTCACGGATAGGGATGACCTTTTTTCGGATAAATATATATACATATACCTATATATATTTTTTATATATATATATAGAGAGAAAGAGAGGGAGATTTTTTCAGCTTCAGTTTGTGTTTGGGTCGTGTACAAACTTTCTAGCGGTGTATAAAAAAAAAGGGAAAAAGGTCGCGACACTAATTGAGTTATTTCTGGCCGACTGTCAAATTAGGTTGCCCAAAAACACCTTGTAAATACTGCTGTGTATCTATATATCTGTGTGTTTGTGTGTGTGTGTGTGTGCATCATTGGCATCTGTGTGCAAATAGAAATTTGATTTACGCGCCAGCAGCGAGTTTTAATTTTTGATGTCATTTATTAAACGGGTTTCATTTTATCTGCAATTTTTTCTATTTTTTTCGTTGTTTGTTTTTTTTTTTGCAGTTGATCTTCAGGCAGGCATTAATCATACGCAACGTTGTCGTCTAGCAACAGGAAACGAGTCAAGACAACGCCACGCATTGAAATGGAAATCGGGCAATGGCAATGGCAATGCTGTCTGTTCATTTGGCAAACATTTAAATGCGAGACGGAGCAAAGCAAAAGAAAAGAAAATGGAAAAAAAAGGGAAAATTGCAGAAAATCCCTCGAAGAGACATTTGAAAATATTTCAAAGCGCACAGCAGGACACAGCAGGATGTCCCAACAAGCTTCGAGCGTTGAGCATTTTGCAAAATTATGCTTAAATCAAAAATCACAGCGAGGAAACAAGCAACATCCCAGGACTGTCTCTGCACAACCCCAAAAGAGAACAACAAAAAATGGGAGCAGAGACTGCGAGGTAAATGCTGCGCATATTTTATGCCCTGCATTAAGTCTTAAGTATTGCTTATTAAGGCAACGACGACGACGAGCAGGAGTCCCTTTTTTTATGTATTTATTTTGATTGCACACACAAAAAAACTATTCGGACTCCTTTCGATGGGAGCCCGTCAGGCAGTCAGGCAGTCAGCAATAATGCGTTACTTATTAAGTTAGCCCAGGCTCTCATTTGTTTACAGATTTTACCACACAGCCGCCAGAGAGTGCCTGGTGCTGACAGCAACCCCAGGCAGCAGAAAAAAGGAATGTATATATAAATATATGTACATAGAGAAGCTTTCTAAGTAGCTCGACTGCAATTTCAAGTGCCACTGGGGGTTGCTGCGGCTGCTGCTGCTGCTGCTTCCTGGTCGCATGTGTGCTAGCAAAATGTATTTGATTTTGGCTAAGAAAAAAAAAGGGTAGGAGAGCGAGAGCAAGAGCGAGAGTGAGAGTGAGAGCTACTGGCTGTCTACGCGTAATGTTAAGCAAACAGTCGCGACTTTAAATTTGGCTGCGTCTGCAACTGCAGCAACACAATGGCCAGCCAAGCGAGGCGGCCAGACAAACAGACAAACAGCCAAAGCCATAGACCAGGCCCAGACCCAGCCAGGCCCAAAGCCTTGAGCAGCAGCTGCTGTAACAGTTGAAGCCGTTTCAGGGTCAGGAAGCAGCAGACTGAGCTGCAGACGCTGAGCAGACAACGAAAGTAAGTTGACTTCCGTTGCCGACGGGCTGAAAATGAAAATCGCCATTGCTGCTGCAGCTGCCCCAAAACACCTTCTCCCCAGCAGACCTCTCCCCCATTCCCCCTCTCTTCCAGTCGCTACCTTTTGTTAAATATTGGCCTGTCTGTTTGGCTGACTGCTATTTAGTTTTCCAATATTGGCAACAATTTCGCCATTTCAATGCCAATAGAAAAATTCCCCGCCATACGATCTAATATTTCAATGCATTTACCTGTGTCTACTACCTATTTAGATATATATATATAGATGGGTATAGGAAACGTCGCGCTGCATCATCTAATAAATTGCACAACAAATTGCGACCGCACAAAAGTATGCAATGAAATATTTGCACTGCGACAAATGCCAAACCAGAAAAAAAAAAACAAGAAGAGAAAAAACAACGCAAATGGATGGGTTCGAATGTCGAAGTAAAGCAAGATAGAAGAGCAGCAGCTGCTGCAGCTTCTGCTGCAGCTTCTGCTGCTACTCCTGCTGCTGATTAAACTTCATTCCAGTTGTCAGCAATTAATTAATGAAAGTCAACACAATTAAGATCCACTTGGCTTTTGCAGCTCAAGAAAATGGCATTTTGTATGCCAAGGAAATAATTTATTTAAATTAAAGAAAATTTAAAATTTTAAATTGTATATTCTCACTGTCTTTAAAGCATAAGAAAGTCTTTTTAAAAAAATTTAAAATAACTTTAAAAATGTAAAATAGTATGAAAACTAATTCTACAAAGCAATAAGACATTAAAAGAGAGAATTAGGAATAAAATAAAAGATAATAAAATAATGAATAAAAATTAAAAACCAATAGAAAGTTTTTAAACAGAAATTTTTAGAAATTTTAAGCAAAAAAAGATTATTTTAAAGAAAAATATAAAAATATTATATACATTTAAAAATAAAAACTAAAAAACTGTAATTAAAAAAATAATAACGTTTTAAGCTTGAATTTTGAATGACAAAATAGAAATTTTAAAATAAAAATTTTAAACTTTAAATTTGAACCATTAAATTTTAAATTGGAAATCTCAAAATTAAAAAAATATAACATTTTAAACAAAAAATAAATAAAAATTTCAAAAGAAAAAAAAAATATATATATATTTTCAGGAGGAATTTACAAATTTAATGACTCTAAATAAATAAATTTTAAATAAAAAAATAATTAACTGATTTGCCGAAAATGATAAATGTAGTAGATTGAAAATATTCATAAAATAGCAATTTGGAATAAACTAGTATTTATTCCTAAATTTTCTAACTGAAGCTCTCAAAATTTAAAAGTTAAGTTATAGCTAATTAAGTTGAGGGTCTGCCTCGCGAGAAGTCTTATGATGTCGACTGGGATATTCCTATTTATTTTGTACTTCTTTGTGCTTAAAGTTGTTAAACTCTAGAGATCGAAGCAATCAGGCAGATTAAGTCTGTAAAATATGATGTTGCATTAGTAGCAGCTAACATTAAAAGTCTACTGTGCATTGGGCTAATAGTTTGACAAAAGGTGTGCGCGTGTGCGAATCTGTGTGTGTGTGAGTGTGTGTGTGTGTGTGTGTGTAGTTTGGCAAATTGCACTCGAGACTGAATTATTGTCTGACGCAGCGGCAACACACAACTAACAACAACAGCAACAGCAACTGAAAACGTGCTGGGCGACACGGCCAAGGGACATGACAGCAGCTGAAGCTGAGCGAGGTAAGGGAGGGGGAGGGGGATCGGACAGAGGGCTGCGTTTTTTGAGGGGGGGGAGCCCCAGAGTGAGTGCCGAAATAAAAGATAAATAGCAGCCACGTAAAATGCTGTTGAATGTTTTAAAAAACCATAAAAACCACAGAGAATTACATTTAATGGCAGCAACAGAGGTGGCCGCAAAACCGCAATGGCAACAACTGCGCCAAAAGCAACAACAACAACAACAACAACAACAATAGCAAACAACTGTGCACAGACAGACATAGCATTTGGTAGATGGTGACATATGTGACTGCCTTGTGCCTTGTGCCTTGTGCCTCTTGTGGGGCTCCGTTTGCGTTCTGTCTGCGTGTTTAGTTTTTAGTGCGGATCAAAGCAGGCTCCGCAGGACCACATGACAAGTGCATGTCTGTGTGTGTGTATGTGTGTGTGTGTCTAGGGCCTAAATGCGATGCTTCTGCTTCTGCTTCTGCTGCTGGCTAATTGAAGCGCGATGTTGACATGTTGTCGATTTGTTGGACAGCCGCACTATGAATGCATAATTAACTGCCCTGGCCACTGCAGTCTGGCAACGTTGCGCCCAAGAGTGGAGTAACTATGTGGATTACATATTTATAAATATATATATATATAGCATACATACATATATATGTGTGAACTTTGGCAACGTTGCCACACTGAACTTGGTAACAACGCCATAAGGAATAAACTCGATTTCAAGTTAAGTAAATTTGCAAGTTTTAATATAGTTTTGGTTTAGTTTTAATATAGTTTAGATTTGCAACTATGATGGGCTCTGAAGTTTAGCAACAGTGTTGAGCACCATTTGGCAACAAAAACGTTTTTCAGCAATATTTTATAATCTGAGAAAATTGAGTTAATGTAGCATATGAAATTTGATGATAAATAGTTATTAAGTTGTTATATGAAATTTGGCAACAATGTAATATGTGATACATATATTTTAGGCTGAGAAAATTTAGTGAATGTAGAATATGGATTGTATGAGAAATAGTTATTTAGGCAAGTAAGGCAAATGACGTTATCGCATGAAGTTTGGCAACAGCGTAAAGGGTATTTATGTTTTCATATATAAGAAAACAAAATATATAAAATATTAACAGTAGTTTCTAAGCTTTTAAAAACTTCACTTAATCGTCGAAGATAATTGTGTTAATATTGAGCTCTTTAAAGTTCGGCAACAGTGTGTGAACTAATTCATATACTGTTGCCTTTTATTATAAGAACGCGACATATAAATTTTAAATATGTAGTTTTTAATAGAGTTAATATAAACACTATAAATAGTTTTCAATAAAGTCTTACTAACAACCTTATAGTTTTTAAGGCGATTCGATCAAATGTGTTTACAGTAACGCTTTAGTAAAGTTTGGCAACAGTGTATTTCCTATTTAAATTGTTTTATACAGGAAAACAAATGAAAAAAGTATCATAAATAGTTTTGAATGATGTTTAGCTAACTTCAGTCAGAATTTAAAGAACATCAATAAAATGTGTTGACGTTGAGCATTTTAGTGAAGTTTGGAGTCTGAAGTCTATCTATATTTGGTTGTCTAGCTATTTTTTCCATAATAAAATAAAATATATAAGCATTTGAAAAACTTTTTCAATAAAGTTTTACCAGCTTCAGTTAGCCTTTAATTCGATTAAGTGTGCAGTGAAGTTTGGCAACTATGGTTTAGTGTTGTAGTTGAAAAGTCGAAGAAAAACTAATTGTAATCTGGGCAATAGGCATATTTATACCGCAACCAAAGTCAAATACAATCAACATTTGAAGCCATGTAATAAGCTGCACATTAAATCTATGGCCATAAAGCTGGCCAGTGGCAAGACGCAGACAAACTGTTTTTGCAGCACGCGTTGGGGTAGCTGTGAAAAGGACACGAGCAACCGGACATGCGACACAGGGCACACAGGACACAGGACACAAGACACACAGGACATGGGACACTTGGCTGTGGCTGTGGCTGTCAAAAAGTCACAGCCATTAGGCGCACGATGTCTGGAGTGACCAAGGAGTCGGTCGAGTAGTCTGCAACATGACACCCAAGCTGCGCACCACCGAAAGCATCAAACGGAGTGACAAACTTCCTTCCAGCTGGCCAAAGGCGATGGCCAAATGGCGAATGCCGATGGAAATGGAAATGGAGCTGGAGTCCGAAATGAAGAACGCTCTTCTGTTTTGGATACCCTGAACCCATTGACAGGGTATAAGGGTTTTGTGAAAATGTATGTAACAGGCCAAAGGAGGAGTGACAGGCCTCATAAAATGCGGTTATATCAGTATAACGAGCAAAGTTGATCTAGTCAAGTCTGTTCATATGAACACCGAGATCTCGTAAGCCTCAAAAACTAGAGACTTGAAATTTTACATGTATACTCGTGCTTACCATACACAGTTCACGTTAATCATATTTTTTCCTCCTACTTCTTTGTATCGATAATAATCGATAATTTGACTTTATTTATTGAAGGTAACTCTTGAGTACTGTTAGAGCTAGAGATTTCAGATTTACTGTGTAGATGCATGTGGTGAATAGTTTACAGATTTTGGATACCACGTCCCCTACGTCCCAAATTAAAAAAAAAGAAGGATTTCCAGTACCAGAAACTTGTAATTTGACACATACTGAAATTTGAATGTTATTATCACATTCTGAAAGTTTAATATAGATAGTCCCGCTACAAGAGGATTTATTCAACAATTTGGTTCCCATAGTACAGCCCAGGCGCAGTCGCTGCGTCAACTGCGCATTTAGCAGAGCTCCTGCTTATGCATGCGTGCGTATTTATGTATGTGTTGTTTCTTGTGTATGCAGCAAGAAGGGTTCAGGGAATCTCCTAGTCGAGCAGCTTCGCCTAGAACACTCTTACTTATTTTCTATTATTTCTTTTGGACACACTTCATTAGAGCAGCAGCTTTAAAGCTGCGTCCGAGCATCCGGCCGTGTTGTCCTCTGCGCCGTGGTCCTTGTCCTTGTCCTTGTCTGTCTGGCTCTCATATCCGGCTGCTGGCATCAGTAAACATGTTCAAAAAACACATACCCCAAAAAAAAAAAAAAAGAAGTACGAGACTCAAATGGAATGCCAAGAGTCACTCTCTCAGCCATGACATGACAAGCCGAACATAAGAGAAGTGGGCAGTGGGCGTGGCTGTAAGCCGCTGACAAAGCGCCACTAATACCGCTGCAATTAGTACACGTGCAGCACCTGGACATGGCCCGCAGCTGCAGATTAGACTCGAAACTTGTTTATGGACCTTGCCTGCCGGGCTTATCTCTATGCAGCTGGAAGGCGGGGATGGATGGATGGATGGATGGGTGGATGGATGGATGGGTGGATGGAGCTAGTCCAGCTTTGGGTGCGTATAGGGTTGCTGCAGGGCATGGGCAACATGCCAGCAGGGCTCTGGCATAATGAAAGTAATAAAGTTGAGCAGCATAGTAGCCACGCCCCCACCCCATACACACATACCGCCCTTGCCGCTTCTAACTCTCCAGCTCGCATCTTTGATGGGCTGGCGGGCGATAAAAACTTTTCACAGGCAGACAGCGAGCGGCATGCGGCTCATGTGTTGCATTTGTTGCTGCTGCTGTTGCTGCTGCTGCTGCTGCTGCTCCTGCTACCATTGTTGCTGTAAAGCTGTCTGTGGTTATGGCAACGCGCAGCAGACACTTTTATCGCCGATGCTCGTTGTTGTTGTTTTTATTGAATATTCATAAATGGCCAAAAATCGCAGAGGAAATTGTTGTCGGCCAGGCCAGACTAGGCTAGCTGCCACAGCTGCTGCTGCTGCTGCTGCATTTACTGGTCAGCTGAAGCCCATTGAAATCAATATTTTATGCGGCAGTCGAGACAGCAAAGATGCTCGTCCTCGCCATTCGCCTTTCGAGTCCTTTGCCAAATGCAACAGGAAATGCAACACAAATTAAAATGTGAACATGTGTGTCTGGCCAGACAGCCCACACGTTTGTGGTTTGCCCAGCTCGCCAGCAATATCTATCTGTATTGCAGCACACACACACACACACACACTCACACACATACAGTTGGATATTAATTTGGTCTTTGACTTTGAACTTGGCCAACGGCTATTGAGCCAGCACAGAGACAAAAGACTTGGCAGCAATTTATTTCACTTGTGCATCTATCGTATTGCCTGAAAATTGGCAACGCTGCACATGCTGGCTAAGAAGTTGGGCAACAGTGTGTAAAGCTGCATGCTTAAAATGCTTGAAATACTTTGAAATTCACATAAAATTGCAATTAATTGTTAACATAAATCGAAGCTTATCAGAAAATAAACGAACTGCTATATATTTACTACGAATAAACCCAAAATATATCGCAAAAAATCAAACCTGACTCAGAGACAATTGAGTCTGGCAACTCTGTTAAACAATGAGTCGCAGAAATTCGGCAACAATGCTTTAACAAATAAATAACATGAGCTTGGCTATACTTATTAGTTATGTATATTCTTATAAGAACTGTATTCTTAAGAATGAAATTCGGCAACGTTGCAACCAAATCATGCTTAGTTATGTTCTATAAATGAGTGCAGCCCATGAAAATGGGTAGTGTGCAAATTTGACAATGATGCAGCTTTCAAGTAATTAATGAAGTTTGGCAACAATGCTTTTACACACACACAAACATCTGCCGACATTTGACAAATGTTTCTATATTATTAAGCAAATTGCTTAAGATACGAAATTTGAGATAAATGGAACAATAACCGTTATGTGTTGCGTGCTTAATAGCCTATACAAACTGAAGAAATTTGGCAACAACGCTGGCACGTATAATAATTTGCGTACAATTGACAAATGTTGCTGCTTTATTAAGCAAATTACTTAAGGTAGGAAATTTGGCAACAAGCATTTAAACAAATGCTCCTATGTGAAACTAAGAAGTTTGCGAACAATGCAACAATTGATAAATGTTTGACAACAATGGAAGCACATACATATAGGCTTTACATATGGCTACAATTGACAAATGCTTCTATGAGAAACTCAGAATTTTGTCAACAATGTGACTTAACAGCGTATACCAACCAAGTGAATACTGTTTTTAATAGCTATGATAAGAAGTCTAATTAAGTTTAGTAAGCAAAACAATTAGATGTGTTGCATACTTCACAGCGTTGCAACTAGCTAGAACAGTTGCAGAAGTTTGGCAACAACGCCTTCGCCTCCAGCTGCAATATGCTGGCAATCAAACGCATTATTAAGCAATTATAGAGAACATACAGCTGCGCTTAACGCTTGAACGAGCTCAGAATTGTGCATGGTAGATGGGTAGTGTAGGTTTGAGTGTGAGTTTGTGTGTGTGAGTGGGTGGATGTATGTGTGTGTGTGTGGGTGGGTGGATGTGGATCAAGCTGGCATATCAAATTAACTAGTAAATTGACTTGTCAAAAAGAGTTTTGTGTAGAGAGTGTGTATGAATGAGTGTGAATGAGTATATGTGGGAATGTGTATGAATGTGTGTGAATGTATGTGAATGTGTTAGTGTGAATTCATGGAAAAGTGCTTCATTATTCATATTAGGCGGCGCCTTTACTGTAATTTCCTGTCAGACATTAGAATAAAGGCGTCGCTTTTAATAATGACGACGACGACGACGACGACGACTATGATGATGGTAAAAGGATTCGCAGTTATTAATGAAGAATGCCAGAGCTGAGAGCTGAGAGCTGAGAGAAAAGCAGTGCGCAGCACGCACGAATGCATGTAAATAATGAAGCCATAATGGGCAAGGGTATATGGAGTATGGAGTATAGAGTAAGCATGGGGAGCAAGGGGGGCTGTGAGGGGGCTTGTTGAGTGTCGAACATGCTGGCAGGGGGAATCGCTTGAGAGCAGAGGACGTGAACGTGTATTGTAATTTTTATTTCAGTCGAAATGGGCATCATTCGATGCACAGTTTATGGCAGCACCAGCAGAGGCAGCGGTGGCAGTGGCATTATGATTATGGCTGTCATGGCAACACGTAGCAAATTATGAATGAATGAGTGCCACATACACACAAAGGGACAAAGGCACAAAAGGACTAAAAGGACTAACAGCACCAGCTAGAGCAAAGGCTGCTGATGGCCCATTGGCAGCTTGCGTAATTGCCACTTACTGTGGCACGGACTCTGTGCGTGTGTGTGTGTGTGTGTGTGTGTGTGTGTGGCATAGGCTCTGCCTCTGGGCTCTGTTGCTCTGCTCTGTTGTGGAAGCCAAACCAACAAATGTGGCTAGTGCGACAAATACAAAGCACGACTCATCAATATGCTCAACAGTTGTTGCCACCCACCCACACACACACACACACACACACACATCAGAATTCCCCAGCTACTAAGTAATTTCTAATTATGCAATGCCAATTCGAACATAAAGCTTTATAATGTGAAAGCCAATTTCATTTGCAGATTGTTATGCTTCACATATATATAAGTATTTGAATACACATTTTATGTATTTGTGAGTGGAATATAAATATATATAATCTATTAGCCAGATTATTTATGTAGACAGATATTATAGCTTAGTATCTCTTGATTATGAAATAAAAAGAGATTTGTATGATTTTCAAAAACTATGAGCACTCAGAGGCAAGTTTTTATCTTGGCCTGTCATTTTCCAAGCCTAATAATTTCGGAGATTTTAAGGCCTTAAGTCGGTTGATTTTATGCCTATTACATATTTTATTAACTATCCCAACAGCATTTTATAGTAATTTTTTAAATTAAACTCTTTCTTTTTAATTATAAATAAATAATAAATATATAAGATTGCATTGATATGATCTGTATCATGGTAAATTAAACTTCTACAAAATTTCCCCGTCTACTTCTCTATATGCTCTCTCCTTTTCTCTGTCTGTATCTCTGTCTTTATGTTTATCATGCTTTCTGTATTTGTCTCTCTGCATCTTTCTCTCTCTCTCTCTCTCTCTCTCTTACTCGGTTGCTTTGTTTCTGCTTTTATTCTATTTGCCTCTCTCTATCTGTTCGCTTTCTCTTTTTATTTTTTCTCCGTGTCTCTCTCTCTTTGTATCTATTAGTTGCTCTCTCTATACCTCTCTTTGTTTCCCTCTCCCTGTCTCGCTATATCTGCCTATCTCTTTCTCTGTCTCTTTCTGTCTCTCTTTTTGTCTTTATTTCTCTCTCTCTCTCTCTTACTTTTTCTTTATTTTTCTCTACGTCTCGCTTTTTTTTCTATTATTATCTCTCTGCCTCTTTTGTTTCACTCTCTCTTTCTCTCTCACTCTGTGCCTCTTTGGGCCTATCTCTATCTCTTTCTCTATTCCACTCTCTCTCCCTGTTTCTATATCTCTGCCTCTTTCTGTCCCTCTCTCTCTCTCCCTCTCTCTTTTGTCTCTATCCCTTTAAATCTTACTTTTTATCTTTTTCTTTTTGTCTCTCTATTTTACTACTTTTCTCTTTCTGCTTTTCTCAATCTGTTTTTTCTCTCTCTCTCTCTCTCTCACTCTGTATCTCTCTACCACCTAGAACTATCTCTGTCTCTTTCTCTATGCATCTCACTCTCTTCTTCTACACTTTTCCTTTCATTCTGTGTCTTTTTTATACCCTGAACCCATTGAAAATGGGAAATCAGGGTATAATGTTTTTGTGAAAATGTATGTAACAGGCAGAAGGAGGCGTGGCAGACCCCATAAAGTATATATATTCTTGATCAGGATGACGAGCTGAGTTGATCTAGCCATGTCCGTCTGTCCGTCCGTCCGTCCGTCCGTCCGTCCGTCCGTACTAACGCAGAGATCTCCTAAACTACAAGTGCTAGAGACTTGAAATTTTACATGTATACTCGTGTATACCATACGCAGTACGAGTTTATCATATTTTTTCGATAACTCATCCCATTTCTTTTTTATCGATAACAATCGAAAATCTGACTTGGTTTTTAAAGCCTAGTTTGAATACTGTTAGACCTAGAGACTTCAGATTTACTGTGTAGATTAATGTAATGAATACAAAGATTTTGTCATTTACAGATTTTGGATGCCACGCCCCCTTCGCCCCAAATTTGAAAAAAACGTATATCAAGTACTAGAGACTTGTGCTTTGGCATATACACACATTTGAATGTTGTTATCACGTTCTGAAAATTTGATGAAGATAGTCCCACTACAAAAAGATTTATTCAACAAACAAATTTTCGTAATATAGCCCACACGGCAGCCCAAGCGCAGTAACTGCGCAGTTAGCAGAGCAATTGTTTATGCGTTCGTATGGATGCATGCGTACGGGTGTGTGTATGTGTTTTTGTATATGTGCATGAAAGAAGTGTAGAATGATTGGAACCAGTACTTTGCAGGGTTCAGGGTATCTCCTAGTCGAGCAGTCTCGACTAGAGCCCTCTTACTTGTTTTCTGTTTCTCTTTCCCTGCCACTTTCATTCCCTTGCTCTGTTTTTATCACTCACTCTCTCGTCTCTAATTGTTTTTTTTTTTATATCTAGTCACTTTTCTTGATTAACATGAAATTGTTGGTTCATTTCGAGCCTGGAAACTCACCTGACTGAGCTCATCTCTCGAGCGTCGCGTGCATTTGGGCAGCAGTGCCTGCATATCGTCATCGAAGGCTCCGCCATGGGCCAAGTCGACAACGTCGTCTGCATCCGGCTCCAGGCTGCTGCTGCGACGACTGTCGCCATTTTTCGCATCCGTTTGGCTGCTGGATGTCATTTTGCTATTGTTGTTATTGTTGTTGCTGCTGCTGTTGTTGTTGTTGTTGTTGTTGTTCGAGCTGAGATTTGATGGGCCATTTAATTTGTTGTTGTTGCAGCTGTTGTTCGATTGCTGCAGCTGAGATTTTTGTGACTGTTGCGCATTGTTGGCATTGCCATTGCCATTGCTGTTGCTGTTGCTGTTGTTGTTGTTGCTGCCACTGCACTTGACCGCAGCGACAACAGCCTCTGTTTTATCGGTTAGTGGTGCAGCCACGCCCACTGCAGCAGCAGCCGACGTCAGCTGCTGTTCATTGGATCTGCAAAAGATGAAAAGAGAGAAGAGATAAGTTAAAGCGAATATGTCTAAAGGCAATTGCTGAAAATCTATTTGAATTAGCTCCCACTTCATTGGCTTGTTGCAGATGCCTCAGCCTCCACCTCTGCCTCAGCTCCATTTGTCAACTCCCAAGGCACGAGGCTCGGCTGTCAAAAGGTTAATTTGCGACACATTCTTTTTTGCCTGCTGCCCTCTTCCATAAACATGTTACACACATACATATATACATGTATATATATATATATATATTTTTTTTTTTATATATATATTCTTTTTCTCTGCCTGTTTCAGCATCTGCAAGGACGCCCACGATGCGTGTCACAAACTGACGCCCAAAAAGCTGGCAATTTTACGCCATTTTAACAATATATTACTAGACACTGCCAGCAGGCGGCAAGTGGGCGGGGCGAGGCAGCAAAACTTGCCGCACAAATGTTATTAATGAATTTGCCACAAGAATGGCAAACAGAATGCCAAGAAAAAGAAAGAAAAACTGGCAAAGCGAAAAAGTGAGAAAAGAAATGACTGTGAAACTTTGGGGCTGGCATGTGCTTCCACTTCCGCTTCCGCTTCCGTTTGCACCGCATAATGCCCGAGCCTCAAGGACGCGCACAATGACGCAGCCCTCCCCCTTGAAAAAGGACGAAGGTCCGTGCGCCTGGCAGCTGACTCTATCGAGTCAAGAAACTTGCAAGCCAATACTTGGTTTGGTGCTCAAGCATTTTTACGCCATATGACAACTTGTCAAACATTCTGACATAATCATGTCAAATTAACACAAACAAGCAACAACAGCAACAACAACAGCAGCAGCAACAACAACAACAGCTAAGACACGCAACGGATAATAAAACACTTAGAGGAATTAGTTCGGGTCGCTGTGAATTTATGCAGAAGCCAACGACATGCCATAAGCGAAAAAAATAAAAACAAAGAAGCTAGCTGAAAGCATATTAGACTAGGGAATACCCTAGATAATAGAGAGAACAACTGCATCAAAGTTTATAGCAAGAGCTAATTCATTCTTATTGTAAATCAAACTATCATAGCATACAGTGCTGCTCATGTATATATAGACACATATATTTTCTATTTCGTAATACCCCAACAAAATGAAATGTCAAACTTGGGAATATTCTATAAAATAATATTCAGAAATTCAAACTGCAGAGAAAAACTATTCCAAAAAGTTGTTGATTACAAAATCAAACAATCATAGCGTACAGTGCTGATCAGTTCTAAATAGACATATTATTTTTATATATTCGCAATACCCTAGCAAACTGAAATGTCAGACTTGGGAATATCTTATAATATAGTAGTCGGAAACAACAACTGCAGAGAAAAGCAATTTCAAATCGTTTTTTGCATTGCAAATTCAAACAAACATGGCACACAATGCTGCTCATGTATATATATAGACATATACATATGTATATATTTTGATTTCGTAATACCTTAGAGCAGGTACTATACTAAACTGTCAAAAGGTACAAACATTCGAAGCTGAAGCACGCATAAATTACAAAGCATATTTGAAAGGCCAACAAGCAATGCAAGTCAACAAAAGGCAGGAAAGGCACGAAAAAGGGTAGATTGCTTGACTAGCAAATACCCTGCAAATGCTTACAATAAATATTTGATAAAATATGTAAAATATAAAAGGATTATAATTAGTTAAAATTGATACAAAAAAAAAATGGTTGAATATTAAAAATTGTTTGAAATTTACAATTTGAAAAGCTAAAATAACAAAAATATATATTATTATAAAGACTACAAAAAAAAAAATAAAAGAAAAATTTTAAAAATAATAAAATTAATAATAAAAAATAATAATAATAATTAAAAATAATAATAATAATTAAAAATAATAATAATAATTAAAAATAATAATAATAATTAAAAATAATAATAATAATAAATAATGAAAATAAATAAACTAATAATAATAATATATGCCTATTACTTAAACTTTTGTACGTATTACTTTTTAACTTAACTTTTCTTTTTTTTTAAGTATATTCCCAACCATTTTTATAGATTTTTCATGAATATTCAGACGAAATGCGAAATAATAAATGAACTAAAATATTAATGTGGCATATATATAAAATAATAATAATAAATAAATAAATATTTTTTTTAATATCATCAAAGCTTATAAATTATTTAGAAATTCTAAGACATATTTTCCATAGAATCTATATATTATATATTTTATTGAAAATACATATTTTATTAAATATAAATATTTTATATTTTATTAAACACATATTTTTTATTTCATATATGTAGTATATTTAATACATATTTTATTTATTATATAATATATACTATATTTACTATATATATTGCATAGAAGCTGATCTTTCCTTATTGCAATCGATTTTCCTTACCACATTCATTGCCTGCCTCCAGTGACTGGAGTTCAGTCAATATACCCAATCTTTAAAATCAACAATTTACAGAGTATCTAGTAAGCTGAAGGATATGGCGAGCGTGTCGCTCGCGACCCATAACTGTTAGCCAAGTGAAGAATTTATACATATATTTTGTTGTGGCGCCGCATGTAAATTGCCAACGCATGGCAATTAAGATAAAATGTGGCAAAGTGGACGACTTTGGAGTTGGGTTGGCGCATCAAGGACGGGGACTAGGGCAATTATGGCCGAGGCCTAGGTCAAGTTATGCAAGAGACTAGCGGATGGCAATTTACTAGATAGGTTATGGTTCTCTAGATATGACGGAAAGAAGACGCGAACCAAGCCGCAAGTCTAGACATTTGGGCACTGCTCAACGAGCCAGGGAGCTTGTCAGCCTGAGCTGATAAATGCGAAAAACAGATGAAATAGATAGACAACAAAATGAAAACATGAATCAACGTTAAATGCTTTATGTGATTGTGTACAGAAATACATATATGGGAATACCCTGTAAGCTATTGATGGGAGTCGATGAGAATGGATACAAATACAATCATAGGCAATTCCATGTAGATTAAAGTTTATATTAGACTTTGAATAGGTTTTCAGTTCTCTAAGTTTCTTATATGATATATGTATGTATATTATATATATTTTACATTGATATATGATATTCGAATACGATTGAAAGTATCTTATATACTATAGTCATGTCAAGAATAAGGAATAACATACTTAAAACAGTTTTTGTTGATGAATTAAAGATATTTCAAGAGATCGCTCTATACATACAAAGGTTATTGGATTATAATATTTCTATATTTTAGCGATAAATAGAAGCAAAGGAAAAGTCAGCTCAAAAAGCTAATCAATACAAGCTAATCAAAGTAGGACCGGTTAAATTTTAGTTGTGCAAGCTCAACAAACACTTAAAGATATTCAAAGAATTTGTTCGACAAACACGGATGATACTCAATTATAATATTTCTGTATTCAAGAGGTTTACTAAGAAAAACCACAGATAACAGTTTAAAAAGCAAGCCAATACAAGCTAATCAAAAAATGGAAAAGGTATTTTGTAGTTGGGCAAGCACAGCAAACACTTAAAGATATTCAAATAGATCGCTCTACAAACACAGATATGACTCAACTAATATTTCCATATTTTAGGCTTATATTAAGAAGAAGGCTTAGCTGAGAGCAACTCGAAAATCAAACCGCTATAAACAAACTAAGTTGGGGTATCTTCTAGTCGTGCAAGCTTAACAAACAAAAGATCAACCATATCGCTTTAGAACCGACTCTATTATAACATTTCTATATTTTAGACTATATTATGAAGCGCAATAACAATCAGTTTAACACAGGGTATCTCCCAGTCCTGCCAGCTCAAGCAGCACTCTCATTTGTGTATTCACATGTCATCTCCTTTTTTTTTCAAGCTTATGCGTGCTCTAGCTTAAATGAAAATTCCAGCATTTTCCAAGCCATTCCCAATCAGAGTTGTTCACAAAAATACTTTGCTCGTGGCAAAACAAAAGAAAAAAGTTTTTGCCCATCATGAATATTTGTTAGCCAAAAAAAAAGTGCTGAATGCCGAATGCAAATCAAAGCCCAAAACAAGACAAAAACCAAATTCAGGCAGCTGAAAAAGCAAATATGGAACAATATGCAGACGACGGGTTGAGTGCAGAGAGAAGTTTGGAGTGTTGCTTCTGGTGTCGATGCAACAGACACAGAACTGAAGCAAAACATGTGTGTGTGGGTGAGTGTGTGGGTGAGTGGATGGGTGGAGGTGGGTGTATGGATGGGTGTATGCAAATTAGTTGTGACAGCTTTCAAAAAGTTCAACATAGTTGTCAGTAGCGCAGAGAGAGAGACAGGGAGAGGGGAAGAGGGAGGGCGTTGGTCGAGTGCTTGCCGAGTGGATTGCCGTACTAATCCATAGAGTACCTTGCATTGACAAGTGTCGAGAGAGGGAGAGCGACAGAGAGAGAGAGAGAGAGAGAGAGAGAGAGAGAGAGCGAGAGAATTGTGACAGGGTGCGGGCTACAAACGTTTAAAGTTCATAAACAACACAATATGCATATATGTATATATATATATAAATATGTATATGCATATATATATATATAAATATATATGTATATATATATTTATATATACATATAGAAAAGAACCGTTGCATTTTTGAGCTATGCATGGGCTGGGCTACATACGCAGAGATGCTGGGGGTTGCTGAGGGACTTGTCTGTGCCCGTGGGGCAGGCACAAGCCGCAGCAGGAGTCGGAGTCGTAGTCGGAGTCGTAGTCGTAGTCGTAGTCGCACTCGTCGTCGTTTTTGATATGGTAATGTGGCAATGGCAATGCGTGTATGGAATGTGCCATTATTAGATTTCAAGCTCAGCTGCGACTAGCAAGGAGTAAGAGTAACAAAAAAGGTGGGTTTGCGGTATCTCTCTCTCCCTCTCTCTCTCTCTCACTCTCACTCTCCCAACAGCATCGTCGTCGTCATCCTCGAGAGTGCTATAAAGTTATAATACTAATTAAGTTGTATATTATGCATGTGCAGCAAGACGACGACGACGACGACGACGACGACGAGATTGCAGCTGCCGGCAAAAGATGCCAAAGAGGCTGGCCGCAGAGGCAGCGACAGGCTACAAATAGTGCTTAGTTATTTAGGGTTTTAGGTAGGGCTGTCGGGTAGGGTCTTGAGCTGCCTGTTGGCGCTGCTCAAGTTGAGTGAGCAATTGACATCGTTTAGTTCAAGCACGTCAAGGGTATCGAAACAATGCAGTTGCTCGTCGCCAGCAAAATGCTCGAAGGAAAAGAAAGAGACAGCAAGCGAAAACAAAGAGTTGATATATATGCACATGTATATAGTAGATATACATATATACATACACATACATATGTGCAGCAGTTGCAAAATGAACCACAGACTGATTGGAAAAGATAGCAGCGGGCTTAAAGTGTTGGAAAGTAGGAAGTACTCGGTTAGGGCTCTAATGAGCTGCAGGTGAGAGACAAAGCCAAAAGCTGCGCTAAGAGATAAGACTTGGGTGTGGATAACAGAAGAGTTAACTGAGGAGACCAAAAGAGGAAAGTCCTAAAAAGCCTGTCAATTTGAAATTATGCGGATCTGTCTAACAGGCAATCAAATGTGGATATTGTAATCGGAAGTCATATAAGTTCAAGTTGGAACTCAGCTAGAAATACACATAACAAAGAAATACACATGAACTCAAAATACGAGCATTTGATATGGATCTTAGTCAAAGTCAAAGTTTTCAAATTGAAATAGAATGTTTGTTGCGAAAAAAGTTCAGAAATATATGTCGAAGATATAATTATGATTGGAATAGAGCAAATTATCATTTTTTATTACAAGTAATTTATTTGTTGGGGAATAAACCAAATTTATCAGAATTATATGTCGAAAGTAAAATTACTATTGGGATAGAGCGCCTTATCAATATTTATAAATATATGTATATAGAGATATATATAAATATATCGGGTGTTGCCGTCCGCAGTAAACTCATTCACATCCCAAACGCAACCAGATCCATTTTCCGATTTGCCAGAAAATATCAACAGTAATTTAGTTGTTCAATTTTCTAGTTCTAAGACTGTAGAAAATACAGTTTATCCCGATTTGCCACGCCTCCAATGGAAGTAGATATGTTCGCCATATCTTTTTAGCCTTGGGCTGTCAACGCGAGTATATATTCCAAATTTCAACTCTCTAGCACTTCAATTATCATAGTTTCTGAGATACGGGAATTATATTTTCTGATTTGCCACGCCCTTAGTGGGCGAATCGGGATTTTGACATTTTTACATGAAAAAATGTTCGAAATTTCGAATATCTACCTTCAATAGCGAAGAAATGATTCATTCATACGAACAGACGGACGGACAGAAAGACGAACATTGCACAAAACCAATATACTCATTTCACTTTGGTAAATGAGTATAACAATTTTTTGAATGAATAAGATATATTCAGAGAAAAAATTATATGTCTGAGAATGAATTATTAGCGGAATAGAGCCCTTTATACATATTTATATTAGTGTTAGAGACAGTGCAGTATAATTCAGTTTGAGTAGAATGTTAATGAACACTAAAATCGAATATGGCTCTGGTGAAGTGCAGAAACACGTGACGAGACAATAAAGAAGGCAACACGTGCAGAGACTTGAGGCAATCAGAAACAATATTAACAGGATGTATAAGAAGGGGAGTACTACCAATAATTCGCCATGATATATATATATATATATATATATCATATACATACATATATATATATAGATATATATGATTAACAAATGTCTAAGCTCAAATTATCTCAAAGTTTTCATTATATTAAGAGACAAATATTAACAACACAAGCCAACTAAAGGTCAATTGAGTTGCAGGTTAAATGTTGATTAAATGAAAACACAATGAGCTAAAAACTTTTTCTAATAGCCTTCAGGGATTTCCACAAAACAGAAAGAGAGAGAGAGAAATAAGTAAAAACGCTGTAAAATCCCAAAAGGCAAATTTCAACAGAGCTGAGGGAAAAGTTTATAATGAACTGTGTTGGCATTGAATGAAACCATATCAAATGAATAAAGTGAAGACAAAACGTGCACTAAAAGTAATCAAATAAATTAAAAATAATAATTGATCAAATGATGGCAATTAAGAGCTCCTGTCAAGGGAGTTCTGCATAGAATGAGTTTCACATTGATAAAGTTTCATTTGCAGTTGCATTTGAGTTGAGTTCTCACCTCGCCTTGCTGTGACCTTTGAACTGTGCCACCTCGGCGTAACGGCGACCCAGCGGCGCCTCCTGCGGACTGAGCAGCGCATCGCAATGGGCCGCTGCTCCGCTGGCTGCCTGCTCCATGGGCAGACTCATGCCCTTGATCAGCTGGACGGGCGTGGCGGTCAGCTCGTGATGATGATTGATGCACTTCAGCTGCTCCTCGCTGCGATTGGCATAGTTGTGAAGCTGCTCACGCAGCGAGTAATCCACCGAGCTGCTGCAGGATGTCGACTCCGATGTGCTGGAGCAGCCGGGTGAATGCATGGCCGCCAGCTCATCAGCTCCATTGCCGTTCTGCAGATCCTGATAGGCGGCATGGGCATCCTCGGAGCTGGTGCTGGAGCTGCAGCTGGCGCTCGACTGATTGCTCTGGCTGGTGTTGGTGGAGACGCAGCTATCCATGCTGGCTATCGAATTGCGATTGCCGTTCTCTGTGAGCTGCTGCTGCTGCTGCTGCTGCTGTTGCTCCTGTTGCTGCTGCAGCTGTTCCTGCTGCTGCACTGCAGCCGTATCGAGCAGATCATCCACCTGCTGTGGCACTATGATCAATGAGGTGCGCTTGCGCAGCGTATCGTCCTTGGCATTCATGTTCTGTTTGAGCGTCTTGTCCGACTTGGTGTAGACAATCACCTCCACTTTCGATGTGTCCTCCATGGCGGCCACGTTGCTCGTTAGCTCCTGCGACATGCTGTAAAGTTTACTTTTAGTACATCGTAATGCTGTGGAAAAACTCTCATATTTGATGCTACCAAAACAACAACAACAACAAGAGTTGCTTGCAACACATGCAACTCAATTGACGAACATTCAACATACCAGACATGTGTCAATCAGTTTTATTGAATTCGACATTTAATACGTGGCCACGCCCCCTCTTAGCTGCTTCTGTGTGTGTGTGTGGGCTGCAGCCGGGTTTAGGTATCGCATAACGCATTTCGCATATCGCATATCCCACTCGACACTCGCGCCCAGCACTCAATGCATGAATTTTAATTTAACGACCATGTTTGAGGCTTTCAAAATGTTATTACTAATAAAAACAGCAGGCCCAAAACGCACTACGAATGGCTGGAACTGGAACTGGGGCTGATGTGTGGTCTGTCTGGCCTGATATTATGTGACGTGCACCGTGCGACGCTTTTATAGATATATAGATTCAAAACCCTCCCCTGCCCAGTCCAGCCCAGCGGCAACACCTGCCAAACTGAACGCCCACCGCCCCCACGCCCCCGCCTCCAATGTCGACTGCTTGTCAAACACTCAGCCAACTGGGCTGCGGTTGGTGTCGCTGGCCGGGGCGGCTTACCGATACGGTAATGCTTTATGCCACTCTATAGACAGGCATGACAGCTATGTCAGACAGTTTGTCAGGCAGTTAACTTCAAGGCGATGATCTACAAGTTAGAGATCAGACAGTTTGTCAGGCAGTTAACTTAAAGGCGATGATCTACGAGTTAGAGATCAAGCTTCTTAGACAAACTTCTTTATCAAGTTATCAGAGTTCAAATCTATGGTATGTATTTTTTGTAAATATATATTATTTATAAATATATATGAAAAAGTTTTGTCAGATAATTAACATTCGATTTGACAGTCACTTGACTTACAAAAGAAGATCTGCAAGTTAAAGATCAAGGCTTCTTAAACAGACATTTAAGATGAAGAAGAAGCCTTCCATAAATAGAATATATACAAAGTGTTATATAAAGGATCATATTTATACTTTCAACAACTTTTATCAGACAGTTAAAAGCTCGTTTGACAATCACTTGACTTAAAAACGAAGATCTATAAATTAGAGATCAAGACTTATTAAACAGACATTTAAGATGAAGATAAAGAAGACAACCATATTTATACATTGAACAAGTTTTATCAGACACTTAACAGCTGCTTTGACAATCACTTGGCTGAAAACCCAAGATCTATAAGTTAAAAATCACTCCTTCTTAGACAAAAATCTTTGTTAATCCTACCAAAAATAGGATCTATAAAATTAATGGTATACTTATAACTATACTCTCAGATATTGAAAAAGTTTAGACAAGTTGTTAACAGTTGCTTTGACAGTCACTTAACTTACAAAGGAAGATTAACAAGATCATTGACTAACCTATTTATCTGTTAGAGATAGTAAATTTCACAGATCTCATGCTATATATATCTATATAGATATATCTACATTATAAAAAGAAAATGTTAGCAGTAGCTAACATTGAATTAATAATAAATAGATAAAAGCTGTTTTTCCATGAAGGAATGATGTATACCTTCTTAAGCAAACAGCTCCATCATACAATCATAGGATCTATAGAATATATATAAATATATATATATCTATATTTCTTATTTGTCAAGCAGCTAACAGTTGATTTGACCGTCACTTTATTTATTTATTTCTACAATATAAAGACCATTACTTCTTTCGCAAACATCTTCATCAAGCAATCAGAAATAAGACCTATATCCACCTATATTTTCAGCTCTATCTGTCCATCTATAATTTTATTATATCCATGACATACATTTTCAAATATACATATGTATATTAAAAGTTCATATCGATGCTGACACAAAAATTCAAGGTTTTTCAATATTTTCCAGTTTGTATTTTTTGGCCTGAAGATTTGTTTAGATAAGTTTTGACATGAGCCAAGCAAAGCATAAAAATGCTAACAATTGTATGTTTGATTAAGCTGCTGTCAAAATTTGACAGGCACTTTTGAAATGTGACAGCAGAATATGTTATTATAATCATGAGAGAAAAGTTAGCTCTAGGTTAGACTGATATGAATAATATATAATATAATTATAGATAATTTATGTTCTACTCAAAACTTTTGTTTTCTTTTCACCTTCTCCTAACATGTTTGAACATGTTGAATTATAACAAATCCATTTAATAAATAATTTCCTATTATTCCATTTGTTTATCAGAGCATTTGCAGTGCTGCTTAAGAATGTTTATTTTTTGTTTGCTTCTTGTATTTTATGGCTGGCTTTATGAACTTTTAACAATAATTCTGTTGCCGCAACGCATCTCTGTGTGTGTGTGTGTGTGTGTGTGTGTGTGTGTGTGTGTGTGGCAAGTATCCATTTCATTTTGTTGAAAATATGAAAAAATATTTCTTTTTTTTTCTTATGCACATATATTTACGTTTCATTTCGTGTTTTTTTCATGGCCTCCTAAGTGGGTCTTTTTATAGGCACGGACATCATTTGAATTACCCCCGAAAGGAAGTCGACTCGGTCAAGTTATGTATGTGTCGAGCTATGCGAGTGCCCCACATATAATTCCACACACACACACTCACAGATTCACATGACAACCATTTCTAGTGATAAGCAATTATAAACATTTGCTACTGTGTTTTTTTTCTCCATTTTTGTTTTGTTTTTGTTTTTCTCTTTTCCATCTTTCATCTAGTTTGCTTGCGATGTTTTGACATCAAAAGAAATTGAAAAGAAACCCCAGCAAAAATAATAATACAACAAATATATATACATATATATATGATGGAGCGGTCGCGAGTCATCTCTAAGGCCGAGAACGAAGTGGGTTTCATTTTGCGTCGTTGTGCTTCACTGAATTTTTAATTTATTTATACGACACACACATACGCACACTCACACACATTTACACTCACAACATATTTCGTCACGAGTCCAAATGATGCTGTTTTTTTTTTTTTTTTTGCTTTTTGCGGTCGTCTTTCCGCTTATCGTTAAAGCCCATTCATAAGCAATAAATCGAAATACATATTTGTAATTGTGAATAAATTTCAATATAATTCACACATGGGCATTGTTTTTATTGGCCTTTAAAGGCGGCGCATGTATATCAAATTCATAATTGGATCACAATTATGGATTATGGAAATATATATATATATGCATATGTATTTTGCAATAAAAACTATAAAAGGCATTGCTCATAGAGTCATTAATAGCATTTGTCCTTATTTTGTTGATTTGATATTGTGGCTATGCATGTGATTCGATGATTCTATGTTTTTGTCATATTCTTTGTTATTTTTATGGAATTTGTGTTAATTTTATTCAATTTGATATTGTAGCTATATGATTCAAAGATTCGATGATACTTTCTACGATTTTGCTATGTTCTATGAGTATCATGTGGCATTTGTCCTTTGCCAATTTGATATTGTAGCTATATGATTCCATGATTCTATGATATTTTCTATGTTTTATGTGTAGTCATCGGAGCTATCACATGGAATGTATCCATTAGTTTATTCATTTGATAGAGTAGCTATATAACTCTATGATTCTAGGATACTACGATATTTTCTATGTTTTTGCTGTGTTTTATGAGCAATCATCGCAGTTATCATGTGGCATTTGTGCTTTGTTATTGTAGCTATATGATTTGATGATTCTATGATATATTCTATGCTTTTGCTATGTTCTGTTTTTTTTAAGAGTGCTCTATGTAGTCAATACATTTGTCATGAGGGACTTGCGTTTATTTTGATAATATGTTATTGTAACTATATGATTCCATTATTCTATGATATTTTCCATGTTTTTACTGTGTTCTGTTCTTTATGTAGACATCGTAGTTACCATATGTTATTTGTCAATTTTTTATTAATTTGATACTATAGCTATATGGTTCCATAATTTTATGATATTTTCTTTGTTTTTACTTTTTTTTGTTTTTTGTTCTATTTCATATATCATTTGTCCTTATTGTTATGAATTGATATTCTAGCTATATGATAAGATGATATACTATACTTTATGTTTATAATCTATGTCTTTTATATTCTATGTTCTATGTATGACTTCACTGCAGTTGACATAGGATATTTGCCTTGATTTTGTTGATTTGATATTGTAGCTATATGATACAATTGTTATATAATATATTTTGATATTGTAGCTATATGATCTAATTATTATATTATATATTCTATGTTTTTTACCATTTTTCTTCTTTGGTGCATTCCCTATATTTCCATATTCTATGTTTAATCATGTTGTATTTATTTACAATATGTTATATTGTAGCTATTTCTATGTTGTATGTGCTGCTGTTCTATGAGTTTGCAAAGTATCTTAATTGTTATTTTAAATTTCTATGTTTTTTTTCGATGCTCTACACTTTACGGCAATCTATGTTTTTCTATGTTCTCTTTATATAGATTTTAGTGTCCATTACTTATTTCCCACTCTGCCCATCTATTGACAGGGAATTCCCTCATTCTATGTTTTATCATGATAGGCTTATCTGCCATATTTATTTCAGATTCTAGTCCAAAACTGGTTTTTAGCTGCTTTTATACATATATGACTAGTTTATTTGAAATTGATTATTATTGTTTTCCCCATTTGTTTTTCTTCTATGTTTGCGATGATGTTTCATTCTATGTCTTTATTTGTGCTTCGCATTAGCGGCTCATTCACATTTCACAGGCATTAATCATACTTATGGTTTCGATTCACAATTTTGCGATTTAATCGGCCAATTGGTTGCGATATTTCATGTCACTTGCTCTCTCACTCTCTCACAAGCTCTCCCGCTCTCTCTCTCTCTCGCTCTCTCGGATCACTATTGCCCTCGCACGTGTTTTAAATTTTCATTCCTTATCAATGCAGTTTCGTAACTTTCACGACTTGCCTGGGTGTTTGTTGTTGTTGTTGTTGTTGTTCTTTGTCGTGCATTGGCAATTTATCAGCTGCTAGTCGTTGGACGGGGCGGGGGGCTTGGCTGGTTACTGAGTGAGGAGAGGGAGGGGAGGGGCTCAAATTGAGACGCGACATGAAAACATCGCAAGCGTTTTGTAATTAATGTCGCATTTCTGTTGTTGTTACTCGAATTGCAGCCACACAGCAACAACAACAACAACAATAACAGTAACAACAGCAACAACAACAACAGCAACATCGAGAATAGCAATAACAACAACCAAAGTCAATTACAACAATTGGAAACCCAATTACAATTGCAATTTGCAATCAAATGCAATGTTCGTGCCCGATATATGTTCATATAAATACATACATACATATATAAATATACACATATATACATACATACATATATATTGGTTAGGTGTGTTTTAGACATTTCATTCGAATCGATTTCAAAACATTCATTCGCATTCACAACATGATTCATTTTCTCAGCTCGTTCGTTCGCTACGTCGTGGGACAGAATTCCGCATAAAATATATTGTCGTCTACATTTTTTGCTGCCTCTTCTTCTTCTTCATCAGCCTCGTCTACTT
Organism: Drosophila hamatofila; assembly: GCA_035045345.1. Classification (NCBI taxonomy): domain Eukaryota; kingdom Metazoa; phylum Arthropoda; class Insecta; order Diptera; family Drosophilidae; genus Drosophila; species Drosophila hamatofila. The sequence goes on along the minus strand of JAWNPA010000039.1, from coordinate 5,829,836 downwards.
CTTCTTCTTCTACTTTGTATTTCACCCCAAGCAAAAAGTTAAAAACAGAAACAGCGCCCAAGTGCCGCTATTTGTTTTCCATAACAGCACAACTACTAGCAATACCCTGTAATTGAGTGTAGGCTAAGAAATGGATATGATAAACGACAGCGAACTCTAACTTTTGTGATCGAAACAAAACGATCTTTAAAAGACTCTATTAATGCTTTTGATTTTATATATTAAGCGCTAAATATATATACATATATTTTTATGTATCTATAACATAGTCTATAATATAAATTTTGATATATTAAGAGCTAAATATATACATAAAACATAGTCTATAATTTTAGTTTTAATATATATAGAGATAAATAATAATACCAAATATACATGATACAAGTTTGCAGAGATCAGATAGATCATAAGCTAGCAAAAATAAATAAATTAAGTATGACGCGATCTCTATGTAAGCTTCTATGCTATCTATAGCAAACTAGGCTGAACTGGTTCATGAACAGAATTCCTATAAATTGTCCACTATAAAATGGAATCATAGACAAAATAGAGAAGTGAAGCAGGCTGTATTCCGCTTATCTTCTGGGAATAGTTTATATAACTTTCAGTTAAAGTATATATAAAACTAGGTTTACTGAAGTCATATCAATAAACAAATCATAAATCCTATAACTTTTGCCAAAGATCAACAAATGGCGAAACATTTTTAGTACAACTATTTAGTCCGCTCATTAGTTTTGTAAGCATGTGCACATACCTACAATACCAACTGTATGTTTAGCTTTATTTTTGGCATGCATGTGCATATACATACTCTACTCACTGTCTGTACTCACTGTTTGCCTATTAGTTGAGCATGCTCGACTCTTTGCTGTGTGTGAGGAGTAACTGCTAGTCGAACATTGCAAATATTTAATTTGCACATACGTATAATACATATACATATGCGACCCAGTGTACATATATCGTGCATAGGCACTGTATCAATATGTGAGGAAGAGTTAGAGTTGAGATTTCTGTTTATGCCTGATTACTATTCAAAGTGTGAAACGCAATTGTCAACAAATTGTCAGCCAAACTTGGGCTAGTTGAGCACAATTTCCACAACTGGTGGAGCCAAATGAGCGGGAGTGGGAGGAGGGAGGGGCAAGGGGGTAGCCAAGTCAAGCGAAATGCGAATCGCGTTTTATTTCTTCTTTCGTTTCGAGTTTTATTTCTTCTTTTGAGTTATGGAACCCATTGGCGATGGGGGCAGCTGCTCCATTGTAGTTCACAATTGTTGCCGTTGCCGTTGACTGATAGTGTTCGATTTCAAGGCCAAATTGGGAAGCTCGGCTTAACTCAACTCGACTGCCATTTGCGTTTGCATATGGGCACCGTTAAATGAAAATGCCGACAATGAAGCACAATTATATAAGAATGTCAGCCCAATTGGGCAGCCAAATGGGCGCCATAAATTAGCTCAATTAACCGATTCGCTATGAATATTTATTTATCAAAGTTTCTTCTCTTTGCATTTATTGAGGGCTATTGAGGGCTATTAAATGTGTATATGAAGAGAGGCCTGAAAACATGGAGAATGTTAAGATAGTAAAATTGTAAAAAGTTTATATAATGATAGAAATATAAAGATATATATCTATTGCCTGAAGTAAGATGAATGAATACACTCAAACTGACTTGTTATAAATTTCGGTTCATTTTGCTATCTTTAATAGCTTATAATGTCAATCATTCATATTTATTTAAGTATTTATATTCACATTCATACTTTTATTCATAATCATATTCATATTTATAGACATATTCAAATGAATACTCATAGTCATCATACTCATATTCACATTCACTTTCACATTTTTACTCATGTGTGAATACATTCATATATATATATTTATATTTATATTTATATTCATATTCATATTCATATTCATATTCATATTCATATTCATATTCATATTCATATTTATATTCACATTCAGATTCATGTTTATAATCATATTTATAATCATATTCATATTCATATTAATAATCATATTCATATTAATATTCATATTCATATTTGTACTGATTTTCATATTCACATTCACATTCATATTTACATTCATATTCTAATTCGCAGCTCCATTCACATTCACATTTACATTTATATTCATATTCATAATTTTACTCACATTCACATTTATACACATTCATATTATTATTCTCATTCACATTTGTGTTCATATTCATATTCGAACACAAATATTGATTTATGTTCGATGTGCATCTTCATATTATTATACACATTCTCATTCACATCCACATTTACATTCGTACTCATACTCATATTCACATTACCATTCTCATACACACTCACTTTACATTTATGCTCAATACAAAGCGACACTTTTCCATGGCAGCCTTTATTCATTTCTATAATCCACATTCACATAGTGAATGCATTCATTCGATTCAGCTAAGTGTGACTGCGATGAATCGAGTCACTTGACGTCGCATTTGCACATCTACCATGAATGTGATTCATATTTGCATATGAATGATTAATGAATGATTATCGCTTATGCTCACACACACACTGGGGAAAATTCCCCATTGAGTGAGGCCCCGTTAGACCCCCCATATGATTTTCCCCATAAGTGGAATGCAATAAACTTTCGAGTTTCGCTTAGTCGAAAAAGCCAAAGTTATGCGCTCGAAACTTGCAAAGCAAAATATTTTCACATTTTCCATTTTCATTTTACCATTTTCTTCTTTTTTTCCCTGCTTTTCTTTATATGCGGTGCTTCTAAATGCATAATTGGGCATATTAGCTTTGCGGCTTACTTTGTGGATAACATCGTAAAGTTTTTAATGGATTTCTGACTTTAATTTCTGTTTTATTGCCGTTGCTTCGACAGTTGCGGAAGCACAACTGAATTACAGTTTGAGAAACAGTGAAATTGACTTTGGTTTTATATCAGATAACAATTCTTTGAAGACCAAGTTAAAGTAGAACTTTGCTATGTACAAATAGCAAACCTTTACAGTTCTGGCATCACAGCACAGTCAGAGTTACAGTTGTGAAGCTATTGAGTGTGGGACATATAAATGTGAGAGGCTTTATCTCCATTTAATCTTAATTATTTACACTACTCTGATGCTATCATCTTTGCTTTGCTGTTTGAATTGAATTGCAAATTCCTCTTCTTCTCCTAATGGCATTTTAGTTAAGTCTCAATGGAACTATAGTTAAGTATAGTTAAGTAAGTATAGTTTAGTATCGTATCGTATTATAGTATCGATAGTTACCTATCCCCTCTAATTCCTATTGGCCTACTATACTAGGTATGTGATATGCTCATTTAAATCATAGTTATGCTCTTAGTATGTTATACCAACGATTACGTCTAAATATTGTCAAGAGAAGTTCATTAAATGAAATCTTTCTCTGTTGGAAATTTCTCTTTCTTAAAGTAATTTTAAATTCTATATTTATTATTGATAGTCGTCTCATCTGCTTATTTTAGATGATATCTTTAGCATTATAGTGATAAATAAAGTCAAGATAGTTTTCTTCTATATTCCTTCTAAGCCAAAAATAAAAATTGATTTAAGTCTTAACAATATCTTTAGGTTGTTTACTTCTCTGTTGTTGCTAAGCCAAAAACAGTTTGAAAGTCATACGATAGCAGTCAGTTAAATTCTGCTTTAGTGGTTCATATATAGCCTATAGACTAAGTCAAAAGCACTTAGAGTCATTGAACTAAGGATCGCTCTTAAGGACAGTTTTAAAGTCACATGTCACAGTTTTAGAGTCATATGAAATTAGAGATGTTAAGTAAACTAGAAATAACTTAGTTTCTATCTCATTTTTTATAATCTATATAAAGTCAGCTAATTCGGTCAAGGTTTTAGAGTCACTGGACCAAGGATTTAGAGCAACTGCTCTGCAAAGATCTCAGCTTTTTCGTTCAGTTATATTTCTCTTAACAGTCAGTTACTGTCTGTTAAGAGTCACTGGGGTAGAGTCACTGGATCACAGCTTTAACTGCTATTTAAAGATCTCTTCCTTTAGCTATATCTCTTTTAACAGAGCATTGCACAGTCAGTCATAGACTAACTTTTGCCATATGATGTTTTGTTTTTTTTTTTTTTTTTTTTTGCATTTTAAAATCATTTTTTATTTATTTTTATTTTATTTTTTTGTTGCTAGGGGTAGCACACTATATATGCCATGCCGTTATGTGCTTAGTAATTTCTCAAATTCTCTCGTGTGTTCAATGAGGGAGCTCAAGCGACGTGAGTTGAGCTGGTTTGGTGGTGACTTCGCTGCCTGTGTTCGCTTGTTACAACAAATTATTGGCGTTGCGCTTGGCACGTGCTCAGTCGTCGCCCCCTCCCTCCCTCCCTCCCTCTCCCTGTACCCATAGCCACCCACACGGGGCTTTACTGTAATTGATTTCGTATTGTTGTTGCTGCTGCTGCTGCGGCTGCTGTTGCAATGAATGCGATTGCTGCGTGCCGCGCTTAACGTTTACAGTTTTTGCTCTTTGGCTTTTGTAATTGCCCGTTAAGGGCAGGGGGCGGGTTTGGGTGTGTTGAGGGTTGGCCAGACTGAGGTATATTTGCAGATCCATCTAGCCTAAAGTTGCCCAGCCTGGTGACAACATTAGCAAATTGATTTCGACAGAATTCAAATGGTCGTTGAGACGTTGTTGTTGTTGTTGTTGGCATTGAGGCAGCATCCGAAACTGAAACCACATCCAGCATATGTATGTGTGTGTGTGTGTTTGTGTGTGTTTATGCGACGACTATATAACTCAAGGCCTGCGCACTTTGGCACGCCCACGCAGCGGCGCCCACATCAAAATGCCAGACGGCGCGGCGTTCCACAGCGACAACAACAACAACAACAATAACAGCAGCAGCAGTGCAGGCGATAAGCAGAGCTATCTAAATAAATATATGTATATATACAAATATATACACATATGTATACACATATATATATATATATATTTATATGGCCTGCGACATGCGTTGATAAATTGTGTAAATGTAAATCGGATTTTTCTATTTTATTATTAGGGCTTTTATTTGATATACAGTTTTATGTTGTTGTTGTTGTAGTTTTTATTGTTATTGTTATTGTTGTTTGTGTTGTTGTTGAAAATTTAGAGAATTTGATTTTTAGTTTCTGGGCGTTTTATGAATTTTTAATTTGTCCACTGCAATTTTTGTTTGATTTGTGAACTGAGCTGGGGCTAGGCCCTGAGATAAATTTAGTAGCTATACAAAGGGGGCCAAAATATATATATATATATATATATATATATATATATGTATGTGCTGCTTACACAATTCTATGTATCTAAGAGCTCTACTCTGGCTGGTGAAAGGAGCAGCAGCAGCAACTAATCAAAGGCGTTGAAATATTTATGATAAAAGTCAGCTACAAAATGTAGCAGCAACAACAACAACAACAACAACAACAACAACATCAACAACATCAACAGCAGCTGTTATTAACAAAGCTCTGCATACAATGGGATAACAAGAAACTGCAGCACAAAAACAAAATATGAAAGTGCAGCAACAGTAACAAACAACAACAGCAACATCAACAACGCGGCAATCAAAAAGCGCAACAAAGAAAACAAAAACAAAAAAGCCAAAAAAAAAGAAACCGAAAAACCTGCTAAGCAACTTTTACGCTGTGGCGCGCGTGGAACGCATTGTGGATGCCATTGGATGACAGCGACTGACAAACAAACGGTACCCACCCCAAGGCACCAACAAACGACAACAAAAATGCAGCGACCCATTGCAAAAGCTGCGACGCCGACGTCAACAGCGACAGCGACTGCACTATTAACATGCTGGACTGGAAGAGAGGAGAGAGAGACTGGAGGAGACTGGAGAGCGCATTAGCTGTAAAGCTGCGCCACGCAGCTTGCCGCGGTCAATTAATAGACCAATAAGAGTTATAAGAAGATGAAGAGGGAAAATCAACAACTAGACTGACGTCATGAAGCAGAGCAGAGCTAGAGCAGAACAAGCAACAACTGTGCGAAGAGAAGATAGAGTAGAGGTGGAGTGGTAGACAAACATTGTGGATTTTAAGCTAAGATCTCAATATGGCAACGAGTTCTAATTAGAAACGAAGCCGCGGCGCAATTAGCAAGAGCAAGAGCAAAGCAGTAGGTGAGGTGCGAGAGACAGAGACAGATGCAGAGAGGCAGAAGCAGCTGCTGCCCTAGAAGCAGTAGGCAGTAAAAACTAATGAAAAATACCACAAAGTACGAGGAGAAGACAAGAAGTGGGAGAAACGGAAACGGTTTCATTTGCGCACTTAATCATAGCAAAGATTGTCCATCAACAACGGGCGATCGGTCGGAGGTTTGAGCGTTGCCAGATCTGCAGAGTTTGGCAAATCTTTTGCACACATTTCTCATATATATTTTGGGACCTGTCTAATTTGTCAGCTGTATCTATTCTGGGCTTTATTCATATTCCTCAAGCAGAGCAACAAATAACCAATTGACACATTGGCGTCGTTTGATTTGCATATGAATCGTATTAAATCGATAGACAAATGAAATGCCGTACAACAGTTGATCGTTGGGGAAATTAACATAAAATGTCGATGCGATCGACGTTTGTTTACAGTTGTCACACTGCAATATAAGTCACTGAGCGGGCATATTAGTTCACTGAGAACCATATAGCATATTTCAATATTTAGTATTTATTTTAGGTAATTTGTATTTAAAAATATGTATCATTATTAAATTATATATATTTTTTATCATTATTATCACTATTAAACTATTATTTTTATTTTTACTTTTATTTTTTATTAATTGTCATTGTCATTACATATATTGTCATTGTCATTACATATATTGTCATTGTCATTGTCATTGTCATTGGCTTGGTCATTCTAATATATACATATATTGTCATTGTCATTATCATTGTCATTGTCATTGTCATTGTCATTGTCATTGTCATTATAATCATCATTGTGACTGTCATTGTCATCATCATCATCATCATCATCATCGTCATCATCATCATCATCATCATCTTCATCATTGTCATTATCATTTTCATTACATTACATTATTAATGCAATTTTCATTACTATTCATTGACAATAACATTTCCTTTATTTTTATTTATTTTCATTAATTTTATATCTACATATATAAAGTGAAAATAAATTTGATTCCCAAATTCGTTTCCAGCTCTTAACTATCCCCATTTACAGTTGAGCAGCGTGTCAACCTCATCTCAACTCTCCCCAAATCATTTGAATTTCTTTCTTTGTTGCTCGGTCGCTAGGTCAAATTGCAGTACCGTTAAGAACTTGTATTCCCCGCCCTCAGTTCTCCCCGCCCGAAGCTCGCTATCTTTATCTATAGCGCATTAATTAAGCACTCTACCTTATGAAATGGTATTAAAATGCTTTCAATTTGCCGTCCTCGTCGTCTTCGTCTCACGGGCCCCAAACAAAAATCAAAATATTAAACAAGAAAAGAAGTGGTGAAAAAGAAGTCAAAGTCGAAGTCGACTCTACGTCTACGAATATAATAATAATAAAAATTTGATAGCCGACATTTTCTAGATCGCGTGCGCTATAAAAACTTTTCATTTCAATCGCAGCCAACGTTTAACAAAAATATTTTTATAACAATATTTTTAAGTGTTTTTACAGAGCTTACAACAAAAAAAAAGGAAAACAAAGTTTGTTCATGTTTTTTATGTTTGTTGTTATTTTTACGCCTTGGACTTGTTGAATCATCGACAACAGAGCATTAAAAACAACAAAAACTGAAGCAAGAAAAAAAAACGAAATATGATGCACACGCATACAAACGCACGCACACAGACACTAAGATCCACACACACTAGCAACAACAGCTGCTGCTGCTGCGGCAATGTTGCAATAATTATCAAGACCCCCAGACCCAGCAATAGCAGACCCCCAACATCTCTCCCTCTCGCTTCCCCTCTCTCTCTCTGTCCCTGTGCCTCTTCATCTTTAGCTTATGCTTAGCCCAACGCAACTGTAAAAGTTCAACACAAATATCTGACAACGTCAGCGTCAACGTCGACGTCGACGTCGCAGTTTACTCATTTGCAATGCCAATGCTGCTGCTGCTGCTGCTGGAATGTGGGAGCAGTGATGTCATTTTTCTGTGAACCAAAACAGCTAGATTGACGAAAAAGAAAGGCTGAAAAAGGCTGAATACCCGAGGAAAAAAGTTGAAAAAAAGGCTGTTTGTTATAAATTAATGTTGTTTTTTTTTTTTCAATAAAGACATATTCATATTCATATGAACAAAACTAATTATATTTTTAACCTTAATTATGTATTATATTAAATTGTATTTTAGTTGCTTAGAATATTTAAAACAAAACAAATTATAGAATATTTAAAATATCGGTTATGTCAGGCTCATCGCTCGGATAATAGTCCCGCTGTGCTATAGTAGATAGACAGCTGGGTGGTAATATATAGTCGAAACAGCACTTGTTTTGTCGGCGCAGTCCATACCTAAAATTTCAGATAAGTGCTTTTTCGTAGCACCATGTGCACGCGCTTTGCAGTTATGTTGCACTTACAATAACTGCAATACGCCCGTGTTAAATCAGTGGGATCCTTCCTTAGCCACTCCTTAAATTCGTTGCTCTGCAGCCACACATCTCGCACTTTTTGCTTATAAAATTCTTTCGGCATCTTGCGTGTGTAATTTGAATTCTTTCTTTGGCGAACGAATTTCACAATGTTAGGCATGGAAAACGCGCCAATTTAAGAGGTGGGAATTTTTGAGCAGAGTTATTCGATAGATGTAAATATCGATACTTTAACAGTAGAATAACATTTCAACCGCCAAACGCGTTAAAAAATGCTCAAAAAATTGAGAAAAAGTAAAATAAAAAATTTAAAAAATGAATATGTTAAAAAGGCTAGAATTCCGGCTGCCCGCTGTTTTCAAATTTATCCCGCAATTGCATTTCCAAAACAGTCAGATTTGACGGGAAAAAAGCTGAAATGACATCACTGTGTGGGAGCGCGACGCAGCTCTCTTACACTCTCTCGACTCACACTCTCACACACACACACGCACAACGACTCTCTTGCTTTACCCCTTCATTCTTGCTCTCTTGCCCTCTCGCTCTCACGATCATCTGCTCGCATTTCGCATGCTCAAAGAGGGTGGCTTTTGGCTGTTTGCTTCAGCTGCCTGCCACCCATGTTGCAACTGATCAGCTGATTAATCATGCAGTTCAGCAGTTCAATGTGGAAGAAGGAGAAGGAGAAGAAGAAGAAGCAGAAGCAGTTGCAGTGGATTCGGCATAGATATAAGCATGAAAATTGATTAGTGCATGACTAAGAGAAAACTATAATTATGCCGTACAATGCAGTTGTACGAGTAACGGAGGCATTTTTGAGAAAATATACATATTTGTATATGGATAAAACTTATCAGATGGTTGAACTAGAGCAATAGAACAATTTAGAGCAATATAATATGTATATGTATATATACAATATATTCTATATATAATATATACTATATATACTATATATATGTATATATAAATATCTTAATTTATACAAGATATTGTTCTTAATATTTGTTTGATCTAGTTCATATGGAGATATTTTTAAGAAAATATTTATATATATATAGCTAATGAGCTAGTTAGTTTGATAATGACAACCTTTCTAATAATATCTATATACCAAAAACAATATTTACTATATACATATATCATAACATAATAGATATTACTTTGGCTGGTATTATATTCTGTAGAACTTTAAACACTGGTGAGATTACTGAGACGGTGAATTGGAGTAGAAACAAGTGTAATTAGAGTACAGTAATGAATGATGTTGCAGATGGCGTTAATGAGTTATGATAATATGTTGAATGATGATTAGCAAGTTAGCGAGAGATAGAAAGATGAATGAGAATTAGTGCTGATATAAGATGAACAAGTAGATAATTTGAATGAATTTAAATTCATAAAGGAAGTTTAGTCTAATGTTCATTTTAAATTAATTTCAATATATTGTATTCAACAATAAATTGCATAAATCAGTTAATTTTATTGTACAGCACAACTGTAGATAGATAATGTATATCTATTATTATCTACTAGATACATAAATACTTTCAGTAGAATCTCAGTTGAATACATTTATGTTTTATTAATGCATTTTGTATATCAGATAAACTGATTAATCATATTCAACTTGAAAGAGCTTTGTATGGTTAGTCAAGCAATCGAAATGAATATCTATATATACATACAAATATATAAATATATATATGTATACGTATACACATATATACTCTACGAGAGTTGCACTCTCAGTAAAACATTTTCCCGGAATCGGATCGCGTAAATTACAGCTTTATTAGCCTCGTCACCCACAACCTGCACGGCTTGCACAATGGCATCCACATGCGATCCACAGCAAGCCAACGCCATGGGCCACGATTACAGTTAAAGTTTTAGTTACGTGAATGCAGTCGAGAGGGCGGGCAGGGGAGGCGGGAGAGGAGCCCAGCTCCGCTCAGTATCTGATTACAGTTTGAATGCTTGCAATGAACCAGAAAATTTGCTTTGTGCCCAGTTTTGTTCGTGCTGCGGCCGCATCAAATGGCTCCACGTCCAGGTGGATGCCTCGGACGGACAATGGACGGCAGCGGAACAGGTGCTGCCAGTGGCCATAGCCACTGGAAGTTTTGACTGCACTCTCTCTCCCTCTCTTTCTGTGTGTCTCTCTTGTCTTTGTCTTTGTCATCCACTTGGCTTTGTCTGCACACAAAATAAAAAAGCTTGCAAAGATTTTTGCGATAGCAGCCAACAACAACAACAACAACAACAACAAGAACAAGAACGAGATTAAAACGTGACTGGCAACAAGTAAAAGCCGAGCAGTCGCTCCTGATGGATGCTTGGCCCAGTGAAGTGCGGCAACAGCGCCGCAAAGCAAAAACTACAATTACAGTTATTTTATGAGTTTGCAGAGCATAACCAATGCAGTTAACCAGCAGCGCTGCACTCGCTGTCGACATCGACGTCAACGTCGACGTCGACGTCGGCAGCGGCAGCAGCAGCAGCAGCCACTTCATTTTGCAAAGAGAGCGGAAATTTAATGAGCAGCGCCCGTATGACGCCCCCACTCCAACAGCTCCACCAGCAGCAGCAGCATGTGGCATCAAAATTTCTCTCTATGCAATGCCACGCCCCCACCGCCCCCCTTTACCCACCAAATGCCCTGCAGCAGCAACAGCAGCCGTAATGATGCATTTAGCTGATTATGAGGCGCGAGCCTCCAGTTGCAATTTGCAATTTGCAAATGCCAAACTGGAGCAGCAAAACTTGCAACGGGCAACTTTTGTGGTCATTTAGAGCGCAGCGAAGGATTTGTGCATTTGTGGGTGTGGCTAATGGCAAAAGCGTGCTGCGAGCAGCCTAATGCGAAATTCCACATGAATATAAGCTGATGATGATGATGATGCAGATGATGATGATGATGATGATGATGAGGAAGAGAAAGAATAGAACCGTTGAGCGTCTATTTTGCGATTGAGTTGATTCCATTTCGCTGACACGAGTTGACAAAGTTTTAACGAGTTTCACGCCGTTATACAACACTGGCAATAAGCTTCAACTCACTTTGCTGGCAACTGCAACTGCTGATGATATAATTTTCACTACTTTGAGTTACTTGGCAAATGAAATGGCTAGAAATATCTATGTATGTCTATATATAGTGTTGCTGCACTTTGCAACACTGAAATGATATTGACAGAGTCGTTATAGCATTGCAGTTAGTGAAAGTAAGTAAAAGATTATAGTTGAAATAAAAACAATTAGAGATAGTGATTGTCAGGGCTTAGTTATATTTTTAGAAAACCTTTTACAACACTACTTACTTTAAGGCTTGACATTTAGATGGAGTTTCCAGTTCATCCAATTCAATTGATTTCTTAAAGCCAACCATTTTAGGACTTTGCAACACTGTTTGTGCAAAGCAACTTTACAGCTCCGTTTATTCAATTGAATTCAATTACAACTAAGTTTCTTATTTATTAATATTTAGATCAAGTATCTTAAAGTCAACAATGCTCTTACAGCTTTGCAACACTGTTTGCAAAGCAACTTTACAGCACTGTTTAACGAATTAATTTCAATTCTAATTGTATACGATTGCAGCAAAAACTATATTTTACAACACTAATAGAAGAAATCGTATGAAATGGAATAATCTTTGAAGCATTAGCTATTTACTCTGTTAACAACACTATAAAGAACAGGCAGGCTTTGGCCAGTTGCACTGACCTTAGATTAAAAAGGTTTTACAACACTGATTTTGATAATGAATGAATGCTAGCAGAAGATTGATTACCAATAGTTGGCATATGACATGCATTCAAAAGAGTTTTACAACACTGGCCTTCTATTATATTTAAAATCAATGCTTTAATTTGATTTAGATTAACAACAACTATTTTTGCAATGAATTGAAGGATAACAATGTGAATGTGTTAGCATATAATGTGTATGATATGCTTTCAAAAGAGCTTTTGCAACACTGGCCCTAACAATGAATGTAGAATAGCGCCACTGGAAGGCAAGCAATATATAGCAGAAGTCAGAAGTGGACCTATGTCATGTTTACATGCCTTTAAATGAGTTTTACAACACTGGTCCTTAGGGTCTACTAAATTAAATTAGATTGGTTGAATTAAGTTTTAGGCTAACTGTGCTTGGCCGATTATACTTCAAGACATGAAGGTGCAAATACACGCACACATATATATACACATATGTATACACACACATTCACACACACACATACACAAACACACGCACAGCACTTAAAACATAAACTTTGTTTATATCATCGCGCTTTGGGCCACATTTATTAAGTTGGCGTCGCACGCGACTTTCACATGAAAAACTGTGTGGCCAAAACCAACTGTTGCCAGGTTACTGAGGAACACCGCCAACTGACTGGCTGGCCAAGCCAAGCCAAAACAGGCCAGGCCAGGCCAGGCCAGACTAGGCCCTGTAGCACCACAGTGAGGCAAATCAATCGCTGTAATGACCCAAATGGGATTTTGTTTCGCTTGGCGGCATAATTCATGGCTGCATAATACACTCAACTGATAAAGAGAGGGAGAGGCAGGGAGAGAGAAAGAGAGAGAGGGAGAGAGAGGAGAGCGATAGAGACTCCATTTGATTCCTGCTGAAGTGTGGCAACAATGTGTGTGTGTGGCAGCCACAATTGTTGTTGTTGCTGCTGTTGTTGTTGTTGCCCCATATGGGCTGGCCTGTCAATGTTGCCACCATTTGAGGCAATTTCTTTTCTGCTTTTCGACTCGACTCGACTCGCACTTTTATTTGTGTTTATTGTATGGCAAAAGGTTAACGCAACGCTCCATTCCCCACTCGCCTCCTCCTCCTACTCCGCCTCCTCCTCCTCCGCCTCCTCCTCATGCCCCACGTTTTTCTTTTCTTTCCGCTTTCCTTTTACGCCTGCTTGCCTCGTGCCTCGTTTCGTTGCTGTTCGTTTAATTTTATTGCCTAATTTTCAACTTTGATTGCCGGCACAGCCCGCAGCTGCCACGCCCCCCACGCCTTGCATCACTTTCACGCTCGTTGACATTTCTGTTTTTTTTTTTTGTTTTTCTTTCACAGTTTTCCCTACCCCCCCCCTCCCCCTTCCCCCTCAACCTTCCTCGATTCTCGACCCGCGACATAATCAATTTTTATATTTATTTTGCATTTTTATGCGCTCGTTGCGGCTGTTAATCGAGCGCCCACTGTCTTAGTGTGCCACGCCCACACGCATTAGGCAGCCCTAATGCTATCCAACTGAATGTCAAGAGAAGCAGAAGAAGAAGAAGAAGAAGCAGCAGAAGTGTAATAATAATAAGCGCTAAACTGCGCCAATGCAATTCAAACAATTACGCAACAATTAACATTTCACAAATTAACAGAAAGTATCGTAAATTGTTTCCAGAATTGGTTTTCTGCGAATTTTCTGTGACTAGAAATGTTTACTAAAGGTGTGAAAGCTTTTCTAATGATTTAAGCATAATATTTATTATATTCGGAATACTATTTATGTATATATATTCTGTATATACCTAGAAGAAGATTTGAATATCCTTTAGACATGCTATCTAGGAAATATAACTTATATCTCAGAAATATCTTAACTCAGATCTAATATAAGATTAGACATATATTATATATGAATTGATATAGTTTAGCTCAGAAATATCTCAGATACGATATATGATATATGATATATGATATATGATATATGATATATGATATATGATATATGATATATGATATATGATATATGATATATGATATATGATATATGATATATGATATATGATATATGATATATGATATATGATATATGATATATGATATATGATATATGATATATGATATATGATATATGATATATGATGTATGATGTATGATATATGATATATGATATATGATATATGATATATGATATATGATGTATGATGTATGATGTATGATGTATGATATATGATATATGATATATGATATATGATATATGATATATGATATATGATATATGATATATGATATATGATATATGATATATGATATATGATATATGATATATGATATATGATATATGATATATGATATATGATATATGATATATAATTAAATTATACATACATAGTTTGATATAGTCTAGCTCAAAAACATTTTAACTGAGATCTAACATTACATGAGAAATATATTATATATAGACTGATATCATACATCTCAGAAATATGTTAGCTCAGATCTAATATAAGATTAGATATGTATTATATATGGATTGATGTACACTAGCTCAGAAATATCCGAGCAAAGATCTAACATTGTCGTAGATATACATAATATAAAGATTAATATACTCCAGCTCAGAAATATCTCAACTCAGATCTAATATAGGATTACATTATATCAAAATTGATATAATTTATTATTAATTAAGATGTAATATAAAAGATTACATTATAAATGGATAGATATCTTATATCTCAGAAATCTTTGAACTAGTATTTAATATTACATTAGGTATACATTATATTTATATAGATAGATATCCAATATCTCAGAAATATTTGAGCTCAGCTCTAACATTACATTAGATATACAATATATATGGATATACTCCAGTTTAGAAATATCCCAACAAAGATCTAATATGAGACTCGATATATATATTTATATATTATATACATTTATAGATATAACATATATCTCTATCTCTAAGAAATAACATAACTTACATTTCTTTCCTAAGACATTTCCATTCCCTATACTTTCAGATAAAGAACATATGACAGTTTTAGATATACATATGTATATTAAATATCTAATATTATTATTATTTTTATTTATATATATAATTGTATATCTCTTTTCCAATAACGCCAACAAACCTTAGCCCACGGCTTCGTTTATTACAAAGTAGTTTGAACCCGGATTCAAGTTGTTCAGAGTCAGAGAGAGAATGTTGCTTGACAGCCATTTGGCTTAAGCCTATTAGTACAGTAAACACAAAAGATGTAGAACTGATAGTAGATAGAATTCCAAAAGATAACTAATTCTCTTGCATTTACAGCTATATCTCTAAATCTCATTAGACCTTTCTCTTCACAGCCCACAATACTAACTAGGCCATGCCCTTCAAGGCCACTTTTGGTTGAAACATCTTTCTATAATATAATATTCATAGAGTTTCAAGCAACCTTCTCTGGCTGCCCACAAACTCAGCTCAGCTCGTCGTCAACTGCATTTCAGCCAGATGAAATCCCAAATCCATTTATCCAGTAATACGTCTCATCTAAAAACATTTGTTAAACAACTTCAACGCCCATCGACTGTGCAGCCCACTTGGAGGCGACATGGAGCTTGGAGCCCACTGCTGTGGGCTTGGCGCAGCAGCCAACGCTTGGGCTTGCCACGTTGCTGATCGTGCAACAATTTGCATGCCACAAAATGCCTACACACATACATATGTATGTATATGTATGCACATGTAGGCATATACAAATATTCATATACATCTGCATATAGACGTATACAGACGTGTTCAAGAAATTAGTAGAGCTGCACTAAATAGATTTTATTTTTAAGTAGCCACTACTATTTTAATGAACCGTAATTAAGTATATAAATTTTTCTTCTTCCCAAGTTTGTAACAAAAAACAATAAACAAATATTAATACAAAAATATTAATAAACAATAATTAATGAACAAAAATTAATTAAATAAAAATTAATTAAATAAATAAAATATTAAACAGGTTAGGCTACAAAATATTAAAAAGAAATTGTAATATTGTTATATACAAGAAATTGTTAAATAAATATTCTAAAAAAAAAAAAGAAATTAAAAATAAAAAACAATAAAAACATATTAAATTATCTGAAATATAAGACACAAATAAAAGAGAAACTAAAAAAAAAAAAACAATAAAAACAAATTAAATTATATGAAATAAAAGACATAAACAAAAAATATAAAAATAAAACTTAAAAAAAAATGTAAAAAAAATTAAACAATAATTTATTTAAAAAAAATGTATAACGCAAAAATGTATTAAAAATAACTGACGTACAAATTTATGAAAAAGAATGAACAAAAATGTATGAAAAAAAATGAAGAAAACAAAATTAATAAACAAAACTAATAAGCAAAAGCTAATAAAAAATATATTATGACAAAAAATATTTTTTTTTAAATGGATTAAAACATATTTGAAAAACATATTTTAGCAAACATATTTTTTTAGTTTTTTTATAAAAACATATTTCCAAAAAAAAAAAAAAAACATTTATGAAAATATATTTAGAAAAAAAAAACTATTTATAATAGTTAGTTACAAAAATAAATGTCAATCGAAATATTCGTTTCAAATTGCTTTCAAAATATCGTGCTTATCACTAAATTATATTGTTCAACATTTACAGCTAAGTCGCATTACTATTTTTATGTAGTCATGTGCATATACATGTAAGCATGTATGTATGTATGCATGTATGTATGCATGCATGTATGTATGTATGCATGTATGTACATTTGCAACACACCCACTTAGCCACCCACTTCTGCGCTCCTTTAAAGCTGTCGGCGCCAAGCAGCGAAAATTGTTTGTGTAGACAAAAAGCGAAGAAATTCTTCACACATATCCGCATGCCCAGCGATCGACCCACTAGACATTCCACGCTCACCTGGCCCATGCAACAAACTGTGGCAGCAGCAACAACAACAACTGTTGCTGACAGCGACAGCGACAACAGCAACAGCAACAGCAACAGTTGAGTGGAAAAGCCATTTGCTGGCCTATGATCGCAGCCAATAACAAACCAGTCAGTTACATATATATATATATGTATACGTATTATATATGTATGTGTATGTGTATCTGTATATATATATGTAAGCTATGGCTATATATAGACACCTGTTGGCGTGGGCGCCGCCATGCGCTGTCAGGGCCAAAAGCCAGCTAAGCAGCAGCAACATCTGCAGGCTGCAGGTGCATTGTTGTTGTTGTTGTTGTTGTTGTTGCTGCTGCTCTTGTTGTTGTTGTTGTTATTCCTTTGAGAGCAGAACGCCAACGCCAAAACTAACACAAAACAAAAACAGAAAGCCAACGCGCTGCTTCGCTGCCTCGATAAATCTTTCAGCATTTGCCTAGATTGAAAGTCTTGCATAGCTGCGTATCTTTGTATCTCATAGATACACGCACTCACGTCCACGAAACTATCATTAGCATCGCAACAAGAAGTTTGCTTTGTTTTCCAATAACAAACCCCCTTTGCCCGCTCCCCATCCCCCCTCTCCATCTCCGCATGCCTCGCTTGTAGGCGGCGTCTTCCACTTGGCTTCGCGGCTTGATTAAATGTTGCCAACGACAACGAACTTGAAGCTCAATCAGTTTTCTGTCTGCCAGTTCAAATATGAGAAGAGAGCGTTGCGACGCTTTGCTCCACCGCCATGCCCCGCTGACCCCCCCTTGACCCCCTGGCAACCACAATTGAGCTGCCTCATCATCATCAACGTCGTCGTCGTCGTCGTCGTCAACGTCTCAAGAATTTAAGCACAAAAAAAAAAAAGAACACGCAAATTTTGTGAGCGGAAGTGCTGTTAAAAATTGAGAATCAGCTTTATCTTCGTCTCATCTGCCGCTGTCGCTGTCGCTGCCACAGCGTTGCCATATCATCTGAAAATGCCGCGACGTCTGCTGTATTTTGGACTCACATTCTCTGGGTGTACTTGACACAAGACTTGGCTACATTTTCATAAAAGCAAATTAGTTTCACATTTTTTAAGTGCGAGCAATAAAATTTCAACTAGTTTTGCTTTAGTTGTTTGGGAGTTTTAGTTGCTCTGCATGTATATATGTATATATGCACATACATATAGAAGTGTATGTCTTAAAGTTGTTTAGATGCAGAGCATTATCTTGCTTTAGTTGGCATTAGCAATTTGAGTCTTATTCTCATAATTGCTATAATCATTGTTTGTTATTGCTATTATTCAATTATTGCACAATCATTGTAATTATCGGTATCAGTGTCATTAAAATTGCCATTACCATTGGCATTGTTATTGTTTTGGTCATTGTTATTGTCTTGGTCTTTCTCATTAATATTGTCATTTTCATTGATACTTTTGTTAATATTCTCATTAGTATTGTCATTGTATTCATTAGTATTCCCATTGTCCTTATCATCAACATTGTGACTGTCATTGTCATTATCATCACCATTATCACTGTCATTTTGATTGTCATCGTCATTGTCATTATCATCAACATTGTGACTGTTATTGTCATTTTCATTTTCATTGTCATTGTCATTATCATTATCATCATCATTGCGACTGTCATTATCATTATCATTATCATCATCATTGTGACTGTCATTATCATTTTCATTGTCATTGTGACTGTCATTGTCATTATCGTTATCATCATCATTGTGACTGTCATTGTCATTTTTATTGTCATTGTCATTATCATTATCATCATCATTCTGTCTATCATTGTCATTGCCATTGTTATTGTCATTATCATCACCATCATCAGTGTGTCTGTCATTGCCATTGCTATTGCTATGATCATTAACATTATCATCATTATCATTTCATTAAGTATTTCTTGCAATAATTATTATATAAATTTACACACTCATTTATTTGTCAATTGTTTCAATGTTTTTCCTTTTGCCTATTAATTATAGCTTAAAAGTTTTGTTGTTACCACCAATTTGTTGCCGCAATTTGTTGCAACACAATCAATGGGTCAATAAATCTCACATGTTACTCGTATTTCAAGCTTCAATCGAAAAACATTTAAGTAAATTGACAGCTTTTCAATCCCTCCTTACCGACTCCCTTACCCTCTTCCCCCCCCCCCTCTCTCTCTCTCTCTCTCTCTATTTCTCTATCTGTCTTGCTCTAGCTGCGATGATAAACGACGCAATTGACATCGTGTTGAGGCCAAAAAGTTTTGTAATCGCGAATGCGCCACCAAATCGGTTACCAAATAGGTTCGAGTGGGTTCCAGAGAGTTGTGTGGGCCACATGAAGATGGGAAGGGGGGTCTGATGTAGAGGAGGAGGGGAGGGGGAGGAGGAGGAGGCGGGCCATTGATAAGGCAGGTGCAGCGACGCGCTGGGAAATAACGAAAATGAAAGTCAACGTTGCCTGCGGCTGATAAAACTTTCAGTGAGTGAAAGACAGAGAGAGAGGGGGAAAAGGGAACTACAAACTGTGTGCTAGAAAGAGAGGCAGGGAGACGGGGTCACCTATTTGGATTGCATTTGCTGGCAATTTGTGTTGCTTCTGCTGTCGCTGTCGCCGTCGCCGTCGCCGTCGCCGTCGCCGTTGCGTGTTGTTTGTTGTTTGCTATTTGCGCCCGCGGCGAACGATTTCATTTGACTTTTGGTGTGCTCCCGACTTATTGTTTGCTCAGCGATTTGTGTAGATACAATTGGGTACAACGCATAGATAAACATGCACTCTGTCCGCCCAGAGGGGGCGGGGGCTGGGCGGGGGACCCCAGTGGGGGCACTGGTCTAAAGACAAACAAATTACAAACAAATTGTCGTTGTCGATTGAGCCTTGCCATCTTTCATTTCCTTCTCCTCCCCTCTCTCTTTCATCTTCTCCCTCTCCCCCTCTCTCACTGTTGTGGCAAAGAAAAGTTTCGACTCGCTGCTGTTATCGCCAGAGACTTGGCGACATTCATTCGCAGGTGGCAGATACGTCAGCGGGTCACTGGCCAAACTGGACAAAACTCAATGTGTGTCTGCACTGAGAGAAACTAGATATGCTTACGGTTTATAAAGTTAGCTCTTACAGATATATTGAGATATATTCCTTTATATCTACATATATACTTGATTTTGTATTAACTTATTTCTTGTAAATTAATTCTATCATAGTAAATATAATATTATTATAGTATATATCAGATGAGAAGATCCAAAATGTAATGTAAAATACCAATACTTATAAAAAGTTCAAATGCAAATTTTATTTATTTTCTATTTGTTTACTTTATTTGAGTTTTATGAAATTTAGAAATAAAAATGAAAATTCAATGTAAATTGAAAATATCAATTCGATAAATTGTAATTTTAATTATATTATATTATATATTACAATTGAATTATAGTTGTATTATATTTATATTATATTAAGCAAATCTCAAAAGGCAGGGTATCTTAAAAGATACCCTCTCTTTTACACTGTATACCATATTCAGCTTCAATTTGATTTTCCCTCAAAATTTACTTAGTATTTTCACTCAGTGTAATTTTTAGTTCAAAGCTCTGAGTTATCGACAATGCACAGGCGCTGATAAGGTAGACAACTTTGTCTTCCCACCGCGTGTGTGTATGAGTGTGTGTGTGTGTGTGTGTGTGTGTGTGTGTGTGTGTGTGTGTGTGTGTGTGTGTGTTTGTGGCAAAAGTCGACCCCACATGCGGCTGTCTAGACCCGAGTTGAGTTGTGGGCAAGATATAGATACAGTATCTAAATTGTATACTGCCATTAAAACTAGCCAATGGCGCTTTGTACTTGCAACACACGGCGTGTTGCATGCAACACTTTGGATGCTCTCCTAATGGACAAAGTCAAATGGAATGAAACTGAGTCTTCTTCGTCTGATATTTTCAATCTATATTATTGCCAATTTTTGATTAGGCCAACAGCTTATCTTATCTACAATCAAAGTTGTTTGGGTCTAAAAATCGAACTTCATTTAAAATTTTCGCCGCATGAGTTGGATAGATAGAAAGACTATTATAGTCAAAGCAAATAGTTTAGTATATATAGGCTTGAGGTTTTGGCTTGATTTATATCTTTGATTGTATTTATATATTTTTTATTTGCTTTTTTTTTTAGCTTATCTTGTTTCTATAGGAAATTCAGCCAACAGATATGTAAGACCTTTGATTTCTATCACTAAATCAGGGCAGTGCCTACAGAAATCATGGGACATTTCTACGCTTATCTTTTTTTTGAAGCGCGAGGAACTAAAACTAACATATAATAGAACATAAATGTTAATATAATCAAAGATATCAATCTGTAGATGTAATTTAGTTTCTCTATATACATAGGCCAATAAGTATATATCTTATATATTTTATATATATCTAATATATCTTTCATAAATAGACTTACATCTCTGCTAGAGTAGAGAAAAATAGCTACATTTATATCTATGTTATTATTGCATCTATTCATATATCTAATATTTCATTAGATTAATAGAATTTTATTAGCAAAGATTTAGTGAGCTCTCATATGTGCTCAGCTTAATCATATAAAATGCAATAAGACTAAACTGTTTTAAAGGGATTCAGATCTCGGTGTTTGATAACTCTAATCATATAGTCCAGAAAACATAGATAGACTAAATATATACTCAGAGTCAAGAGAAACCATTTCCAATGAGCAAACTATGTTTTCTACATATTATATTTAGATATATGTTTCATTATCTTATGTAGCTTTCCTAAAGATTCCCAACAAATATCTAGATAGCATATAGATTAGGTAAATGTTGTGCTAGTCATGTAAACACAATTTTTTTTATAAATAGATGTATAATATATGTCTCTCTTATATTTAATCTCATTCACATTTCCCAAATATTCTCATCATATAATTTATATAGATGGACAAAAGGTACTCTTGGAATTATGTAGATACACTTATATGAGGATTGATCTATATTCCTCCATATATTTCATTAATCCCATAACATTCACCAAAGACTCTAATAATATAATCTAGATAGCATAGAGATGGTCAAAAAGTACTCTTTGATCTATCAGAAGCTCTTTAATATCTTAGTAGATCTATATGTCTTTTATATATTTACTAATTTCACATATAAATATATACATATATATGTTTCATGATTCTCATTCACATTTCCTAAAGATTATAATCATTTAATCTAGTTAGCATATAGATGAAGTAAAGAAATTCTTGGAGTTATTTGAAACACTTTTATAAGGATAGATCTATATTTCTCCCATATATTTACTTATTTCTCAAATAAGTTTCATTAATCTCATTCCCATTTCCCCAACAGTTTCTAATTTCTGTTATCTAGGCATATGGCTAAACTAAATATAGTTTCTCTACTTTCAGCCAAAGCAAACAGTCTAATTTAGTTGAGGAACCACAAATCTATTTGCTATATAAACAAATTTCATTCTTATAGCAAATTCAATTGAATGAATTTCCTGATTTTCCCCAAAAGGTTTTTTTTCGTTTCGAGTGCAGTTGGCAAAAAACGTAAGAAGAAGAAATTGTTGTTGTTTTTTTTTTTTTTTTTTGGTAGCATCAAATTTTTACTTGGTAAGCGATTTTTTTATATACTTACGTGAGTTGAAGAAGAAGAAAAATAAACTTTTTCTTTATATGTTGCAAGCTATGCAAATTTCTCTCTCTCTCTCTCAGTTTGTCACTCTCTGACTCTGTCTCTGTTGAGTTTATTTCTTTTATGATTTGAATTCTGAATTTCGGGCACAGTTCGTTGACGTTTTGTGTGAATTAATTAAAATGCAGCCGAGTGCATTCATTTGCAGTGTTGCAGTTGCATTTTCATAGCGCTGGCGTTTTATAACAAATGTCAATTGATATATAATATTATATAAATATATATATTTTAATTATTTAAATGAATTCGTTTGTATTTCAATTAAAACAAATACGATTTTAAATTACAACTTTTACATCTGTTGTTGCTATTGTTGTTGTTGTTGCCGCTGGCATTTGCATAATGCACTCAAGCGCTCACTCAATCATTCATACACTCATTCAAGCACTCATTCATTTAACAGCTCGCTCAAGCTGTTGTTATGTCCTCTCCCTCATGTCCCCTCACTCTCTCTCTCTCTCTCTCTCTCTCTCCCTCTGTCTCTCTTTCCCCCTTTCAGTTGTAAATACCACGAAATTCAGTCGAGCGCACAATGCAATACAAATTGAAAAAATTTAAATGAAAACTGAAGGAGAAAAAGCAGAAAATGAAGAAAAATAATGTAGAAAATATTGAAGAAATTTATATTAACAGCTTTGGCTCAAGTTGCCTGCGCTTTAGCTCTTGACACCCTGGACAGAGTTGAAAATGGGTGGATTTGACTAAGTTTAGATATTTATAACGAACCGAAGACATTAAATGTTGTTTATGCGGAGTTTTAACCATAGAAAGATCTGCATAAAGATCTATATAGCAATATATCAATCTATAAAATCTATATAGTATCTATATAGAGTAGTATATATGTATATATAAAGGTCTATAAATCTATAAAGATATGTATAAAAATCTATATAGTATCTACATAAAGATCTCTACAGTATCTTTAAAAATATAAAAAGAAGTATATACATATATAAAGATCTATATATTATTTATAACTTCTTTAAGGCTTTACTACTTTTATCTCTAGCAAAAGTCGAAAGGCTTCAATTCTATATCAAATTTGGAATAAACATTTTAATGACAAAAAAAATTAAAAATATATATATTTTCAAATTTAAAAATTGTTTTTTATTATTTATTTTATTACTTTCTTTCAAATAATTATTTTTTAAATTTAAAAATAATTTCCTTTTTTAATTTATATATTTTTTGAAAAAATTATTTTTAATTTTTAATTACAAAATATTTTTTTGTTTCAAATAAAAGTTCTTTGTTTTTAAACTAAAGAAATATTTACTTTTATAATTTATTTACTTTATTTAATTTTTATATATATTTTTTTTAAGAAAATAATTTTATTGTTTTATATATTTAAATTTGCTTAAAATTTCCTCATTTTAATTTTCTTAAAATTTCATTTTAATTCATTTTACACCAACATTAACACTTTAAGGACAACATTAAGCCAATTTTTACCAAAATATTGTCTATTTTATATAGATTTTAATATACTTAAAATTTTGCCATTTCACGCAAATTAAAGACCAATAATAATACTCTCATATATTCAGACAAACACTAAGCTAATTCTCTTAAAATGTTCAACAACTTTCTACAGGGTATCTACTGGTGTACCCTATCGCAAATTCTGTGCAGTCTTGCGGTATTTTATGCTACAAAATCGCGCGCGTTTTGCTGGCGACTTTTGCGGCGCCTTTTGCACTGGCATCGAAAGCAAACGAAGCGCAGTCGACGCCGCTGCCAGCGTCGCAGTTGGCGTCGCCACTAACTGCATTTGCTTATGACTTTGGTTGTTCTCTTCATTTTACAGTTAATAAACGTTAACCGCAAGTGGTCCGATGGGGCGCTTGGCCCCTTAACGGTGCCCATCTCACGATATCTATGAGTGTCTGTGTGTGTGTGTGTCTATGTGTGTGTGCTGCAAGTGTCGAGAGATTCATCAAGAGTATAGGGCGTGGGGCGGGTGAGACACGCCTCTGCCCCCAAAGTGTTGTCACATTTGTTGTAAAATTGATTCGCTAATGATTTCAGCTGACATTAAAAGGGAAAACACATGAAAACCATATAGAATATTTCATTCACACTCACACACACACACACACTCAGACACTCAGACACTCTTTGAATTCGTATTTATTTTTAGAAAGTTAATCACATGCTAAACAGTTCGCAAGGCCCATTGGGACATAGGGAAATTGAAACGAATCTTGAAACAACTTTCAGGTAGTTAACTGAAGACTTATTTTCTTCTTCTTTCATTAATTGTCTTTCTTTCACTTTATGGGCGTGGCGCAGTTGTGCGTAAAAGAAACAAGTTGAAGAACTTAATTATATACATTAATACGTATATTCTACAGAATTCTTATTTTCCCCAAGTAACTAATTAAGTTATTAAGCCAAAGGCCTATTAAAAATACTTTCGGATGACACTTATATTGGAGTTGTATATATTTTTAAAAATATATTTTAAAAATTGATTTAAATACATCTTTAATTTCTTTTTATCATAATCAAATCTGTTATTTTAATTTATTTAATTCATATCAATTCTAAGCAATTCAAACAAGAGATCTTCTAGCTAAAATTCACAATTGAGTTCCACAAGTATGCCAATTGGACTATGCACACTTAACCAATTGGCCTATCGATAGATAGATTAGAGTTATATTGGAGTTTTATATATGTGTATCTAAGAATCTGTATTTAATTTGCTTTAATTTTATTTTAATTTTAATATGGAATCAGGCAAATCCTTAATTATTTCAAATCAAATCATCTTTTTTGTATAGAAGTACAACTCTAATATCTAATTCCAACTAGACATCAGTAGACAAGTATGACAATTGGACTATATAAAAGCTTAACCAATTGTACTATCTGTGGATTGGATTTATAGTGAAGTTTTTAATTGTATTTCATTTTTTTTTAGTTATATTGAAATTGTATATGTAATCAAACACATCTTGAACTTTTTCCTATCATAATCAAATCATCTTTTTGCATATAAATACAACTCTAATATCAATCCCATCTATTTCCAAATAGAAATCTTCAATTCCATCCATTTCCAACAAGAAATCTACCAGCTAAATGCACAACAATTGTGTTCCACAAGTATGCTAATTGGACTATATACACTTAACCAATCGGACTATCACTAGATTGGAGTTTAAACAAATTTTGAGCTTTTTCCTATCATTATCAAATCATCTTTTAATCCTTTGAATTAAATAAATTTTAAAAATATATCTGATCAGATCTTTTTGCATATAACTTTAAACTGAATATCAATACCATCCATTTCCTACTAGAAATCTTCAATTCCATCCATTTCCAACAAAAAATCTACCTAAATGCACAACAATCGTGTTCCACAAGTATGCCAATTGGACTAAATACACTTAACCAATTGGACTATCACTAGCGCTCGCGCAAATATGCATCCACACACACACACACACACATCCAATTGCTTGATCTTACGGTTTTCGCAAATTTTAATTGATAAATATAAAAAGTTAAACACAAATCTCTGGCATCTGGCATCTGGCGCTTGTTGTGCCTATACAAAAATAATATTGTTATATCTCTTCGACTGAGTCAGAGTTTCGACTGTTTTGTTGGGGAGATACCGCCGAAGAGCTGCAAACGAGTTAACTATAACGTGACTCAGTACTGCCCCGCCCCTCGTCTCACGCCCCCCTCGGTGATCCGCTTCACTGCGCCGCACTGCAACAACAACAAAACTAGTTGTCGAGCACCAAAAAAGAAAAATGTTTCCAGTTGGACATTTTTCAAAAGCAATTTAAAATACTCAAATTCAAAGACATATGAAGTTTTATTTGCTGCAATCAATTTTGCATTTATTGCAAGAAAAACAAAACGAAAGAGAAACAAAAGTAAGACACACACACACACACACACAGCAGGCACTGCAAACACACTTTCAATTCAGCAGCGTTCAAAACACAAACAAAACAAATTTCGGGCAGCAGCGGCGGCAGCGCTGCCAGCGGCAAAAGTAAAGCGTAAAGCGCAAAGCGCAAAACGCAAATGCGTTGCCAGCAAAAGCAACAACAACCACCGAAAACAACAACAAAAACATCAAGAGCAGCGATAGCTGTTCTCGCTTTGCGTTCCCTTTTAGAGTTTTTTTGCTTTATGTTATGTTTTATGTTTTATGTTTATTGAGTCTCTTTCAACTTAATTATTGTATTGTAACATTATATAATATTTAATTGTTGTCAAACGAATTATAAAACTCAAAAATAACTAAACAAAAAAAAAAAACAAAAAAAAAAAAACAAACATTTTGAAAACAAAACAAAACTTTAAATGTGTAAAAAGAAGGCAATTAAAATTTTTGCTCAACGCCGCAATTTGTAACAATTTTTCGTCTTAGTTGCCGTTTTTTTTTTATTTTTGTTTTTGATTTTATTTTATTTTTAATTTGTTGTTTGCTTTGCACACAAACGTTAATTTGATCGGCATCGCCAACACACACACGCACACTACAGTTACAGCAAGAAGAATAACAACACAAAAACAAAAATATATTGAAGACCAACCGCACGATGCGCTTACAAAACTTTCGTCCGTCGCCTGTGGAACGCAAAATACAACTGAGCTAGCCGAAGCCGAAGCCGGCTGCGGCCGGCCAACAACATGGACTGCGGCAGCGACAGAGGCAGAGGCAGCGACAGCGACAGCGAAGCTCGTGCGCTCGTATTCGTGCGCTCTTTTGCGCTGCCACCCGCTTACCTTAGTCTCCAAAGCGCACACTGGGCTCTCCGCTATTTGTTGTTGATGACAGTTTTTTTTTGGTAACAGATGGCATTACATTATATTATATTATATGTTTTATATATTAATAAGACAAGCATTATATGCTAAGCTATCTAGATGAGCAAAGTATTTGAATGTAATATCTATATGTGTATGTAGTTTATTAGACATTACAGTTATGTGCAATTAAATGACTTCTTAGGCAGTGTGCATTGGTGTGCGCTTGTTGTTGCTGCTTCTTTTGATGCTGTGTAAGCGAACGACTGCGTGCGTGCATGTGTGTTTGTGTTTGTGTGTGTGTGGAACGAGTTGCCCGTCGCAATCGCTGCGTTGGCAGCTGCTGCGCTGCCCACATTGGAGTTAGAGTTGCTGCCGCTGCTGCATGCGAACAAATTGCGCAAATCGCATGCGTTTTTCAATAGCTGCAGATCGCTGGGCGTTGATTGCGTATGCGTGCCATATGCGTACGGGCAATAGCAACAGCAACTGCAACTGCAACAGCTTTTTGCCACGCATTGCAGGTCGTGTGATCAAAATCAACAAATAACAAACAACAAAAGCGTCTAATAACAAAACAACTAACAAAGCGTCCGCATTGTTTTTGGTCAACCGCATTGCAGACGCGCATTTAACGCGTGCGTTTTACAACACATGCAAGCAAAAAATAAAAATTACAAAAAAAATACAAAAACTATTAAAAGACCCACTGCACTGTGCAGAAGAAGCGAAGCTCTCCGCAGCCTAAAACAGACGGCAACATCGTTATCCCCCGCTCTCTCCTCGGCCCTAGTACATATCGACATACGCACACACACACACATTGGCAGTGCATACATATTATCTATGTATGCGTGTGGTCTTGCATGCATAAAGAGAAGTGTAAGTGTGTGCTCATTAAAGTATTACACTATTCAGCAACAGATTGTAAATATTGGACACTAAAAAGTTGTATTTTATTACATAAACAATCTATAACTAATATATGGTAAGCCTTTTCATATTACTATATACTACATATATATTATATATGTATACATTATATATTAATATTATAAAAAATATATATATATTATTTTTTTGATTAATAAACTTTTTTTTTTTTTGTATATAATATAATATAATATGCCTATCAAAACGACTAAATATATTTTATATATAAATATATATATGTATATGTTTTAATTATTTCTTTATATTATAATAAATAAAATAGAATTTTCGTTTTCTAGCATTTACATTACAATATAACATATTTAATAATTTTAAAGTTCTCATATTACTTTACTTTAGTCAACGTTAAGCTTCTGCAATCGCAAACTTTTGTTAGGCTGTGTAAAACGCGCCCAATTCTGCCGACGCCGCTGCTGTTGGCCAAAAAGCTTAGCGAAGCGTGCGAAGCAGTCGCAGCAGCAGCAGCCGACGCAACAGCAAGAGAGCGACGACGTGTAGAGAGGGAGAGTGGGAGCTGTTGAAGATCGTTGTATGGCGCTGAAGGCGGCTGCCAAGGAAGTGGAACATGTGTGCGCTGTCTGAATATGTGTGTATGAGTGCGTGTGAGTGTGTCTGCTAGTATGCGTGTATTTAACATTGTCATGGCAAGTTGAACGTGGGAGAGCCCTTCGCCAAGCTGCTTTACAGTTTTATTCTTGCTGCGGCCTTTGTTCTTGCCGTTGTTGTTGTTAATATTATTTTTGTTGTTGCTGCGGTGGCCTCGACCGATCAAGCAAGCAAGCGTTCGACCAGCTGTTGCTTTGTTTTGACTCGAGCAGCGCTGTCCACAAAAGAGACATAAATAAGATAAAAAGAGAGCGGCAGAACGGGAGAGTGAGAGAGAGCGCAAGCACAGGAATTGTCTGCGTATTCATTTAGCTATTTGACAAATTATCAAAAATTGGAGTGGGAAAGGGAGTGGGAGAGTGAGAGCGTCAGGTGAGCCAAGTCAGAAATAAATCAAAATTAATGCCACACAATTATTAATTAAAGTAATTAATGTGTGTTGGCCGCTTAGAAAGCTCCAGATTGGGCCCGAATGCCATTATAATTCACAATTCTTGACCATTTTGGCAGTGCAAAGGGATTTTCGCCTCTCATTACATATGCAAAGCTCGCCGCACACACACACACACACACACACACACACACACTCACACATATATGTATGCTGAGAGAGGGGCAGCTGTAAGGCGACAACATGTGCTCACAATTGCATTTGCTGTTTTGCTCACACTCGCACTTCTCCGTCTACCTTCCTCTCCCTCTCTCTCGCTCGCTCTCATATATTACACAAATTGAAAAACTATTGACAAGGCTCTGCCTCGGCCCGCTAACGGGTCCTGCCGGCATTATCACATGCGATAAATATTTATATGGAAATGTAATGACTGCCCTCTCTCACTCACCCCCCCCCCTCTCTCGCTCACACTCCCTTGCTTCGCTTTGTCTCGAACGTTGCGCAATTAATGTCACCACATCCTTTGGGCCTTATTAATGTCCTTGGGCCGCATGCCGTCTGGCCGGTGGGCGGAATTCGCTGGGCGTTGGGTTTGGCCCATTAATGTCGCCCCCATTGCTCCGGTAAAAACAATTAATTTGCCCATAATGCAATTTATATCGGTTTCGGTTTGGGTTCTCCGGCATTTGAGGTCGGGCCAACAGCAGCTTTCTGGTCCATTTGGCTTACGCATATCCTGCCAACAGGCAGCAACTGGGCCCTCGGCTTGCCACATAATGTGCATATTTCTGGTTGCTTTTTAAGGCCAAATGATTAATTATTAACAGCGCCAACAATTCGCAATAAACAATAAACAGTTTTTGGCCAACGGAATGCTCCAAGCATGCCAAACAAAACAACGACAACAGAAAAACCACAACATCGCGAACACGAAACATTCCTGACAGATTTCGCTTGCCTCGCTTCGACAAAGGCTTTACGGAAGCTAAGCAGCAGCTGCTTGTTGTAGCTGCCTGCCTAAACAGCTTCTTCTACTCGCTCTATAAATGATTTTGGCCAATTAATTAGCCATTTTTCAGAATATGAAAGACAAGTTAGATTGCTGCTGTCGAGCGGGATCGACTGCATAATACTCGTTTATGGCTCAAAAGCAATTATATGATTGCAATTAGTGAATATTTTGGTATATCACAGTATTATATATGTAGGTGTACCTATCTGGATTTGACAGGTATATCTGCCTTGACAATTTGACTGAAAAACTCTAGAATATATATATATATATTTATATGTATCCTTTTGATCGCTCCAGTTGGCGTAGGTATATCATTTTTGATAAGCTTCAAAAGGAAGTAACCTCAATTTCGATTGCCTGAACCCATTGAAAATGGGAAATCAGGGTATAACATGTATGTAACTGGCAAAAGCATGTATGTAAGTAGCAGATAATATATATATTCTTGGACGACGAGCTGAGTCGATATAGCCATCTCAATCTGACCGCCCGTCCGTCTGTTGCTCTCCGCCGAAATCTCGTAGGCCATAAAAGCTAGAGACTTGACAATTTTACATGTATACTGGTGTATACCATACGCAGGACGAGTCTATCATATTTTTTCGATAACTCACTTCACTTCTGTTTATCGATAGAAATCGATAGTTTTATTTCGTTTTTAAGCCTGATTTGAATACTGTTAGACCGAGAGACTTTAGACTTCAGATTTATCTGCTATATATTTATTAGTCCTATTATTGTTATTCTTATTTGGTCAATATATTTAATAATAATATTTAAAAAGTGAAATTAATACTCCTTTCTTTAAGTTTGTAACTCAAATAAAAATCTTTATTTATCACTAACATAGCTTCCGAGGAAGAAAACCCAAAAGGGGGCATATAACTAAGAGTCTGAAAGGAGATCCCATATTCTCCATGCCGAGTCTAATTTATGTGACTCTTTCGATATTTTAACTCAGCATTTATTAAATGTGATTTTTCAAAGAATTCAGATTAGAGATCCAAAATGTCTAATACCTTTCAAAAATATATTATCAATGAAGACTCCAAAATTTTTAAATATTTAAGTGAGCTGTTAAAGGTTTTCAGACAACGTAAGAATATTTCTGGATGAGAAAGTTTTCTCATATAATTGATCAATTTTATATTGCTTATCTTTAAGTTATCAGCACTTTTCAATTTAAGCTTTAGATTCAGAACTTCAAAAGCCTTTAAATAAGTATGATCAAAAACTGGTAGAGCTATGATATAGGATATATGATTTCCCATTACCAAAAAAGTTTGATTCCTCTTGAGTGAATAAGAGCTCTAAAAGTCCAAAGCAACACTTCAAGTTTATGATAGATATTTCTTGTAGTCATAGCTGAAAAGCTTTTAAAATGTATTTTTCCCAACTGCTAAATTAGAAACAATGCAACAGCAGCCCAAAAAGCCTAAAAGCATGCAATGAAACAGTTTTAAAAGATGAGATGAAATCATATGAAGCTAAAAAGTTAAGATGTGAGGGGAAAAAAGAAAATGAGAATAAATAATCTCAAATAATTGTGAATAACTAAGACACTTAGTCAGAGGATATATTTTATCCTTAAATAGATTAAAGATATATTTCATCCAAATGAACATTTTTTCTGTAGCTGAAGATCTTTGGAGTCCAAAGAGATATCTCAAAGTTTTGTACTATATTCCTCTCTCTAGAACCTTAAGGCACATTGTGATCTGATAGATTAAAGATATAAGTGAACATCTTTTCTGTAGATTAACATCTGAGAAAGATCGCATAGTAATTTAGTATATTGCTCTCTCTAGGACCTCAATCCGAATTGTGGAAAACATTTGAAAACTTGTTGTTCGCTTTCCCAGTTTCCGTCTGCATTTGAGTTTTCTTTTTCTTCTTCTGGGAGCCACCCACGAATCGTATCGAGTCTGAGAAGTTGGGCGGCTATCCAGACAGACAGTTTAGCCCAGCACACATTTTCCCATGCTGTAAACAAGCTGTCAAATCCGGAAAAATGACTGGGGAAGGGGGACGGGAAAAACTAACCAGAGCAATGTTCTGCTGCGGCTGCATTCATATGCCATAAAGTTGTTCGAAGATATTCAGCTGGTTGTCAGCCTTGATTGGCTGAATGTCGCTGACAGTCGCAGATACAATTAGAGATACGGATACAGATACAGATACAGATACACAAAGATATAGATAAAGATACAGAGCTGGAAAAACTTGGTACTTACGAATCTAAGGCACAGAAAACTCACCTGCAAAAGAAGAAGCAAAAGAAATGACATTAATTAAATTTGTTACAATTTGCGCTTTAACTAAAGAGCAACAAAAAATAACATTAAAGAAAATAAAATAATTAAAAACTTTGGAGCAACGTTTTGAAAATTGTTTTGTGGCTCCCACAGGCCATTGACGGGTTCAAGAAATTGGCATTCTATGGGGAGGCGACACGCCCCCGCTGTCGCCGCCGCCTACCGCCAGCTTAAAAATATTTTTTACGATGAAGCGTTCTCCCTCTTCCCCCAACAACAACAGCGAATGCCCCCAGGGCTGGGGCTGGACTGGAGTGGACTGGACTGAGGACTCTTTAGGTACGGGTCAGCAGCTGTTTTGGTGGGGGCGGGGCGGGGGGTCGGAACTCGGACAGCCGAGGACAACTGTAGCCTGTAATTAAATAATGCCCATGCCCACTTCCGGCCAGCAGCGGCAACAAAAGATACAAAAGTATCTTAACGGCATGCGGCGCCATTTGAAGTTGAAGTAGCCAAGCAAACAACAAAAACAAAAAAATATATACTATATATATGTATGTGGCTGTTTGCTGTCTGGCCAGCAAAAAAAAAAGAAGTAGAGAGAGAGAGAGAGAGAGAGGGAGGGAGAAGGAGGGAGAGAGGAGAGGAGGGGGAGTTATGCACACGCCAAACTATTGCTCCCCTAGGATAAATTAATAAATTTTCTAGCGAAAGTTGCCACACAGCGAAGGAGCGAAAAGAGTAAGAGAGACAGACAGAGAGAGAGAGAGGGAGATAGAGAAAGAGATAGAACGAGCTAGAGCTAGGGATATAGGAGCAGACTGCTTGGTAAAGCTGCGCAACAAATAAACAAATAATTATAGCTAACATCCCAAAAAGTAAAAAAAAAAAAAATAATAATAACAAAAAAATATTAGCTAGTTGCAAAAACTACGAAATTTTAATACTCTTTAATTAAAACGATATAAAATATAGAAAAGTAAAAAAGAAAATAGTGAAAAGTTGCATATATTTTTTAAAATTATTATATTTTTAATAATGAAAGATTTTATCAGTTTAATGGGCAAGCAATGAATTTTAAACTCTTTTAATTAAAAAATAATAATAATAAAATATATATAAAAATAAATAAATATAAAAATAAATAAAAATAAAAAATATATGAAAAATTAGGTTTAAAATGTATAAAAAATCAAATAGAAATATCCTCTTTTATATCAACGAAAATAAACGTAATACTAATACTATAAGCTTTAAAATAACTATAAAGAAAATAAAAGTTATATATTTTTAACATATATATGACTAGAAAATATGTCTTTATAAGATAACAAATAAATTTCCTAAAAAATCAATTGGGTAAGCAACAAAAAAAAAAAAAATATTTAAATAAATAAATACAAATATAGACGAAATCAGTAAGAAGATAGAAAACATAAAAAAAAAATATAAAAGAAATCAGCTATATATTATATTTTATGTTTTTTATATTATTTTTTGTATAGACGAAAATATAAATGGGATAGAGGGACTTTCTTTCTTATTCAAATAGTAACAATATAGTAGAATCAGAAATAGATAAAAAGACATTATTTCTTTATCTTTCCGGAAGAAAATCAAAGTAAACAGGGGGACAATTTTTTTTTTTTAAGAAATGGTTAGTTTATTTTCTTATAGACAAGACTACAAAAACATTGAGAAAGATCACTTAAAGAGCGGCTATATTTCTCCTTAGAGCAACAAGTATTAGCTACTTATTTAAAATACCTTAGTGTCTCAATATAGGAAATAAGTAATGTGGTCGTAGAGTAACTTTAGGTAGTAGAGACTTCTATATTATATAAAGGAAAGAGATCCATTAGTATCAATATGCTATTGTACGATTTTGCTGACGTATTTGGAGATAGCACAGTTGTTAAATACTCCATTACTACTAGAAGGATATATGCATGTTTACCTACATATATACACACACACACACACACACACACAAATGTACATTTAGTCATACACACATATGGTAAGACATTATGCATCAACAGCCTATAGACCTTAGTGGAATACATGAGAATCGCAAAAAAATTACAGTACTTAAAAGCATTTTTTTTTTAAATTGATGTATAATGAATAAAATTAGTTTATTATATCTCTGATCAAAGTCAAATAGTCATAAATATAAATTACTTAAGACAGATCTAAAATATAATTATATTTTGAACCAACATCAAGTTGTTGGGGTCACAGAAAGCCTACGCAGTTCAGCATACCCAGCATAAAGTTCAATCTAAAGCCAAACAATGTTTAACTTCTGCTGCCACATCATGGAAAAAATAGCATCAACGATGACGATGACGATGATGATGATGATGATGATGATGATGATGATGATGACGATGGTGTCTATGCCCGGTCAGCTGCGACATTGTATGTTTACGAATGTATATATATATGTACATATATGTATATATATACTTATATGTATACATATGTATATGTTTGGTATGTCTCTGGATTTGAGTATTTTTATGGAGTTGTTGTTGTTGTTGTTGTTGTTGTTGTTGCTGTTGCTGTGGTTGTGGTGCGGCTCGCGAATGCAACTCAGAAATTATCAAATATGGCAAACGGCAATTACAATTTGGACTTTCTCCAATCAAACGCGCGCACATGGACAGCGATATGCGACGGCCACATAAAATGAGGAATGCACCAGGGATGGGCATTATGTATATAAAAAAAGAATCCATATGATGTGAAAAACTCCAGATTAACAGAGAGATACAGAGAGATAGAGCTACGCATAGAGAAAGGAATACAAATAGAGATGGAGATACAAATAGAGATGAAGATACGAATAGAGATGAAGATACGAATAGAGATGAAGATACGAATAGATTTATAGGTACGAACAGAGATACAGATGCAGATACAGATACAGATACAGATACAGATACAGATACAGATACAGATACAGATACAGATACAGATACAGATACAGATACAGATACAGATACAGATACAGATACAGATACAGATACAGATACAGATACAGATACAGATACAGATACAGATACAGATACAGATACAGATACAGATACAGATACAGATACAGATACAGATACAGATACAGATACAGATACAGATACAGATACAGATACAGATACAGATACAGATACAGATACAGATACAGATACAGATACAGATACAGATACAGATACAGATACAGATACAGATACAGATACAGATACAGATACAGATACAGATACAGATACAGATACAGATACAGATACAGATACAGATACAAATACAGATACAGATACAAATACAGATACAGATACAGATACAGATACAAATACAGATACAGATACAGATACAGATACAGATACAGATACAGATACAGATACAGATACAGATACAGATACAGATACAGATACAGGTACAGATACAGATACAGATACAGATACAGATACAGATACAGATACAGGTACAGGTACAGGTACAGATACAGATACAGATACAGATACAGATACAGATACAGATACAGATACAGATACAGATACAGATACAGATACAGATACAGATACAGATACAGATACAGATACAGATACAGATACAGATACAGATACAGATACAGATACAGATACAGATACAGATACAGATACAGATACAGATACAGATACAGATGAATGGATAGATGTAGAAGATTGATGGATTGATGGATTGATAGATTGATGGATAGATAAATGGAATGATAGATAGATGGCGTGATAGATAGATATATTGATGGATTGAAAGATTAAATTCATGAGAATCACATAGAGGAGCAGCGCCTTAAAAACTTTTGTATATCCAATTCTACAATTCAGTAAATTACCTATATAAACGTATATTCATCTACATACATATTCATACATATGTACTTATATACACATATACACATGCATATATGTAGATAAATGCTTACATAATAATACGACCAAAGAAGCTCTAGTTCAGTTTCTCTTCAGTCAGACGATGTCAGACTCTACACTTAACATTTACTAATAAATGCATTGAATATTGTCTAGGCTACTAAATTCCACTGAGCACCAAGTTCATTTGGCTGTGTGGACATAGAACTCAACGACCCGAACTGCAAGGGCGCCACTTAGTTTAAGTTTAAATTAAATTAAATTTAATTTAAATTTACATAATGAGTCGAGTATAGAGTTTTTTGCACAAGAAACTCTTCAAGCATGTCGTTTACCTTGGCAAACATAGATGTAATTATATATAAAGAGTATACATTTTTTATAATATAAATTCAATTATTTATATTACTAATCAAATGAGCTAGCATTAATTTTAAAAGTAAAAAATATAAATAAAATAGCAGTAATAAAAATAATAAATAAATAATATATACATACAAACAGTGAGTAACATTAATATTCGGCTTTTTATTGCTCAACTTCAAGCGTAAATAAAACACGTAATATTTATTTAAATTAAAAAAGTGTAAATGGTAAGTTCTTAATTAAAAAATGATATTTTTAAAGAGATATATATCAAGGAGGTACATATATTTAACGTAACTACAAAAAAATAACACATAAACCAAAAAACACCAAAATATTCGGTTTTTTCTTTAACAACTGAAAACGTTCGAGTTCCATTCAAAATTGGATCATATATAATTTTTATTATTTTCATTATTATTATCATGGTATTCATTATTGAAAATTGGATCATATTTAATATTTGGTGTGGTATTCATTATGTTTTCATAGTGTCGCTTAAACATCTCAAGCAAATCAAAAAGTTAAGCCAAAAGCTAAAGTTTTGCAGCCCTGGCAAGTGCATTCTCATAAATGTCGCATGTGTGTATGTGAGCGTGTGTGCCCATGTCTGTGTATTTGTGTGTTGGGCGCTAGTAAACACTTTTCCACGCCTGCTCCACTCCAGCCAAGTGAAGACAATCCATAAACGGTTATGTGCAGCAGCCCTTTAACCCGCTTAACCCACCCACACCACAGCACACTCCACCCGCTAATGGCACTCTTTAGCCCCCCCGCCACACCACCCGCTCCATCCGCTCCCCGCAGCACAAATGAAAGCAATAAAATTATGGGCAATGCCATTTTTGGTATTTTCACACCGAGAAAGCGCGTCGCTTGCGACGGAAAAGTGGAGAGAGAAAACTGAGAGCGGAAAATGGAAAATGAGTGCGATTTTCGCTTAAAGTTTGTTTATCATCTGCTGCTTCTTCTTCTCCTGTGGACTTTGGGGTTTTTCATCTTTTGCATCTTTGATGGGTCGCTAAAGAGGGCAGCCAATACCATTTGCTTCAGACACGCCCCCTCCGCCCACTTTTGCCCCCCTTTTGTGCGCCATTTAATCAAGAAAAACACTTTTTATTGTGCTAAATTATGACAATTGCTGTTGTTGTTGTTGTTGTTGTTGTTATAATGATTGTTGTTGCTGTTGTCGGTTGTTGCTTTTGCTGGTTGTTAATGTCAAAAGTGTTATTGTTATGCAGACAATTATAGCAAGCGATAAAAATGCTGAGCTCTTTGGAGTTTCGAGCTTGGGGCGAGCCCAGCGCAGTGGGCGGGGTCATAATGAGCCTGGCCAAATAAGAAAATATGTTTATTAGCCAAAAGAAGGAAACAACGAAATGAAAAGGATAACGACTTGTTGAAGCAGCTGCGACCTTTTGGCCGCATTATTATTTTCGTTTTACTGCCTCGCTTCGATCAAAGTCAAAGCGATCGATGCAAAGTATTTATTTATTTTAGCCCCAACAGCTGCGCCCCACCCGCTCCACTCGCACAAGCCAAATAAAATACAGCTGCTAACAGGCTGTGGGGCTGTGGGAGTGGGGACTGGGGGATCATCGTGCGTTGATCAACTGAAAGCACATTCCATGGGGGCAGCAGCGCTTGATCTAACTGCATATGACAAATGTCAAGTGGTTGACACCACGGCACCACAGCACCACAGCACCACTGTGTGTGGATCAACGTTCCACGACTAACTGCAAAATGACAGCCATCTTTGTCTTTCTTTCTTTTTCTAGTGATCACTGATCTTTAAAGAAGTTTTAAGCTTCTCGCAGTTAGACGATCTTCCAGAAGATTGCCTGAAGATCAATGCAGAGGCTGATGTAGATACCATCTTTATGGTTAGTTTTAATGTCAGCTGACAAAATGCAACGATCGTGAATGCCTAGATATTGAAGAGAGGCTTCAGAGAATCTATCGAGCACCTCGCAGCTCGAAGATCAGGCATCAGATAGCTTGAAGATCACTGCAGATATCTTTATGGGTAGCCTTAATGTCAAAAATGGAAAAATGAAACGATCGTGGCTGCATATTTACAGAAGTTAGGCTCCAGAAGATCAATCTTTATGTATTAAGAACTGAGTACTTAGGTTAACTTCTTATAAAGAAATTGTAAGCTCATTACAGTTCGATGCTCATGCATAAGAAAGTTTGAAGATCACTGCAGATGCTGTTGCAGATATCTTTATGGCTCGCTTAAATATCAAAAAAGGAAAAATTAAACGATCGTGGATGCCCAATTTACAATAATATTATATGTCAAGAATATTGAATAATCAGTGGAAGCTTTAGATTAACTTCTCAGTAATCTCTGATCTATAAAGAGATTGTAAGTTCCTTACAGTTAAATGATCATAGCATTGCCTGAAATTTTTATGTAGATATATTAAAGGGGTACTTTAATGCCAGCTGAAAAGATCAAAGATGCACACCTATAGAAGTTAAGCTCCAGGGGATCGATATTTTATTTATATGGCAGCAGTATTCAATAATCAGTTGAAGCTTCAGACTAACTTCTTGTCAACAAACTCTGATCTATAAAGAAACTCAGTTCGACGATCATGCACAACAAAGCTTCGAGATCAATGCAGATGCTGATGTCGATATCTTTATAGGTCGCTTACATGTCAGAAAAAGAAAATGAAACGATCGTGTAGGCCTAGTTAAAGAGGATCGATCATTAATAATATTATATGACAACAGCATCAAAAAGCTATGTGCATCTGTAGACTTCCTCTTTCTCAGTAATCTCTGATCTATAAATTGTAAGCTCCTTACAGTTCGATGATCATAAAGCTTGAAGCTCACTGCATTTGCTACTAAAATTTCACTCCCTGATTCATATATAAATAAAATCTCACATAAAAACAACTTTAATATCAGTTGGCGTGATAAAACGATCAAAGTTACATACTAGTTACAGAAGCTTGTTGTCCATCGACAACAGTGTGAAATGAGTGTGTAGAGGCTTCAGCTCTGCGGCAAGGCCTCATTCATCATATTTAATTATGAAATGAAAAAGTTTCCTTGTAAAGCAATCAAGATCAAACGTTGCAGCACATCAATTATATGCTCCATTAATGGCCAGGAACAGCAACTGATCGCAGACAGAATGTAGAGCAGAGCTGAACTGAACTGAGCTGAGCTGACAAGGATCGTGTCGAGCTTCAGGGCAGCAGCAAAATATCATACATCATGCCAATTAAGTTCAATTAAACACCTTTGGAAGTGCGCTAGAATGATCGTGCAGGTGCTCGATCACTGAATGTACACTGACCATGCAGCATGATTATAAAAGTCGAATGATCTTGCAGATATACCACAAACTTTAACTAGCAATAGGCAACAGAAACTGATAACGATCAACGAACGAGCAAGTGATCGTGGATAGTTTAGAGTATGTTTACTGATCGTGAATGGAAAGTGTGTTTGTAGATGTATCTAAATAGAATATATTATCTCTTAAAACTATAAATTTATATCAATTGTAACTGTAGCTAGTAAGGGAAACAGCTGATCGTGGTTAGTTAGAGGGATGTTAACTGATCGTGAATGGAAGGTAAGTTGTTAGACGCCTCTAAATAGAATCCAATAGCTTATTTAAGTCAAAAATTATCAAATCTGATCAAAGCTCATAAAAGAAGCAACTGATCGTGGTTTATGTAAGGAATGTTTATTGATCGTGAATGTAAGTCAAACGTTCGGAATTATCCAAATAAAATCAAGTAACTATTTAAGCTTCCACTTGCTACAAGAATCATCAACTCTGATCGCTGTTAGTAATGGCAGCAACTGATCGTGGATAGTTTAGGGAATGTTTACTGATCGTGAATGGAAGGTAAGTCTTAAGACGAAACTTAAGAATCATCAACTCCCAGTTTAGGGAATGTTTACTCATCGTGAATCAATTGATCATGGTTAGTTAAAGGCATGCTTACTGATCGTCAATGGAAGCAGTTTTTAGAATCATCAACCCTTAGTTTGGGGATGTTTACTGATCGTGAATGTAAGTAAAACGTGCGGAATTATCCAAATAAAATCAAATAACTATTAAAGCTTCCACTTGCTACAAGCAACTGATCGTGGATAGTTTAGGGAATGTTTACTGATCGTGAATCAACTAATCATGGTTAGCTTACGGCATGCTTATTGATCGTGAATGGAAGCTAAGTTGTCAGATGCATCCAAATAGAATCAAAAACCCCTTTAAGCTTCAAACTAAAGGAATCATCAACTCTGATGGTCGTTAGTTAAGGATGCAACTGATCGTGTCTAATTTAAGGAATGCTTGCTGATCGTGAGTGCTAGCATCATTTTCAGATGCATTCAAATATAAACAAATAACTCTTCAAACTTCAGCTTGTTTCAAGCACCATCATCTCTGATCGTTGTTAGTTAGGGCAGCAGCTGATCACAAAGAGTCAAGATCAACTTTGAGTGGCAGCTCTATAGAGCAACGTTCGGTCAAAGATGCTGCCGAAACATCATGCAAAGCTCATGCATCTTAGTCTGAAAACAAATATATATGTATATGTATATGTATATGTATATGTATAAGCAAAGAAAGTCAAAGCAGTTCCTGCTGCTGTCGAGGATCAGCGAAAAAAAGATCGATCGTTAATTCAGTTGTCGCCACAGTTTCCTGCACTTAGCAAATAAAAATAGCAAACAGGCTGCCTGCTGAATGCTGCCTTGTGGCAGTTGCAAGTTGCCAGTTGCAGTTGCAGTTGCCACAAGTTGCAGTGGGCGCATTGTCGATCTTTTCTGCACATCGCCTGACCCATATTTATTTTTGGCATTGGTATTTGCTTATTTTAAGATCGAGTTTTGTTATATGCGCCACTCACTCACCGAAATGGAAAGAACTTTTCCAGAAAATGTCGTCCCAGGCTGGTCGTTGTCATAGTTGCTTGAGTTTTGGCTGATGTTGCCTGTTGCCTGTTGGCTGTTGGCTATTGGCGCCCAAGACTGAAGAAGAACACTTAACTGCACTTTGCGTCTAGCTATAACTCTATATATATATATATATATATATATATATATGTATATATATATATATATATATATATATATATATATATATATATATATATATATATATATATATATATATATATATATATATATATATATATATATATATATATATATATATATATATATATATGTTTATATGTATGTGCGAGTGTCTGTGTGTGTGAATTGCAAGTGCTGCAAACTGCGCACAATGGCTATGGAAAATACGCTTTAATTAAACTAATCAGACGATATTATACAGACATATAAAATAAACACAATGCACAACAGACGCCCACACATACACACACACATATATACACACACACACAGCTGCACAAACTTTAGTTCTACATATATTTCAAATGGGCTTCTTTGATGAGCACTTTTCATTAAATGCAAAAAAAAAAAAACAAAAAAAAAAATTTAAACAACAACAAAAAAACTACAACAAAAACAAACAATTGAAATTGGTGTAAGACGCGTTTCGCTAGCGTTTTGCGCGCGTTTTTGGCTCGCCCGAAAAGATTTTGTTAAGTGCCTTAAGGAACTATGTATGCGCACTCGATGATAAATAAATCGGTTTCAATGAGCACATAAATCATATATATCTATATATATTTGTGTGTTTATTGCGTGTGTGCTTGCAATGACTAAGCAGAGACAAAGATTCATTTGCTGTGGTCGATTAATCTTTATCCAGTATATATATATATATATATATATATATATATATATATATATATATATATATATATATATATTCATATAGGCTTTTATATAAGCCTCTTCCCAGCGCAGGCGTGTTTTCATTTAATATTTATTATAGAATTATAGAGTATTATAAAATTATAAATCGTTTTTTATTTTAGTTTTAATCGTAAGTGAACTAATTCGGAATTTTGATGATTAATGAGCTGGTTTTTTTTGTATATATATATATATATATATAAATATATATATATATATAAATTGTGGGGGTATTACAAAAAAGCGCAAAGATTAAAGAAAACTACAATTGAATTGCAGTATAAAGCCTTAAATCATTGTATGTATACACAGACATATGTATATATGTATATACATATATATACGAGGTATGTTCAAAAAGTATTGATGAATGTTGCATATCAGCGGGCTTTAAGTAAATATATATATATAGCTATAATGATACATATATGTAAAGATATAAATATATATGTAATTCTTGGTCTTTTCTTTTCTGTCAGTTTTTTGGTATTCAATGCGGTCTCTTTTGCCTTTACTGCCTTTGAATTTTTAGCCTATTCCAAAAAAAAAATGAAAATAAGGGTAATTATCAAAATTGTAGCAAAAAATATATTCCCAAGATCTGTAATTTTTTCTTGTTACCGAAACCAAAGAGATCCAAAAAAGGACAAAACTACGGTACAGTTGAAGATATAAATCTTCATCCATATAAGAGTTGAACAAGATCATGAAAAAATTGGAGTTCTTGAAGATCTTCAAGGAAAAAACGTTGAATAAGTGTACAATATTATATGGAGATAACTTTGAAGGAAACAAAATGTGATATTCAAGAATATATACATTTTTAATGGTGCACCAAATTTTGCGTTACTTTTGGAACAGACCTCATATACTTTGAACGTATACTTAATATTCCTAAGTTTTTTTAGTTAAACAATAAATACACATCTATCTATTTCATGTACCTTATTCAATGCTAATCTAATTTTAATTGTCAATATAAATAAAAACTTATCAAAATATCTAAATTATGCCTAAAACATGCTTTTAAGTAATCGCAATTAGTCTATTATAATCAAATGCAATTCATTTCATTAAAATCCCTCTCTCTCGCTCTCTCTCTCTCTCTCCCACTACATTTCTGGTAAAAGCTACCAAATTCTACATTCATCTCAACTTCTTAACTGATCTGAACTCTTGGTTTGAACTTTGCAAGATAAAAAAACTGAAGAAAAAAATGAAGAAAAAACACAAATGAAATGAAAGAAAAGACAATTGTAATAACAACAGCTATAAAACAAACATTACATAAATTGCGAATTTCATTTACTGAACTTCATTGTTGTTGTTGTTGCTGCTGCTGCTGCTGCTTCTTCACTTTGTCGTTTGTCGAATGAAAAAGAAATACATACAATAATAACAAAAAAAATCAGTTTTTTCAGTTGTGTCTTAAGCGGCCTGCGCAGTTGAGCGTTACCGTTAGGCTACAGGTTACAGCACAAGAGCAAAAAAGAAGAAGAGACAACAACAAAGACAACAACAGCAGTTGAAATGTATTTGAGGCTGGCGAATTTCGCTTGATTTGAGTGAATCACAAGCGACCTGCGCGGGAGTCAGTTTGAAGAGGGTAGGGCACACACACATACACACATAGACACACATATACACTCACACACCT
Source organism: Drosophila hamatofila (assembly GCA_035045345.1). Lineage (NCBI taxonomy): Eukaryota > Metazoa > Arthropoda > Insecta > Diptera > Drosophilidae > Drosophila > Drosophila hamatofila. Next base: position 5,785,043 of record JAWNPA010000039.1, on the reverse strand, counting down.
TAAGAGCACACACTTCGTTTACGCGGCGATTAAGTAGAAGAGCCGCGCCGCAGCGTCAAAGAATGACGACCGAAGACCGAAGACCGAAGACGATGCCACACGCGCGTTCGCATTGAAAGTTTGTCAGTGACTGAAGGCGACGACGAAGACAACGACAAGTCGGCTGCCCCCCGAGCCATTGGCGCACTCGGCAAACTCAGTGCGAGAGAGCGTGCAAAGGCCGTGAAAGCAGAGCTGGGAGAGTGGGAGAGCGACAGAGCATGCTGGAAAGAGCGTAAAAATAAGTGCAAAGCTATTGCCGCATGCGTGCGAGAAAGAAGCGACGCGCTAAAGGAATTGGAAAATGGAATTTCAGATTTTGTTTTTTTTCGATATTTTTTTCGTCTCTTTTTTTTCGGTCAGGAAGCCATTTGCTGCTGAGTCACAGCTGGTGGCAGGTTCAATCAACTGCAATTGAGCTGTGCGGCAATCAAATCGATATGCGAATGGGAAACGGGCAGCAGCAAAATGCAAATTAATTAACCGCCGCAGCAGTGTGCAGACAAAATGGGAAAATGTAATTTGCGCAATGAGAGCGAAATAGTTCGTTTCCAAGGCATGGTTTACCAATCGCTGACCTCGCTGCCCGCTGCCCGCTGCCCGCAGCACACAGCACGCTTCCAGTTGCTATCCATTCACACACATGTTGTCCAGCTTGGACCGGCTTGGCAGCGATTTTCTCTTGCTGTTGCACAGTTGCAGCGCTTTCCACCGGGCAGGAGGCCGACGCGTCGGTCTGGTTTTTCCGCGGCTGGCGTTGCCCTCCGCCTATTACTGCAGCTCTACATGCGGAAATGTGTGAAAGAGAAAGCGCATAATCCAATAAAAGCCAACCAAACAACAACAACCTGTGCAGCAGGCGTTAAGGTTTTTTTTTTGCAACTGTTATTGTTTGTCGTTGTTGTTGTTGTTGTTGCTATGATAAAATAGCTAACAACAAGTGCAGCAGCCCTGAGGCAGAAGCAGAGGCAAGTGGTAAGGCGAAACCCGTTGCGGCCTCCACTAGGAAGCAAGCATAGCAAGGCGACGGAGAAGACAAAGAGAGCGAGCGAGAGAGAGAGAGAGAGAGAGAGAGAGAGAGAGAGCAACATTGATCGAGAGCATTAACTGAGCTCTGAAGCGTAACTGGAACTGGCGACTGCAACCAGATTCCAAATGCAAATTGCCAATGCCAAGCGTAGAAGAAACAAGAAGAACCAAAGTAATAACAATAAAAATAATAATAATGAAAATAGTGAACTATAAACCGTTTCAACTGTAAGAGTATTGGCAATAAGTGGATTATTTCTAGATAAAAGACGTTTTCTTTAAGTTGAGCTGATTATAAAATGAGATAAATCGCTATGTAACTCAGTATATATTTGTATATGTGTGCATATGTATATATACAGATGTATACCCATCCATATTGAAATTTATTTGAAATATATATGATACTATATAATAAGTTACTTTTAATATCATTAGTTTCTAATGTTTTTTACTAAATAGTAAAAATACATACACAACATAGTTTAAATATTTAAATATACATATATATAGTATTAATTGATAAAGGTCGTATACCTTATAGACTATAACCATATATACCCACATACATCAGTTCAATGTTGTATAATACATGAAAAGTAAGTAAAGAAAAATTTGAAAAAAAATTTAAAAGGTTACATAAGAATATATATACATACATAGGTATAATATATATGCACAGTTGTGGTAAAAAAATATAGTACCTCGACTGAGTACTAAATATTGGATAAAAAAATTTAAGGACTTAGTAACATAAAATCGATATCTAAATTAATAATAATACAGATCAATCATAATATTCTTTTCAAATTGTTTTAAAAATATAGAGTTTATCACTAATTTTGTTGTCCAACAGTACTACGACTGCTACTATTTTTTTTATCGCAGCTATATATATTTGTGTATGTGTATGTGTATGTATATATACATATGTATATATTTAAATCCCTAACTATATCAATATCAAAATCTAAAATCTCCATATATGTATGTACATCTGTAAACCAGATATATATAAATATCTATAACATATATCTGGGAATGTGTATAACTATATCTTTATTAAAATCGATGTGTCGCTTATACTATGTTCATCTGTCTTCCACATCTATAACATCTATATCTAAAGTATATATGTTTGTATATATATTGCTATAGCTATAAATCTGTTTAAACATACGTATGTTTCTATATCTGTAGCTATATCTATATCAAAATCTATATTTCTCTTCATATGTATGAGCATACATATATCTACAAGATCTTAAAACAGAGTTTTCAGTCGAATTTCTAATAAGGTAATATAGTTTAAGCTTTATTGAAGCTTAATTTTAAACTAATTTCCCATCTAGGGTTGTAGAAGATAGATATATCTATAAAAACCACTTTAAAATAACAAAGTTATATAGATCAATAGAAATCACTTTAAATATAATATCAAATATAAGCGACTTCTACTACTACTTCATGTTTTCATTGCACAGATCTTTAGCTATAGCTAGATATTTATACTAAAGCCCCGCTCACATGGGCAACCAAAGTCAAATCATTTTTGGCTTAAATGTTAGCTTTATGGCTTGCGCAATCGTCACCAAAATGAATGCGAAAGTTGCAACAATAATTGGCAACAACAGCAACATGAGCAACAACAACAATAGCAACAGCAACGGCAACAGCAACAACAATAACTCTCAAAATTAATATGTGCTTAGCCGAGGCAACTAGCCATAAAAGTGATAGACATATTAACCCAGTACTCCACATTTCTCTAGCTCGACGACGGCGACGGCGACGCTGAACAAAGTAGCAATTTTCAGCTTTGTTGCGTGTGGGAGGCGAACGAGAGAAAGAGCGAGAGAGAGAGAGAGAGAGAGGGAGAGAAAGAGAGGGAGACAAAGAGGAAGAGATATGGAGCGGGGGTTCGAGTATTGGCATAAGTGAAGCATGCATGCCAGACACGCGAATGCGATAAAAACCGATGCCTGGCGCTGCTGTCGACGTCGACGTCGACCGCGACGTTGGCGTAGAAAATTTAGTGGCAACCATTGCATTCGACGGGCCAAAAAAGGAACAAACAGACACACAACTGGCTGCTCTTATCTGCGGCTGCTGCTGCTGCTGTTGCTTATTTACGACACGACTCGATTCCTCTAGCGTCGCCCCGCCCACTTGGCCATCCACCTGCCCGCCAAGTTTCCAATACACTTTGCAAAAAGTAGCAAACCTTTTTCTTCTTCTCCATTATTTTCCTTTTTTTGTTTCTTTGCTGCCCGTTTGCATTACAAATTGAAAAACTGGTTTATGACTTGGCTAACTTTTGCTACGTGCACTGAAAAGCCAAAAGCCCAACACAAAAAACTGTTGCATGCTTTGCGGCCGGAAAATTATCCGCCTGCATAGCTTACGAGTGTATTAGGATGGGGGTGGGGGGTAGAGCTGCTTGGGATTGGGGTTGGGGTGCGACGGTCACCGCGCCAATGGCTAATGGCAAAGGCTGATCGACTAAGCAGCTTAGCAGCCGGTGGTGCGGTGGTGGGGTGGGTCAGTGGTGCGGGCAACAGCAAAGCCTAAAGCCTGCAAAATGCGTCGTCTTGGCTTTACATTTGCCTTCACCTTATGATATTAGTGTATAATTAGGGTTGAAGAGCATGTTGACTATGCTGTGGGGTTTGTGATAAATGGAAGGGAATTGGATGAAGAGGGAAATGTGGATATTTTGTTATTTATTTATTATATTATATTTGCTTGCAGAATGGGAGCTAATAAGTTATGAGAATCCCAAAAATCTTGAGGATTTCATATCAAATCCCCTTATAAAAGTCTTAAATGCAAAAAGAAATCACATTAAATATTAGAATTACACAAAATTTTAGACATTAGTAGACGTTTTAAGAATGAAATACATTTGTTAAATAATAAATAGTTTGCTAATAAATATTGAAGTGCTAAACGAGTCCTTGATTTCCCATTTTCAATGGGTTTAGGATATGAAAATATGAGGACACACAAAAATGTATCTTTAATTTAATGAAAATAAATAAAAAATAAAAAAATAAATAAACCTACTTACAGTCAGTCACAAAAGTATTCGTCTCTATGAGTCCCCTATATATATATATGCTGATTTTTGCTCCATATTAGCAATGAAATCAATCCTTTTTTCATAGAATGGAGTAAATTAAATATGTATCTAACTGAATGTAACCTAATTTTATTTAAAAGTTAAAAGGTTTAGATTTTGTTCATAAAAATTACAAGAAAGTAAAAAAAATTTAATACCACAAAAGTATTCGTCTCCTACTTTTTCTCTTATATATTTAACTGTGTTCATAAAAATAGTATCTTTATTTATATATTTATCGAATAAACTATTCTGGAACTCTTCTCATTGCTAAATCTCTCAATGCTATACCTTTTTATAGATTTCATCTTCTCACCTATTTTCCATTGTATTTCCATTATATAAAGCTAGGACTTGTTTCAAGTGAAGTTTACTGTCTTTTTAGCTCTAAACTTCAACTTAGCCTTTAGCTGGCCTATAGCCAGCTGTAAAAAAGCGATGAGCATTAACTTAGATTTTTAAAGGAATTTCATAGCTATTTTATAGCTGATTCAAGCTAAAACTGAAAATTTCCAAATTTGTATTATAATATAATATTTGATATAAATATTTGTATTTTATTTATATTATTATTATTTATATTTGTACCTATAAACACCAATCATCTTAGTTAGGGTATTCAAGAGTCGTTACAACGTTTTAATTTCAATAAATTTTCATCTCTCGCTAAGGATTACTCAGTTCAATGAAAATGCGTTGCGGCACGCGTGTCTGCTCGCTAAATTCCATATCCTGCACCACCTGTCTAGGCATCAGTCTGCCTCTGCCTGCATGTGTGTATGTGTGTGTGTGTGTGTGTGTGTGTGAGTGAGTGTACATGCGTGATAAATGGCTTTTATCTTTTTAAAGCACTTCAGTGCACGGCTTTGCTAACTTTTCGCTGTTGCGGCCTCATATAAGTTGAAGGGAAACGGGCGGAAAAAAACAAGAGAAATCGTTGACGCGGCTGCTACCAAAAACGAAAACAAAAAAAAGTATTCCATGTAAGTGCCACGCCCACACCCATGCCCACAGTGGCATGCAGCATGCGGCGCACACAACTGCACAGCCATCGCCAAGCGCGGACTCGTGTCCTTGTCCTTGTCGTCCTTTTCGCCCTTTGTTGGCTCCGCGTCATTTTGTGCGCGTTATGAGCAAGTTAATTATGGAGTCTGATATTTTTCTTACACTTTTTCGCCATTTTTGGGCTGCTGTAGTTTCAATGGGGCATATCGGCTGTCTGGATGTGGGGTATTGGAGTTAAAGTGAGCTTTAAGCTTTTTGATGAAATTGCAATTTCCATAATCTGAACATTCAGGGATGTGAGCATATTGGATTAGAAATTAAAGCTCATTAATTGAAAGCTTTTGAAAGCTTCCCTTAAGCATTACCAATATGAATTGAAGCTTAGCTTTAAGACTTGTTAATTTCTAACTGCAATTTAGTTCAGCTTCTTTTACAGTGGTCTTCTTTGGTAAATAAAAGCTTAAAGCTTCATACAAAGTTTTATTAACAACATGAGTTGAAGGTTAACTTGATATCTTGTTAATTGTTTGACCAGAATCCAGTGGAATTTGTACCAAAGAAATCAATTTTTTTAAGATACAGCTTAAAGTTTTATTGAAAGCTATTATATATAAAGTATATAATATATATATAGTATATAAATACAAATTAGGAAATTTGTATATAATAATTTGTATTTATATACAAGTTAGGAAAAGCTTTCTAGAAGCATATGCTTTATAACCGATCTATACCAAGTAAGTCATGCTTGAACTAAAAGTTTATTAATCAAAGAAAAACTTATGAAGGCTGCCTTAAAACATTAGCAATGTGAACTGATGTTTAGCTTGATAACTGACTAATTTCTTATTTCTATTTAGTTGAGCTTTTATTACAGATCACTGTTGTTAGATTAAGCTTAAACCTTTTAAAAACCTTTGTCCCATTTGCACATTATGATTTTAAATGATTTATATAAACTTTGTCAGGGTAAGCTTCCAGAAAGGTGTAATTTGAGCTCAATTCATGTAGTACCATAACTTAAGTCATAACCTATATGTGTTTTGACTAGTTAGAAGCTTTCGGAAAAGTTTCTTTGAACTCACTTCACGTAGGACTCTCAATGAAGTATTCAACTGTTTCAGTTTTGACTAGCTAGAAGCTTTGTATAAAGCTCATTTAAGCTCACGGGTTTCCTTAACTTAATTCTTAATTTATTTGAGTTTTTACTAGTTAGAAGCTTTTTATAAAGCTCATTTGAACTAATTACACGTAGACCCAGAACTTATTAAGCTCAACATCTGACTATTATATAGATACGTATTCAAATAACACATGATCAGAAGTAAGAATACAGTTTACATTTAGAAGTAAACTATTTCAAGTATGATTCATAAGCTTTCTCTAGCCACAATCAACATTTATAAGTGCATCCTGAAGCTCTCTTTTAAAATCACCCTTTAACTTCCACGTAAAGCTGTAGTTTGTCAGATAGCTCTAGATGAATAGTTATTTTACTTTTTCTTTGCCCAGTTGTAGGAGCTTTAGCTGACTCTTAAAGCCGACCCTGTGTAGCATGATTCGCATGAGTCATCCGCAAAACTTTTGATGCTGCTTATGAAATGCGTTGCAGGCTCCACTACTTAAACTGTAGCCGAGTAAAAGTAGGCAGAGAGAGAGAGAGAGAGAGAGAGAGAGAGAGAGAGGGTGGGCTGGCGACATTGGGGGCTAACATGGGGACTGTTTGCCACCGTTTGCTTCATTTTATCATTAATATTTAAGCGTCGTCGATTCAATCGATTGATGTCGTAGACAAGAGAGCGAGAGGCGAGCGAGAAGCGAGAAGCGAAGAAGAAGCCAAGACGGCGGCAAAGAGCCAAAGCAGCATAAAATGCGCAAAAACTTGCCAACTCTAAGGGCATATGTGTATGGGTGTATGGGTGTATGGGTATATGTGTGTGTGTGTGTGTATGTGTGTAAGTTGTATCTGCTAAGTGCGCACTTGATGGACAGGACGACAGGACGTTTGGGGAGCATCAGCATCAAGTCAAATTGAAGTTGAATTTCTTGCGTCGCGCTTAATGAGCGAAAAGTAATTACTTAATTAGTGACTCTTTCTTCCTCTCTCTCTCTCTCTCTCTCTCTCACTCTCTCTCTCTGGGTGAGCCATTAAAGCAGCTTAACATTGATGCTCAACTCGCATTTAAACTTGATTAGTTTTATGGCTATTGCCCCCACATTCCCCACATTTCGTTGGGGTTACCAATCGCAATTCCTAATCACTGGCTAGCCGCGTGCAACGCCTGCCAAAGCAAATCAAAATCCAATCAATGGACAGTTGGCATATTGATTACCACCCCTCGTTCCACCTCCCATCGACAGTCGTTTAAATGGCCAAACAGCCCGGCGCGACATAAAAGCAAAGAAGAAAACAAAAATCTTTATGTTTGCCAGATAAAAACAAAAAAAAAAAAACAAAAAAGGAATGCGAGTTGCCTACTTTTGAGTGGGCGCCTGTTTTATGGCCTAGCCGAGACAGGCAGCCCCCTGCCTGCCCCTCCCCCTCCCCCATTCTACGTCAGTCAAGCAGATGACAAAAACATTTTGCATACTTTTAAGCGCGCACATAAAATTCCACTTTTTGACATAAACACCACAAAATGGAACGCCGCAACACCTGCGACGCCGATGCCAATGCCGGCGAAGCCAGCGTCAACTGCAGCAGCAACAACAACAAATCAAAAGCGCGACTATAACGGGAAACAGGGGCGTGGGTGTAGGGGGGCGGGGGGAGTTCACAGGGGGCTGTTTAGGTGCTGGCAGTAAATAAATAAAAGCAATAAACAGACAACAGACGACAGCAGGCGCCTTAAGTAGGCGAAACACAGACACACACACACACACACACACACACACATACATATAGATTAATCTACATATATATATATACTTATATATATAAATATATGTCATACTTTCATTTCTATAATTTGCGCAAAAAGTGAAGAAAAAAACTGGCGAAAATTTGTTTTTTCCTTGGCAATTTTTTTTGCAGCCTTGAAACTTTGTCAAGTCAATTCTTTTTAATGATATAATGCCTGTCATGCGATATGTATGCAAGTACATATAGACACACACACACACACCCATAAATATGTATATAGATGTATGTGCATCTACATAAATATAATTGTATGTATGTATATACAGTTAGGCATTCGACTCGTCTAGGATTTCGAATGAACGCTTTTAGTGCTTGACTGAGCACAAGTAGAATAAATACATACATCATCAAATATCATCTATATATATGTGTATGTAACTTTAAATGCACATGTATGTGTGTGGGTATGCTTATATAATTTGATTCAATTGCTGTACAAAGTTGGGATCAGTTTACAAAGTATGTATTTTATTAAAATATATTATAGAGTAAATACATAAACATACATAGATACATATATGTATATATATACAACATTTAGAACGGCAATATATCAATAGTCAACTGTCTACTTAGTTATTTAATGTAACTTAAAACTTAGTATGATAACTGAATACTATTACTAACTTATAAACAGCTGCGGTCATAATGTTGAACAAAATAACTTAGGCTTAAAGTAAATGTTTTTAAAGCAATTTGAAACGAATATGAAGATTAACATATTAACATAAGTATATTGTTATTCATTTCGATGTTGATATTGATATTACAAATTTGCACTACTATTTTTATAGCCGCAGCTGTATTTCTAAATACTCTCAGTGAAGGCATTTGAACAAATTATCAATAAGATTAATGAGCGCGATATTTATATTTGAGTGAATTTCGAAGAGTGGACATTTTTAATGCATGATGAGAGTGGAGTGGAACTTTCATCATGCTCTCTATTCATGTTATACATTAACAGAATAAGAACACTTTGAAATTGAAACCAGAGACGATCGCGCGTGTTTTACTTGTGCAAGCTAAGCAGAACTCGAAAATGAATAATTTAATTAACCAAATTAAAAAACGATTAAAAAAAGTGTCTCCTTTTTTAAATGAAAAAATAATAAAAGAAAATGTACTTGTTAAAATTTTTGATTATTATATTTTATATTTATATTATATTTATTATTATTATTTAAAAAAAATTTCTATACATATTTCCAATTTTGAATTCAAATAATAGAATACTAATTTCTTAAGTTTTGTTTTTAAATTATGTATACATAATTCTGTATTATCAGATAATAAATATATAAATATTGATATTTGATATTTTAAATATTTATATATATTTTTTATCTAGAACTAGTATACGCAGTGGCGCTTCAAAATAATATATACAACTTATTTAAATCAAAAAATCTGTATGGTAATAAAATATATATTCTACAGTTGTATGCTATAATTTGGTTTTATTTGTCAAAATATATCACATAATAATTTTATATAAGTTCTTAGTCCATTGTTTCATAGTTCTTAACTTGATAAATATAATAAAATCATGTCAAGCTCAAAATGATGAAACAAACTAACTAATAAATCTATATATATAATATGTACTCAAAATATATGTATTTTCCAGTACCTGAAACTCTTTAAAAAAGATTTTCAATGCATATGCTTTGAAATATAAGATTGTATATTCATTCATACTTATTTAAATATATGTATATTTTTCATACATACTCAAGGCTTAAATTCTATTTTGAACTCTTGCAGATCTAACAAGCCTTTAATCTTTAAGTGCTAAATTATAGGGTATATAAGATATATACTTTAGTTATATTATATATTAAATATTATATTATATACAATATATGTTTATAATATAATAAATTTCATAATTTTCATTCTAATATATTTCATTCTAACTTGTAAACAAATATACAAATTCCATCATGAAAATGGTATTTTTATCAGAGAACTTTTTAGAGTATATTAAAGCTGGCTATGCAAATGTATTGTATAGCTAGTACAAGTGCATATATCTTAATGATATATAGAGTAAGCGGCGGAATGTATAACATATATATATACATATATAACAGTTCATATTGTTCGCACAGCGCTCTCAACTGAAGGCAATAAACATCGTCTTTCGCTTTTGCCAACTTGGGATTACGAATTCCGGCAAAATGGCGGCTCAGCCAACTGTCATATGTACGTACAACTGTAGAAGATATGGGGGAATGGGCATTTGGGGGGGTTCGGGTTGGTCCTGGTTGGGGGCTTTGGGGTTGGGCCTGAGTGGATTACACGCAGAGAACAAGCTAAAGACGTCGCGAATGAGATCTATGTTGCTTTTTATGCCTTTGTCCTTGGGAACCTGGGCACGAGGCATGCGAACGGTGTGGACGGTGTGGACGGTGTGTGGTGGGCGGGGCAGCGGCGGGGTAGGGGCAGGTGGTTGAAAAACAACAGTTGGAATTCCCATGGTGGAAAACTTTATTCTATTACGACTTGCGAACACACAACAAACGCAGCGAACAATTGAAAGTTGCGTCTTCTTTTGGCCATGTTCGAAAGCTTCAGCTGCTTCGGCTGCTTCAGCTGCGGTTGCCATTGTCTGTCTCTGAGCCAAGTTGATGCCAAGCATCTCTGAGGTGGTTCAAGCAGGCGGCATTTCTGGGCCCTGAGCCTTGACGCCACATTTATGGCATTTGGGATTTGCATGAAGCTTAAGAGTTGCGCGGGAATTAGTTGAGTTCGAATACATCGCCTGGGCGCGACTGAGCCATTAAAATGATTTAAATTAGTTAAGCGTACGCAGTGCTGCCTGCTCGACAAACAGTGCAACATGGGGCATTAGTCCTCTGGTGGCAGCTGCAGCATTTCCTAAGCCAATTAACTAGCCAAGCAGCTTAGCTCTGAGCCTAAACTGGGCGGGTGGACATCTAATAAAACAGTCATGCTTAATCCCTACAATATTTACCTGATAAATACCCTAGATTCAGGCAGGTGAAAACTAATATATTAATAAAAGCAAATAGTTTACAGAGAGAAAACACTAAACGGACTTCAGGACTGTCTGCTGTTTAGTAAATAGCTATTTTGTAATAGATTTTATTACACATTGACTTGAAATACTAAAAAAGTAAAAGTTTGGATTTGCTATCCAGAAGGTTTTCATTTCTGTGCTAATGCTTAGCCAACTAGCTCTCCATATTCAATATTGGATTAATGGTATTGATCAACAAAATAAGTATACATACAGTTTCACAGGACATTTCTCAATCTCATAAGAAGTTATTTCACTTAATAAAGTAACTCTTAATGAACTGATTATCTCTCTAAAAGTCGAGACTTTCTTGTCGATCTTTTAAATAGCTCACAGCTTCCCCTTTGGCTCTTGTAAATCTAAAGTACGTTGTTGTTTTCAATGATTAATCAGGATGTCTTCTGATTGTTCAGCCTTTTAGCTACCCTTAAGTTTTTTCTGATAAAACTGACGACTTATTTGACCCATTCATATTATATATTATATACATATTCTTATAACTTAATAAATTATAATAAAATTTTATAATAATATAAGACATGTTAATAAAATTATATAATAATATAGGGCATTCCATTCCGCCTAGCTGAACTTCAAAATATGCCTATGCTTTCAAATTGTTTTTTTCTGCCTCTAGGAATCTCTTTATATCTCTAGCTTATATAGTATGCATTTTATTGAGAAATTCTTCTTCCTATCTTCCTGTCAACCTTATCAACAACTTTTCTATGTTAAGAGCATAAAGAGAAGTTCTTCTTTCTGTTCATTGTTTAAAATATTCCCAAATTTCTTATGATTCAAGAATATTCCTTCTGCCTCTACTAGATCCCTAAAAATTCCTACATTTTCTATGACGAAAAAATAAAGCAAACTTCATCTGCCTATTAGATATTCCTATACTACATATGATAAGAGAATACTCCTCCTATAAAACTTAAATAAACTTTCGCTCTTCATGATATCAAATAGTTTTGTTTTGAAACTTAAAAGCAACCTTCTAGAACGAAAGAGTATTCCTTCTGTCTATACAAAGTTTTAAATACCCTTATTATATAACAAAAAATTCCTTCAGTTTAGTTTCAAATTCCAAAGCAACCTTCTAAAATAAAAGAAAACTCCATTTGCCTATGCAAAATACAAATAGCCTTAAGACTTCTGTTGTTCAACATTTTTCCGATAGTAAAGCCTGCCTTCTTAAGTCAAACATCTCTTCCTCTTCCTAAACAAACTCAACTATAAATGTCTATGGACACAGAGTAATCCTTTTGCCTACACAAGCTCTCAGCTTACCTTTTGCATGACAAGCCCCACTTAACACTAGCTGACAGATCTCCAAGTATATTTTTAAGCTCATTCAGACGGACCTAAATAGCTGCTTGACCACTTCAGCGGGTAAGTTCTAAACGAGTTGTTCGTTCACCTGTCCGAATGTTTTACGGCTAATTTCAGCTGTTCAGCGGCAGTGGCTCACCCTTAAGCGCTGGACAAACAAGATTCAAGACTACTTGGATAGAGACAGAGACAGAGACAGAGACAGAGACGACCTCAACCCTTGAAATAGATAAGCTGACAGGCACTTGAGTAACACTTCATGCAATTAGCAGAGGGAACAACGAGAGAGAGAGAGGGCAACGGATGAAGCTATAATTGTGGAAACAATGCGCAGCGGATGGTTGCTAATAGAAAATGCAAACAACATATTAAACAATTAAACGGAAATTAACACAAAATATGTATATTAACACATACAGTTGGCTAATTGGCTGAGTGAAGGAGATGGCAATAGTGACAGGGGCTCGTTCAAGCCACTTCATTAATAAAGGAGTCGAGTGGAGTCGAATGAAGTCGAGTTCATAAAACAGGAAGACCATTGAGTGGCGAACGGAAATGAGTGCAGCGTCCAAATGAATGTATGAAAATATGGCGTAGATAGTGCCAAGGAGCTGAGCATCTAATGAAGCACCAGCCACCAGGTAGGGCTAACAAGAATAAACGGAAATGTGCAGCCCCAAAGCCGGACGTGGCAAAGGCAGTAGAGGTAGAGACGGTAGAGGTAGAGATGGTAGAGGTAGAGGCAACTGAGGTAGAGGCAACTGAGAAGAGGCAACTGAGGTAGAGGCAACTGAGGTAGAGGCAACTGAGGTAGAGGCAACTGAGGTAGAGGCGGAGCAACAGCATCCAGCGGGTAACTTAAATATGCAAGACAGCGCTCGGCTGGGCGCCAAATGTGCCAGGACTGCCCCCAAACCCGCAGCCCCAACCCCAACCCCAGCCCACCGACAGCCACCCTCTGTGGCAGCTGTGGCAGGCGTCGACTGCGTGTTGTCTCGAGCTTGGGCAAAAAATACAGCATAAGAAACATAAACTTGCAACACTTTTACCTCATCATCGTGCGGAACGAGCGCCGAAACGAGCGAAAAAACAAAAGGCAAGGAAATTGATTTTAGGCAACGGGTGGAAGACGTCCACGTTAGGATCCAGGACACACAGGCCGGACGACAGACAGACAAAGAGACAGCCAGCCAGACAGTATGCTAAAGCCGCAAGAAAAATGGTTCGCCAGTAAAGAAGAACGGCAAAAGTGACATAAATAAAAGCCGTGACTATAAATCTAACCCATAAGCAGTTAAAGAGTCAGCCAAAAGATGCGGCACGTAGAACACGCTACCCCCCAACTGAAAAGGACGCCTCCACCCTCGCTCAACCGCAAAATGCAGATAAATATGTAAATAGATACAACTTGGATTACGTTTCGACAACAAAAGTGAAAAGTATTTTACACTTGGAGCGCCAAAGAAATGCGAATAAATAAAAAAAAAAAGAGCAGCAGGAGAAAACAGCACTCAGAGCTGACTTTTGATTGGTCTTATGACTGAGGCAATGATATGTCTAAGTATTCATATCAAGTGTGAATTGCCAGCGAAATATTTAAAGCTCTGCCAGATGCTGACTAGCTGACTAGCTGACTAGCTAGGTTCATGGCATATGTACATGGGTAAGCCGCAAGGAGAGCCAAGCCTAGGCCTGGCATAAAAAACCAGGATGCCCGAAAGGTAAAAGGCCAAACGGATTTACTCACAATGCTCGGACTCGATTCATGAAATTGGTTTTCCATTTTTCTTTGAGCACAAATTCAATTGTTGTCAGTGAGGAAAAGCTTGGTTTTCCTTTGTGCATGTTTAATTATTCTGTTCGTCCTGCTGAGACTTGATTTGCCTGACACTATCACAGCAGGCGGGCAATGGACAATGTTTAAGGAGCTCCCTAGGCAGCTTAAAGCTGTTTTTGACTTGAGCTAACTTGACTCTGTCAGGCTGGTTGTTGTTTAACCCACAGCAAATCAAATAGACCCGCCCATCCCTCCGCTCCCTTCGTCTCTCTCTCTCTCTCTCTTTCGGCTACGTGGTCGCACTCTTTGTCACGCTCTAGTTGGCCACGTTCTGGAGCAGACTCATTGTCACTGCCGGGTGGCAGATGAGCCACAACCTGCACCCAGACACATTGTAAACACTGTCACCGTCAACAGTCAGCCAGTCTATTAAAATGCCAGTCGAGGCATTGCGTACCAAGCCGTGCGACCTTATCAGTTCCATGTTCACAGAAGGACCTACCAACCAAAAAAAAAAAAAAACCCTTCCTCCAAATACCTAGCCAAACGATTGATCCAATGTTTTTTCTACTTTCTTTTCACTCGATGTTTGCTGTGTTGTTGTTGCTTCTCTCGATGTTTCAGTTGTTGCCTTAACATGCGTTTTAATGTGACCCTTGCGGGCTCATAAAATTTCAACGTTTCTTTGATGGTTTTTGGGGTTTCTCACCCACCCAGGTTTCCCTTACCGCATAGCCTACCTTTACCCCAACCTCTTTATTTTCCACTTCTATATATATATATATATATATATATATATATATATATATATATATTTTTTTTTTTTTTTTTTTTGCTGTTGTTTTTCTGCGAGTTTCGATTGATTTTGATACGGCAAATGACAAACAGCATTGAGCATGTATGTGGGGGTGGGTAGGAGGGTCTAGTAGATAGATTTAGATTCCTTCTGGGGGGTGGCTCATAAAATGAGGTCGGGCCACAGGTAGTTGCTGCCTGATGCCTGGAATGTATGCTACTGATAATGACTTGTAGCATTTTATTCTCGGCCTGAAATTGGTACCACAAAAAAAAAAACCTTTAAAATTAGCATTTAGTGTTGGGGCCAAGATAGACTGTATAGACTGTTTCTAGGTATTCAGATAAAAATGTTTCACGGGACAAAGATTTTCGATTTGAGTAATATATTGAAACAATTATAAAATATACCCAATGAGTTATAAGACTCTCAAATTCACTGCTGAAATAGTAGAGACACAAAATATTGTGTTTATATCTAGTTAACTTTGTCTAGATGAATCATACAATCTTCTATTTTAGTATAGATACATTTACATATATCTTTATGTATACATGTATCTATTGTTAGATATCCTTTTATATATACATGTATCTACAGTTAGATATATATATATCTATAGCTAGTTATTCGCTGATTCTGTCGTCTTTGCCATCAACAGCAACAAATTTAACTGACTTAATTTATCACAGCTGTTTACTTCCCCAAAGAGATACAAGACTTCTTATATTTGAAGGCTAAGGTATTTGCGGTAGTTCGATTTATAAATATAGTAAGCATCAAATAAAAGAATATGTATACAATTCAATATTCTATATACATATAAATACAAAACATTTATAATTGACAAACATTTCAGAAAATCAGGAATTGATGGCAGACAAAGTCGATCTAAGTGACTAATAGATAAGCAACCAGATGAAAAACAGAGTATCTATATGATATAACAATTGCTTAGGATTTCAAATTTCATTTTAAGATTTCTTTTTAACTGCTAACCATCTTTACAAAAATATAAAAAAAATTTACATGGAACTTAAAAAAATATTTAATGCAGGTGTGAAAGAAATTTTAAATGTAAGTTCTAAGTAAGACACAATGAAAAGATTATTCATTGTATCAAAACTAAGAAGGTCAAAGCTTAAAATTTGAACAATTGTAATAAAACTAAAAACTTAGCATCTTGTGAAGCTTGTCATAAGACTTATATAAAATTTCAATATTATATTATCTTACAATTCATTACAATTACATTTTAAATGTTCTGTGATTTTACAAATTGTACAAATTGATATGATTTATAAGCTTACTCAAATCTCAAATTTTAATCTGAAGCCTTTGGAGATTACAATAATTCTTTAAAGATTTCTTTATTTAGTTGCTTTTAGACTGTTTTTTGTATGCCTATATAACACTTTAATCAATGTCCATTAAAAACTTTTATAGGGTATAGAACAATACAATATTCTTTATCTAACTTTGAAGGTAGTTCCGATTGTAACTTTGTGTGTCTTCCTGTGTCTAACCAACAAAAAACTGGGAACACTTCACACATGAGTACGCAGTGCGTAAAAATCTAAAGGAATGCGCTTTAATGTGGGAGCATTGTGGTCGAAAAAAGGGGTTACCAAATATCCCAAGCCAATAAAATAAACCCTTAAACAATAGACTACCAGAGAAAAGGAGGTTTTCACAACGAATGCTGAATGCGCTTGGAAGGTAGTGTAAGAGGGCTAAAGAAGTAGATAAGAGTTAAAGAAAAATAATGACATGTTAAGAAATCTATAATATCATCTGAGAACTGATGAGTAAATATATAGATAGATTCAACATTAAGTATTAGATAAAGAAAGCAATGCATATCAAAGTTTAAGATCAAATTGATATGATATTTCTTGTAGCGCTTATCAATCATTTAAGAAGCTCTTGCCAAGAATCTTTTAATGCCAATGCTCTAAAAGCCATTTCAAAGCTTTCAACTAAAATTTACATCTCAAATCTAAAGTGCGGAAATAAAATCTTCCCATATTTCCTACTTCTTCGCCAACAAGTGCTATAGCATTATGATAGTATACAGTCTATGGCAAGGGCATAAAAAACCACTATCAAAGGCGGGTGCGAAAATAAAGAAATGGCATGGAGGCAACGTGAACCGATGGAGCAGCCGGCGTACCCAACAAGTGAGTAAAAATCTAATCCATTACTCAAACCCGCAAAAGCAAAAGTAATGGTCGGACCCAGGCAGCGTGGGAAAGGGCAGTGGGTGGGTCAGAGGGTGTTGTTTGAAGCTGTATGAAGCGAAGGGCAGAGGTTCGAAGGGGGACTCGCTGCGTCGAAAAGCGGTGTAAATCTTTTGTAACGTTTTAGTGCCCCTTTTGTTGTTGGCTGGTTAGTTGGTTGGCCGGAAGATGAGCTCCTAAAAAAAGAGAGAAACACGTGAGACGGCACTAAACGGCAGTGAACGACTCGAAGATACCCTGAAATGGGAGTACCTAAAAAAACTCCTAGAAATATCGATATATATATATTTGATGATATATGTATATAACATACATCGATAATTAAAAGTAAGTTTTATCGATAACTGTACGTCTATCTGCAGTTAATATCCCAAAAATATCGACTATTCTCAATCATGTTTAATAGGAAGAGTAATCGATAATTTAAATAAGTGTTTGGTTACTATCGGTGTTGTAGAAACATGCGGTTTACATCCAGCTCCATTGTGTAACAGTTCAGACATACACAAACTTTTTTCACTTATCTATAACTCTAACAGTTAAGAGTTTCGATAAGTGAAATAAGTTTGTGTTTATCTGAATCATATTAGCTTTATGTACTTGCAGTACTATCTATTTTTATCGGTTATCAAT
The DNA here is from genome assembly GCA_035045345.1 of Drosophila hamatofila. Lineage (NCBI taxonomy): Eukaryota > Metazoa > Arthropoda > Insecta > Diptera > Drosophilidae > Drosophila > Drosophila hamatofila. The sequence continues at coordinate 5,767,102 of JAWNPA010000039.1, read as the reverse complement.
TTCGATAAAACATCTTCATAATAGCACTAATCGATTCTTATCGATTTTGCGAAACCGAAATAATTATTGAGAGTAAAATTAACTTTGTAAATGCCTAGATCTTAATCGCTTAGTTCACTGGCTATATTATAGACTATATTACTTATCGATTTTAATCGATTTTATTGAACAGAAAGAATTATTGATAGTTAAAATAAGTTTGAAGATGCCTAAGCTCAATCGCTTAGCGTACGGTCGCTATTATCAATAATATCACTGATCGATTTATCGATTTTGTGGAACGGAAAGAATTACTAATAGTTAAAATATGTTTGTAGATGCCTAGATCTCAATAGCTTACTTTACTGGATATATAATAAATTTTGATTGATATTTCGACTTGTCAGTAATTTTGTTAGCAAAAAGGAATCTGAATCGATTATTCTAGTTATAAATTTTTGGAAACAACCCAAGCTATCTATGATTGAGGGGACCTTTAGCTCTGCTATTATAGTCTCCATCGACAGACTGATCAGAAATGTATAAGCAAAATCTTTGGCTGACCCTAACAACCAATAGCATAACGGAATCCGACTTTTTTCTATGAGCCCATTTTGAGAGGGTATTCGAATCGAACGTTCAATTGAATGGCTGCGTACAGAGAGCCGTGGTTAGACACCACGTGCGGCATATGTGGCACGTCGATGCGGAAACGGAAATAAAATTGCAATTCGACAGACCAGTTGAATGTCATTTGAAGTCCGCAAAGCGTTGCGAATCGCCGGTCAGCCCTTTTGTCCCGTGACACCAACTTTGCCCAATGCTCGAAAGCCGAGTTCAAAACAACTTTGCTAGATCCAAAACGTGCGAACTGTTTGTGGCATCATCATCATCATCATATGTGTGTGTGTGTGGGTAGAGTTCAAGTTCGAGTACGCTCTGGCGCCTTCGATTGAGTTGGAAACCTTTTTTGTATTTCAGTTTTTTTTTTTTAATTTTCACAACTTTTGACCCAAATTCATTTGTCACACCAGAGAGGCGGCCAAGCGGCAGAAACCAATGTCACTTGACCGGTGCAAAGTTTATATAAATAACTAATAGTGTGCCGGGCGAAAGGGTTATCTGGTGTGGATAGTTAGGGCCTAATACGCAGGTGGCTCATAAATTGTGACAGCCAGATGTGTCCCGATGAAGTTTGGCAACAATGTATGTATGGAGTGTTGCTTTATTGAGTTACGAACGTCACTAAACTAAACACTGATAGCTACTAACTAAGCTGCTGTAAAAGTGAGGACATTGTCTGACAAACTAAACTCAACTTTTACAGGGTTGCCAAATGATGGCGAAAAGTTTGAAGTGAAGTTCGCCAACTACACAGCTATAAATTTCGCGTAGCTCTAGAAAAGAGCAGCTGCGTGCAGCTGAAAATGTCCTCTTTAAATATAATGAATGAGCGTACAGTTTATAGAGAGTTCAATCGGTAGGTAGAGTGAAATTTTTAGCAACAAACTGCATTTTGGCAAACAGCGTTAAGTGACAAAGTGTTAAAAGCTTTACAATTTGCTGTAACTTCACTCATTGATATTGTCAATCAATACGAAAACATGCTTAAGTCGATAGCGACAAACGATTTCCACCAGAGAAGCTAGGAACGACTGCTCAGTGAAGTTGGGCAACAGGGTATATAATTAGAGTATGCTGAAAGTAGCTTGAGGTCAAGGTATTTGAATGAATAATAATAATATAATTAAAAAATGTGTGAGTTTGAAATAAAAATATAATAATATAATAGTAAAAAATATATATAATAAATCATAAGTTCAACAACAATGAAATTTCGCAACAGTGTATTTTGAAATATATTTAAGGCATTTTATAAATACATAGGACATTCATGCTATAAAATCTATGTAAGCTTTAACAAATCACACAGCTCTATAATGAATTATAACATATACTGCAGTAATTATGAGTTATCATATAATGAAGTTTGGCAACATGGCATAAATTGATTCACAATAAAAAAGCTCAAGAGAAACTAAAAAATGTTTACTAACTGCTAATGAGCTTCAGGTCAAGTCAAATTTGAAGTTAAGCAACAATGAAATTTGACAACAATGTAAACTGAAAAATACATAATATACAAGCTGTAGGGCAACACAAAAATCTAAAATGAAGTTTACCAGCACTGGTAAACATAGTGAAGTTTACCAACATGACACAAATTACAAGCACACATAGCTCAAGCTAATGCTAATGAGCTTTAAGTCAAGCCAAAGCTCAAACAGATAATTCAAACCATGATTACCAACACTGTCACAGCACTGGTGAAGTTCGGCAACATGGCAGAAGAATGTTTGCTAAATTGCATAGTTTGTGAAACTATTTAGCCATTTGCTAATAACACGAAAGCAGCTGCCGCAAAGTTTCCACATTCATGCGACTAATGAGCTTTAAGTCATGCTAAAGCACAAATCCTTTTGCTGCTATGCATGAAAGCCGCAAATATTTTTGGCTGGCTGCCATTTAAGCTTAATAGTCGGAAATTAAATCAAGATTTGCGTGCTTCAGCCAAAAAAGCAGAGAGAAAAGAAAAGCGGAAACGGAAAAAGTGAAATGCCAAAGAAACAAAAAAGGGAAATTGCAGTCGAGGTATTTGCATATTTGTCGCTACCGTAAACCCAAAAAGCTAACTGTAGTTAGAGTCGATGCCATAGAAGCAAAAAAAAAAAAAAAAACAAAAACAAAATAGCGACCCAGCCCGGCTGACTGTCATTTTGACCATGAAAATGAAAATATGTTCGAGTTGTAGCTCATTCTACTTCAACGTGTTTTTTGCGGCCAGACTAAGAAAAATTTTACATGTGTGTGTATGTGTGTGTGTGTTTGGATTTGTAAAAAGCGCAAGTGTAATTAGTGTGAGGCTTAACGGGGCTAAACAAACTGTCGGCGAGCGTGGGCTAAAACCCGAGACCCAGACACAGGCCCAAGCCCAAGCCACAGTGAAACCCACAAAAGCTCCAAAAACTCCGAAAACTCGAAAAAAAAAGCAAGTAAGAACATTGAAGTCGAGCTTTACCGACTGCAAAATACTTATTCACGGCTCAAATGCTGCCAGATCTATTTTCAGTTTTGCCACGCCCTCAATTGGATATACAGTTGAGTCCGGTTATAAGGAAGGAGGGGACCGGTCAAGGTACCGTCGCTATACCCGGAAGACGTTATAGCCATATAAGTTTGTTCATATAAGCTCTTCTGGAGACCAGAGTTCTCGTCGCAATTAGCGGACGAACGCTATAAGTAGAGTCGTCCTAACCGGATTCTACTGTATTATCTTTGTGCAAATCAACAGAGGATGTCAACAGTAATTTGGTTGTTAGATTTTGACTTTCCAGCTCTTAAGCTAGAAAATAAAGTTTTACCCGATTTCCACGTCCACAATGGGCGTAGATATATCCGCCATATCTTTTTGAACTTATGTTGTCAACGCGATTCATACATTTCAAATTTCAACTTTCTGTCACTTCAGCTACCAAGGTTTCAGAGATACCGGAAAATGCATTTTTTGATTTGCCACGCCCCCAGTGGCGGATAGAGAAAATCTTGACACTTTATAATTCCAGGCCATACACGAGTATATATTCCAAATTTCAAGTTTCTAGAATTTCTGGAATACCAGAAAATTCATTTTCCTAATTGCCACGCCCCTAATATCGGAAAAATCTTGACACTTTATAGTTATGTACGCCCTCACGAGTATATGTTCAAAATTTCAAACCTCTAGCTTCAATAGCGTCGAAATGGGTTGCATTCATACGGACAGACGGACGGACGGACGGATGGATGAAGAACGGACGCACGGACAGCAAGACGGACATTGCACAGCACCAATGTACTCATTTCACATACGTGAATGAGCATAAAAAGTAAAAGAAACCTCAGAGTGAGACCAGTTCCATGTGGGTTCTGCTTGGATTTGGTTTTTGTTTTTGTTGTTGTTTTTTTAGCCATCGCTGACAGCAGATTGTAAAACTATTGCCAAATTGCCATTTGAAAAGTCGCGGGCTTTTGCGAGCTATGCACTCAGTGCCGTGGGTCGTGGGTCGAGGGTCGAGGGTCGAGGGTGTCGGCTGCAACAGCTGATGGCAATTGCAACGGGCAACAGGCAACAGGCAACTGCAACTGCAACTGGCAAATGCAACTGTCTCGCTGATAAATCGCTTGTGCATTATTTACGAGCAGTTTTTTTTTCTCAGCTGTTTTCTCTCTCCCTCTCTCTCTCTTCGTCTTCTCTTCTTTGACATGTGTATTTTATGCATGGTTACTTTTTATAGCCGGCACCCATGACGTATGCGTGATATGACGCTCCCAGCCTCTGTCTGCCGCTTGGACATTTGTCTGTCAGCAGAGCCCGACAACAATTGTGCAACGGCCTTGGCAACAGCTACAGAAACACAAAACGCAAACACAAACAGAAAACACAGCAAAAAAAAAAACAACAACAAATTATTGTCATAAATAATGAATGCATTTAAATTTCTAGTTTATGGGTGCAACAAAAAGGGCTAGTGGAAGGGAAAATTCCAACATAAAGTAGCTGGAAAATCTTTAGTTTTGCATGCACCATGAGAAAGTTGTGTTTTCAATGCTTAAAACTTGCATTTTTTTTGTAACTATAGTAAAAGTACAGTTGCTCACTTGCTGTCAGAGAAAACGGTAAAATATTGAAACTGTTAGAGAGAGAGAGAGAGTTTTATATAATTTGATCTACATTAACATATATATTTTATATGTATTTTTATAGATTCTGGCAAAAATATACTTGGATTTGATATTATTGAAAGCAGAAGCCATTGAAAATGGGAATTCAGAGCATAATATTTTAGTTTTTAAATCTATGTAACAGGCAAAAGAGGTTTAACAGATCCCATACGATCCCATAATAAGTCCATCTAAGTAGTTGTATGTCCGTCTACCTGCCCTCATTAAACTACTATAATATTCGAGTTTCTTGAATATATTCACTAATTCATCAAAAATATTCGCTTTTTATAATTAATCTTAGATATTCTATCATTAATCATAGATATCAATAATCATCGATATCATTAATCATCGATATCATGATATCGATCATCATCCATAGTTTATCTAGAATGTTCGATAATTTATTGATCACCATCGATAGTTTATCTATAATTTTCGATAATTTATTAACCACCGTCGATCGTTCATCTATAGTGTTCGATAAATTATCTAACATTATCGATAGTTGATCTATAATGTTCAACAAAGTATCGATTTGATTTTCTCCTTAAAGCGTATCTTAAATATCAGAAAAGGTTGAGATTTCACATTTACAGTGTCGGTTCTTGTGATGAACTCCTCACATTTGGATTATTTCGAATTATAGAACCTCCCCTTTTCTCAAAATTTGAAAAATGCCTCTTTTAAAAAGTATAGAGATTATCTTTGCCTTCCACTCAGATTTGATTAAGAAACTGCCTCTAAAACAAAAGAGATTCAAATCCTTTTTTCCCATAGAGGGAAGAGGAGTAGCCTATATGTGAGTGTGTTTGTGTGTAGATTGAAATATCAGCTGTAAGCAGGACTTGGGGAAACTCCTAGTCAGTCATTCCTGTCAAGGGCATTCTTGCTTGTATTATGTACATATTTGTAGGCATTAACTTAACGACTTAATAATTGACAGATTGATTGATAGCTAAATCACAGCCTTAACCGTAAAAGCTAAGAGCTGTCACAGCTCGTATTGATAGTGACGGCTACAACGAAGTTTCTTACTAAATTTCAGCGAAACACGAACTGCAAATGAATGTTTATCACATTTAGAACGAAACGATATTAACTGGAGGCCCGCATTAGTCAGAAAGACGAACAAAGTCAACTTTAGTAACTACTCTCAATTGAGCTTATGAAACACATTTAATCTCTTGCATTAGCGCTCAATTGTTGCACGCTTATCAAGTTGTCAGCCATGAAAAACGCATTCACCAGGCAGCCGTTGCTTTGGTGCTGGGTCAGGGCCAATGGGAAAAGGCTTCCAGTTATCAATGCGCACTATCTCTTTCGCTCCCCTCTCTCTCTCTCTCTCTCTCTTGTTGTATTTTGTGCAATAATTATTGGCAACACTCGACAATTCGGTCAACAGCACCTAGCGGGGCCAATGTGTGTTGGCGTGCAAGGGCCCCATCAAATGTGGCCTTGATGCCAAAGACTCAAAGTAAACAATATGCGAAGCGAAGCAAACTTTGCAATTTCTCTGGATGCGAAATCATGCGAATCATGCATGCTGCATGCTGATGGCCCCAAACAAAAATAGTAACAAGTGCGCTGGGAGATGCCAAATGACATGTCTGTGTGAGTGAATGAGTGTGTATATGTGTGTGTGTGTGTGTGTGTGTGTGTGTAGGGGGAGTTGGAGCAAAGCAAAGCAAAGCAGAGCAGAGCAGGTGGGGTTAGAGGCGCTTTCGAGTGCAGAGCCAGTCGCACACAGACGGAGAGTGAGAGCAAAAGTCTTTTGATTTATGCGCCGCAATTAATTTTTTGCGCATTTTACTGCCCTGCATGAAAAATAGCAGAGCGGGTATATAGGCTAGAAGTTAACTATGGGAAATGTCGAGGAGAATAAAGAAAGCAATTTATGATGGGATTATAAAATGTGGAGAATGGAAAAAGAAATTTAAGATGAGATTACAAAACTCGGGTGAGATTTTTGAACAATTTCCAACAATTTTCGGGATGTATCTCCAATAAGATCTTTAAAGAATATATACATATAATATATATAATACATACATAATATAAAATTCTATTAATTTTATTCCGATGAGATCTTTAAAGAAAATATATATCATATATATATATTATAAAATCTTATTAATTTAAACTCCGATGAGATGTTCAAGGAAAATAAAAATAATACATATATATTATAAAATCTTCCTAATCTCTGATCTGGTCTCTAATGAGATATTTAAAGAAATTATGTATATTATATATCCATTTAATTTGATCTCTAATGAGATCTTTGAAGAAAATGTATATAAAATTTATATATTATAGTCTCTGATTAATTTGATTTCTGATGAGATCTTAAATGAAAATATTTACAAAATAAATATATCATAGAATATATTTAATTTGATCTGAGATCTTAAGATATATATAATAAATATTTTATAAAATCCATTTAATTTGATATCTAATGATTAATACTAAAGATAAATACCGATATAAAAATGTATATTAACACTACAATATTATATGTATATATATGATTTACTTAACAAGATATAAAGGGTATATATATTTATCTATTATCCATATAACTCCTACGTATGACTGCTCTCTTGAGAATCAATGAACTAAATATTTAGAGTATATATTAGAAAGGTCATTCTTAACACAGTTCGATCTAAATTTGAACTAAATATACAGGGTATATGTATTAGATAGATCATTTTTAATACAGCCCATAGCTCATACATAATTTCCTTCTTTAAAATAGAAGTAAATAGTTTATATTGAAATATCCTTTATCCAAGTGCCAGAGCAGTCAATACCATTCGTGTACAGGGTATTTGCTAGTTGGGCATGCCAATTGATTGCTGCTGCTGCTCTGAATGTTGCTATGGGGAAGCTGGCGTGGCCAACGACAGCGACATGGACATGGAACTATGCAAGAGGCGACATAGCATGGAACAGTATGGCTACACACACACACACACGTGCGCCATATGTGTGTGTGTGTGTGTGTGTGTGTCAGACAGAGATAGAGAGGGAAGGCAACAGTCAGACAGACGCACAGGCAAAGGTGCGTTCACGCGTTGCAATACTGAATTTTATGCCTCCGCTCTTACAGCAGACACACACACACACACACACACACTCTCTCTCTCTCCCTCCCTCCCTCTCTCACAGTTGGCGTTTGTCATTTTGCCGGCTCGCAGGCTGCTCGGCATTTTTGTGTGCACGGCGACTGCGGCAGAAGTTTTTGCGGCCAAAATGGGCAACGCTTTGGAATTTTAGTTACGCTTTGTTGCCTCTGCCTGTCTGTGTATGTGTGTGTGTGTGTGTTGTTGTTGTTGTTGTTGTTGTCTTGCTAAGTGTTTGTTATGATTTATATTGGTTTTATTAAATGTTTCAACAACCTTTGGGCAAAAATTATTTACTGCTGCGCGCCGAACACGCAATCCTGAGCACATGAAATGCGACAGCCTGCTGTGGCATGGGGCGTGGCTGCTGGCCCTGAGTGACACCCGGCAACAACAACAACAACAACAACAACAACAGCAACATCTAGAATATTGCAAATTGTGAAGCTGCGCCTTGTTGCCACTTGTGTGGCAAGCCGCCCGCAAGTTTGAACGTGGCCAACGCGTGTGGTTAATGAGTTTTGGCAGCAGCACTCAAAGTGCAGCTCACGACAAGGCTCTGGACAGGTAACAGCCAGACAGCCAGCTAGCCAGCCAGCCAGGTAGCATCTGTGCGCCAGCCAAACCTAATGGCAAAGCTCACTTAAGCTGCCAGCCAAAGGACAACGCTCGCCTTCAGCACACCTCAGCCTCAATGCTCTTCTATTTGCTGAGCCTCGAGATTAAATTATAGTCAAATATGGTGAATAGCTTTTGGCCAGCACAGTTTACACTATTTATAACGTTGAGTGGGCTAAGGATATATAAGGATATATATATATAGTTTATATATATATATGTATATACATGTAAATTTTCAGGCATAAGTCTGTCCTAAGCTGTCTGGTTTTATGCTGCATTTTGAGTTGAGTTGAGTTGAGTTAAAGAATATTTATATAATTTTCATATATAATTAAATAATCAAAATCAAACAATTTAAAATTAAATAATCCATATTCAGCATTTAAAAATATTTATATATTATATAAATATTTTAATTGTTTTAATTTAGATTATTTAAATATATATATGAACAGCCTTTTAATGATTGTTATAGCTCATTTGTTATCTATAACCTATTCTATTTAAGATATTAACAGCTAGCTTTAGAGCAACCTAAGTAGTTCTACTATTTCATCATATGTGTTCAAGGCTCTTCGGAACGACGAGAGAGAGAGAGAGTGAGAGAGAGAGAGAGAGAGAGAGAGAGAGAGAGAGAGAGAGAGAGAGAGAGAGAGAGCGAGAGAGCAGCTTAACATAGATCACTTTTTTCAGATCGCTGTAGCACTTTCAAAACTTAGTTGAACTTCGTTTTCATCAGCTCGAGTCGTATACTTTATATTGAGTTACAAAATCTAGATTAATTATTTACTTAGCTGTTTAGATAATATTTCGAATACCTTTGAATGAACGAGATTCACATTCAAATAAATATAATATATTCAAGTATTAACAATATATAATGCTAGCTTAAACCAATTTTAATCGACTTTTGATATTGATTTGATGGAAGAGAGAGAAGTACAGCAAATTATTGCTAGAAGTATGAAGTAGAAGAAGAATTGTAAGCAAATTCTATGAGAAAATAAACATATATACCTTGATTTCCCATTTAAAAGTGTTCAGGATATAATGATCTAAAACAAATCAACTTTCAGCTAGAATTCAGTTAAGACTTAAGCTAACGAATTCTAGACTTTAGATCATAAATAGATAAACTTAACATGCAGAATCAAAATCTGTCAAGAAAAACATTTTTTTTATTATAGCTAAATGTTCAAATTACCTATATATAGATATAAATCTTTCTTATATCTTAGATATATGATAAATAGATAGTATATACCATGTTTCCCTGGCAAGCCATCTCAGAAAGTGCTGCTGCCATCATTTCATCTTTATTTACAGAGTCTAACTACTTGGGATTGCCGGTTAAGATGACTACGACTACAACTACAACTACGACTAAGACTACAACTACAACTATAACTACAGCTACGACAACGGCGACGACATCGAGGACATTGAGCACACATTTAAGGACAACATCCTTGTCGACATGCACGTTTCTGACGGCTTTATTGTCAGCCAAGTCTTGGACCCGCGCCCAACCACCTGGTCGCACTTCTTGTCGAAGCTGTCTTTAGTTTTTGCGCTCCGAAAACAAAAAACACAAAAAAAGGTGGAGAAAGCACGCTGAAAATGAGAACAAAGTGCTCCAAAAAGTCGCCAAGTTGTCTCACAGAATCTCACACTCAACAGCTATGCGACTCTCTCTCTCTCTCTCACTCCCTCCCTATCCTCTCTCTCTTCCTCTCTCTCACTCGCCATTTGTCTGTCTGGCTGTCTCTTTTCGAGCCACGCACTTGAATGACTTTTCATAACTTTATAAAAGTTTGCACAATGCAGCCAAGACGCAGGCAAGGATGTGGCTCAACGGCGACAATGAAGACGTTCCCTGACAATGGCCAAATGAGTGCCGGCTAACAGTATATATCTTTAAGTGTGTGTGTGTGTGTGTGTGTACTAAAAGTTTTGTTGCCCACCGTGAGTTGATGTGGGGTCAACTTCTGCTCGGCACGTTTCCGCTTCCGTTTAGCGCCATTTGCCTACAGTCTACACTCGAGCATAATGAATATTTTGCTAAATTGAAATGTTGTTCTTGTTGCGCCACCCCCACAGTCACTCAGTCCCCCGGGCTCCAGTGGCCACTGTTTAAATGCCTTTTGAGTCACTTTCACTTTATGACTGCGCCGCATCGCCGGCTGCATAAATATGAAAAATGTAAAATTTAATATGCAATTTACGTCAGCCTCAACTTTTGAATACCCTACAGCTGAGCATGCTTAATTGAGCGTGCACTTTGTGCGTACAGTGGAGGTGAGCTCAGTTTGTCTGTCGTGTAATAAATTAAAGTTATATTACGTAAATATGAACAACATGTGAGTAGAATTAACATTGACGTGATTATTTTTAAAGTTCCTCTATAGTTGCTCCGTACTACTATAGTACATACCTGTAATACATCTGCAATCTTTCTACATTCAGTCTTCAGTCTTCTCTATTACCCTCTATATTCTTCTTTATAGTTTTTTCTAGTTCCCCCGAATCCTCCCTCAATAGTTTCGTTATGGTTCCTCTATCTATGTTCACCTATGGATTCTCTATGGTTCCTCTATGGTGCCTCTATAGTCTATCCATAGTTGTTTTATAGTCTCTCCCAGGTGCCTCTATATTTACTTCATAGTCCCCGTATAGTCACTTCATAGTCTTTCTACCGTCCCTTCAAGTTCCCTCCAAGGCCACTCAATTGTCCCTCTATAGTTATTATATAGTTCCTCTTAAGTCCCTCTATAGTTCCTCTATGTTTCCCCAAGATTCTCTTTATAGTTCCTCTGTAGTCACTCTATAGTCACTCCCAGGTCCCTCTAAATTCACTCTATAGTCCCTCTATAGTTCCTTCACAGTCACTCTATAGTCTCTCCAAGGTCTCTCTTTATTCACACAATAGTCTTTCTGTAGCTCTTGTACAGTTCCTCTACATCCCCCTATAGTCCCTCCCAGGTCTTCTTTAGCCACTCAATAGTCTCTATATAGCACTTCTACAGTTCTTCCAGGGCTTCCTTATTCAGTCAATAGTCCCTTCAAAGTCCCTCTATAGTCCTTCAATAGTTCCTTCAAGGTCCCTTTGTGTTCACTCAATAGTCGCCCTATAGTTCTTCTTCATTGTCCCTTTATAGTCCCCGTATAGTCCCTTCATAGTCAGTCTATAGTCTCTCCAAGAACATTCTTTATGGTCTCAATTGTCTCTCTACAGTCCCTCCCAAGTCTTCTTTATTAATTCAATAATCCCTCTAAAGTCTCTCATAGTCCTTCTATAGTCCCTCTAAAGTCATTCGAAAGTCATTCCAAAGTTCTTACATTGTCCCTCTTTAGTCTAAAGGTGGCATCATTCAAGCAGTTAGTATAGCAAAAGTTTAATCTTATCTATGCTTACAGCCCTTAGATATCATTCTTTAATCAGATTTCATATTCAGGTCATCAATTTCAATCAGTTTCAGATTCACATTTTCAAAATATCTTAAAACATAAAGAAACTACTTTGAAATTCGAAATTTAGTACAAGTGTATATTGGCTCGCCTATAGTATTAAATAAATACCAATTTTTACATATCTATATATACTTTACTATACTATATTACTATATAAGCATATTATATAATATTATAGCTCATCGTCTACTTTACAATTTTTGTTCATTAGCCTAACTATTCATTAATTCAAAAGCAATCAAGTTTAATACAGCAACTTCATTATGGATAGGGTATCAGACAGTCAGTCAGTCAGTCCGTCAATTAAACATACTTGATATACAATCTTTCCATATCTATATAATATCTTATGTATATCTCTATTTATCTATCTTTTTATCTATTCTATGTTCAGCAAGAGTATTTACTATTCAACAACTTTCAGTGAAACACTTACTTTCTTGGTATTTTGTTGTTGTTTGGGGGGGGGGGGGGGGGGGGGGGGGGTGACGAATCTTGCCGCCTGCTTTTTGGCAGACCCACGGCCAGTTCTTAGTACTCGGCGCTCTCAGTTCTATTCTTGGTTGTCCTTTCAATTTGCATATTTCCTGCCTTTTCCATTCTGGCTTTTAATGTTTGCCACTCTCTGAAGGTTGGCATTTTTTATGGTTCTGGTCATTCTTTTGGTCTTTTGGTCTTTCGGTTCTTTCGTTGCGGTCTATTGTCAGGGGAAATTTGCAGCTCTGCATAACTGAATGAGGTGTGAGGTGAGCTCACACAATGACGACGCTCGATGTGTGCATGTGTGTGTGAATGAGAGCGCAAATCAGTTCAGGCTAAAAGAATTTTTTTCTTACGGCTAATGAGACGCTTCAATGGAGCTGACCAAAAACTGCTGTCAGCTTTACAGCTGTCAAATGGGGGCCTCTCTCGTCTTACCCTCCCTGGCCTGGGCTGCCCCATTTGTGTGACCCTCTTGCATAATTGCGAAACTCGAGCTTTCTCAACATTCAAAATGACTTGTCAATTATTCAGTTTGTCAATTTTCGCTCGCAGTTTGACTAACTGACTCATTGAGCAACTGACAGTTGTATGCTAAATATGATTGATACGATTGCTGTCTGCGTTAATGCCACGACTTTCGATATCATCATGCAGTCAGACGTGGTGCGCCGTTGTCTCGTTTGATTGACATTTTGGATTTGAATAACATTCGTTTCTACGACTATGAGAGCTGGCAATACGAATGCCATTCATTACAATCAACCACGATTGCCTTGATGCCATCGAGCCGCAGTTCTTGCCAATGCATTCCACGTGTCAATTGCCCAGCTCAGACTGAGAGACTCAGACTCAAAGAACTCAATCAGTTGCCAAATAATAGCCAGAAAAGAATGTTACTTGGAGTGAAGGTTGTAGAGTTAAATGTAAATCACTTGGCACGCGCAATGCCGGGTAATAGAGTTTTAAATCATTTCATTTGTTTATTGCTGATCAATTTTGTCTATAGCTTTTATCGCCTGGAATCGTCAGCGTTATCGATTTTCTTACATGTTCCCACACTTAATAGTTCATGAACAACTCATGCTAAGTCTTCAGTTGACTCACTTAATGGGTATATTTCAATTGTTCATGAATAACTGAATACATATCAGCGTTCAGTAGTTATTGTTAAGTGTCATGTTGATAAATGACTAATGGATATAGTTATCAGATTACTAATTTAGTTCAGCAGCTGATTTGAAGTGATTCGTTCAGTTCAAACTTATGTCAAAGTTTTTGGATACAACTATAGGTTTTCTTTTAACCTGAAGTCTTTATATTCTTGTCTTATCTTTCCTTCTCTTATTATTTCTATTTTATTTTATGCTCTTTCCTTCTCTTCTCTTTTCTTTTCTTATCTTTTCTTTGCTTGTTTTTTCTTTTATAGTGTTTTATTTTGTTGCCTTTCTTTTATTTTTTTGGTATATTCTTTCTGCTTGTCCGTCTCTTCTTTTTCTTTTTCTTCTCTTATTGATTTTCATCTCTTTCCTTTCTTTCTCCTTTGCCTTTCCATCACGCAAAGAAAAAATACGAAAAATTAAAAGAGAAAAAAGACAACAAAAGCTAATGTTTTTTTTCTCTTTTAATGTTTCGAGTTTTTTTTTGCCTTCTCTTTTCTTTCGTTGCCATTCCTTCTTTTTTCTTTCCTTTTTACGTATTTTCTTGTCTTTGCTTTTCTTTTTTGTTGTCTTTTTTCTTTCCTTATTTTCACTTTTGACTTTTTCTGATTTTCTTTCTCTTCTCTTTTCTTTCGTTGCCTATTCTTTTCTTTCCTTTTCATGCCTATCCTTCTCTTCTTTTCATTTTTGCTTGAATGTTATTCTTTTTTCTTTCATTCTCTTTCTTTTCTAGTCGTTCCATATTTCATGTCATTGTTTTTTTTTCGTTTTCATTTTCTTTTCTTTCCTTTTCTGGCATTCTTGACTTTTATTCTCTCTTCTTTTGTTGTCTGTCCGTCATTTCCTTTTCCTTTTGTAGTCATTCACTTTCTTGTCTATCTTTCCTTTTTTCCCCGTCTTTCTTTCACTTCTCTTTTATTCTGGATTCATCTCCTTAGTTCTCTTTCTTTATTTCCTTCAGTTTCTATTTCTTTTCTTCTTTTTCTATCTCTTCTCGCTTCTTATTCTACTAGTTTCTATATATATCTACATCTGTGACGCTCTGTGTAGCTCAAGCTAAAACTCAGCTGCCTTGAAAATAACTTAGATGAAGAAGCTGACAAACAACACACACACTCACACACACACACACACCCTCACACACTCACAAGCACACTCGCACACTTGCTCTATTTAAATATTTATGCATTTTGATTAATGTGCGCATGCAATGCTAATTAATTTGATTAGGCGCTGACAAAAAAGCTTAAATTAGTTTGCTAACAACAATGCGACAACAACAATAGCAACAACAACAGGAATGAGTCTCAAATTCTGCTGCTAGATGAGACCAACAGCGTATAAATTAATTATTTTAATCTGTTTACATGTCAACCACATGAGCTGCCTGCCCCGCCTGCCTTTCTGCCACGCTGCCAGGCAGCGCAAATTAAGAGTTAGCGGTTCGCTAGGTAGGCGTAGGGGGCGTGGCTGCATTTGCAAGTTAATAAAGCAAACACCTGTCGCTGCTTTAGCTCCATCTCCATGGGAGCTTGAAAGATGCCATCCATTTGTTGCTCATACGCACCGTTCAAGCGCTCAAGCGCCCAACAGCATCAACTTGTCTTAGACATCAAACAACAGCAGCAGCAGCAGAACTGGTAACAGCAGCCAGCCAATGCCCCACAGCCACCCACAGTCGCCCATAGTCACCCACTTGGTAGCCGCCCTCAACCATAACGCTCACTCCTATTTCATTTGCGTTTGGGGCTCATTGCATGTGAACCACAAAACACTTTGAAGCAAAAAGTTTGCTGCGGCTGCGAAGTGTATATAGAAGTGTGTATGTGTGTTTGTTAGTGTGTGGGAGTATCCTACGCACAGTGGTTAGATATACATAAAGGCTATCTGATATGTTCAATAAAAAGAAAACTTGATTTGTATGCAATTGACTGTTTCTACAAGCTACTTTTGATATATATTGAAACATGAATATATATAAATTAATAAAGTTGCTTGATGACCTATCCTAATAGCCTTTTAAGCTCACTCAATCAGTAGGACAATTAAGTTGGTGCAGACTCATTCCTGACTTCTTTAACCCTATATTAGTTTGGTATAGTATTATTCGGGTGGAAACGCTCGACTCCAATATTCTTACTTGATTTTTATACCCTGAGCCCATTTAAAATGGGAAGTCAGCTGTTAAATATATGTAACAGGCAGCAGGAGGCGTGGCAGACGCCATAAGGCATATTTATTCTTGATCAGGGCGACGAGCCGAGTCGATTTAGCCCTATCCGTTCGTCTGTCTGACCATCTTTCCGTATGCGTGAACGCATTAGTCTTAGAAACTATAAGAGCTAGAAACTTGAACGTTTTTCATGTCCGTGTATAGCACGCGCATATCGAGTTAGTTCAACAAAAATCGATAACCATTTATAATGTTATCGATAAAAACTTATCGAAAATTATATATAAAATTGTATATCCTACATATTTAGAGCTAGAGTCTCCAAATTGTATACAGATTCATGTGTATTTTAGACCATTTCGGTTTTTATTATATTCTGCCCTCCAAATTAGCAAAAGACGTATTCAAGACTTGTGCTTTGGCAAATATACAAATTTGAATGTTATAGTCCTCTTACAAAAGAATTTATTCAACAATTATTTATATATATAAGTATATATATATAAATAAATATATATACATATTTCCCATGGTATTTAATATCAGTTCTTTGAAGGGTTCAGGGTATCTCCTAGTCGAACTGTCTCGACTAACACGCTCTTACTTGTTTTACATATACAGTCGAGTCTCGTTATTTCAAACCTGCGATATTTCAAACCTTTCATTAATTCAAAGCTATCACGAGTCTCCCACAAAATGTCTTTATATTTCGAGCTATGTCCATACATTTTTATGACTCAGTAATTCGAACTAAAAATCATTGCTAAGTTAATAATAATAGTAATTCGTATCATATGGTAAACACTCTATAATTAAAATTTTCGAAGTTTCTTGGTGTGTTAGTAAAAACTTTAAATTTGAATTTTCGAAACATTTAATATTTCAAGCATTCGATAAATCGTAATATTTTAGGAGTCCCTAGAATTTCGAAATAACGAGATTCGGCTGTATAACAAAACTTTGTCATTTGAATCGAACTTTTTGTTTAAAAGAAAAACTAAACCTATTCTACTTTATTTTTCGATTTCATTTACGTTTCCTTAATCAATCTTAATCTCAAAGTAAAACTCTAGTTACTTAAATTTTTGCTCGCTTCCAGTTTCCATAGCTGTCAGACCACTGTGCCATCAATGTCGCTGATGAGCCATCGTGCACTTTAAGCAAATTAGTTACGCAGCTCATGTTTTGCTGGTCCTGTTTGCTGTTCCTGCCCGCCCATATATACATATAGATGTATATACATACATATATGTATATGTATGTATATATATATATGTATATAATATATAGACATTTTGTCAGCCCGCATATAACTGGCGAGTGTTTGTGTTGGCAAACAAATTTAATAAATAGCTAAAGACACAAAAGTCACAACCCTTTGCAATGCCATCCAGACACCACCCCTCACACCAGCTACGCTCCCCGCCCACCGCCCACCGCTTGGGTGGGTTGCGTTCTGCTTGGCTTGGCTTGGCTGTGCGGCTGTCAACAAGCTGAAACTGAAGAAGCCATCGTCATCATAGCCATGTCCATATTCATATTTACTTAAGTTTATGGCCCGTTGTATTTGTTCTTGTCAAGGGATATTGTTGTAAATTGTTATTGGTTGTTGTTGTTGTTGTTGTTGTTGTTGTTGTTGTTGCTGTTGCGGCCAGCCACATAAAATATATAACACTTCATTTTAACATTTTTGCCAGAGCCCGCCTTCCATTTGCTAGCTGTTGTTTCGCTGTTGCTAGTTTTTCTTGGCCAAAATGTCTTGAGCCAAATTCATGTGACGCCTACGACGATTACGAAACGGCAAAAACAACAACGCGACGAGGGTCTTGAGTGTTGACTGTGGAGTGTGTTTGAGTGGCGTCCGGGTGCAGGCAGGGGCTGGCTACTGGGATTTGTTTTGTAGTTCTCTCCAGCTTCACTTCAGCATCTGCCGCTGACTGGCCTTATAATTTATATGCTAAACATATTGCGTCTTATGCGGATTACACGAAAATATTTTTATTTTGGTGTTTAGTTTTTGACGCGCCGAGCTTAAGTGAGCTGAGATTTTTAGTGCTGTTGCCTCCAGCCCAGCAAATCCCTGGCCAAACAACACAAGCTAGCTGTCAAATGAAATTCGCCTTTGACATTTCCAAACAGAAGTTGAAAACCACAATTGAGACTACAAACTAATTGAGCAACGATTGAAGTGAATGTGAATGGAAATTGCAATTGTAATGAAGCAGGTACAAATTGAAAGGTGTATTATAATATTGTAATTTGTATATATGTATATGCAAAAATATGTATATAAGTATTGTTGATTTTAATTGATATATGTATATAAATATTGTTGATTTAAATTGAATGGGAAAAGTCAACGGAAATCAACCTAATAAGATTGCTTTACCTGGGAGTGTTCGACAAGCAGTTACCCTGACCTCTGCATAGAGCTGATATTTGATTCATTCATATATATTCATATATATATATATATATATATATATATATATACAAGACTTACAATATATATATATATATATATATATATATATACACATACACATAAGCATGAGCTGCACTTGGGCTTCCATGGGCTTTACTATGAGAAATTTATAGTTGAATAACTTTTGTTCTAGTTGAACTTTCTTAATACAATTTTGAAAGCACGATAATGACATCTGCGTGTGTCTATTTATTTCAAATATCTACTACCTGGAATAGTTAACAATTTGGTGGAAGGAAGGAAAAATATCCAAAATCCGAAATACACAAAGTTCGCATATTCATCACATGCAGCTTATGCAGCAAAATTGATCTGTATATTTGATCTTCAAAAGCCAAATAAACTTATCGATAAATATCGATCACACGAAAAAGGTGAGCTATCATAACAATTATAAACTATTACTGCATATGGTAGACAACAATATATTTATAAAATTTCAAGTCTTTAAATTTAGTGGCTTTCGATATTGAATAAATGAACAAACAGGAAAATGGCTTTATATATGATAAGTCTATAAATATTAAAATATACATTTAACATTATATATATAATAATCTAAATATGTATAAAGAGTGTATATATATATAAACCATGTACTACATATTATATAACCAGACGATGTTTATGGTTTCTATATCAACTAGTTAATCCCTTGACTTAGTAGTAGACATCCTGTAATCCCCAACACTCTTATATATGTATAACCATACAGAATCGACTGCGCTTCTTTGATCAACTATTTATTTAAGCAAAATAAATAATCGCAGACCTTCACACTGCAGCTTATTTGTCATAGTCGTCAGCAAAGTGAACTCGAAACGTAAGTTCAAGGTATTATTTAAACTGAAATTATCCTCGGATGGATGCAAGATAAACGGACGGAACATTTAACTACACACTTGTAATGCTTGTAATTAGATAAGGAATTCTCCATTGTCTCCAGAGTCTCGATTGTTTTATTTGCGTATACCCTGCACTTAATGTGTGATCAGAAGTATGATTGCTAAGAACGTAAGTAGGAAAGAAAAATATGTATGCATTTTCTTTGTAATAAATCGTGAAGCTTCTGTAACAGTCGATAACTTTGCTGCTTTAGAATCGATAAATATCGCTTGCTTTATGCTTGCGAGAGCAGACGTTAAAAATTAAAAGCGATTTCTGATTAATATTATATATGTCTAAGTACAAAAGTAAAAAAAAAAAAAAAAAAAAAAAAAAAAAAATATATATATATATATATATATATATATATATATATATATATATATATATATATATATATATATATATATATATATATTCTTTATAGAAAATCTTGAAACTTATATATAACTTGTACTACAGATTCTTATATTATAAATAATCCAATGCTCGCGAGAGCAAACCTAAAATGTTTTATCAAATTTCAGATTAATTTATGTTTAAGTACGATTGTAATTATACATAATGTTTGTAGTAAATCGTAAAGCACATATAAAGCTTTTGTTACAGATAGTTCTATTATAGGCAATCGACTATTATGCTATGCTGAATGCTTGCGAGGGCAAATTTTAAAGATTATATAAAATTTATGATTAGCATATGTGAGTAAGTACGAAAGTAAATATGTATGTACATATTTACATATGTATATTGTTTGTAGTAAACCTGGAAGCTTATATATAACATCTGTTAAAAATGCTTCTACTATAAATAATCGATAACTTTTTGTTAGCCAGAATCAATAAATATCGTGCCCTGAATGCTTGCGACAGTTTAAAAATTATATAAAATTTTGATAAATAGTAAGTACGAAAATAAATATATGTATTCCTTGCTAGAGGCTCATCTCCTACAATATATAATCGATAGTTTTTTTTTACCCAGAATCGATAAATATCATGTGCTGAATGCTTGCAAAAGATTAAATGAAATTAAAATTTTTAAAAATTATATAAAACTTCTGATTTATGTACTTTATCATATATCATACTAGAGGAGCATCTGTTAGTCGCGCATGCCCTACTTAATTGAGCCACGCTGCTGCCCTGCAATTTCCGACTGACTGACTGACTGCCTAGGTAGGCACCTTGTAGGCATTCAAGCATTTGCCATTCGCATGAAGCGCTCAACGATGCATGAACCATTCCGCAGACTGAACTGTGACTGCGACTGCGACTGTGAATGTGATCGTTATTGTGACTCGTGTGTATATGTATGTATGTGTGTACGTGTGCATATGTATATGTGAGCATATGTATCAGTCTGAGTCATGGCTAGCACACCCACGGCGCATCACCTTCCTGGTTCTATGCACCGGCCATTGCACAAGGCCATGCTCATCCCCCAGGTCAGCTCGACGAGCAGTTCTCAGTATTTTCTTGGCCCAAATTTAAATTCTGCATGACTAAGCAGTTGCTGGGCAGAGTGAGTGAGTGAGTGAGTGCACTTCCTTATGGACTTGTGGCTAGAGCCAAAGCTGTTAAGACTAGACGGCTTGCTACACTTACCTCTGTTGATGCAGTTGAATTTGCCGTCTCGTTGTTGTTGTTGTTGATGTTGATGATGTTATTGTTGTTAAACGACGCTGCGCTGTTAAGGCATTGCTGCTACTATTATTGTTATTGTTATTGTTGTTGTTGCTGCTGCTGTTGTTGTTGTTGTTGTTGTTGTTGCGGCACCACAGCGGCAGCCTTTGCAGCTTCTTAACGTCTGGGGATAGGCCAATGATGCGAGTGGCAGCCGCACTGGCGCTCAACGGTGACGTCATATTGGCCAATTCACTGGCATCTGTATCATCAGCATCAGTTTCGAGATCCACGCGCAGCTGCTGCTGCTGCTGCTGTTGCTGCTGCTGCTGCTGCTCGTTGCGCATGCGACGCGTTGAGCGACGCTGCGGCGGCGTCGGCGTTGGCTTTGTGGCCAGGCGACGGCGCTGAAAGCCATTCGATTGTTGCTGTTGTTGTTGCTGTTGCTGTTGCTGTTGTAGCTGCTGTGTGGTTGTTGTTGCTGCCATTTTCACAGGCCTCAATTTGATATCACTCAAGTATTGTGGGCGTGGCAGGTGTATGTTGCTGTTGCCATTGCCAATGCTGTTGTTGCCATTATATTTGTTGTTGTTATAGCTAAAGTTGTTGTTGTTGTTGTTGTTGTTGTTAATGCTTTGCCAATGCTGTAGCTGCGATTGCCTTGAATGTTGCTGATGATACATTTGCTGTTGCTGCTGCTGTTGCTGCTGCTGCTGTTGTTGCTGCTGCTGCTGTTGCTGTATGGTTGCTGTTGTCATTGCTGTTGCTGTTGCTGTCGCTGTTGTTGTTGTTGTGCCATGATTGGGCGCTGAGCGCAAATCATTCAGCATCACATCCAGATCGCTGGCCAGCGAGCTGAGCAGCTGCAAAGAGCAAATCAAATGGAAGAATGTAAAACAGGAAAAGAAAACTTGATATTCAGATATTGAAATTGAATTAGAGTTATCGAAAAAAAAGGAAAGTAAGAAAGAAAAAGAGCAAAAATTCATGAAATAATTGAAAATCTTATCCTAATATATAAAAAGTCCGTTCAACGCCGAATGTTATGCTCTCTATAAACACACATACGTGTATATATGAATGCTCCTTTATCTTCCTAATCTTGTTTATCTACCTGCCTAATCTTCTCATTCCCATTTTAGTTAATTTAACTCATTGCCTTTCTTTGCGATTCTCAACAATGTAACTAGTCTGGTATCGACCATAAATGAAGCTTTGTGTCTGCTCTCATTCTACACCTGTAGTCCTCAACCCACTCTCTCTCTGTCTCTCTATATATCATTGCTTCTGATCGTATTGCCCCTCTTTCATTATGTGAGTTAATTTGTATTGGTCAACAATTAAGCTTTATCTCGATTCACTTGTAGTTTCTGACCTCCCTCTCTCTATCCCATGGCCTCTTAACACTTCGCCCTTCTCTGCAATTCTCAAAAGTAAAAGTAAACTAAATCTAAATCTGCTCTAATACTCTGTAACCTATTTTATCTCTCTCTAGGTCTCCTAGCACATTTCCCTCGTTTACAATTCTTAAAAATTTGAAGTAAACTAATGTTGGAAAATAATGAATCCCTATATCTGCTTTTTATCTTCTCTTTTAATCTTTGACCCATTCTCTTTCTCTCTCTCTCTAGCAATCTCTTTGTCTGTCAATATATTGCTTTTCTTTGCAACAATTAAGCTTTATCTCTGCTCTCATTCTGATCTTTTTCTTTGTAACCTACTCTCTGTCTCTCTCTCTCTCTCTCTCACTCTCGCTCTCTCTCTCTCTTTCTCTCTCTCTATCTCATGGTCTCTTAACCCCGCGCCCTTCTTTGCGATTCTTAAAAATAAAAGATAACTGATATTGGTCAATAATAATGCTTTATCTCTGCTCTCCATATTTTCTCTCTCTTTCTCGCCAGTTATCTCTTGTCCTTCTTTGCGATTCTCAAAAATGTAAGTAAACTGATATTGACCAACAATTAAGCTTTATCTCTGCTCTCATTCTGATTTCTCACACTTTAACCCACATGCTTTAACAAAGTTAAAATTTGTATCAGATAAGTTTTGTCGATTACTCTGAAGTGCACATACTATATACATATAGACACATATCTATAAATCCGTCTTAACAGCCAAAGAACTGGAGAAAAGTTTCCCGCAAAGCATTGACAAATATATTTCGAGCAATTACAATCGGCTCCCAGGCAATCAGCGCCAGAGAATGAAGAAACGAAGAAAGAAGAGTTGCAACAGAGTATCAGAATCGATTGGCAATCAAGTTCTATGCAAATCTGTCAGGTTTGTGGGTTAATGAACGGATGTCTCAAGCAGCCATCGACTTGACACAGACAATCATCAAGTGCTGACGCCTCGAGTTGGCCATGAGAAACGACTTTGGCTGCCGTTGATTTGCTTTCAGCTTATGGCATTTTCTCATATCTGATGTGTTGTTGTTGCTTTCTTGACTTGCCAAATCATGGCCCCTTGGTCTAGGCTGTTGAAGTCGGCCTCCGTGAGGAATTTCCGTTACACAAACAAAGCGCCAAAAGGCAGCAGCAGCAGCAGCAACAGCGACAACGACAACAGCAACTGCAACCGCAACCGGCGGCAGTTAGAGCCGCTGCCGCTGGACATAATGCGAACTGGTCTTGACTTCCGGCCGGGTTGCCATCGAGTGGGGCAGGCCTTGACGGGGCTGGCTGATAGCGCAATAGTTACGCGCCTATAATAACGGGTTTACTTTGGTCATCTCTATATGCAACGTGCAACACGCTTAATGCCAAAAAAAAAAAATTCATGCAGTCGACGTCGCTGTCGCAGTTGACGTCAACACAAACCGGCTCCCACGCTCTGTGCTAATTTGAGCTCCACTTCTGTTTTCTGTCTTTCGGTTTCAGTTGGCGTCTCATTTCGAGGCGTTTATTTTGGTTTTTTATTATTCTTTTTCCCCCCTCCTCCTGTTCTCTTTTCTTCTTATATATATTTTGTTTCACTTTGTTGTTGGTATTTATAAATATTCGCACAGTTTTGTGGCCTTTGTGCATTGGCCAAAAAGCTAGCAGCAATTGCCAGCCAGCACTATGCAAATTTTATGCGCTCAAAATTCAAGTGGAAAATGCCGAAACGAATCCGATTTAGCCGACAATTGGAATGCGCTTCAGAATGTTTAGATAACAGCAGCGATATGCTATCGAAGTAATTTCAACTACAATTGATAATGGTATTCTAATTAAGTTGAGTAACAGATAAAAGAAATATCAAAGCTACAAAATGGATTCCCAAATATTTGCATTCCTAAATATATGTATATATTTTTAAATTTATATATAATTTATATATATATAAGATATATCCGCCATATCTTTTTAGTCTTGGGTTGTCAACTCAAGTAACTTCAACTCCCTAGCCCTAGCCCCTAGTGGGCGGATCGGGAAAATCTTGACACTTTATAGATTATAGTATATGCTCCAAATTTCTCTAGCTTCAATAACGGCGAAATGGTTTGCATTCATACGGACAGACGGACGGACAACAAGACGGACATTGCACATAATATTTTCGTGAATGAGTATATAAAATAAAATAAACACACATATATTGTGTTCATAAAAATAGTATTGCAGCAAATTTAGTGATAAACACAATGTTTAAAAACAAATTTAAAGCGAATATTGTTTACATATTTTTGTAGTAATTTAGATGTTTTCTTTTATTACAAAGTTACACATGAGCACTTCAGGCCTTGAGAAAAACTTTAAAAATGTAGTTGTTCATAAAAATAGAAGAAGCTTGTAAAACGAAGAAAATAAAACTTTAGTCTAACTTATATATATTATGTTTTAGTTAAATATAGTTGTTTATGGAAATAGTAGTAATAGTAAGTTAGTAAAACAGAGAAAAAAAAGACTTTAGTTTAACTTCATATACTATATTTCAACTATATGTAGTAGTTCATAAATATAGTAGTGGCTACAACGAGGTGTTCATGAAAATAGTAGTGGCTAGTACAAACAGAAAAAAATAGTGGAATTTTATATAAGTATGGGTTATGTCTTAACTAAATTAAGTTGATCATGAAAATAGTAGTAGCTACCAAAATGGTAAAACAAAAATCTATTTAATAAGAGTCTAATTTCACAAAATTAAACCCTATTTCCTAATAGTCTAACTAAAAACATTTTTCTAACTTCATATATTAAATTTTAACTAAATTTAGTTCTTCAAAAAAATAGTAGGGACTACTGCTAAAAAAAGTAAAATTAGATATTTCAAATTAGTCTAAGTTTATATATTTTATTTGGCAACAATTGTTGATTTAATATATAATTATAAATACATTATTCTTACATTACATTACTTTATCATTTTTGCGTGCAATGGAATCAATGAGGTCGTGGCACCGCCTAAAAAAAATGTAATGCCACGCCCAACAACTTGACACATCTGTGTTCGATGGCTTAAAAGTTGCCACAGCTCTGTTTTAACAGTGATCGGATTTGGATTCGGAAATTGAGCTAACCGTAACGGCATAACGTCGATCTCTTCAGACGCAAACCAATGTAAAGCAAGGCAAGAGAAAGAGAAAGAGAAAGAGAGCAGGAGAGCAATCAAATATGGGAAATAAGAGTAGACTTTTTGCTATAAATATATATAGTAATATAAAATAAAAGTAGAACTTTTACTATAAGAATATAGTATATATAGAGTGGAACTTTTGCTATAAATATATAGAGTAAAAGTTCCACTCTAATTTCCCCATATTTTCTTCCTTTACCTTATGCTCCTGCTGTTTCATTCTCTTTCTGTTTCGTTTTGTGCACTCCTAGCTAGAGCTATGCGTGTCTCTAATTTGCTCCGGCTTTAATAGCCCCATTTATGTGGCACACGTGTTGCAAGCTGCAGCCCAGCACGCATACGCCTCATTGCACGCTTAATGTGCAGCGTGCAGTGTCGTTTTATACCTCAATATGTAAATTGAAAGGAGAAAAAAAGGCCTTAAACACATGGCTTAGCGTGTAATGTGCACAACACACACTCAAGCACTTAAGCACACTCACACACACATGCACACACACACGCACACACACACATACACACACTTATACACACACACAACATGTAGACAGGCCAGCCAATTGAGCAATTGCCACAGCAAACAAATTCAAATTGAAAATGTGGGCAAAGCAGCGCAAAAAAAAACACACAGAAGAGTGAAAAACTAGAGAGACAGACAGAGAGACAGAGAGACAGAGAGAGAGAGAGAGAGAGAGAGCGAGAGAGAGAGAAAATACTTATATATATATAAACGACAATCACCGAGTTTCTTGTTTGAAGTACAAACAAAACTTCAATTGGCTGCGACTGCAATTTCAATTTAGGAATCATAAAATTAAAAGTTAAAAAAATGAAAAACAAGTTGAAAACTGAAGCTTAAATACTCTATAGATAAGAAGTACAATAGCTTTTGTTCCATTGAAATTCCTGTGGTTATTATAGAGTGACTATATGGAGAAAATACTATATATGCATATATGAGTTTGATAAGCTCCATTTTGAACAAAGCAATACGAAAAACTAGAAATTTTTCGAAGTCGGGCTGAGATCATGTGACATAGAGATCATGTGACATGTGACATAGAGAAGCTTTATGTATATATTAAATAATTATATATGTATAGATATATATAATTTAGTAATTTCATGTACCAAAGTTATGTTGATCGTTCAACCTTGTGCGCTAAAGATCGAAGAAGATAGCTAGATGGTTGAGGTATTTGATGTATAGGAGATATACCTAGTTAGACTAATATGTAAATAGTAGATAGTATATGTATAGAAACTGATATCTATATAAAGCACTTTTTGACGATACTATCATCCAAGACTGGAAGATCAGACTCAGGCAATATAAATATCGACCTGATAGGGATATATTATGTACATTAGATGAAGCTAGCTATACGAATATGTAAAGATGTATATATCTATTGAAATATATATCTATATTGCACTATATGATATAGTTGTTTGCTGTTAGCTAAGATATGTTGATTGAAGAGTTAGACTTGTGCATATAATATATATATATATATATATTTTTAATCGTATATATATTTAAAATATATTTAGCTATGATATGTTTTATGATAGTTTTTCGATGCTAGCATATCTTAATATTGCTAGATCAGACTTGTGCATATACAGAATATATAATATATATATATATATATATATATATATATATATATGATGATTGGGAATTGATTGGGACACTTTTGATGTAGAGAAAATGTAGTCGAATAAAAACTTAGATAGATGCATTTATTTTATTATATGATTTAGCAGTTCGATGTAGTTAAGATATGTTTATAGATTAGACATCAAACAAGATATCTTAAACTAATCATAAAAGTTGTTTATGTAAATGCCAATCTTGAATCAAAAATTTCAATAATAAATATGTGATAAGTGTACTATATGTACTAAATGTATTTAAGGTACTAAATGTACTTTGTACTATATGTGCTAAATGTACTATATGTACTGTCTGTACTAAATGTATTAAAGGTACTAAATGTACTATATATACTATATGTGCTAGGTGTACTAAATGTACTAAATATGCTATATGTACCTATATATATACTTTACTAATCTAGACAAAGATTAAAGCTTCAAAACCAAAAACAAAATCCACTCAGAGCTATATGATATGATACTGATCAGAAATATATATGATATCAAATTCAATATATCACATATGTTACATATTACTTGGCTAGCTGGCAATGCCCAATTGTAAGGGCATTTGAAAGAATATGTATATTTTGTGTTCGTGTATTTATTATAAAATTAAATTAAACGAGCTTGGGCGCTTATTACGGCGACACTGGATATGGGACAACTGGACGAATGGACATTGGACGAATGGACAGTGGACAACTGGATAGCTGGACAGACAACTGGACATTGGACACTTACCGCAATGGCATCCATCACTGCATTAACCATCTTGTTCTTCTTGCTAGTCGCTGTTGTTGTTGTTGTGGCAAGTTGTTGTTGTTGTTGTTGTTGCGTTTCTTATGATTTATTTGACAGTCATGCAAACATTTTGCAAAATTTCAATTCGTTGCTGTCGTCTTCGACTGCTGTTGCTGCTGCCTCCGCTGCTGCTGTTGCTGTTGCTGCCTCCGCTGCTGCTGTTGCTGTTGCTGCCTCCGCTGCTTCTTCTTCAGCTTTGGTATCTGCCTCCGCTTCGGTTTCGGTTTCGGTTTCAATTTCGCTCTCAGCTCCGCGTCCTTTCGCGACCCGCGCGCTTCTCAATTTCCAAACTGTTGACATTTAATTAACGTGCTCGATTTGCCTATGCGGCAGGTGGGCAGCTCACAACACCACACACCACACACACACACAGTCACACTCACACACACACACACACATGCACACAGAGCCCACATACATAGGCAATGTGATTGGTACGTGCTGGGCAGCTGTGGATGAAATAAAAAGATTGACAACGAGTTAGTGCTGGGATTTATAAATACTCAGAGCTTATTTATTGCTGTGGAGTGTGAGCGTTTTAGAGACTGTGAACATAAGCGAACGAGTTAACAGCGCTGTTAAAGCGCATTAACATTGCCAATAACAGCCCACTGAATGCCAAGTGGGCAGAGTTGAAGATCAGATAGATATAGAAATGATGATAATAGTATATATAAGTATTCAATTATTTTTTATGTTTTATAGAAATATATTGATATATAACTTTAGGGATTACTATGCAGGCGAATAGTAGGACTAGTACTTGTTAACCAATATATCAAGCAACAAATAAGAAGAGGTGGTCGAAAAAAAAAAAATCTAAATTCTATAAAACATATACGAATGTATATTTGAAATTTGGAAACCCTAGCTCTAAAGATGTTGGAGATATCATTTTTTACATGACTTTTGAAATGGTTTTTAATCGATAACAAAATAGGAGTAGTTTTCGCTTTTTGGAAACAAACTCAATATGCGCATGCAATATATGGACCTACCAAAAAAAATTTCAAGTCGCTAACTGTTATATCTTCTGAGATTGACGCGTTCATACATACGGACAGACAGACGGACAGGGCTAAATACCTGTTACATACATTTAAAAAAATCCATTAAACTCTGATGTCCCATTTCCAATGGGTTCAGGGTATAAAAATAAAAATAAAAAAAAAATTATCTCTTATCACATCAAACGAATTTGTTGTTTTCATAGCTCTTCAATTTGAGATATTTTGTCGCATGAGCAATATAGTTTTAGATCACCCTAAATGAAAAGTCTACGTCTGTTTGCTGATGGTTTCGTGGTTTTTTAGTCTCTCTATGTTTTGAGACTTCTTGGAGAACTGTTGATATGTAA
Organism: Drosophila hamatofila; assembly: GCA_035045345.1. Taxonomy (NCBI): domain Eukaryota; kingdom Metazoa; phylum Arthropoda; class Insecta; order Diptera; family Drosophilidae; genus Drosophila; species Drosophila hamatofila. Next base: position 5,737,948 of record JAWNPA010000039.1, on the reverse strand, counting down.
AGCTCTCTTGGTACGTCTTTATATGAACATACCTTTGTGCGTCTACAAGACCTGTAAGCAGTTTCGACTGAATCTTCTCTTTTGTACTTTGATGTAATTCCAAATAATTGCACAATATGCAAAATTTATCAAAATGGGTTTTAGAAAATTTTTATTTTGTAACAGTTTTTATTCAAGGCTCAATTCGTAATGAAATCAATGAATAATTCAAAATGGGTTTTCTTTTTTTTATAGAAAAAGAAAAGGCTACTTTCTGTACATTCGTTCTCAAAGTAAACAAATTACTACTTATATTGTTTACTTGCAATGTTCGTCTCTCTGTTCGTCTTTCTGCTCGTAAGTCTGTCCTTATCGCTATTTAAGCTAATGAATTGAAATTTTGAAGCTATGCTAAGTCGGTAACCCCATCTTATAAAGTTATATATGTATTATTATAAGAATATATGGTTATACATTTTTATAAAGATACATGGGAAATCGAAACATCCTTTATCTAACTTAACATAAATGTTTTCGTTTAAGGAAGATAAACTTAGATATATCTTTGAAGATATACTTAGTTGTGTTTACAGCTTCAAAATTTGATTGTTAAGATACTACAGAATCTCTTTTAAAGAATTATTTAGCTATTTTTTGACAAAGTATTATGCAGTCAGTAACACCCGATTGTAATATTCTTGTTTACTTGTTTAATTAGAAAACAAAAATAGTAATAATAATAATTTTTTTTCACACAAAGAATATATAAAAATGTATTTGGAAAGAGTAATTCCCATCTCAGCAACTTCCCAAAATGATTGTCTCTCTTTGTAAAATCGCATTGGACTGCGGCGCTGCCGTCCAATCAGACAGCAAACAGATATCACACAGAGCGTATTAGTTAGCTGATTGGCTCTAAAAAAAAGCATGGTCAGTTATGATTTATGAAGACCATATGCTCATTATGAGTTTGTGAAGTGCTGGCCAATTGAGTGTCAGCCGCGGCGCCTCTCACACTCACAGACACCGGTCGCAATAAACCGAATAAAAAGTGAATGTATCTTGCAGATACTCGTACTTTTAATTAAAAAACGAAAAAAAAGGCACACGGCTAACGGTTAACGGAGCAATCGCACTGTCCAAACATTGCCGAGATGTTTGACGATGTCTGCCCGTTTGTTCATCTGGTCTGCCGCTCTCAGTCTGTCTCTGTCTGTGCCTCTGTCTGTCTCTGTCTGTCTGGATGTGTCTGACTCCGTCTGTCTGTCCAACTGTCTGTCCCACTCGCATTGCGCGACGCATGAGAAAAAAAACACACACAAAAACAAATACAAAATGTGGAAAACTTGTTTCACGTATTTTCCACAATTTTCCGCATTTTCTGCTCATTAATTACAATTTCATTTTCGTTTCCATTTCCATTTGCATTTACATAACCATTTTACTCATTTTCTTGCTTAATGCCATTTTTATTATATATTTGTTTTAATTTTATTTTTTATTTTATTTATTTTTTGTTAACTGCCTCAGCCTGTTCAAAATTCCTCAGCCGTTGACGGAAGTTGAATTGCAAATTAAAGTGCGCACGATTTACACGTTTTGATAACAGACAACAGACAAAATCAACTTGAACTGCATTCGAACTACGCACACTTCAAAATCAGCCATCAGACAAAAAGTATATGCGAGTAACTCTATAAGAAACGACCCTGTGCTGAACGTCTAGATACCCTGGGAAATGCTTCTTTTTTTTACTATGGCTACAAGTTAATGTAGCTTTCTTGATGGGTTTTTTTTTAAATATTTTGAGTACATCAGCTCTGTTAAAAAAATCTGAAGTCCCATTACGTTTATAAGATTGGCATCTTTCTCTTTTTTTTCGATTATAGCTTACATACATATATACAAAAAATAAAAATAAATATGTAAATATTTTTATTTTTTGATTTTATTTTTTTTATACATTTTCATTCACGAAAGTAATATGAGTATCTAATGTATTATCTTTAATCAAAAATTATGCATTTATTTATCTAGTGAAGGATTTGTAACTTTGAGTGAGTGAGAGTGAATTTTTCTTAATTATATTTTATATTTTGCATATTTTTATTTATATTTTGTATTTTATTATTTATATTTTATATTTTATTTGTTTTATATTCCATATTTTAAATCTTATATTTTATACAAATATTAATATTTAATGTTTTATATTTAATATTTACTATTTTCTATTTTATTTTGTACATTTAATTTTTTCTATTTTCTATTTTATATTTTATATTTTATATTTTCTATTTTCTGTTTTCTATTTTATATTTTCTATTTTCTATTTTTTATTTTATATTTTATATTTCATATTTTATATTTTATATTTTATATTTTATATTTTATTTATATTCTGCAAAATAAAATATGCCCCATTTATCTACCCAGCTCATTTTCCAGGGTATTTTAATTCAACCAATTAAAAACAAAAATGTCACAAAATAAAAAATAAATATAAATACAAGAAAAAAAGTCAACAATAAAACGAAAAACGCGTGAACGAACAAAAAAAGACGCGTGAAATCGTCGCAGCTGCCGCTTCGCTTTGCCGCGCAGTCGCCTCGCAGTCGCTGCGCAGTCGCAGAGCAATCGCAGCTCATTACTGAAGCTTAAATGCATACGAAATGAGATTTTGTCTCGGGAGTTTTATTTATTTAAGCTCCATTGTGTATATAAATTGTTTATTATATGATTTACACACTATGCACATTGCCGAGTGCTTTGAATTTGTCATGAGGCGCATGCGATTCGTGTTTTCGTGTGCAGCAACAGATCCAAATCTCAATGGAAAGTGAAGCAAATACTAAGTTCGAATCTTGGTCGCAAATCAAATTGTATAATCTACATATACGATGTTATTACTAAATTTGGTCATTGGTCGAGAACTAAGCCGAAACATCACGACTATGGAATGCGGAACACATCGCCATGTGAAACAATGGAAAGTGAATCATGGAAATGAACTATAAATGTGGGGCTCTACATAAATGCTCTAAAAGCGTGTGAAGCAGTTCGGAATGGGAATAAAGGAACTGTTTGGAATGAGAACAGGGGAGGGCGAGTGTATATAATACTCTATAGTCATGTAGAACGAGCAAAGGTGGGCAGATACTTACCAGTGCAAGAAAAGAAGGATTTGAAACAGTTTGGAACCAGATCAAGAGAGGGTGAATGGATATAATACTTTATAGCAATGTGAAACGTTTGGAATGAAAATGTAGGAGAGTTGATGCACATGAGTGTGCAAGAAAATACATTTGAAACTGTTTGGAATGAGAACAAATCCGGGAGGATACTTCGAAGAGTGAAAAAGAAGCATTTGGAACAGTTTGGAATCACAACAATGGAGGGCGAATAGATATAAAACTTTATAGCCATGTGGAACGTTTGTAATGAAAGTGTGCAAGAAAATATGTTTGGAACAGTTTGGAATAAGAGCAAAGAAAGGCGGATAATTAAAAGTGTTAAAAAGAAGCACGTGGAACAGATTGGGATGAGAACGACAGAGGGCCTATATATGTATATACATGAGTATGCCATAAAAGAGCATGGAATAGTTTGGAATAAGAACATCGGGGGCTGGTGTGTATAAATGTGCAATAAAAGTATGTGGAATACTTTGGCATGAGAACAAAGAAGAACCGCTTCTCAAAATTGTGTAACAAAAGCAAGTGGAACAGTTTGGAATGATAACACAAGCAGCCTAAGTATGAAAAAAACGAGTAGAACAGGATGGTATGGGAACATAAACCTGAATTGCTATAGTTGAATTTGAAACAATAAAAAAAAAAAATGAAACAAAACGAGATGAGCGAGAAATCTGGACACCAATAGAAACAATGGAAAAGAACAGAAACATTTGTATATTAATGAATATTAAACTGAAGCTTTAACCAATTGGAATGATGGAAACAAAACAGTGCCAAGAGATAGTCAAGGTCAGAGTCACTTGCCTCAACGATGAATATGAGTTTTGTCGGAGCCAAACTAAAACAGAGAATGACATTCGACTGTTCCCAATTGCAAAGCTTTGTTTCTTATTGGAATTTCTGGCTCGATTCGAAACCTTGGTAAAACCGAAAAAAAGACGCCGCATATGGATTTCTGGTATTTTCACAGCATTGAACAATCCAAATATTTATTAGACAAAGAGCATTTGGGCTTCGCATCGAGGGCAGCGAGTTTGACCAACTTGTTGATGTATCTTGTTTATGTTTACCATTTGGTGGACCGGCTCATTAGCAAAAAGCGACACATGACACAGCAACAACAACAACAACAACAACAACAACAGCAGTAACAGCTAGAGCTGTGAGTATGACAAAAGAGGTTGAGTGAGGCATTAAATTTCAGTTCCAAGTTCCAGTTGCCCGATTCCAGTTCAGAGTTGATCATACAAAATCTGTGAGATTGTTTATTAATTTCAATTTTATTTATGTTAAGGTAACACAAGACGCAAAGAGGTTAAAGCGGCGTCAAATTGAAGTTAATTAAACGTTATTGAGCCATAAATTGATGATGGACGAACGCGCTCATAAACCCAGAAGATGCAGATAGATGGATTTATTTATGTAGACATACATATATACCGATATAGATTGGGCAGATATGAACGACAGCTGTACACAGCTGACAGCTTGAGCTAAGGCACGGCTCGTCAGATACAGATACAGATACAGATACAGATACTTAACAAAACACACAGATACAGATACAATTGTTTGGCTGCATGAAACTGCGCGCTGTGCCGCTTATCTTAGACTGCCGCAGTTTCTCGCTTTTGTTTTTCGAGTCGCTGCGCGAGCTGTGATAAACGCTGCTTGCTGCTTGCTGTTGATAAGCGATGCGGCACGCACTGGCTGCGCTGTCGGCGTCAGCGTCGACGTCGCCGTCGGCGTCCGCTGCTCAGCTGCTGTAAATTGAGGCTGAAGGTGAATTGGCGCGTTCGCATCTCGAGTGTCGCCAAGGCGATCGCATTCTTTGCATTCACTCAATTGATGCCTCAATAAATCAATTGAAATGTTTTTTCTGATAAGCGTCGATTCGCCATAATTGAAATGCATAATAGCGTGCAACCAACAACAACATAAATACATATATGCAGCTATATAAACATATATACATATACATACATATAATACTACTATTTTGATGATCCTGCTACTATTTTTATGAAGAGAACTATTATATTATACTACTAAGCACTACTACTATTTTCACAAGCAGTACTGTATATATGATACTACTACTATTTTCATGAATAGAACTGTATGTATCTTATTACAACTATTTTAATGAACAGATAAATGATACCACTACTAGTATTTTCATGAACAGAACTGTATATATGATCGTACTGCTATTTTTATGAACAGATATGTGATACTACTACTACTATCTTCATAACCAGATTATGACACTACTACTAATATTTTCAAGAACCGAATAGTATACATGATACTTCTATTATTTTTATGAACAGAACTGCGTGAGCATATGATACTACTACTATTTTTTTTCATGAACAGACCTGCGTCTTTAATACCACAACTATATATAATGTGTATATGATACTACTATTTTTATGAACAGTACTGTATATATGATAGTACTACTACTTTTCTGTACAGAACTATATATACTATAATATTAGTACTATTTTCATGAACAGAACTATTTATATGATACTACTACTACTGCTACTACTACTACTGCTACTACTACTACTGCTACTACTACTACTTCTACTACTACTACTGCTACTACTACTACTGCTACTACTACTACTGCTACTACTACTACTGCTACTACTACTACTTCTACTACTACTACTGCTACTACTACTACTGCTACTACTACTACTGCTACTACTACTACTGCTACTACTACTACTTCTACTACTACTACTGCTACTACTACTACTGCTACTACTACTACTGCTACTACTACTACTGCTACTACTACTACTTCTACTACTACTACTGCTACTACTACTACTGCTACTACTACTACTGCTACTACTACTACTGCTACTACTACTACTTCTACTACTACTACTGCTACTACTACTACTGCTACTACTACTACTGCTACTACTACTACTGCTACTACTACTACTGCTACTACTACTACTGCTACTACTACTACTGCTACTACTACTACTGCTACTACTACTACTGCTACTACTACTACTGCTACTACTACTACTGCTACTACTACTACTGCTACTACTACTACTGCTGCTACTACTACTGCTACTACTACTACTGCTACTACTACTGCTGCTACTACTACTGCTGCTACTACTACTGCTGCTACTACTACTGCTGCTACTACTACTGCTGCTACTACTACTGCTGCTGCTACTACTGCTGCTACTACTACTGCTGCTACTACTACTGCTGCTACTACTACTGCTGCTGCTACTACTGCTGCTACTACTGCTGCTGCTACTACTGCTGCTGCTACTACTGCTGCTGCTGCTACTGCTGCTGCTACTACTGCTGCTGCTACTACTGCTGCTGCTACTACTGCTGCTGCTACTACTGCTGCTGCTACTACTGCTACTGCTACTACTGCTACTGCTACTACTGCTACTGCTACTACTGCTACTGCTACTACTGCTACTGCTACTACTGCTGCTGCTACTACTGCTACTGCTACTACTGCTACTGCTACTACTGCTACTGCTACTGCTACTACTGCTACTGCTACTACTGCTACTGCTACTACTGCTACTGCTACTACTGCTACTGCTACTACTGCTACTGCTACTACTACTGCTGCTACTACTACTGCTGCTACTACTACTGCTACTACTACTACTGCTACTACTACTACTGCTACTACTACTACTGCTACTACTACTACTGCTACTACTACTACTGCTACTACTACTACTGCTACTACTACTACTTAGTAAACAGAAATGTATATATGATACTACCACTATTTTCATCAACAGAACTATACTATGACACTACTACTATTTTCATGAACTGTGTATACTATACTACTCCTCACATCAAGTACTTTAACCTCCGTCATATCAAGTGTCCTTTGCACTCATCAATTTTGCTATTCTACATGCACTTATTGTTGTTCGTGTCAGTGCCTGCTGGCCATCATCAATTGAGGGCCGATATGGTTGCTTGATTAGCGTCATATCTATCAGATAGTATATCTATAACTGCGCGCCAGCTACACAATGCAAATCAGCGTGCGCAAGGTCAGTGTTTCAATTGGTTGGCGACATGTTTAAGACACATTTGACACACTTTGCGACACGTTGCCCAGCCCGGCCCGGCCCAAGGAACTGGTATTTTTCCATAACGAAATCGATCTGTGCAATATCTGCATATACGCTAAATAATTGTTATTTAATACTTAGATTTATGAAGCATAACGAATCTAAAAAAAAAACACATAAATTTTTCAACAATAACAGATAAGACACAAAAATTCCAAAAATTTCATTTTTTACATCAAATAATAGAGATCTGAAATCAATTTGGAGGGCAAATCAATGACAGACTTATAAGAAAATAAATTCGATTCCAAGTTAAAAAGAGAAAAAAACTTTACAGCTAGTTGGAAATCGAAATAGAACGAAAGACTAAAATTGAAATTGAAAAAGTTGTTGGCATTAGATTCATGCTTAGAAAATGATGTTGCAAAAATTTATGGCACTTGCAACTTGTGGCAACTCTATTAGGCCACACAGAAGATGCAACTTTTACTTTCAGCACAGCCCAGACAACACAGTCAAGGAACCAGCCACAACCTCAATACAACGGCAAACAAACAAACAGAGGGACAGACGGACGGACGGACGGACGGACGGACGGTAGTGGTAAGGGCAGGGGCTGTAGGGGCTAGGAGCAACTTATGTATTTTCTGATGGCCACATGCAACAGAGAAATATGACAATACAATGACGACAGTTTGCATGGACGAAGGCAATGGAGCGAGAAGACGGACGGACGGTCGGGCAGACGAGGCAGGCGCAACACATTCGTACATATCAGCGAAGACAAACAAAATGCACGATGAAAAAAATGAAGAAAAAAAACAAATGAGAAGAGAGAGATAGAAGTAAACCGAACTCCGAATGCTCTCATAAACTAAGCTTAAGGTAATTATTGTAGTATATACTAGAAGATAAATGGTTGACTAAAGATTGCTTTAAATAGAACTTTTAGAATTTGGGAATTTTTATAGTAGTTTCGAAAATATTACATTATGATAGTTTCGAAAATATTATGAATTCTTATATAAGATATATATTATATTAATATTAGAGACAGTTTTAAGGAGTACAAAGTTTTATGAATACTTATAGAGCTCATATATGATATTATATTCAAAAAGTGATACGGTTTTAGGGTACGGTTTGCTATCTATATATCTTTTAATAGGCAAAAATTTGTGAATACTTATAGAGGTTATAAAAATTATTATTGTATTCAAAAAGTGTTTCATTCCTTAAGAAAAGATAGAAAATTTATAAATTTTTATAGAGGTTATATAAGATATTATTATTATATTCAAAAAGTGATTCATTTTATAAGCTTTTTTTAGTATATAGTTTTGACAGCTTTAAATAAGCCAAAAAAGGATTTATTCCTATAGAGATTATATTAAATATTATTAAATATAAAAAGAGATTCGTTCTATTAGTTAATTTAGGAAATGATTTTATATGGGCATCATAGACGTTATTTAAGATATTATTATATTCAAAAACTGATTCGATCTATAGGCAAATATAGGATATAATTTTCCAAAGACAGCTTTAAATAGTTTGCAAAAGTTGAGAAATTTTTATATAGATTATACAGGATATTATTAAGGGACTTGTTCTATAAAAAATTTAGAATAAGGTTTACTAAATACTAAAAAAATGTATTAATTCACAAAGAGGCTTTATATGAAAATCTCATATTTAATGGCTCAGAATTTAGGAATTCTTGAAGAGCTTCTATATGATATTATTATATATATGATATTGTTTTATTCAACTGCTCAGATATAAGCAATATTTTAGTAGCTTTAGCATGCTTTCTCGCTTATCTAATCAAAGTATTTGCAAAACAAATTAACCTAATTTTTTGATTGATGGTTTTTGAGTGATATAACTGGAGGACGAGGTTGATAAGATTAATTCAGATAATTTCGACTAATCTAAGAGTTGCTAAGAAGACATAGATTGTTATGCTAAAAGATCGTATGATATGGATAATAAATAAAACCAATTGAACTGTTGGATTGGGACAGCTCAGCGATTGATGTCAATGAAGAGATTTGAGATGAAGATATATATATAGTATACATAAAAGCTATATATAAAGTCTAATATAAAGATAGCTAATATATAAAGTATGTAAATTTGATAATACCCTTGGCTAGGGCATACGAGAAATGTTTGCAAGTGGAAGTGGCAAAGTGGCACCGGCAACAGCAGCAGCAGCAGCAGCCACGCTCGAACTAGATGAGGGCCTGCGGCCTGCCAAGGAGTCGAAAAACGGAGTAGGAGATGGGAGATGGAGATGGAGTTGCCTTGTTTATGAATACGCGGGCATTGTGTGCCGAGGCGACGAGGCCCAAAAGATACGCAGCACGCACACAATACAGATACAGATACAGCTACGAATACAGCTAAAGATACAGATACATATACAAATACAAATACAGATGCAGATAGACATGTGCAATGTTTGAAAACTAAACAAGGAAATATTGACAAATAGATTAAAACTTATTAAGGCAGCAGCAGCAGCAGCAGCAGCAGAGGCAGCAGAGGCAGCAGCAGCAGAGGCAGCGGCGCAGTTGCTGCAAAAATGTTGCATGCCGCGTGGGGGCTGCTGTCTGACATGTTGTCGCGTCTGTTGCGCGTGGTTTGACGCACGTGCAACTGCCACAGCAACAGCCGCAGTCGCAGCCACAGCCACAGATACAGATACAGATACTTATGGCTCTGCGCAGGTTGAGGTAGGTCCGGTTGTTGTCAGTTGGAGCCACTCATTGCCAATATTTATCATCAAATATGGTCGAAATCTATATTTAGACGCTGACGCTGATCGACGCTGATCAAGCGAACGAGATCGACGCGCATTCGGTTTTATTTATTCCCTCTCTCTCTCTCTCTTTCTCTCATTTTATACCCTGAGCCCATTGAAAATGGGAAGTCAGGGTATAATGGTTTTGTTAAAATGTATGTAACAGCCCGAATGAGGCGTGGCAGACTCCACGAAGTATATATATTCAGGTATATAAAGTATAAAGTATATATATTCTAGATCAGGGCGACGAGCTGAGTTGCTTTAGCCAGAGATCTAGTAAACCACAAAATCTAGGGCCTTGAAATTTGACATGTATACTCGTGTTTATCATACGCAGTACAAGCTTATCATATTTTTTCGATAGCTCATCCCATTTCTGTTTTATCGATAATAATCGATACTTTGATTTCGTTTTGAAAGATCTCCATGTGACGAATACAAATATTTTGTAATTTATAGTTTTTGGATACCATGCCCTTTTTGCTCAAAAATTGATTAGAGACTTGTGCTTTGGCTAATACATAAATTGAATGATATTATCACGTTCTGAAAGTTTGTTGAAGATCGTCCTGCTACAAAAGGATTTATTCAACAAATAAGTTCTAATAATATAGCCCATACTGCAGCCGAAGCGCAGTCGCAGCTAACTGCGCAGTTGGCAGAGCTCGTGTTTATGCGTGCATGTGTATTTGTATGCCTTTGCAGGGTTCAGGGTATCTCCTAGTTGAGCAGTCTCGACTAGAGCACTCTTACTTGTATTTTTTTGTTGCTCTTCTCTCTTTTTCCTGTTTTTTTTTCTGTGATCATCTTCAGGCCTGACCTCGAGCGCGATCGATCGCGGCTTTCTATTGAAACAATTGGCCACCAAAACGCCAAACACGAGTCTGTCAATATATTTTACCCAATTTTGTTTCACATTTGTGGTTGTTGTTGTTGTTTTTGGCTGCCTTGCCTGCCCACACGAGCTGCGATCGGCGAACTGATCGCAATTTGATCATACGGCACATATATAGTTAAAGACTCGCTTATTTGGCCAACAAATTTGCCACTTTATGTGATTCATTTAACAAAATATCTATGAGTGGGTGTCGCAAGTGTAGATCACTGGGTAAGGTCCACTATACGATCGTTATTTTCATATATATATATATATATATATATATATATGCTGTTTGAACAAGTGAAGGCAAAGTTATGCGATCCATTGAAAATCGAGAAGTTTGCCAAACTTGAGACACTTCATTGTAGACGTTTCACTGTTAACTTGATTGTTTATATGCCGATCGTTAATATTAATACTCTCTCGAGGTGTAAACAAGCTATTGTTATGTATATCAGTTCAGGTGGAGGAAATTGATATGCTCTGACAACAGGTAATAGCTATTGATATTACATACTAAATGCGTTATCGCGATGAGTGTCTGACTGTTGCTCAGTTTCTATGAAAAGACTGTTAAACTAGTTTTAGCTTACTCTATGTTCAATTGGATATATTTTCTACCTAAAGCCATATTTTACTTATAAATAAATAATACCTAATGATATATATTACTATATATTAATCTCTAAATAGAAAAGGTTCTCTAAACTAATTAAATTATTTATTTATGATATTTTTATATACTATTCACAAAAGATTGCGATAGTAAAATAAAGTGTGAAATAAATAAAATAATGAAAAAAATTAGATCTTGTTTTCGTTTTAGATTTAATATATTCTTATTTTTATGTTTTCATTTTCAATATCTCAAATAGTTATTGATAATTTGAAGAATTTATAATTTGTATAATTTGTATAATTTGTTCTTTTCATAAGATCTTTTAGTTTTAGTTTTATATTAATTATGTTCTCTTTTGTAAGTTTCCTCAAGGACATTTCATTTTCAATATATCAAAAAGTTTTTTTCCTGTTTGTATAATATCTTCTGTTTATAAGATCCTCTATAATACTAATAATTGTAAGTTTTTTCAAGGGTATTTCATTATCAATACCTTAACTTAACAGGGTTTTTCTTATTAACTTATAATTTGAATATCTTCTGTTTAGAAGATCTATAATAAAAATTTTTATAATTTATTATAAATCTTCATACGATTTTTTAGTTTTAGTTCAGTTTTTAGTTTTAGTTTACTTTTTTTGTATATAATATACTCTATTGTATCTTTTTTCAAGGGTATTAAATTTTCAGCACCTCAAAGAAACAGTTTTTTTCCTGTTAATTAATAATTTTTATGATATCTTTGCGAGTCACTGGATTCTTTGTAATTATAAAGTGTGATTTTTGTTTCCTTTACTGATACTTGCAATAATTTCTTCTATGTATATTTCTAGGAAATCTTGCTTTATCTACACTCTCCATTCTATCTGATCTACTAATCTTCTTTATACGTATTCATTTATGTTGTAATCCACAATAATAAATCTTTTGATTATCTGAAACATTTTAAAGGTTGTTTGAACTGTCTAATTTATACCTATACTTACTTATATAATATAAAGGTATATGTATATATATTTATGTACATATACATTACTTGTACAACATTAACAAACATGTTGTATAGTGTTTTGCTAGACCAGTTCAATTTTCATTTAAGCCACAAGTCTCTAAGCAAACAAAGCCCGCACACAGTGGAAATTGTACCTGATTGACCAACGTTGAGTGCGTTGAGTAAGGATCTGCGCTGATAAGACTGTGCGCCGTCTATCAAGAACTAATAGACGATGGTAAATTGCATGTGAATGGTCATTATGAAAAAAAGCAATATATACATATGTATTTATATGTACCTCCAGCAGATACCTCATGTGTAGGTAAACGCTTTGGAATATCTGGAACTATGAGGTAATGCGCTCTGAGCAACAACAAGAGCAACAACAACGAGAGCAACATTTGGTTACCTTTTTGTCATGGCGAAAGGAAGAGCGATAAGCAAAATTCGTTGACTTAGCCCGCGGGGCTTATCTAACGCACAGTGAACAATGCAAAAAAAAAAAGGTAAAAGGTAAAAGCAAGACACGCGGGCGACAAGCCAAAAGCAGCCGATAGTCGATTTTGCAAAAAAAAAAAATTAAAAAAAGTAAAGAACATAACAGAAATGAACATACACGAATTACTTATCAAATGTTATTTATCTAAGAAATTTGTTGCTGCTGCTGCTGCGGCGAAGCAAATGACAAAAAACGCAAAGAATGCGAGCGCCAGGGCGAGAGCGGCGAGAGCAAACAATGATGAGCAGCAGAGCCTCTCACAGGCGGCGAGAGGTAAAAGAACGATGACGAGCTCTTTCTGTGTATTAGTGTAGTGAGCGCAAGTGTGAGTGGGTGGCGCAGGGGCATACGTGTATGTGTATGTGTTTGTGTGCGTGTGAGTGCGAAATACCGCGGCGATTAGCAATTCGCTGTCAAAACGCATCGAAAGCGAAAAAGCAAGACAAGAAGACAAGGCCCAAGGAAGCCAACAGGCAAAGGTGCAATGCACGCAACGAAATGCAGGAGAGCCGACAAAACGACCGAAGACCGACCGCCCAAAGAGAGCGTCCGGCGAAGAGAAAGAGTGCGTGTGCATGTAAAAAAGAGTGAGAGCACGCCTGCTGCTTGTAAGTTCAAGTGGTGGGCGAAAAAGTCAACGCCGACTGCAGGCGACAACGTCGCGACGTTGCTAATTTTCGCCGGTTAAGTAGCCGCAAGCAACAGCTGAACTTGAACTTGTACGCAACGTGGACGAAACACGCACAAAAGACAGCCCAAAAAAAAAAAGACAAAACGGTTAAAGCGAAAAGGCAACGCAGCAAGGACAGCAGAAAGAACAGTAATAGGGACAATAAGAGCAACAACAATAGGAACACTTACAGCGCAAATATCGCGACGAGTTGGAAAATTGGTGGCGTTGGCCGCTGCCGTCGTCGTTGCCGTTGCCGTTGCGGCTATTGCTCCAATTCCGAATTGCACGCACACACTCCACACACACTTTACATTAATTCGCGTATCGCGCTTTACTTTGCGTTCGCGCACTTCACTCTGCTCGGGCAGCTGACGCTGTTGCTCTTGTTGTTTATTTTTATTTTTATTTTCTTCTACAATTAAATAATAATTATGTTCGTATGTAGATTATTTAATTGCGACACATCTCAAACAAAACAAAATATAAAACAAACAAAAAAAAAATTATTAAAAGGAACAGCCGCGTTGTAACGATTCTGTTGCCCCGGCACCGGCCACAACAATAACAATGCCAGCAATTACTTATGTAGTACTAGATTAGCCAAAATAATTTCGTACTTAATCGTATGAGCGTGATTAACAATCGCAATCAAATATGTTAAGCTGCCTTTTAGCCGGAGAACTTGAACTCGCGACCGTTTCTCTGACACACTGAAAGAGAGACACACGATCTTCGCGTTACAATTGCGCCAAACAGACTAATCTTGTGGCAGCAATCGATGCCATTATCGATAGCAGCACGTCGTGCTCGTTGTCATCGATAGTCAAACATCTTGTCATTGCATTCGCCACGAAACGCGTTCATGCCAGCATGAATATATTAATTTTAAAAATATATGTGAGACATATGTACAAGTGTATAAATGCATTTTTCTCTTTGATTTATTGAAATAAATGATGCTTCAAATATTATAAAATAATTGTAGGCTTTGATCTATTGAATATCATTTTCCCCGCCAGAAGTGCTTTCAACTTGCTCAGCGAGAACAACGTAACGAAACACGATCATAGCTTATCGATAATTTTTTGCCAGTCACGTAGTTAGATGTGGCGCGAAGTTTAAAAAAGCTAAGAACCAAATGGTAATGTTACTTCACATTAAATTAAAGGCAACTTTTTAAAGATTAATAAAAACTGAAAATGAAGTTAAATTACAGTTGATTAAATAAAATTAATGGAACACTTTCTTTTTTAATGTCACCTTGAGGACAACTTGGATGCGACAATCAGCAGTAAACATTTGTTGTCGTTGTTTTTGTTGTGCTTTCCCCGATGCAATCAGAGCAGATTCCACATTGATTACCTCGCAGCTCGCTAAATGCAGCGTCATCGATGGTAGCCGGGATTGGGGGCCCGATTATGCAAGTGCCAAGTGCCCCAGCATAGAAAGTTCGTTAGGCGTAATAAACAGTTCACGTCGTAAACCAGATTTTGTTGTTCGCTTTGCTGTTGTTGTTGTTGTTGTTGTAGTTGTTGTTGCTGCTGCTGTGTGGATTACGCACGATTACATTTTGTGGGTCAGCGGGAAGGCTGGACAATACAATGCTTTATGGATCATCATAAAACATCATTAAGTATATTTTCACTTTTTGCCAACAGAAAAGAAACAGAATAAATAATATAAAACAATTAAGTGTGATTAAGTGATATTTAAATTTATAAAAAAAAAAAAATAATAAAAATTAAAAAAAAATAAATTTTCGATATCTAACACTTGTTTACGCAATTTTACAAATTAAAATATATAAAAAATAAATAAATAAATAAATAAGAACAAATTAATAAATAAAATAAAGATATTTTTTTCACTTATTTTTTTATTAAAACATGATTAAAAATACAACAATTACCTTTTTTGCCAAAAAAAATATAAATAAAAATAAATTAGATAAAACAATAAAGTGACTAAACTAAAAAAAAAATAATAATTTTTCATTTTTTTTAATTTTAATTTTAAATTATTTAAAAAATATAAAATATTAATAAAATTAAGAAATTTAAGAAATAAAAACATAAACTCTTCATAAATATAATAAGTCTGCACAGAAATAAATAAATTAAAACAATTAAGTGAGATTAGTTTTCGTTTTTTTTTTCTTAATTTTAAAAAATCTAAAAAATTTAAAATATTAATAAATATAATAAATTTAAAACATAAATTATTTAAGTACATATGTGGGTATGTATTATAAAAATTTAATTGATTTCATGTAGTAAATTTTGTATTGTGAATGCGAATATATGTTTGGGCATGATATAGAGAAAGCTTTGATTTCAATGCACGCATGCACTACCCTTCTATGCAATTCTCATGCTTAGAAAAACTTGTGTTGTTATCAATTTTTCATTTTCTAATATACTTTGCCACCAGCTCCCTCTTTAAGATGTTTCTATAACTCTTTTTTGTTGTTTTCTCTCTTTGTTATTTTTTTTATTTCATTATTTACTTTTAACGCTCTTTGTTTGCATATAAGTATATAACAGTTAGCAAAGCATCTACTACAGTGTGTGTTTCAGAATTCCCTCGCATTCCCTTGCCCAAGATCTCTGGCAAACTGCGACTATCCTAAATTTGAAGTCTCTTTTAGCTTTGATTAGGTTAATAACTGCCTTTGTCTGGCAATACCTGCTGACAGGTAAATAAATACCAGCTTCACTTAAATTCCTTGTTAATCTTGATGTCATCGGCGTCGTTGTGGCTGCAGTCGTCATTCCATTGTGTCGTCGATCCCATGTGCAAATTATCTTTGCTTGCCAAATTCTAATTGTTTTTCATGCACCACGACAGCAAAAACAACAACAATAACAATAACATTAAGTGTTTTTGTATACCCTGACCCCATTGAAAATGAGAAATCAGGGTATAATGGTTTTGTTTAAATGTATGTAACAGGCAGCAGGAAGGGTGGCAGACCCCATAAGGTATATATATTCTTGATCGGGGCGACGATTTGAGTCGACTTACCCCTGACCGTCTGTCTGCCCGTCCGTCTGTTTGTCTGTCTGTCCGTCTGTCTGTCCGTCCGCATGTATTAACACGACGATCTCAGAATATATAAGAGCTAAAGACTTGAAATTTTGTTCTATAGATCTTTATATTGCACACGCATATCGAGTTTGTTTCCGAAAATCGGTAAATACTCCCATTTTTTTTTGTTATCGATTAAAAACCATATCAAAAATCTGTTGAAAAATTTTATTTCCTACATCTTAAGAGTTTCCAAATTTTGAAATTTTGTTTTTAATATAGATTCATATGAATTTTTTATAATTTCGATTTTTATTATTTTCCAACAAAATTGGAAAAAATATACTTCAAATACTAGAGACTTGTGACTTTGCCAAATATACGCTGAAAAAAAAACGAAGAATTCAAATTGAATTGAGATATGAGTTTCTCGAAGGGTTTTTGGGGATCTCGTAGTCGACTAGAGCTTTCTTACTTGTTTCTGTTTACTTTTTGTTTGTGGAGCGTTGCGTGGGGCGTGTTCTTTGTTTTGCCTTCCAGAAGCTAAAACATTGAAACAAGCTGAGTCTGGAATCCGGTTGCGCCGCCCTCACGCCCCCGCACTCTTCTCCCGCCCCCAAGCGCCGTCTCAGCTGTGGCTCGACTGTCATTAAATAGTTCGTTTGCCTCATTTCTCTTTTACCCTGTATTTTTTATTATTTTAACAATAAAACACGGCTAAATAACAAAAACAAAAAACTGTTCAATTAGCAGCTCAGCAAAAAAAAAAGGCAATAAAAAGTTTGAGCTTTTTTTCGTTTTTTTTGGTTTTTTGTTGATTTGAAATGTAAAAACAAAAATCATCTTACAATAGCCAGTGAGGCTAGTCAGCTAGCTGGTCTCTCGCAGCCCAAATGCCATGTGAAACAGACGCCGCCCAATCATGAAAAGCCCGTGTCTCATTTTGCCCGCATCCATGGAGGTCATGTGAACCAGTTGGACAAACACAATTGCCGCGATGTGTGCTTGCGAGCATCGCCTCTGTAGCACACCTTGGACATCAGATTGTCACAGTTACCTGCAATTAGAGCGGGATCTTTGAGGCCGGAGAAGTGGCGAAGCTTGAGACAAAGCTGTTGATTTACTCAGCATCAATAGTGATATAATATAATGTTAAAAATGTATATAT